>OY728123.1:1609335223-1610569595 GCA_963277665.1 Viscum album
TGTATATGTATATTTGATTTGGAAGTTTCATATGCCAGTTAACCCAATTCTAGTAATTATGAATAGCAAAACCCCACTATTATAAGAGTACCTGATCCATCTAAGAACCCAAAAATTTCTTAGTGAATCCTCAGTACTCTTCTAATAGTCTATCAATAGTATTAGAAGAGTATTGATGACCCCCACCATGTTACATTATGGCACAGGAAAGGGTGATCAGTGCACTTATAATAGTGATATACCATGTAAGGAAAGGACAACCACCACAAACGAGTCAATAAAACATGTTCATCAGCATTTCACTGTTAGTCAAATAGACCTCTCACTCTTGAGTACAACCATTGGAAAAAGGAGAGTTAAGGGACCAATTCACTTAACACTTTCAATCACCCATTTTAACCTAGATCTAAAACTAGTGCTCCCTATTGAAATAGGATTGAAATAGTATACTCATGTTATAATTATCTCTTTTGATAAACCCCTAGGCATAGTAGCCAAGTCCAAACCATATATCAATAGAACATACCACTACTGATAGAACCATCATTGTTGCATTGGCGGTGCCACGATGGAATCGTCTTTTCACTTTGATACACTATTTATAGACTTGTGACATTATTGGTTCGAACTCAACCTTGACTAGTGACATATGAGGATTTATATTATCCATGTGGCTACTTCCAAGATGACCACCTGAACCATCTCTAATAACCCCGCTTCCTTGCACATTATGATAGTTTCTTGGGGACCTTAGCTGATGATCTAGGATCTTTCCCTTATGATAATGGATCTTAGCATTGCACCATCTATCTTGTACCACTAATACCATTCCAGTAGCCTGAATATATTATCCATGGAGTTGAAAAAATATCAACATCACATATCCATTTCTAATTCCAATGAACCAACACTATCAACCATGATCCATTTTGATTGTAGGTATTCCCTTCTGAAATAACTTTCATCAAAAACCAGATATCCTTGATCTCAGTTTTCCCATCAACCATAACCACTGGTGATCCAAGAACTTTTCCACATACATGGTCTTAGTATACCATTTAAAAATAGAAAATGGCTACCATCATATGGTTATCTTGATTAGTTTTGGGTCCAAAGGTAGTATGTATTCATGGAGAGTAGTGTCGTTACCTAGTAGCTCTAACTGCATTTCCCATTGACTCGCTGACCCATCATGAATTAGGTATGTCGTTTGGAATCGAGTGAGTGACCAAAAAATCTAATTAACCCAATGTGATGTCTTTCCTTTTCTATGATACTTTATTATCTAGAAATATAAACTATATCATAATAGAGGTTCTATTTCACTCTCTTTAGAATGTGGTGGGTGATCTATTAATTTCCGCTCACGGTACTCATTGGGCTATCAGTGTCCTGGAAGAATATGATATGTAAACCATTACAGAGGGTGGTTCTCTATGTTACTGTAGGTTTTCATAGACAATACATAATTTTAAAAAGTCATGTACTACTTATTGAGGCTCCAAATATAATTTTCACCCTTAATTTTACAGATTTCACCTTCGTAGTCAGATCATTCCAAACTGTTCAAACCGCACTCGAATCGTGACCCCCATGACCTAATCATACTCTAATCTAATAGGGGGTACATTCGTATTCCTTCCTTCCACAATTACTAAAGTTATAGTATCCCAAGATATCACTCTTTATATTTGAGATAAAAAATTCAAGACTCGTATACCGATAGGTGCCCTGGACTAGTTGGTTTTTACTAGCCACATGAGCCCACTCACTCCATGGTGCTCACTTACTGCTACTTCCATGTTCTAAGTTGATTGAGTGAATGGAGGTAGTCATATGTTTTTGTTTACTATGATATATACCCCCATTTACATCTCCATCGAATTCCACATCCATTCTATTGACCCTTAGACATCCCATTTCATCGTGGAAAGATCAACCAATCACCTCCATCTCAATTTTACCATCCCACCCAGTCACTACTAGATGTGCTTGGATTCCACCCCCATTGCCTATAAGTATGTGGATGATGTGGTAGTTGGATGTTTCAATCTGATATTTCTCACCCATGATAATAATGCATGCCCTATTCCCCATTTCATCTTCTTGATGACCTCAGGGAACTCATTTTTTTAGTCCTATATTTAACCATACACTAGTATTCTAACCAATGAACCTTTTGAAGGCCCCCAAGAAAAAGACCTCGACCCATCCACCACTAGTATAATGCCACCAATTGCTGACCCATAGTCATAGAAGGCCCCCATTTCCTCTAATATCTTAATCTGTGAAGGAAATATAGGAACCCTCCTCACCCATGAATACATAGGAGATAGAGATAGAGAAGTGGTTGAAACCGGATAAACTCGATGGCACATATTGGGACATGGAAAGGTGCTGGGTATAAAGGGGTGGGAACTGTGTTAAGGAGGTATGCATGGTCCCATTGTTCATTATAGTGTTTTATGTGCATCATATGATAAGGCATTGGTGACCCCTATGCTTCTTGAGTGAGTGAGTCAACCGAGTGAGTATAATGGATGGTCCTAATGAGTTTCTATTGAACCATGAACAATCCCCCATTTCTGAATGAACCTTTTGGGCTAGAGAACTATAAAATATTTCCATGTATCTTTTTTGTCCATTCCCATAGCACCTTTATGCCACTGAGTCATGGTATTGGATGACCTAACACTAGAGAGACCTCCCATGCAACCTATTTCTTATCACATCCTAGAGGTTGAAAATACCATTCCAGAGAGAAACCATGCATTCCCCAATAAAATCTTCATAATAAAACAATACCTCACTCTCATACCCTCGGTTTTCTGCTATCTAGTCCTCACCCCCTTTTGAAATCATGTACCCCAATCTCATCCATATGTATTGAATTGATCTGATTTCTAGTAGTAAACCCCCTGATCTCTCTTTCATTTGGAATGCATCTGAGCTTTCCAGATCTCATAAAAATGAGATTTTAAGGTGTTTTACCAATCTATTTTATATTTTATATCACACCATTCCATATTCTTGTCATCATATTATGAGCATGATTCTACCACAATGCTTGAGAACCATGGTTCTGAGCCAATATTTGAATAGAGTACCCATGGAGTTGAAAGGCCACATTCCTGGTTTCCACCCATAGGGACTTACCCCTGGGTGCCCCACCTACTATACTATGAGAGAATATAGATATTATTTAATTGGTATGGTCCAGTAGGTTCCCACTATAATTGAACCAGCAATCTAACCTTGAACCATCATGTTAATCTATCTATGATTAGTACCACTTCCAATGATAGCTCCCAACCACCTACCCCTTTCCTGCATTCATGGAAACTTTAAATGATGAATTTTCAATGAATTTATATCAAAATAAAATTTCTATATATATATATATATAATAAAAGAGTATTTTTTATCTTTTTCCAACCTTTTCATCCTTCCTGACCACCAAGCAGTTGTTTTGACTAGTAGAACAATAGCACAAACCCTTGGAGGAAGGAACCAAGGTAGACCGAGGGGGTGAGAATGGGAACCATATTTCACTCATTTAGGACCACTATGACCCATAACTATCCCTCATTCAGTTTAATGGGGTAGGTGTGGCCTATTGTGGATCACGAGTCGAATGGGATCCTTTGGTGACACATCACTAAATGTGCATACTAGGGGTCCAATCGGAACACTTCAAGTCAATGGTGTACTATTGTATGGTTTTCCACCACAATAGCGAGATGAATAGATTTTTGGGAAGTGATTGAGATAGAGTTCTAGAATGCTATCGGGGTGGATGATACACTAATAAAACTCAATGCATTGAATTGATCAATAGGATTATAGTCTCAAGTTCAATATTGCATCGGCACACCCGACGTGTATTGAATGGCATTTCTCATCTTTGACCCCTCATAGACCATAATTATCATCTTGGATAGAATGGTCTAATATTTTCTCTTTTACACCCTCATATCCTCTTCTTGGATATCTTTTATTTTCTCTCTATATGTTCACCTCGAACTCCACTAGGCGATAATCCCCCACCGAACATCCATCAGTTCCATAACCTCCTAGAAATAAATGGATGATGTGATGAAAGGGGTGAATTTTGTTCTACTAGTGTGATCATTAGTGTTTGAAAATAATTATATATTCCAAGAAAAATGGTCATATTACCTCAAAGAAGGAATTACACCCCTATTTCATGGAGGAGGTCCCATAGAGATGAAAATAAACCTCATTTCAATGCCTTTAATCTAGTACAATTCATGGTTCAGTGAATGAAACCCCATAAAACTAGTGAACTCAAACCCTCCAACTCAAACCCTAAACCTCTTTTAATGAAAATGAATAGATAGGAAAACAATTATCCATGTTTCTGATTCTAATTAACCCACCACTACCAATGCTCAACCTCAACTCCCTACAACAACTACCATTAAAACTCCATCTCTTTATAAAAACTGGGACCATGAAGGGAGACTCACTAATGCTACTGTATGAATTTACTATTCTAGAATGGGAACACCAATGACTATGATATCTCTCACAACACCATATCCTCTTTTTCCAAGAAGTTTGTTTTGTAAGGAATAGTAGAGGGGAACCATATACATATCAACTAGCATCAATCAAATAGTGTTGAGTTTTAGAATTGGTTCTTGGGAATATTTAGAAGTGAATCACCCAACAATACATCATCAATAGATTAATTCTTTATGAAACTCATTTCCATAACATACATACTACTTGTTAATAAATATAATCCATATAGATAGCCAACTTAAAGATAAAATGTGAGGTGAAAATTTCCATAATATGGAAGACCGTATCAGGAGGTGTCACTATAGTGGATGTGATAAGTGAAAAGACCAATCCAAAATGATAAAGGTGATCTAATGCTATTAGTTCCCATAGGTGCACCAACAGCCCAAAGGACCGGGCAATCGAATCAATAGAGAATATGATGAGTCATGAAACATGGATGGAAATGCTTTGGAAAATATAATGGATGAATGATTGAAGGAATGAAAATTGAACGTCCAAGTGTTGATCATCTAATAGTCTAGGTAGCATCATGCATTGGAGTGAGTGAGTGTTGAAGTGGTTATCCCACATAGAAGGAATATGCCAACAAGACGGCGTAAGTGGGGTTAAATTTTGAAACTAGAACACCATGAATATACCAACACTCAAATGGAGCATGCGATGGTATCTCGAAGTACACCTAGATAAGAAAATCATAACCATGAATCACCACATTCGATTCACCAATAGAGGAAATATAATGTAAATCACAGTGCAAGGTGGTGTTTCAATAGTAGTTGGGAGACCATAAATTGATTTTGAGAGAATAAAAGTGGATAAAGTCATATGATTATGTACTGACTATTGGAGATATAGAATCTTACCAATGCCAGAAACTCATAAACCATGTATGAACAAGACAGCCCCAAATCTAAACTGAATGTATTATCACTTCAACCATCCAGTATTTTGAATGGTACTGACCTAGTCTGTGGGATCCAAGGGTATTATCATGATGATATAGTTGTTGGACACTGAGAGCCTACAATAGCTATTGGTGGAAATGAGTGTAATCATGTGTCTGGATAGAAAAAATGACTAGGACCTCTAGTCAACCATTGGGATACGGTGGTGGGGATTGAAGGATGGTTATTTTTGGTTATTTCAGTTTCACCATTCCCATGCAACAGCAGAGTTCATTTCTCTCATATCTAAGTAGGGTATCAAGCCGTAGGTGTACGAGAGCTAGTTCAACATAGAAAATTGGGAATTAGTGAAAGAAAGACTATAGGTATTTCAAACTACCATGAAGCATAAACCATCCAAACTTACCAAACTTAAATCACATGACTGCTAGCACCAATGGCCAAATACAATTTCCAGTGGTTTGTGAATGGCCAACCCTACTACTCAATTTATTCTATAGGTGCACTATATAGAAGAGTATTGATGTTATATTGAACTCATAGGAAGCTTCACTAATGGGATCATACCTACCTTTAGCACATTGATATTAAGAATAACTTACTATACAAACAAGAAAAAGGGGTTCTTTCTCTCTTTAAAAACATAGTCTATACTAGAGGGTGGTAACCTTAAATTTTGTTCATTTGAATTTTGAGATCTTATTTGTAAACATCCAATTTCTTCTCTTATATTTAGACTTAGTATTAAAATCTATTATCCTTACTTTTTTTGAATAATGAATTGGTTAAATAGATGTATTTATGAAGATTGAATAGTGTTCATCTCTTCGCTCTCCTCCTTCTGGTCATGTGAATATCCCATTCTTAGTACAGAAAGATATATATGTCTCCTACCCATGTGATGTGAGCATATATAGTTTGGTTGAAGCTCTTTCATAATAGGATATGGTTCATCCTTAGGCACGTAATCATTCAATCTAATTAATTTTAATAATCACTACAACAAAACTGGCCTTTAACAATGCTATTATTTATTAGCGCTAAAAGAAAATTATGATCAATGGAATATTTATCTTCATTAAAGAAATAACTATTAAATTAAACCTTTTATACGTGATTTATTTTTAGCGCTGATAAATGGCATCCTTTATCAACGCTTTATTTTTAGTGTTGATAAAGGTTGTCCTTTATCAATGCTTTACTTTTAGTGTTGACAAAGCATACACTTTATCAGTGATTTATATTTAGCGTTGATAAATATTTATTTCAAAAACACATTTTTAGCGCTGATAAAATACAATAATAATTAAATAAATTAAAAATAAAGAATTTGTTTATTTAAAAAATGTTACAAATTTTATTAATTAAATAATTATTGATAAAAATGAATTGGTTGATTATACATTATTAAATATTAACCAAATTATTAATTAGATAATTATGAGAATTAATATTATTAAATTGTATATATTAAATATATAGATATATATTAATCTATATAAATATGATTATAAATTACAAAATATTTGTGCGCTTTACATTAAATATTCATATATTTATTGAATAATGGTATATAATTAAAAATTAATATGAATTAAAAATATTGACTAATTACATAGCACTCGACATATAATAATTTTATTTTTCAATTTAATATAGATCAAATTTGTGTTATATTGATTTCACATATATGTATAATTAATGCATTTTTATATACAATATACACACACACAAAACTTATCCATTTTTTCAATATAGTTAAAGTGTACCTATATTCATAATTTATTCATTTTCACTCATTTTGTACATATATGCATGCACTCAAAATTAGATATTCATTAATAATGTTAAAAATATATCTATAAAAAATATTTATAAACAAATATATTTATAAATAATATATCTAAAAATTTACATTCACTTTATTTATGCAATCATATATTTATATTTATAAATAAATAAATATTTTTTAAATGTATTTATATAATTATAAATATATAATTATGTATATTTAAATAATTATTAAATTTATAATAAATTTAATTAAATAATGAATATATATACTATATTTATATTTATATATATATATATTAAATATATATATGTCTAATTATATAAATATATATAATTATATAAATAATGTTTCTTTAAAATATTTCTATAATTATAAATAAATAATTATAAAATTATAATAAATATATATAAAAATTAAAATATTTACTATATTTATATTTATATATATTCATCATGTATTTATAAATATTTACAATTTTTTATTTATAATTAAAAATATAAACCCCTTAACAACGCTTCAGTAATAAGCGCCTGTAAAAGAATCTTTATCTGCTTTTTTCACACTGATAAAGAGGAGGATTTATCATTACTAAACAAAGCGCTGATAAAAGTATCCTGATATATTTAAAAATCCCTAACCATTTGTGAACCTGTCACGATATAGAATCTTTCCATAGAAGCTACCCACTATCGGCACTCATCCTCAGTGAATTGAAGGTTGAATCACACCACTCGAAATGCTATGAACATCTCTTCCGATATCCAAAGAGGGTATCAGATTTTCTTCCACCTAGAGTGGTAGGTCTTCGGATTTGTTTTGTGTATTTTTAGTTTTGTTTTTGATTTCTTCTTCTACGATTTGTTTATAATCCATTGTTTATGATTCATTATTTATGATTTGTTTTGATCCATTGTCTAGGTAATGATGTGTGATCCATTATTTAATATTTTATTGTGATATGTTATTTTGGGAATGATTTGTGGTCCATTGTTTATATTGACTACCTATGTATGATCCATTGATTATATTTGACACTGAACCTTGAATTCATTCATTGTTGTTTTACTGTTATGTTTTATATCTTCTTACAAAATAATTTTTTTATATATGTATATAAATGTGTAAAACTTTTCATGTATATTCTTGTTTATTGACTACTGATTTGAGGTACATTGGTGTCTCCCTAATGATTATATATATACTAACACCTTTCATGGACACCTCAGTAGACATGTAGCTTCAAATGCTATTTTTCATGAACCAAGTTAGTCGAGTGATGTATGTTCCTTTATTGGTTATATGTATCATAGGATCTAGTTTCTCTTAGAATTCACTGTGACCCTTATTTTTCTTATAGAGCAGATTCAAAGGGGCCATCCCTGGTAAAGCACATGAGGTTTTATCACATCGAGCCTTCACTTTTTAAATAATTATGGTGCCTTTAGTTCATGTTATGTTTTAATATTAGGTTTTTATCTATTTAATATTTCTTATAGACTATAAGTGAGTGAGTTTCTATACTGATATTACATGTATGTGTTTCTATATAGCTATTGAATCATTTATTTCCATAGGTTTCTGTCTAATAGGTATACCTATATTGGGTAATGATGATTTTGGGTTTGCATGACCTTTGGCTCCAAGGGTTATGCTATAATTTTTTTGACCTCTGATACTAATTTTTTCTATTGGGTGGGGGGGGGACCACCTCCCATTTATGGGTTTTTACACCGAATTTTTAAAATATTTTTTAGTGACTTTGAGTTGTGTTATAGGTCATAAGATGATCTGAGCTGGTGTTGTTTGGGTAATTCAGGCTAGGGTCATTACACTATCCATATTACAATTTACACCTATATAGTTTAGTGATAATATCATTTATTATCTTATTTTATCTCTATCTATTTTTTTAAATTCCTACAATCCTTATTATTGGATTTGGAATATCTAAGCGCTCAGATATTCTAGTTGAAGTGATCCATATTTCCCTTATTAAAATTTTCTGTAACTTTCACTTTTGATAATGAATATATTATGAGTAATTGTTTATATATTGTAAAAAATTAATATTTTTTAAACCCAATAGGATGGATATTATCCAAAATTTATGCACACTAATCATTATACCAATGAATATAATGATGGAGTTAAAGAGTTTATCAATTTTTCAAGAGAGAATGCATACGAGCCTTCTAAAATCATCTGTCTGTGTTTACGTTGTTTTTATTCAAAAAAAGTATGGAAGAGTTGGAAGAACATTTTATTTTTCACGGAAAATATTAAAGCTATAAATTTTGGTTTAAACATGGGAAAAATTAAATGTGGCCATCGATTGGGATGATACTACGTTTTATGAATCATTTGATATGAATACCTTTGTAAAAGATGATGGAGATCACATTGAATAAATGACAATGGAAATTGAATATTACCTTCATGATTGCCCAATTTTGTTTTAGGAGCTAAAACGTTTTTCTAAGAAACCATTATATAATGGTTGTAACTAATACACAACATTATCAGCTGTATTGAAGCTATAAAAATTGAATACTGGAAAAGGATGGAGTGAAACCAGCTTTACAGAACTACTTGGTCTTCATAAAGATATGCTACCAGAAGAAAATGAACCACCATATCGAACATATGATGCTAAACAAATGTTATGTTCGATGGGAATGATCTCTAAAAAAATAGATGCTTTTCCAAGATATTGCATGTTGTTTCGCAAGGACTATGAATCACTCATGAAATGCCCTAAGTGTAGAGAAGATTGATGCAAGAAAAATGAATCAATTCCTTTGAAATATGTATAGTAATTTCCTATCATTACATGGTTTAGAAGACTATATGGATGTCAGGAAACCTTAGGACAATTAACATGAACTGCAGATATAAGAATTAAATATGGGAACCTACGTCATCTAGCAGATTCTTCTCAGTAGAAGAAAATTGATTATGATTTTCCTAAATTTGGAGATGAGCCATGAATATTTCATCTTGAGTTATCTATAGATAGAAAAAATTCATTTGGTTTATAGAATAGTAATCATAGTACATGTACCATCATGTTGGTAAATTATAACTTTCCTCCATGGTTATGCATGAACTGCCAATACATTATATTATCTATGCTTATATCTGGACCAAAGCAACCCAGTAATGATATTGATTTCTATTTGTATCCATTGATCTAAGATCCTAAATTGATGTGGGATACATGTGTTATAATTTATGATTCTCATAGAAGTGGAGAATTCACATTGAGGTCCATGTTGTATGCAATGATAAATGACTTCCCCGCTTATGTAAATTTATCAGGTTATTGCATTAAAGGCATGTTAGGGTGTCCGATTTGTGAAAACTCGCATACATAGTTTGGTTGAAACATTCCTAAAAGACTGTATTTTTAGGACATTAAATTATATTACCTCGACGACATAAATATTGATCCCAAATTACATCATTTTATTGAAATTTAGAACAAGTTACAACACCATCTCCAGCAATGGGAGATCAAATATTCAAAAAGTAAAAAAGATCAACATTGTTTTTGGTAAACCATTTTCAAGAAACCTTACAAAATTTGGTTGGAAGAAGAGATCAATTTTCATTGAATTTCTACATTATAATTTTTTGTATGTCATGTATTTTCTTGATGTCATGCATGTAGAGAAAAATTTATTTTATAGTGTTATTGGAACATTAATAAATATTCCTAGAAAAATGGAAGATGGCATCAAGGCTAGGTTGGACATGATTGAAATGGGTATAAGGGAAGATTCGGCACCTGTGAAGGGTAAAAGGTGTACTTTCTTCCTCTAGAATCTAACACTCTGTCCAGACTAGAAAAATTGAAATTTTTCCTTTCACTTGTGTGTGTAAAAGTTCCACAAGGGTATTCATCAAATATCAAGAATGTCGTGTCAATGACTAATTTGAGTTTACAAGGACTAAAATCACATGAGTTTCGTGTTTTGATGTAAAATTTAATGCATGATTCTTTTTATAACGACCCATACTTTACATACATTGTTATTACTTCAAAATTGAAGCACACTTATTATAACATATAACAAAACCATGAAAGGACCGTATAGGTATAGTGTCTTTAGAAACTAGAAAGCATAAGCAACTGGTTCATAAAGAATCTACTTTCCCTCCCATTTATTTCATCATATCTAGAGTCCCTTTTTGGCATATCCTACTTAATAACCTTCTTCCTGACCTGGGGAAATAAAACATACAAAAGGGTGAGCTCAAATTCTCAGTAAGGGTAAACAAAAGAAATATCAATCACATCATATACATAAGAACATAACTTTTGGAAATATTAACCTACAAAAGAGATCATAATTTCAAAACATGGGATAAATCATAGTAGTGAAATGTAATCTGAATAATCATAACTTAAAACCGGACACTTTGTGGCATACACACATAATCATTGAGAATAATTTCTTATTAGTCAAGACTCATTTCCAAGACTATCTTAGTGGACAATGTCCTTTTCTGAACCGAGTTCACTCCTCGTTTCAGTCATGTTTCACTGAACCGGTATAACCTGTCGTTCCAGCCATGTCTATCTCATGAGATCTAAAATCTTTACCCAATGCATTGGAGGGAGATACAGGTCCCACCCATCTCATAATTATACCATTCTTATGTGTGCCACAAAATCATAAACCATACATCATAGCATAACCCATGTAATAAAAATGGGAATCTTAAACATCGTGACATCATAAAACAACTCATATAAGATAAAGGAATTCATAAAAATAATTCCATCTCAACATAATCAAATCAATTTAATAATAGGGATAGAAACAGAACCCTTTATTATCTTAGATGGAAAATAATTTTGATAAAACACTTGAACTCCATTCTTGAGGAAAATATCCTTTCTACTTCAAAAACACTTTTCCTTTCATAACATGTCATACAATTCTAAACTAAAGGAAGTTGATTAAAAATAAACTTGAAAACCTGTAAGGGAAGCTTCTTGGAAATAATGTTTTAAAAATCCATTCATTCCATATAATTTAAAAGAAAACATTCTTCTCGTACTTTTGTCGGAAAAGTCAAAAATTACCTCGTACGAAAAACGACAAAAGATTCCTTTCATATCTTTTTCTATAAACTCACAGAAGGGTAAAATTGGATATAAACTATTTTAGAATGATGTAAATATTACATATTGAGGAAACATGGATGTGGATGATAAAATGCACCCCAGTAAATTCCAAAGTATAAAAAATCTCGGATAAAAATGAGATTGGGATATTTCCCTTACCTTAGGTCTGATTTGCTTCGTAAGTGTCTGAACCTCCTGTATAATGATTTAAATAATGTTATTGACTTATTATAGAATCATACGTATTTTTATGATATCATATATGGTCATATTTCTAGCTTCTTATTAGTAATATTTCATTACTACTTGTTATTCAGGTGTTTATTACTTTTTGTTCTTATGCGTGTTTTGTCGAATAAATTCTTATTCTTATCTTTAGGTTATAGATACCTCATTTCCAGAATTTTATTAGTGTAATATATATCATATTCATTCATTCAATTCATTTATATAATCATTATTAAATTAAGATCATGTAGAACGAGTCGCATCACATCATGGAGATGGTATTCCGTACGTACGCACGAGTGATGATATCGTTCCCATGATCGTGGAATTGTATTGGAGTGTATGTATACTATTTAAGAATCAATATCACCTTACAATAATCATATATAGTTATTATTTACACCATTATACCCATCCAAGTAAGGTGGTGGGGGAAAATAGATTACACCACGGCATGGAGATGTTATTTTGTATGTACGCACGCGCGGTGATTTTGTTTTCTGTAGGATGGATAGATGGTGAAATATGGTTGTTTCATACTTATAATAACATATCAGTATATGAGTGATACTGATGTTATTACTTCATAATGAAACAACTAAAGAAGAAGAAGTGGAAGAAGAAATAATGATGAAAGAATCGGTAACGGGCATTACCTCTTCTTTGAAGCGCTTTATTGAGACCTCCTTTTAGGGCACTAAAATTGGTCTTTGAAGAAGACCAGGACCTCTAGGATGTCTCTAGGGAAGTGGAGAGGAGAAATTGTCAGGGTTGGACAGAGCTTTAAGGCTCAAATTGGTGTGAGGAGGAGAGGGAGGAGGTGCCCTTTTATAAGGGAGGAGAGGGGCACCTTTGGAAATATAAGAAATATTAGTTTATATTAAATCCCAACCCCACATAAAAACTTCCAAAATGACTCATATCCAAATATTATATGAGATAGGGTTGTAATCTCATCAACCAAAAAAATTTAGACATGTTAGTAATTAATTTTAAACATTATCAACTTGATTTATCCTTATTTATCAATTTAATTTTATTTGTGGTAATAATATTCTAAATTTTAAATTATTATAAATATTAACATATGTGTTGTGAATTTTCCATAATTTGACACTTTATGACATTTTCGACCATATAAATGTTAATTTATAAATTTTAAATATTTTATTTTATTTTTAAACAATTTTATAATATGTTATTTTTATAAAATAACAATAGTGTCAATTTTGACACTATTCATTTATTTGAATTTAAATACAGAAGATATGTTCGAAATAAAAGCTTTAATAGATCCATAAAATGTCATATGTATCTAGAAAAGTAGTGGAGCACATTAAATAGTTCATATAATATTTATTTTATTATTTTTAAAACCATTTATTTGATATTTTAATTAATAAAATAATTTCAACATCACTATTGTGTCATACTTAATGATAATTATTTAATCCCTAAAAATTCTAAATAAATTTCTATGATGTAGATAATTGTATTATATTTCTGGAGACTATTCATGTTTGAAGTTTCATGAAGTTTATCACTAAATTAAAATTATTATACTTATAAGATTTAAGAAAGTGACATGTTGTCACATTCTTTGGTTTTAATAATAATTAAATTATTTTCATGGAACAAAGTCCATTAAATAAATCTAATCCTACCCTTATGTGATATGGGTCGACTTTTAGTCATCCAATCAGATTTTTGGAAGGTGTTAGTGTAATTTTATAATCTTATATTTACCCTTAATTACCCGATTTACCTTTAACTATGGTAAATAAAATTTACTGTAGTTACTATTCATAATGCCCAAAAATAAAAAGTAGCCTATTAACATAATTTGGACCCACTGATTATGAATATGGAATCCATTTTTCAAAATTCAAAACATATAAGTTACAGTAATTAATTTAAAATAAATCCCATTGTTAAGAAAACGGGTTTTAGAAGTTAAAACATTGCTAAAGATTGAAATGTTTTTACCTATGAATTCAATGTGAAATTAATGATAATGACATAAATTATATTAAATGGTAAAAATATATTCTATTTATACTTTGAAACCATTCAATATTATAATTTATCTATATAAATTATCTCAATGAAAAAAAGTTGTTTTTAATTAAAAGTTAGTGTATTTTTACTATTCATCAAAATATTAAAGTTATCAGAAAAATATCAAAAATTTATCCAAAGTAAATTTTTATACCCTGATTCAAAATAAGAATTTTATTTTGTCAAATTGAACTTATAAAAATGTCAAAAACTAGATTGAATGTGGGTGCGCCATCAAAAGGCGGCAAAACTGTATTTTTTGAAAAATACTTCTTTTATAAAAAAAACTGATTTTGCTTTTATAACCCATTCTAGAAAATGTATAAGTTGAATTAAAATGTTATAAAATTAAAAATTCTGTTAATACTATTCATAACAGCTAGTTTTAATAATATTTTAATAGCATATCGTTGTTTAGTGAAACTCGGTATTGCGTACGATGCAAGCTATCGAGGAAGGCCGTGGTTGCGTGTAAAGAAAGCCAAGCTAGTGTTGTGTGTAGTGAAAGATTCCTTTGATGATTTATATAACATAAAAACAAAATATTTCTCATAAAAGTCTCGGGTGTTACATTTTACCCCCCTTAAAATGAATTTTGCCCTCAAAATCCGTCACTTTGTAACAAACAGATGAGGATACCTCTCCCTCATCATATCCTCAAGCTCCCATGTTGCTTCTTATAATTGGTGGTTCCTACATAAAACTTTCACCAAGCGATTGGCCTTGTTCCGTAGGACTTTTTCACTACGATCTAGAATCTCTATCAGTTGTTCTTCATAAGAAAGATCTTGCTCCAGCGGTACAACTTCTGAGCTGAGTACATGTGAAGGATCAGGTATGTACTTTCTTAGGAGAGATACATGGAACACATCGTGAACTTGAGAGAGATTCAGTGAAAGCGCCAATAGGTAAGCTACCTTTCCAACACGATCTAGTATTTCTAAAGGACTGATATATCTAGGGATCAACTTCCCCTTCTTTCCAAATCTCATGACCCTCTTCCAGGGGGATATTCGTAAGAACACTTTGTCACCCACTTAAAACTCTAGGTCTTTTCTTCGGTTGTCGGCATAACTTTTCTGTCGACTCCGAGATGCTCTTATGTGTTGTTGAATAGATCTAACCTTTTCTTCCATTTCATCAAAGAGATCAGGTCCTAATAGCTTTCTTTCCCCAAATTCATCTCAGCAAGTTGGAGTCCTACATTTCTTTCCATAGAGAGCTTCATAAGGGGCCATCTGAATACTGGAGTGAAAGCTATTATTATAAGAAAATTCCACCAAAGGTAGGTGTTGATCCCAACCACCTTTTAAATCTATAGAGAAAGCTCTCAACATATCTTCTAGAGTTTGAATTTTCCTCTCAGACTGACAGTCTGTCTGAGGATGATAAGCAGTGCTGAAACTCAACTCTGTATCCAGAGTATGCTGAAGACTTCTCCAGAACTTTGAGGTAAACCTCGGATCCTGATCAGATATAATAGAAAGTGGTACTCCATGCAATCTTACCACTTCCTTTACATATATCCTGGCAAGCTGATCCAGAGAGAAATCATCTCTAATAACAATGAAGTGTGCAGACTTTGTAAGACGATCAACTATGACCCAGATAGCATTATTGCCTTTGGATGTTTTAGGAAGTCCTGTGACAAAGTCCATAGAAATGTTTTCCCATTTCCATTAGGGTATGGGTAATGGTTGTAACATCCCCTTAGACTTCTGTCTCTCAGCTTTAACTTGCTGACAAACCAAGCATCGGGAGACATATTCAGCAACATCCCTTTTCATACCATCCCACCAGAAGTACTCTTTCAGGTCCCTATACATCTTCGTGCTTCCAGGATGAATAGAGAATGAAGAACTATGAGCCTCATCCAGTAGCTCCTTCTCTAATTCTGGGATGGGAGGAACACAAACCTGATTCCTGAACTTTATTATCCCATCACAATCAAGGTTGAATTCAGGAATATTTATCACCTTCTTTTGTAACTCTACATCTTCTTTCTGTGCCTCTATAATCTTTACATGTATAGATGGTTGAAAATTCATTTGAGAAAGATATGATTTTCCCCCTTCCATTAAAATTCCAAGATCCAACCTTTGTAAATCCATAAATATTGTATCTTTTGTGATCCTCATCATGGATAAGCTAGCATGGTCTTGTTGACTTAATGCTTCTGCCACCTTGTTTGCTTTCCCAGGGTGGTAATGAATTGAGAAATCGTAATCCTTAATCAGTTCCAACCATTTTCTTTTGGCACATATTCATCTCCTTTTGTGTGAAAATATACTGTAAACTTTTATGATCAGTATAAATGTCATACCTTTCTCCATAAAGATAATGCCTCCAAATCTTTAATGCAAAGATTACCGCAGCTAACTCCAAATCATGTGTTGGGTACTTTTTCTCATGTATTTTCAACTATCATGTTGCATAAGCTATCACCATATCATTTTGCATAAGAACACACCCCATCCCCTTCTTGGATGCATCACTGTAGATCACAAACCATTCTCCACTAAAAGGTAGTGTTAGCATAAGTGCACTGGATAACCTTCTTTTCAACGCCTTGAAATTCTCTTCACATTCCTCCTTCCAAACAAACTTAACTCCTTTCTGAGTCAACCTGGTGAGTGGATTAGATAATCGTGAAAAATATTTCATGAAATGTCGATAATATCCATCCAAAACAAGAAAACTTCAGATCTCAGTTACTGTTGTTGGTCTCGACCATTTTTTAATAACCTCTATTTTTGTTGGATCCACAGATATCCCCACTTTTGATATTATGTGACCCAAAAATGCAACTTTTTTAAGCCAAAATTCACACTTGGTATATTTGGCATAATTTTTCTCCTTTCTCAGGGTCTTCCATATAATTCTCAAGTGATCTTCATGTTCCTCCTTGATCTTTGAATAGACAAGAATATTGTCTATAAAGACTACCACAAATTGATCAAGATAGTCTCTAAAGACTCTATTCATCAGATCCATGAAGATAGCATGGGCATTAGTAAGACCAAATGGAATCACTATAAATTCATAGTGTCCATACCTTGTACGGAAAGCCGTCTTTGGTATATCCTCCCTTTTGACCCTTAATTGATGATACCCTGAATGAAGATCAATCTTGTAAAAGTATTGAGCTCCGCGTAGTTGGTCAAATAATTCATCAATGCGTGGGAGAGGATATTTGTTCTTGATAGTGATCTTGTTAAGTTCTCGATAATCAATGCAGAGTCTCATTGATCCATCTTTCTTCTTAACAAATAGAACAGGTGCTCCCCAAGGTGACGCACTAGGGTGTATGAATCCCTTATCAAGATTCTCTTGGAGTTGCTTCTTCAATTCCTGCAACTCAATTAGGGCCATTCTATAAGGTGTCTTTGAAATAGGCAAAGCACCCGGTACAAGTTCTATTGAAAACTCAACTTCACGATTGGGTGGAAGACCCGGAAATTCCTCCAGAAAGACATCATCAAAATCCCATACAATAGGAATATTCTTAATCGTGAGTTTCTCACCAACCATTTGAGATAAATAAACCTAATTTAGTGGAATCAAGACCCATAATATGGAAGAAATTTCCACTGGAAGGTTATGTTCATCCTTGCATCGATAAGTGATCATAGATTGATCTGGAATATGAAATGTGACTTCCCTTCTTTGGTAATTGATATGATCTCCATATAAAGAAAGCCAATCCATGCCAAGAATCACATCAAATTCCACTATAGGAAGGATCACAAGATTTTCAGGAAGCACTTTCCCACAAACTTCAATCGGGGAAGAATTATAAACTTTTGATGCAACTGTTGTGCCATTAAGGGTTGTCACAGCTAACTCAACATCTAATTGTTGAGGTAATATGGTGATACTCATAGAAAAATATTCAGAAATAAAAGAGTGGGTGGATCCAGAATCAAATAAAACATTTGCTACTTTAGATTGGATGGTAAGTGTACCTTTCACCACATCGTTATCGTACTCCACATCGCTGATAGAAATTGCATGTGACTTTCCATTGTCTTTAGCCTTAATATTTTGTTGATGTCGATAATCATCAACAACCCTTGGATTAGGGAATTTATTGGCATAATACCCCATCTCCTTGAACTTGAAACATTGAAGTGTAGTAGGTTCATTCTGTGTGTCCCTTCCTTTGTTTTCATCATTAGAAATCTTCTTCCCATCATTGCGGCATTCAAATGCCCGATGACCTTCCTTTCCACATTTGAAACATTTACTTGTCCCTTTAAGAAAACTCCCTCCATGTTTCTTTCCACACTTTGAGCATAAGGGAAAGCTCATCTTCTTTTCAGTGTGCTCTTTAGATTTTCCTTTGAATTCCATTTTCCTCTTCTTATCAAACCCATATTACTGATGGGTTACTTCAATCTCCATCTCAACTTTGAGAGCACATCGAATGATTTCCTCGTAGCTAATGAATTCCCTTATGGCTAAGGCCCTTCGAAGACTTGGTTCTAAGCCACTAAAGAATCGATCGATCTTACTCTCAGGTTGGATAATAATACCAGAAGCATACCTTGCAAGTCTTGTAAAATTTGCTTCATAGGTACCAACAAATTCATCATCCTTTTGATTCAGTTCAAGAAACTCTTTCTCCATCTTTGTTCGGAGAATACGAGGGAAGTACTTATTGAAAAATATGTTCTTGAACTCTTCCCATTCCATGGACTCAATTTCATCTCTTTGCCTCGTATTCTTAATAAGATTCCACCATTGATCAACATATCCTTCCAAACGATACACTGCTAGGATGACTTTATCATGTTCAGAACATTGAAGAACTGAAAATATCGTTTCAGTAGTACTGATCCATTGTTCAGCAACTAATGGATCAGTAGACCCGCTGAATGAAGGTGGACGCTGCCTCATGAAGGATTCAACAGAATGTTGCTCCTTCCTTTGCTCGTTTGGTAGTCCAGCATGATTCATAGCTTGAGAAAGTTGTGTGAGCATGGATACAAGATTTTTCATTCCATATCCCATAACATTTGGTTGCTCAGGGGGACAATCATTTCATTTCTCGTCGCATTCCGCATTAACACGGTTCCTTCGGGTTCCGGCCATTGACTAAAACCAAGAAGAATAGTGTGAGCAACACTAATTATAATAGGAAAACCACATAATCAAGAATAAAATTTCACACTTAAGGTATTATCCTAGGTTATTCATGGTCATTTCTAAAACAATAATATTGTGTTCTATGCTTCGACTTATCCTTAGGGTTCTTACTAAGGCTTTCACATCCTAGTTTCCAAAGGTTGACTGTACCTTTCCTCTGATACCAACTATAACGGTCTGGAATTACTTCCAGTGGACTATAATTGATACCTATCAGGGAACTCCATGGGCGGCTACACCCCCTGGGTGGGACACACCACCATCCCTAGTGCCAACCATTTCCTCATGAATCCCTTGGGCGGAGAGCCATGCTTTGTCCAACGCTCACATGTGAGAGTTCCCAAGGATCAGATACATTCCTACCTCCTTTGCCTTTGATACCAACTATAAAGACCCATACTTTACATACATTTTTATTACTTCAAAATTGAATCACACTTATTACAACATATAACAAAACCATGAAGGGACCGTATAGGTATAGTGTCTTTAGAAACTGGAAAGCATAAACAACTTGTTCATAAAGAATCTACTTTGCCTCCCATTTATTTCATCATATCTAGAGTCCCTTTTAGGCATATCCTACTAAATAACCTTTTTCCTGACCTGGGGAAATAAAACATACAAAATGGTGAGCTCAAATTCCCAGTAAGGGTAAACAAAATAAATATCAATCACATCATATACAAAAGAACATAACTTTTTGAAATCTTAACCTGCAAAAGAGATAATAATTTCATAACATGGGATAAATCATAGTAGTGAAATGCAATCCCAATAATCATTACTTAAAACATGAAACTTTGTGGCATACACACATTATCATTGAGAATCATTTCTTATTAGTCAAGACTCATTGCCAAGACTATCTTAGTGTACAAATTCCTTTTCTGAACCGACTTCACTCCTCGTTTCAGTCCTGTTTCACTGAACCAGTATAACCTTCCGTTCCAGCCATGTCTATCTCATGAGATATAAAATCTTTACCCAATGCATTGGAGGGAGATATAGGTCCCACCCATCTCATAATGATACCATTCTTATGTGTGCCACAAAATCATAAACCATACATCATAGAATAACCCATGTAACAAAAATGGGAATCTTAAACATTGTGACATCATAAAACAACTCATATAAGATAAAGGAATTCATAAAAAGAATTCCATCACGACATAATCAAATCAATGTAATAATAGGGATAGAAACATAACCCTTTATTATCTTAGATGGAAAATAATTTTGATAAAACACTTGAACTCCATTCTTGAGGAAAATATCCTTTCTACTTCAAAAACACTTTTCCTTTCTTAACATGTCATACAATTCTAAACTAAAAGAAGTTGATTAAAAATAAACTTGAAAACTTGTAAGGTAAGCTTCTTGGAAATAATGTTTTAAAAATCCATTCATTCCATATAAGTTAAAAGAAAACATTCTTCTCGTACTTTTTTCGAAAAAGTCAAAAAGTACCTCGTACGAAAAATAACAAAAGATTCCTTTCATATCTTTTTCTAAAAACTCACCGAAGGATAAAATTGGATATAAACTATTGTATAATGATGTAAATATTACATATTGAGGAAACATGGATGTGGATGATAAAATTCACCCCAGTAAATTCCAAAGTATAAACAATCTCGTCTAAAAATGAGATTGTGATATTTCCCTTACCTTAGGTCCGATTTGATTCGTAAGTGTCCGAACCTCCTGTATAATGATTTAAATAATGTTATTGAATTATTCCAGAATCATACGAATTTTTATGATATCATATATGGTCATATTCTTAGCTTCTTATTAGTAATATTTCATTACTACTTGTTATTCGGTTGTTTTTTACTTTTTGTTCTTATGCGTGTTTTGTCGAATAAATTCTTATTATTCTCTTTAGGTTATAGATACCTCATTTCCAAAATTTTATTAGTGAAATATATATCATATGAATTCATTAAATTCATTTATATAATCATTATTAAATTAAGATCATGTTGAACGAGTCACATCACATCGTGGAGACAGTATTCCTTACGTACGCACGAGCGATGATATTGTTCCCATGATCGTGGAATTATATTGGAGTGTATGTATACTATTTAAGAATAAATATCACCTTAAAATAATCATATATAGTTATTATTTACACCATTATACCCATCTAAGTAAGGTGGTGGGGGAAAATAGATTACACCACGGCGTGGAGACGTTATTCCGTACGTACGCACGCGCGGTGATTTTGTTTTCCATAGGATGGATAAATGGTGAAATATGGTTGTTTCATACTTATAATAACATATCAGTATATTAGTGATACTGATGTTATTACTTCATAATGAAACAACTAAAGAAGAAGAAGTGGAAGAAGAAATAATGATGAAAGAATCGGTAACGGGCATTACCTCTTCTTTGAAGCGCTTCTTTGAGACCTCCTTTTAGGGCACTAAAATTGGTCTTTGAAGAAGACCAGGACCTCTAGGATGTCTCTAGGGAAGTGGATAGGAGAAAGTTTCAGGGGTTGGCCGAGCTTTAAGGCTCAAATTGGTGTGAGGAGGAGAGGGAGGAGGTCCCCTTTTATAAGGGAGGAGAGGGGAACCTTTGGAAATATAAGAAATATTAGTTTATATTAAATCCCAACCCCACTTAAAAACTTCCAAAATGACTCATATCCGAAGCTTAGATGAGATAGGGTTTTAATCTCATCAACCAATAAAATTTAGACATGTTAGTAATTTATTTTAAACATTATCAACTTGATTTATCGTTATTTGTCAATTTAATTTTATTCGTGGTAATAATATTCTAAATTTTAAATTATTATAAATAATTACATATGTGTTGTGAATTTTCCATAATTTGACACTTTATGACATTTTCGAACATATAAATTTTAATTTATAAATGTTAAATTTTTTTGTTATTTTTAAACAATTTTATAATATGTTATTTTTATAAAATAATAATAGTGTCAATTTTGACTCTATTAATTTATTTGAATTTAAATACAGAAGATATGTTGAACTAAAAGCTTTAATAGATCCATCAAATTTCATATGTATCTAGAAAATTAGTGGAGCACATTAAATAGTTCATATAATATTTATTTTATTATTTTTAAAACCATTTATTTGATATTTTAATTAATAAAATAATTTCAACATCACTATTGTGTCATACATAATGATAATTATTTAATCCCTAAAAATTCTAAATAAATTCATATGATGTAGATAATTGTATTAGCTTTCTGGAGACTATTCATGTTCTAAGTTTCATGAAGTTTATCACTAAATTAAAATTATTATACTTATAAGATTTAAGAAAGTGACATGTTGTCACATTCTTTGGTTATAATAATAATTAAATTATTTTCATGTATAAAAGTCCATTAAATGAATCTAATCGGACCCTTAGGTGATATGGGTCGACTTTTAGTCATCCAATAGGATTTTTGAAGGTGTTAGGGTAATTTTATAATCTTATATTTACCCTTAATTACCTGATTTACCTTTAACTATGGTAAATAAAATTTACCGTAGTTACTATTCATAATGCCCAAAAATAAAAAGTAGCCTATTAACATAATTTGGACACACTGATTCTGAATATGGAATCCATTTTTCAAAATTCAAAGCATATAAGTTGCAGTAATTAATTTAAAATAAATCCCGTTGTTAAGAAAATGGGTTTTAGAAGTTAAAACATTGCCAAAGATTGAAATGTTTTTACCTATGAATTCAATGTCAAATTAATGCTAATGACATACATTATATTAAACGGTAAAAATATATTATATTTATACTTTAAAACCATTCAATATTATAATTTATCCATATAAATTATCTCAATGAAAAAAGTTGTTTTTAATTAAAAATTAGCGTATTTTTACTATTCATCAAAATATGAAAGTTATCAGAAAAATGTCAAAAATTTATCCAAAGTAAATTTTTATACCCTGATTCAAAAGAAGAATTTTATTTTGTCAAATTGAACTTATAAACATGTCAAAAACTAGATTTAATGTGGGTGCGCCATCAAAAGGCGGCAAAACTGTATTTTTTGAAAAATACTTCTTTTATCCAAAAAAAACTGATTTTGCTTTTATACCACATTCTAGAAAATGTATAAGTTGAATTAAAATGTTATAAAATTTAAAATTCAGTTAATACTATTCATAATGGCTAGTTTTAATAATATTTTAATAGCATATCGTTGTTTAGTGAAACTCGGTATTGCGTACGATGCAATCTATCGAGGAAGGCCGCGGTTGCATGTAAAGCAAGACAAACTAGTGTTGTATGTAGTGAAAGATTACTTTGATAATTTATATAACATAAAAACAAAATATTTCTCATAAAAGTCTCGGGTGTTACACTTTTTGTTGCATTCTTCCTCAAAATGCACGACATACGTTAACCAACCTCTTCTTATTTTTCAAAGCTATGTGCAGTAAAGATGTAGGCCTGGAAAGGTTTCCCATCACAAATAAGGATATTTCAGTCCTATTATATGAAGTAGAAATGTTCTTCCCACCATCATTATTTAATATAATGGTCCACCTTATGGTCACTTGGTTAGGGAGGTTCAACTATGTGGTCCTGTCCATTACAGATGGATGTACCCCATTGAATGGTATATGAAGATTTTGATAGGGTATGTCAAGAATAGAAGTTGGACAAAAGGTTTTATTGAAAAAAATATATTATTGGAGAAGTCATTGAATTCTATAATGATTACCTATCATATGTTGAAATCATCGGTCTCCCAAAGTCTCTTCATAGAAAACACCTTATGGGCGAAGGTATTTTTGGAAGAGATGTTGTCACAATTACCTCGACAGAGAAGAAGCAAGAAAATATTTGCATATTACATAATAGTAAAGATTTTGATCCATACATTGAAGTCCACAAAGAAATTCTTAGATATTTTAATCCATTCTGGGCTGAAAGTGGGATATGATATACATATAATCAACAGTTTATAGGATGGTTCAGAGATCAATTTTATAAGGAGTCATCTGAAAATCTAAATTCAATTTTTGAACAACTTCAATGGCTAGCTAGCATAATGAATGAAAATGTTATATCATACACTAGGTTTGTAATCAATAGTGATACATTCTATACAAAATAACATGATGAATTTAGTACGATGAAAAATAGTAGTTTTTCACTTTTGGCTGAAGTGATGCACATATATGCTTCCAAGGATAGAAATCCAATTTATAAAAATATGTCATATTATGGAATTATTGAACAAATATACAAGTTGAATTACAAATAATTTCAAGTGTCTCTTTTTCATTGAAAATGGGTTAACAATATCAATGTAGTGAAAGTTGAAGAAATGGGATTTGTGAAGCTAAATTTCAATATATAAAAGGAAAAAGATGAGTCATTCAAAATGGCATCGCAAGTAGTGAAAGTATTTTTTGTCTCTAATCTAACAAACAAGAATTTGTCAATTTTCCTATTGGAGACTAAAAATAATGTTGATTCAGAGGATAACTCAATCGAGGATGACCCTTTCATTGGGACATCACAATCAGTTCATGTTGGTCCCATTATAGAAAATGTATTGTTTTTTAGAGGGTACCACAAAGAGGGGATTTGGGTTCTTGAAAGAGGAACCAGATACTTGAAAACTTTAGGAAAATGAAAGAGAGTTCAATGAGAATGTAAAATTGTTTTTTAATATATTTTTTTCCTCATAATATTATATGTTCTCTACTTTATTAACATAATCTAAATTAAAAAATTTACTACTCATGAAGACAATGTCTTCTTCATATACCAATCCCTCATAAGAACAAACTATAATGAAGGAAACCCTTTGGATAGATGAAATGGTAATGTTATGATATAGTCTCTCTATTTTACCGAAAAAATATATAATGGAACATTGATTTAATTTTCAGTATTCCTTATAGAGTTTGTTTATTTTAGAATATTTTTTTTCATGTGTCATGCCTTTCTAAGAAGAATTACAATGTTGTATCTTCTCAGTTATAGAGGTAATCTTGATGTTTTCATAGTAAAATCATTGTCCATAGAATTGATGTACTATTTTATATGTTTGTTTAATTTATTTCTTTTTAGTATAACTCGCATAATAATTGTTTTATTATAAAGGTGGATTAATTTGTTTGAGTTGGGGATTCTCTGTACAACTTTCTTGCTTCTTTTCCCTTAAAATATTTTCAACCTTGTTGTGGTGCATTTATCACTTTCTTTCAAGTTACCTCCACTGCCTTTGTAGGAAGAGAAACGAAGCTTCCTATGCTCAATTAAAGAGGAAATATTGAGGTTTTCAAAGTATAATCAGTGTCTATAAAATTAATGTATTGTCTCATATGTATATTTAATTTATTTCTTTTTAGTATTAATTACTTAATAATTTTTTTCTTATATAGGTGGATTATTTTGTTTGAGTTGGGGGTACCCTGTCCAAATTTCAAGATACTTCTCCCTTAAAACCGTTTCACCCCTACAGTGGTTCATTTATCACATTTTTTCATGTTAACTTAACTAACTTTGAAATAATATCCATGAAACTACCTATGCTCAATTACAGAGGTAATGTTGATGTTTTCACAGTAAAATAATTGTACATGGAATTAATTTATTGTTTCATATGTATGTTTAATTTATTAATTGTTAAAATTACTCACATAATAATTTTTTCCTTATACAGGTGGATTCTTTTATTCGAGTTGGGGGTTCTCTGTCCATATTTCATGCTCTTTCTACATTAAAACATTTTCAGCCCTAAAGTGGTGCATTTATCACTTTCTTTCATCTTACCTCCACTTCCTTTGTAGGAAGAGTAACAACATTTCCTCTTCGTAATTATAGAGGTAATTTTCATGTTTTCATAGTAAAATCATTGTCCATAGAATAAAGGTATTGTTTTATGTGTATTTTAAATTTAAATCTTTTTAGTATTACTCACATAATAATTTTTTTCTTATACAGGTGGATTCTTTTTTTTGAGTTGGGGTTGATCTATCCAATAGTCATCTCTTTATGTATGGAAACTTCAACATACTTCTTCTCTCACAAAACCATTCACTCATGTAGTGTTGAAATTTATCACTTTCATTTAATTTCCCTCCACTACTCAATCACATAGTTAATATTGATATTTGAACATTAAATCATTGTATATAGAAATAATTTATTATTTCATATTTATGTTCAATTTATTTATTTTTAATATTACTCATAATAATTGTTTTTTCATAGAGGTGGATTTTTTTTTGAGTTTAGGTGGTTGTTCAAAACTACTCATACAATGTTGGAATTTTTATAAATAAATCAATGGAAATCATGGTAACATTGATAGTTAGGATTTTTTTTGAATGTATGTAATAATTTTTATTTATGTTATGGTATAAACCAATGTTTGAAGTGTCTATAATATAGTGTTTTTTCTGTTATTTTTTTTTTTAAATTTTATTTCATTTAAATTATGTATTGGGACTTGTTTTTTTATATCTGATATGTTTTTGGTGTGTTTCTAGTGTGATTCTGATGCTGCAATCTACTATTACATCACACTGTAGTAGTGTTACAGTGTGCTCTAACAACATACTGTAGTATGTCCCTTTATCAGTTCTGATAAAAATCACATTTATTGGAGCTTCAAAAGGTGCTGATAAAATTTCTTTATCAGTGCTGTTATAATAATTGATAAAGGGTTCATTTAGAGACACTAAATTAAAGAGAAGATAATGGTCATTTTATGAGTGATTTTAAAAGCGCTGATAAATATCCTATTTATCATCACTTTTTTAGTGTGGATAAATGACACATTTATCTGCGTTTTTTCAGCACTAATAAACATATTGGGATTTTAACGTTTCTCACATTATCACCACTTTTTAAGAACTGATAATGGCCATTTCTAGCACTATTAATGACCAGTTTTGTAGTAGTGAATGGGTTATATCCATCATTCAGTCCTACCAATGTTATTGTTGACTCCAGTCATATGAGTTCTTGGTGAATCAATCAACTTATCTTTTATGGTGGTGTACATTTAAAATTATTTCAATTGAATGTTTTAAAGAAGCATAGCATTAGCACCAAACTCTTTCCAAACCTCATGACCCATCTTCAACCCTTTTTTCTTCTAATTTACCCTTTTTATACATAAATTAAATAAATTTATAGTCTTTCTAAATATTCTATCTATATCAAACATGTCTGACTGACTTCTAATTCTCACATGAATGGTCCTTAGGCTAGTCAGGTTCAAGGTCATCTTTTTCTTTTCTTTCTTTGGCTTCCTATAGGGGTCAGAATTTCTTCTTTAATTTATTCTAGTCTGGCCAACACTTTTAGAGTTTAATGGGATATAAATAAGTAATATTCTAACAGTGTTCTTTATCCCACTACTGATTACACTCTATTGAGTTTTCTATGGGTCTAAGTTCAAACCAATTTCCTATGTGGGTTGGCATCACTTGTCTAATTGGTAAGCCTTCGGTCGGTCGGATGCAAATAAATCCCTTTGTTTCTATCAAGAATTTGTCACCGTTGAATCTTCTCTTTAAAATAAATACAGATCCTTCTTTCAATTTAAGGATCACTGTATCTCTAATTCGGATGCAATAGAGCCAATATAGTTTGGGTATAGGGAAAACCTAGGATCAGAATAGATATAATAGGAAGACAGACGACATCATCACAAAAACCCATAAATGAAAGGCCACTACTGCCTTCCAAAATACAATCACACTGCCCAACCGGTTCGAAGAATGATTCCAAGGAAGTAAAAGAAGAGACAGTACTTCTTTCCCTTTATTTAGGAAAAGGGGAGGAGCTCCCATGGTTGCATAAGTATGACAGATAGTCTATCTTGGTTTCGACACTATAGTAGTAGTGGGTATGTGATGAGTCTTCCTTTCCCATATTCTAAGACTAACAAAGTGATGAAAAGTATATATATGGATATATATGTCCAAAAATAGTATGATGATAAATGAATCCACCCTTATGGCCTTATGATCTTAGTTTAGGATATTCAAAATACATATGATATTAATGGATATAGAAACTTTATAGAAAATTATTGCTTAAGTGAGATGTTAGTCTTAGTCAAGTGTAAAAAAATCCTCTACATTGGTATAGGAATAATTGGTGGTCTTGTTCGTGACTTGAGGAGAGAATTAACTAGGATGGTAGGAGTGAGATGACTGGTCATCTACCAACTAAGATTAATAGTTTTTATCAAAGTTTTAGTATACTTTATTAACACTTTTTATTCATCTTGATACAAAAGTTGGGCCAGGTATTGAGTCACTCTAGTCTCAAGCCTCCCTATACTCATTTTATCTTGTATTTAAAAATTATATAAGGGAGATAGTAAGATATCATTATATATATCAATAGAGTTCTGAGTGATTTACATTTGAATGAGGATGTGGGTGAAGAACAACTTCTATCTTGGGTGGATTATGTAGAAGGGTTTTTAGGGTTTACATTCTAAATATAAATAAATGCAGCATAAAAGACAATTTTGGGGGAATAATGAGGCTAGGGAATGAACTTTGACCCTATAAGTTATACTTTATGAAGTAGAAGCATAAAATACTAGATGTTTGGAGGTATATATGAGAACATATATAGAAATAGGTATACCCATTAGGATACATCAGCATGACTAAGTTCTTTCAAAACATCTATTGCCACTGACACCAATTACTCTTCTGACTTAGATCTTCACCTCCTAACAATACAAAACCATTGATGGAACCTTCCCATTGAATAAAAGGATTCCTATCCATGGAACTCTTGACATACTATATATCTATATCTATATATTCATGAATCCCAAAGTAGAAGAGGGTTGTTCTCTTGGTTGATGAATAGTGGCTCAATGACATTCAAGGACTTGACATATTTAGAAACACATGATCTTTACTTTCCAATCCTAGACCACCAGTTAAAGCCCCTGAGCCCTAGTAAAACATCCAAGCACTCAATGAGATACTTCATGTATCCTTGGTCTTTCATTGTAAGACCGGAAAATTATCAGGTTCTTCCTAGTCGGGGATACTTTATGTATCTCAGGCACTCCCTAGTCAGTGAGCATAATGTGAGTTTTTTTTTTGGGGAATGACCAGGTGGTCTTTGGAGTTATCCATACTCATCATGTACCTATTTTACCATCCTTCCACTTCGAGATCACCGTTGAACTATTAGTGTAATAGAAGACATGGTGTAGGGTCAATGGGGTTGAGTGGTTGCTTTATTTAAATTAATATGAAAGTATTATCAAAACTGTAGTGCACCAATTTCAATGTATATAATTGCTCTGATTTGAGTGGCCAAATAATAAGAGTCAGTTACATTGGAATTGATATTCCAAAAATTTCTATCTCATTATCAAGTCAACTTGTTGACCAGTCCTGAGGATATTCCACTAGATATCCACGAACATAGATAGAGTCATATCATGTTTCACAATATGTGGATTCCATAATGGAGTTGGCTATGGCATATGGCCTACATGCCCCTTTGGTATTGGTATTGGTATTGGAATTATGGATGTATTGTGTTGTAAATCAATCCCAAACTCTAGGGTTTTCCGCATGGCATGCTCCAGTGTATTATGGAAAATAGACCATGGTACTTACACTATTGAGTTTTGTGGTCATCTATGGTGATTGGGTATTTAGACAAATATAGTGTCCACTCCCCTATCTACGATGACCTATAGACTAGGTAAATGAGCTCTTTTTTGCGAGTGATTCCATTATACTACCAACCTCAATACGCCCACCATTTTAAAATTAAAAACCATATCTTCTTGTCACTATACTTGAACCATCCATATTTCCCACACCCCTTTGGAATTGATGGTGTATGTGGATGTGACCATTTTCCCAATAGTAGAGGACCACTTCAAATTAAAGGATTCATTACTCAGTGGATAATTATTCATCACACAACCTAGTTGTTATTAAACGTCATTCAACCTTATCAGTGTAATTAAGTACAATTCCTCATGCGGTAGTGGTACCATATTTGTAGGAAGGATTCCAATTCGGTCGTGATCCAATGTTGGAATCCATTAAAATGATGGAATTTTTATTGGGAATGTAGTGGATGACCCAATCTATTTTCTTCCCACTGGTATGACCCCATAAAACTCGAAGGCCCATAAGTGAAATTTCAGTCACATGGACCCACACATATGGTCACCAACCAATCCACCAACTATATCATCCTTTTTCCACTATCCCAATCCATTTGAACCCACCATCATGATTATTATACTACTAGTGAGAAATATAGAACTCTATACTACCTATATTATATTGTATCAGTGCACTATAATCTTTTAGTCATATGACTAGCTAAGTTAGCACCAAGATACCACTTTGTTAGATACCTGTTCAACACCATACTTGAGAAGGGATGGGTTGAGAATCTAGAAACCAAGTGGATAATCACCCATTATCACTGATATAGTGGTCATGGATTTTTTCCAAAAAGTGAGAATGGATTAGTTTACTAGGTATGAGTTGAGGTCGAATATGTAGTTGGATCATGGTTTGAACACTGAAAGGTCAAAAAATCACTGATCACTAGAAGTAGCTTCTGTTGAGGTGAACCATTAACATGACCCTCCCAATGGAAACACGAACTTATTAGGATTTTGTTTTCCTTGAATCTCACACCACTACTATATAGATCCTCTCTTTTCATACATAGACATTACATCAGTTTTTAATAATACTAAATACATTCTACAAATACATGCCAAATTGTTGTATTAGTTTAGTTCCTTTGAAATCTCGGAACTTATTATTCTAATTTGGTGAAAGATCTTCAACATCTCCAACAAAGATCTTCCCCTTAGTACCCCTAACTAAAATAATTCTTTATAAACTGGGTAAAAGAAAACATAAGAAAAGGGGAGAGATCATATGCTTAGTAAGGGTAAACAATGGAGACATGTAAACATAATTATGTTTATAAGGTTATCATAACATGTTCATTCAAATAGAAGATCATAACCTACAAATAAAATATCATAAACATGAATCATGGCATAAATATTGTAAGTTCATAAAAATGAATCATAAGAAAATAAATATCATGATCCATGGAGGAATAAGATATCAATAAAACATGGAACTCTAGAATTCACATAAGAATATAATAATGATTTCCATAGTATTTAAGGCATCGCTTCCAAGGCCATCTTAGTAGTATGGGTTCACTCCCTTTACCATATTGGTAGTCATAGTTCACTCCCATAACAATCTTAGTAGTCATGGTTCAATCCCATAACCATCTTGGTAGTCATGGTTCGCTCCCATAACCATCTTGGTAGACAAGGTTCTTCATGTCTATATCATGAGATATTAATATTTATCCAATGCATTTGAGGGATATATAGGTCTCACCCATCTCATAATTAAATCACACATAAATGTTCCACAAGATCATAAAAAATCATATCATAACCAATGTAATGGAATGGGTGTTATAAACATGTAATAATATAATAACCATTGAAAAAAGGAATGGTTTCATTATCCTATCATCAAAAGCATAACCCATGAAAATAAGGGGGTTTCTTAAACATCATTCCATAAAAACAAAAACCATTTGAAGAAATAATATTAATGGTATTCTTGAACTATAACAATGAATATCATCATAGGTGGGGAACAGTTTTGAAAGATCAATTGGAACATGAATTTTCCATAAAAATCACTTTTTAAAACATAACACATTTTCAATACACTTTTCTTTGAAACCAGTTTGATAATATATAAAGGAATCATCATAATCATTTGAAATAGTTCTTGAGGAAAATATCCTTTGTTGAAATAGATTTCTTTTCTTAAAATATCGTGAAATTTTAAAGGAAAACATTTTATTTGAAAATAACCTTGTAATATTATAGGGGAAGCTTCAATGTAATAAGGTGTCAAGAAAGTGTAAAAATCTTTCTGTGTCGTAGAAGTTAAAAAAACTTTCTTCTCATACTTTTTTTGGAAAATTCAAAAAGTACCTCATTTAGAAAACAAAAGAATGATTCTTTTCAAACTGTGAAGTAAAAAAGTAAAAAAATCGATAAAAATTAATTTAAAAATCCATAATATAATAGTAAAAAAATTATGAATTTTTTTATAAAACATGTACATGGATGATAAATATTCCCCAGTAGAGACTTAAAATGAAAAAAATCACAAATATAAATGAGATTGTGAAATCAATACTCATCACATTATAATTAATTAAATTGTATTACCCATGTAAGAAAAAAAATTATATAAATATTAAAATGTCAAAATATTATGGATAAGACTCATAAAATAATTTCAAGGGTAGTATATAACCCACATAGAAGAAATAAGTAGTGTATGAAGCTTGTGTCTCACAGAAGTAAATATGAGACAAAAATCCATTACCTTAGGTATGAATCCCTACATACATGTCTAAAACTCTTGTATAGTGGTTTTAAAAATATTATTAACTTATAATATAATCATAATAATATTTATGATATCATATATGATTCATTTATGACTTTATATTACTTGTTTATTAACAATATAAAGTTAAAGCAACATTTTGGGTAATAATTACCTTTGGAATCGTACATGATTTGACTCGGTATTATTGATTATCATAATTAGATCATGATTTAATTATTTCAATAATATAAAATACGATATATGTTTCTTATATATTCAGTATATATGTAATTATAATAGTCATTAATGATAAATGAAGTACATTGTTTGTGGAGAGGGTAGGTCGTACGTACGCATGAACGTTGTTTTCATTTTCATGTCGGCTTAAAAAACAATTATATGATGTATTATTATTCCAGAATAATTTTAATGTAATATATAACATATACATTCATAAAATTCATCTTTATTTCCAACCATGTGAAATATAGGTGAATAACTAATCACATTGCATCATAGAGATGGTAAGTCATACGTATGCAAGAGAGACGTTATCATTTTCACAAAATATTATATGGTAAAATGGCAGACATGATATTATTATTAAATATGTATAATTATTTTAAAAATATAATATATAATAATTAAACACATCAAAATTCTCAGTTATAAAAGATAGTGATGAAAAACAGATTACACCACGACGTGAAGACGGTAAGTCGTATGTACACATGCACGGTTATATTGTTTTACATATGATGGATAAAATGAGGGATATGGTTGTCCAATAATAATAATAAAATCTATGTATATATATGATACTCTATTCATTAATTTATTATGGAAACAACATAATAATTTCAAGTATAAGAAAAAAATAAATTTAATTGAATTGGTAAAACAATTACCTCTTCTTCGAGTATATCCTTTTGATTTGCACAAAATGACATATTTTGTTGGATTTCTACCGATTGTATGGACTCTAGTATGAATTTAGGGAAGTTTTTATGAGAAATATGAAGTTTTTTGTTGAGCCAAATGAATTTAGAGTTGTGAATAAAAGAGAAGGGGAGGTGCCTTTTTATAAGAGAGGGGAGGGTCACTCTATGATACTCTTAAAATATTAAATTAAGATAAATTTATTTTCAATTTAAAATAGGTCAAAAGTGAGTTATTTTGAACATAATAATAAGATGGGTCAAAAACATCCCAACCAATGATTTTTTTACATATTTAACTTACGATATTGACCTTATCTTTTTTATTTAACCCTTAATTAAACCCTTTAACTCTTACCATGATTATTTGTCTTTTTACACTATAGGGTTAATATAGTTACTATAAAATTATAAAAGAACCAAAATTGGATCCTTTATTCCATATATAACATTATACTATTTATTTTTTAAAAATATATATTTTTATAATTTTATATCATTAAATAAAATATAATTTATTTTAAATTACCATTTTTTCAATTTTCATACAATTTATAATCTCTTTTAAAAAATATCTTAACAACATGATAACTTATAAATAACACATATAATTTATCAATAACATGTATAATTTATCTATAAAATTATTTTTTGTCAATAATTATGTCAAATTATATTTATTTTAATATTTTTAATATCAGTTACTTGATATTTCCATTAATTATAAAATTAATACATCATTATCATAAAAGACATTAATTATATTATTTATTATCTAAAAATTAAAAATTAAATATCATGATGAAGATAAATTTATTATATTTCAAATGAATATTTATATTCAAATTTATCTTATTTATCAGCCAATATTAAAAATGATTTACTTATTAAAATTATGAGTATGAAAATTTTTACTTATCATTAAATTAAATATAATAAATATCATAATATTAGCCAAGTAGATTTATAAGGTTATAATTTCATAATAAGGTTTATTTTGGTTAAATTTCACTCATCCAATTAAATTAGGACAAGTGTTGTGGTAATTTATTAATATTATAATATTATTTTTAACTTTAATTACTCGATTTACCATTAACCGTGATAAATAAAAATACTAAAGTTACTATTCACCAAAAATTAAGTTAATACTATTAGACCAAAAAATTCATACTGATTAAAAACATGTATGTCCATTTTTTGAAAAAAAATTCACAGAATCAGAAAAAATATATTTGACACTAATCCCACAAATGTGGAGAGAATGCGGTAAAAAGAACGTTTAAAATTTTGATACGTTTTTATATCTAATTTTAATATAAAAATGATTCTAATGACCTAAATTGGGTTAATATATGTACATCTCATCTATTTTGGCTTTAAAACTGATTTAATACATAATAATTATTTAAACTATAAACACAGTTTTTAACTACGATGCAGTATTTTTAACTATTCATCATAAAATTAAACTTCATAGAAAAATACTAAAAATTAACTCTAAGTAAATTTTGAATTATGAATTAAAAATGATTTTTATTTTATCGAATTCAATTTCTATGAGTTTCTAAAATTTATTTTATTATTTTTTATATATGGACTTGAAAAGAAACTCATTTGAGGAAATACGAGTTTTAAACACATAAAGACTATATAAAAAATTATATTTTTCATTATCATGATTGTAAGGACCCAATCCCAATTTCATAGATTCAGTGCCTTATTTTTTACATTTTCATATAAACAAATAATAAGTATCCCGAAGAACCAAATAGGTTAGTAGTTTTGGAAATCTAGATACATACATAAGTTCAACATTATAACTGGAAAGGAAATACAACATAACAACATATTGTGAATCACACGTAATCTATTAGATTATCTTTGCAAGTAATTCAAAATATACTTCTTCAAAACCTGGGGAAAATAAAACATGTGAAATGGGTGATCTCATATTCTTAGTAAGGGTAAATAATATAGTAGAATAAAATATAAACTTTAGGCATGATGAATAAATAAAAATGCATGTCTTTAAAAATATACATTAGAAGAATATGGCAGAAATAAAAATTGATTAAATAATTCCATAAAACATAACCATGGTTATTATATTAGTCAAATATTCATATGTACTATCAACATCTAGTTTCATAATGAGGAAATTCATAATTCCTGACATTCTAAAATATAGTGTCAAGGCCTTGGCCATGACATTTGAAAATGATTAAGGCCTCGACCAAAACCATATCTGAAAATGGGAAAGGCCTTAGCCAATTCTATATTTGTTTTGTCTCATGAGACCTATTGATGCATTGAGGGGATATAACGGTAATCATACATCACTTACTAATTCCAATTCATTCCTCATATGAATGGGGATAAGCTTAAACAATATATACATTCATATTGAAACTAACATATGAAATGTAAATAACTTTCCCCAAACATAAACACTAACCATTCAGAGTTATATGGTGAGCGGTTTCAGGATAGCACATCCATATTCAAACTAATCATAAACCATTAAATAAATTATGGTATATGATATTATAAAATATTAGTCCCAAATATACATAAGATTCAACAAGAGTGTTGAAATAGATAAAATTACTCTTATAAAATAATTGAGTAATTCTGGAGATAAATACTCTTTTACTTTGAAAAGAATAGTTTTTAAAAAAATAATTGTATAAAACCAGAAGTGAAATAATTTAGTTTTCTCATAATAAAATGAGTAATTTTATAAAAATAATGGTTGATAATAACAGATTATACAGTTCCCTTGAAAATAGGTAAGAATTTGAGAAATTCCCTTCAATTAGGATTGTATTTCGGGAATAAATTTTGAAATATTTTTTTAAAACATGAATCTATCCATAAAATAACGAATTATTAGTGTTGGTACACATATATATAACATTAAAAAATAATTTATGATGATTAATTAAGAATAAATAATAATTTAATTGGGATTAATAGAGACAAAGAGTAACCTGAAATAAAAGGGATGTTCGGGTGGAAAACCCTTACCTTATGTCTGAATATGTTCCTATCTTGGACTTAAGGTCCTATAATATGAAATTAGACATATTAATAACTTAATTTATAACCTATTAGACATTTATTTTATTTATCATAATTTTATTAAGTTCATTTATGGTCATTTTTATGGGTTAAGAGATTCAATACCATCATTTGTGAGTGCTCGTTTCATTAGTTTTCATGATCAGTTCATTTGTATGGAAGTTAATGTAAAATGATACTTGAATTATAGAATTGATTTTATATTTTATTAATTTTCATACAGATTTTTAAATGATAATATAAGTCATTTTGTTATTTTGGGTGAGGATGAATCATTAGATAAAATTTTAATGACAAACGCTTGGATTAATTTGGTGGTTTTTCGATCACCACAATCTCATTTTGTTTTATAAATTAATACCATGTGTAAAAAATGATTTCAGAACATTACATAAAATATATTACATATATTATGATCTGTTTCAACCATAAAAATGGCTTCATGACAAGAATTGAATAGGGTAATAGAAGTTGAAAACTCGCCGTCCTTGAATGTGGTCAATTTACACATCTCAGATGGTGATTACGTTTCTAGTATAAAAGGAGGGAAAAGGAGAGATGATGATGAATTATTCCATTATAATAAAAAAAAATTATAGTACATGTAAGGCAATAGAGTTATCATAAAATTTTTAGTAAAGTAGGAAAGTAAATAAAAAATAAAGGAATGAACTTGAAAGAAAACAAAAGAAATGAAAAGATGAATTTACCTCTTGAATTTATCTTCATTGAGAGCCTATTTAGGGTAGAGTATTTGGTATTTGTAAGATACAAACGGATAATGGACATGGGGAGGATATTGTGAGGATATTTTATCATAATTTAGTCAAGGAAAAAATCTTGAGAGGAGTGCAGATAAGAGGGGGTGAGGGGTGGATTTTATAGTGGATTAGAGGAGGGTTTTTCCATTATTTTAATCATTGTATTATTATTTTGGCTCAAGACTATGAATAGTATTGAATCTTATGACTCCACATAGTAATAAGTGCATGTTTTTTCGAACCAGTGGTCATTTACATCATTCATGACTCAAGCATGATGCAAAAATTCATTTATTTAGCATATTTCATAAATTATTGAATTTCACTATTCATCAAAAATTCATGTATTTCAGAAAAATACCAAAAATTCACCCTAACCATTTTTCTACGTGTATAAATAAAAAATTAACTCCATTTTATCAAAATAATTTTCTAAATAAGAGAAATTTAATTTTTAAATAAAATCACTATTTACTTGAAAAATACATTTTAAATTTAAAACTAATTTTATAATACTTTCAAAAAATAACTGAGGTCTCATAAAATTATCTGAAATTCATAGGAAATTTTTTTTAATTAATGAATACATTTTACGAAAATGAATTTTATTTTAAATAAATTTATTAATTTAAAATTGAAATTAAATATTTATTACTCACAAAAATATGAACACATAATTTTTAATTTTTAAAATATTTACTTCTGTTTATATGGTTCCTAGATTTTATTTATACTCATAAGGGTGAGGTTACTATTAGAAAGGGTACATTACTATTCTTAAGGGTAAGTTACTATTTATAAGAGTATGATACTATTCATAAAAAATTTAAATTGATCCTATCAGACTCTAAATATCTTACTGATCGTAACTGTGTATGTTCATTTTTTGAAATTCAAATCAAGGAAATGAAAATATTATATCTAACTGTGAGGTTATAACAATGTCTTATAAATATCAAAGTTTTTTTTCACACAGACTCAATATTGAATTCATTCTATAATAAATTTATTTGTAAAACCTTGGGGTGTTACATTCTTCCCCCCTTACAAAAATTTCATCCATGAAATTACCATAATGTTACCTCATAAAAGGATTTGGGTAGGTTTTCATTATAAGTTCCTCAGGCTCCCACATTACATCTTCTATTTTATGATTTTTCCAAAGTACCTTTTTCATCCGATTTATTTGATTCTTCAACACCTGTTCTTTAGTGTCAAGAATCCAGGTAGGCTCTTCACAGTAAGATAAGTCAGGTTGCAACTCTATACCTTCATAAGTTAGGACATGCGTTGGGTCTAGCATGTAATTTCTCAATAATGAGACATGGAACGCATTTTGTACCTTAGAAAGACTAGGAGGCATTGCCATATGATAATCCACAACTCCAATTATCTCCAAAATTTGAAAAGGGCCTATATACCAGGGGCTCAGTTTCCCTTTCTTTCCAAACCTTATAACACCCTTCCATAGAGATACTTTCAAGAAAATGTGATTTCCCTCTTGAAATTCCCAATACTTCGTTTGATTATATATATATATCTCTTTTTCCTACTTTGAGCTAATTTGATATGGGTTTCAATAGTCTTTACCTTTACTATTGTTTCCTCCAAAATATCTAGGCCCACAAGATTCCTTTCACCAACATGTTGGTATATGATATCTCTTTCTGTAAAATGATTCATATGGTTCCATTTGAATACTATAATGCAAACTATTACTGTAGGAAAACTCCACAAAAGGTAAATACTGATCCCACATACCTTGAAAGTTGAGAGTGCATGATCTCAACATGTCTTCTAAAGTTTGGATCATCCTTTCTGACTACCCATCAGTTTGTGGGTGATAAGAAGTAATCAAACGAAACTCAATGTCTAAAGCTTTATGAAGACCTTTCAAGAATTTTGATGTAAATTATGGATCGCGATGAGACAAAATTGTGAGAGGTGCTCCATGAAGTCTCAAAACTTCATTGATATAGAGTATTTCAAGGCAGTCCAGTGGAAAATCCTCCCTTATAGTGAGGAAATGTGAAGATTTTGTAAGTCGGTCAACAATTACCAATATTGCATTATTCTTTCTTGGAGTTATGGGTAATCCAATGACAAAATCTATTGTGAGGTAAACCCATTTCTATGAAGGAATAGATAGAGGATTCATGACTCCTCCATGATGTTTTCTTTCATCCTTCACCTGTTGACAGACTAAACATCTTGATACATAATCAGTAATTTCCTTCTTCATGTTATTCCACCATAAATATTTCTTCAAATATCTATACATCTTATTTCTACCAATATGTATAGAGAAATTTGAACTATGGGAATCATCTAATAACTCCCTTTTTAGTTTTGGTATAGTTAGAAAACAAAGCCTCTTCCCAAACTTCAAAATTCCATATTCATATATGAATTCTTCTAACTTCCCATGATTCACAGGATTTATTTTCTTTTGAAAATTCTCGTCATTAGGTTGAGAACTTTTAATTATTTTTAATAAATATGGTTGGGAAACCAATTGAAAATGTAATGATGTTTCTCCTTCTTTGATGATTCACATGTCCATCCTTGCAAGATCCATGTACATATGATCCTTTTCAATTATCAATTTGTTTAGAACTCCATGATCCTTCCTACTCAATTCATCATCTACCTTATTTTCCCTCTATGTGTAGTAGTGTATAGAACAATAATAATACTTGAGTACCTAGATCCACCGCCTTTTCCTCATGTTGAGTTCTTTTTTGTGAGATGATGTATTTTAAGCTCTTGTGATCTGTATATATCTCACATATTTTTCCGTAGAGATAATCTCTCTATATCTTCAGGGAAAAGATTATAGCTGGTAAATCAAGATCATGTGTAGGATTTTTTTTTCATGAATTTTTAAATGCCTTGATTCATAGGAAATAACTCTATCATTCTACATAAGTACATAGCAATTTCCTTTCATTGATGCATCATTATATATCCCAAACCCGTCATTCTTTGATGGTAGAATTAGGATCAGAGCATTCACTAATATCCTCTTTAATTCTTCAAAATATTCCTCACATCATTTTTTCCATATGAACTTAACCCCTTTACAAATAATCTTATTTAATAGGTTGGATAACCGGGTGAAGTTATAAACAAAACTCTGATAATAACCTGCTAAACCAATTAAACTACATACCTCCATTATGTTCATTGGTGTACACCATTTTTGAACAGCCTTTTTGTTCACAGGATAAATAGATATTTTATCCTTATAAATAAAAGTCCAATAAAAGAAACTTAATGAAGCAAAAAATTCACACTTTCTAAACTTCCCCATTTCTTCTAAGAGTCTTTAAAATAATGCACAAGTGATTTTCATGACATTCATAGATTTTTGAGTATACCAATATATCATCAATAAATACCATAACAAATTCATCAAGATATTCTTTGAAAACCCTATTCATTAGATCCATTAAAATAGAGGGTGCATTAGTCATCCCAAAAGTCACGACCGTAAACTCGTAATGCCTATAACTAGTTTGAAATGCCATTTTTTGGAATACCTTTCTTCCTCACACACAAATAATGATATCCCGATCAAAGTTTAATCTTAGAAAAATATTGGTCTCTATGAAGTTGATCAAATAGATCATCAATTAAAGTAAGAGGATAATTTTTCTTTATCATAATAGAATTTATCTCTCTATAGTCAACACAATGTCCCATAGATCCATCATTCTTCTTGAAGAAAAGAACAGGTTATCCCCATAGGGAAACATTAGGGTGGAAAATTCCTTTATCACTCAATTCCTCTAGTTGTTTCCTCAGTTATACTAACTCTACAGTGGACATTATATAAGGAGTCTTCGATATAGGTCTTGAACTAAGAATTAAATCAATAGAGAACTCAATTTCCTGCTTTGGAGGATGTGTAGGAAAATCCTATAGAAACACATCAATATAATCTTTCACAATAGGTACATACTCTATTTTAAAATTCTTTTCCACACCCATAGATATTGTGTTATCTTCCTCCCAAATAATTGAATTCAATAGAGATACTAGGGGTGATCTAGATCAGAATCAGATGGAAAGGTCTTTTCTCTAAAGATAAGTGATTCTACACCGTTCTCAAAAATTGTAACCTCCTTTTTTTTGCAATATATTTTTACATCATAATATGAAATCTAATTCATACCAATAATTATATAAATTTTAATCATGCGTATGATGATAAAGTTAGCAACTAAATCACATTTATGTGTCATAAAGGGGATTGACTAAGACATCTTTATTCTAATGACACTTCCCTTAGGAATTTTTACTGACAACACCTTTATTAAATCAAATTGAAAATTTATAATTTTATGGGGAAACTAAGAAGATATACAAGAATATTATTATGAAAAATAAAATAAATCATTGGCTATGTTTTAGAAAATGATTAAAGTATCTACCACCACATCAGTAAGAACTTTAACATCAGTAGTAATGACTACATAAGCTTGGCCATTCTCCCTTGGCCTTTTCTAGGGAAAGTTTCCTTGATGATTTGTACAATCATTAGCATAGTTCCCCATATCCCAAAAATTATATCATTGGACATTGACGGATTTTTTATTTCCCTTGAAATCAATAGTATAATTTCCTTTCTCTCCACACTTATAGTACATACATTTTCCTTTTAAGCAGGCACTAGGGTGTTTCCTTCCATAAGTATCACATGTTGAAAAATTCACATCTTTATTATTTCCTTTATCTATTATATCCTCTTCCACTCTCTTATTTTATTGTTTCCCCTTAAATTCATGAGACTTAGATAAATATTTCTCAATCTTTATAGCACTTGAGACAATGTCTTCGCATGATGAGAAAATTTTTGGAGACTAGTTCCCTTCAGAGGAATGGTTTTAAACAATCAATGAGTTGATCAATATTTCTCATTGGATTACATATAAATTTTGAACCATTATTTTATAACCTTGTAAGGTTAGCTTCATACATTGCAACATTTTCATCCTCTTTACTTCTGAGAATCAAGAATTTCCTCTCCATATCCACTTTTTGTTTATGAATAAAATATTTTTCTGGGTTAATTTTCTTGAAATACCTCAATTATATTCCTTGTATTTCTTCCCCCTCATTGGTGTTTTGAATTAATTACCACCACTGATCTGCATCTCCTAATAGATGATAAAATTCCATGACATCTTTCTCTCTTTCATTAAATCCCAAATCAATAAATATCTTCTCTAAATAACTTATCAACTGTTCTGTTACAAATGGGTTTGTAGTCCCATTGAATGATTTATTACATTGTCTCATAAAGTGGTATAACATTTCTCCTCCACATTGTGGATTAGGATACTCCATATGGGTATGGTAATTGTTTATAATCTGAGTCAGTTGTCCTAGTATAGTTATACATTTTTTGACACCAATCATAGCTCCAGATCCAACATCATTATATTTCATAGGAGGGAAATCCCTACATGGGATACGCACGTTCATGCAGTTTCTATTCCTTCCACTATGTGCCATTTTTAAATAATGTCATACTTTTGATTAGGTCATGAATCATAATGTATAATATCTACTTAAAAAATATTTATCATACATTGAAATCCTATCCATATCTAATCTCATAATCATGGATTCTTTGAGAAAAAATTCACATTTACTTCCTTCATAATGGTTTGTAAAAAAATGTGAATTATCCAAAGCATATCCCCTAGTAATTTCAATATAGTTGTGCAGTAAGGCTCATTGTCATGTACCAGGATACCCTGAGTCAAGCCCGAAACTCCTTATCAAAGTTTTTACTCCTACGTACATCTGTGCCAAAAACACGTCTACTTGTAGTATCCAGATAGGGATGCATTTTTTATAAATATCCACTTAATCTGTTCTTAACCAAAATTTTGGGATGTTCTTATATTTTTATCCTTAAATACTATCTTAGGGTGTTGTTCCCTAATCTATATTTTATAAATCTAGTTTCCAAGTTTTATACTAAACTTCCTTTGATACCAACTGTAAGGACCCGAACCCAGTAGCCCAGAGCTTGTGTGTTATTTTATTATATGGGAGTATAAACAAGGAATACACATCCTAAAGGAACAAATAGTTTAGTAGTTTTGGAAATCTGGATACATACATAAGTTCGACATTACAACTTGGAAAGAAATACAACATAACAAATTATTTTGAATCACACATAATCTCCTAGATTATCCTTTCAAGTCATTTATAATATACTTCTTCACAATATGGGGAAAATAAAACAGGTGAAAGGGGTGAGATCAGATGCTCAGTAAGGGTAAGTAATAAATTGGAAGAAAATATAAACACTAGGCATGATGAATAAGTAACAATTCATTCCTTTAAAAAAATACTTGATCATAATATGGTAGGAATAAAAACTGATTAAATAATTCCATAAAACATAACCTTTGTAATTATACTAGTCAAATAATAAAATGGACTATCAATATCTAGTTTCATAATGAGGGAATGCATAATTCCAGACATTCTGAAATACAAAGTCAGATTCATAGTGAAGACATCTGAAAATGATTATGGTCTCATCCAAAACTATATCTGAAAATGGGTAAGGCCTCGGCCATGTCCATATATATTCTGTCTCATGAGACCAACTGATGCATCGAGGGGATATAGAAGTCTCCACCCATAACTTAATACTTTTAATTCATTCCCCATATGAATGGGGATAAACTTAAAAAATATATATATTCATATTGAAACTAACTTATGAAATGTAAATAACTTTCCCCAAACATAAACAGTAACCATCCATAGTAATGTAGTGAATGGTTGCAAGATAACACATCCATATTAAAATTAATAATAAACTATTCAATAAAATATGGTATATGATATCATAAAATATTAGTCCAAAATATACATAAGATTCAAAAAGAGTGTTGAAATATAAAAAATTACTCTTTTAAAATCATTGAGTAACTATTGAGATAAATACTATTTTACATTAAAAAATAGAGTTCTTTTGAAAAAATATTTTTATAAAACCAGAAGTAAAATAAAATATTTTTCTCACAATAAATTTAGTAGTTTTAGAAAAATAATTGTTGCTAAGAACATATTACAAAGTTCCCTTAAAAATAAGTAAGAATTCAGGAAATTCTCTTGAATCTGGATTGTATTTCAGGAAGAATTTTTAAAAGATACTTTTAAAACATGTATCTCTATATAAAATAAATAATGATTATAGTTTTTACACATATCTATAACATTCACAAATAATTTAATATGAGTAAATAATAATAAATAAGAATTTAATTGGTATTAAGAGAGACAAAGAGTAACCCCAAAGAAAATGGAGGTTCGAGCTGAAAACTCTTACCTTATGTCTGAATATATTCATATCTTGAACTTAAGATCCTAGAATATAAACTTAGACTTATTAATAAATTAATTAAGAACCTATTATAAATTTATTTGATTTATTATAATTTTATTAAGTTCATTTAAGGTCATTTTTATGGTTTAATATATGCAATATCATCATTTGTGAGTGCTCGTTTCATTAGTCTTCATGATCAATTCATTTGTATGGATGTTAATGTAAAATGAGAATTGAATTCTAGAATTGATTTTATATGTTATTAATTCTAATACTGAAGGTTAAATGATCATATAAGTCATTTTGTTACTTTGGGTGAGGATGAATCATTAGATAAAATTTTAATGATAACACTTGGATTAATTTGGTGGTTTTTTGATCACCGTGAACTCATTTTGTTTTTTAAATTAATAACATGTGTAAAAAATGATTCCAGAACATTAAATAGGATATATTACATATATTATATTCTGTTTCAACCATCAAAAATAGTTTCATAACCAGAATGTAATACATGAATAGAAGTTGAAAACCTATTGTCCTTGAATGTGATAAATTAACACATCTAAGGTGGTGTTTTCATTTCTAGTATAAAAGGATGGGAAAGGGGAGATGATTATTAATTAGTATATTATCATAAAATAACATCCATTACATGTAAGTTACTTTAGTAATCATAAAATTTGGAGGAAAGGTGGAGATGAAATAAAAAGAAAGGAAGGAACATGAAAAAAAATAAAAGAAATGAAAAGAGGAATTTACATCTTGAATTTATCTTCCTTGAGAGCCTCTTTAGGGGAGATGATTTGACCTTTTGAAGATAACTAGGGCTTATGGACATGGTGAGGATATTGGGAGGGTATTTTAGAAAAAAATAGACAAGGAACAAGTCTTGAGATGAGTGAAGATAAGATAGAGTGAGTGGTGGTTTTTATAGTGGAGAAGAGGAGGGTTTATCGATTATTTTATTATTTTGGCTCAAGACTATGAATACTCTTGATTCTTATTACTAAAAATAGTAATAATTGCATGTGATATCGAACCAATGGTCATTTACATCATCCATGACTCAAGCATGATGCACAGATTCATTTATTTAGCATATTTCTTAAATTATTGACTTTCACTATTAACCAAAAATTCAAGTATTTAGGAAAAATACCAAAAATTCACTTTAAACATTATTCAATGTGTAGAAAAAAAGAACTCAATTTTATCAAAATAATTTTCTAAATATGATAAATTTAATTTTTAAATAAAATCATTATTTTCATAAAAAATACATATTTTAAATTTAAAACTGATTTTATAATACTTTCAAACATTAACTGTGGTCTCATAAAACTATCCTAAATTCTTGGGTAAAAATATTTATTGAGTAATAAATTTTATGAAAATGAATTTTATTTTAAATAAAATTATTATTTTAAAATTGTAATTAAATATTTATTACGGACAAAAATATCAGCACTTAATTTTTTATATTTTAAATATTCACCCTCATTTGTATGGTGCCTATATTTTATTTATACTCACATGTGTGAGGTTACTATTCAAAAGGGTGCATTACCATTCTTAAGGGTAAGTTACTATTCATAAGGTAAGTTTCTATTCCCTGAAAATGTAAGTTTATCCTATCAGACTCTAAATATCATACTGATCACAACCATGTATGTCTGTTTTTTGAAATTCAAATCTCATAAGAAGAAGAATTATATCTAACAGACAGGTTATAACTATCTTCTATAAATATCAAAGTGTTTTTTCATATAGAATCATTGTTGAATTTATTCTATAATAAATTTATTTGTAAAACTTTGGGGTGTTACAATGACCATTATAACTAATATTTGAAAATTATGTATTATTATTCATATTATGAGTTTAACAGCTAGGTTATAACAATCCCATTTATATAATTATAATAGTAAATTGTTGTTTTGTAGAAACTCAGTGTTGTGTGTTACGCAAGACAAGTCAGTGTTGCGTGTAGTGCAAGCTTCCCTTGGTATTGCATATAACACAATCATAACTTAATTATTTTATATAATAATAAAAATCTATATTCAGTATTACATGAAGTAAAAAATATCAAAATGAATAATGTAAGTTTAAAAAATAAATTCCCAAAATCTCTAGTTGTTACATTCTACCACCTTAAAATTAATTTCTCTCTCTAAATTAGTTTGGGTTATCGAAGTTTTAATACTTGAATGTTTCTTCAACGAAACCCACATCGTAATAATGAATTCTAAAACAAAATTTTAAAAAGTAAAATATAAACATAATGGTTAACCAAAGTAACTCATAACTAGATTTCCATATGAAAAGATGGACATGGAAGATAAATATAACCATCAAGTTCTGATTGAGAGTGATATAGAACATGGTTAGGAAAAAATAACAATCACAAGGCCATGAATCTGCGATAACCTAAGGGGATATATGATTCATTGGAAATGAATGTACGAGGATAACATTTTTTGTTTTAAGATCCTTCTTTCTAATTTTTAAAAAAATTCATGAAAATATATACTTAAATGATTTTAGGAAAACCTCACCCTTTTCTATTCCTTGATCAAAATCACCTCTTTCTCTAAAAAGGAAGGTGAATTTTTCATTTCTAAAGTAATAATAGATCATGAGATCCATGATATTCTATCCTATTTTCATCAGTTATTATCAACACAAAGTTGTTGGAACAGGTTATCCAATATGAAAAAAATATTCATGTTGTGAGATAATACATTAATCTCACAAACTTTAACTTAAACATTCCATCAATGGTTAACCTTATAACCCTTACAAAATATGAAATTCCAAAAGTTTAGAAATAGGTGCACTAAATCAACTTAATATCTTCCATATATCATAAAGAAGTTCTTGGTTTTCACATTCCAAACATGTTAATACCTTAATCATGTATTCTCTTGAAACATAGAAATAACCTGAATTATCATACATCATTATTGAAAACATGAATATTTAATTATTCCAAAGTTTATTGGATATATTCCTTAAGTCCAAAAATTTTTAAACTTTATCCATGATAGCATAACCCATATGTCAATAAATCCTTAATCAGTTCCAAGGTGACTAGTATATGCCACCTTACTTATTCATATCCAATATAAATTTATAAAAATATCATTATCTCAACATCATTCTCATATTAAGGGTTATTGTTCCCTTAATCATTTGTTTTCCCAAAAAAACACCTTATTACCTCAATCGCATTTCATGCTTATCAGTACAATTCATCATATACTCTTAAATCTTTATGTAAAAACTATAGTGGACCAATGAATAGATGTTTCATTATTCCATAATACCATAAAATTACTTCTACAACATTATTCTTGAATTCCAATACGTAAACACTCAATCGTTCCACAACTTTATTATCATACTCCACATATCCAATAGTGACCACATGATATTTCCCCTTGTCCCTCAACTTAAGAGGTTGTTAATGTCAATCCTTATCACTATACCTTGGGTTTGGGTACTGGTTAACATAATGCCCATTTTCCTTGTACTTGTTTCACTAAAGTTGGGTAGGTTCATTCTGTGCAGCTTTCTCTCCATTTAATTTTTTAGATAACTTCTTCCCATCACTTTGGAACTCAAAATCCCAATGACCTTCGTTTCTACACTTAAAACATTTATTATACCCCTTAAAAAAATTTCATCCATGTTTTCTTCCACACTTTGATCGTAAAGAAAATATAATCTTCTTTTCTCTATAGTTTTTAGAGTTTCCTATGAATTTTATCCTTCTTTTTTTATCATAACCTTGAGATAGATGGGAAACTTCAATCTCCCTTTTTGTAAGAATAATACGTGGAAGTTACATACTAAAAAATAAGTTCTTTAACTTGTCCAAATCCATTAAGTAAATATTATCATGTTGCCTCTTATTCTTAATAAAGGTCCACCATAGATTCTATTTACCTTCTATGCGATAAGTTCCCCACTTAAGCTTTTCACTCTCTGAACAATAGAGATTGAAAAATATTTTTCAATGGTATAGATCCATTTCTCAACAACTGTTGGATTAGTCATTACACTAAAAAAGGTGTATTTTTCCTTATGAAGGATTCAAGATAATTTTGTTCCCTCATTTGTTCATTTGGAAGCCTAGTAGGATTCATGGATTGATAATGTTTTGTTTTCATAGAAACATCATTCTACATTCCATCTCCCATAACATTCAGTTTCTCAAGAGTACAGTAATTGAATTTCACATCGCATCCATCATTAACATGGTTCCTTTGGGTTCTAGCCATTGACTAAAACTAAATGCATAGAGCAAGAAACAATTATCATAATGAGGAACCACGTAATAATGAAAAGTCACATATAGGATGTCTAAATTATTACACCTTACTTAATATTTGACACCTTAGGTTCACACTCGATTATTCATAGCCAACTTCTATTTAAATCGTTCATAATGGTTTTTGAAGTTTTTGTGAATTTCCAAATAATATACCCCTAGAGTGTCAAACTAGGTGTCCAGTAGGGCCTATTATCATGTACCAGGTTACATCAAGATAGGCATGATGCACCTTGTCAGAGTTTTTACCCCTAGGTACATTTTTTTCATAGCCACATCCACTTGTAGTATCGAGACATGAAGGTATTTCTAGGAAACCACTCTCTCTATCCTTTAACAATAGTCCAGTATATTTTCCAATAATTTTCCTCATCCTTAGACTTATACTTAGATATATCCCTAGACATACCCTTAAAAATAACGTTAGGGATATCACTAAGTTTTTTCATCCTAGTTTCCAAAGGTTAAGTAAAATTTACCTCTAATACCAACTATATAGAACCTCTCTTTTCATACATATATATTACCTCACTTTTTTGAAATACTTAATACATTAAAAAAATATCATCCCAAAGACTATATTAGTTTAGTTCCTTTGGAAATGGGGAACTCATTCATCATAATTTGGTGAAAGATCTTAAACATATCCCATAATGATCTTCCCATTAGTACCCCCAACTAAAACCTTTATTTATAACCTGGGTAATAGAAAACATAATAAAAGGGGTGAGATCATATGCTCAGAAAGGGTAATTTATGGATACATGTAAACATAATTATGAGCATAGGTCTATGAAAACATAATCGTGAAAATAGAAGATCATACCCTATATATCTAAGATAATGAACATGAATCAAGGCATAAATATTATAAGTTCATAAAACATGAATTATAAGGAAATAAAGGACATGATCCATGGAAGAATAACATTGGAATAAAACATGGAACTTCGGAAGACACATAAGAAAATAATAATGATTTTCATAGCCTTTAAGGAATCACTAACAAGGCCATCTTGGTAGTTTAGGTTCACTATCCATACCATCATGGAAGTCATTGTTCACCCCCATAACCATCTTGGTAGTCATAGTTTACTCCCATAACCATCTTGGTCATCATGGTTCACTCCCATAATCATATTTGTGGACATGGTCCTTCATGTTTATATCATGAGATATAAATTTTTACCCAATGCATAGGAGAGAGATATAGGTCCCACCAATATCATAATGAAATCATGCATACATGTTCCACAAGTTCATAAACAATCATATCATAACCAATTTAATAGAATGGGTGTCATAAACATGTAATAATATAGTAACCTATGAAAAAGATATAGGTTTCATAATCATTTAATCAAAATCATAACCTGTGAAATAAAATGGAGTTTCTTAATCATCATTCCATAAAAACATAAACCATTCTATGAAATAATATGAATATTATTCTTGAACTATAACAAAGTATGTTGTCATAGGTGGGGAAGGATTTTAAAGGATCACATGAAACCTGAATTTTACTTAAAATAACTTTTTAAAAAATAAAACATTTTCAAAACCCTTTTCTTTGAAATCACTTTGAAAACATATAAAGTAATCATGAAAGTAATTTAAAATAGTTCTTAAGGAAAATATCCTTTCTTTTTTGAAATAGATTTCTTTTCTTAAACTGTTGAGAAATTTTAAAAGAGAAATTTTTATTTTAAAATAAAATTTTAATAATGTAGGGGAATCATTAAGTTAACAAGGCTTCATAAATCATTAAAATCCATTCATTATGTATAATCCAAAAAAAACATTCTTCTAATACTTTTTCCCAAAAAGTAAAAAAGTACCTCATTTGGAAATTGAAAGAAAGATTGATTTCAAATCGTGATGTAAAAATTCAAAAATGGGTAAAATGACTTTAAAAATCTATAGTATAATAGTAAAATATTTTATGAAAACATTTTTAGAAAACATGGATAAGGATGATAAATATTTCTCAGTAGAGACTTAAAATGAAATAATCCCAAATATGGAAGAGATTGTGAAATCAATAATCATCAATTTATAATCAATAAAATTGTATTCCCTGCATAAAAAATAAAATTATATGGATATGAAATTTCCATAATCTTTAGGATAAGACTCATAAAAGGAATTCATGGGTAGTATATACACAGCGTAGAAGAAACAAGTAGTGTATGAGGAATGTGTCTCACACAAGTAAAGGTGAGAAAAAAATACCTTACCATAGGTCTGATTCCCTCCATATGTGTCCAAAACTTATTTATAGTTTTTTTAAACATATTATTAACTTATAACAAAATCATAATAATATTTGTGATTTCATATATTATTCATTTATGACTTTATATTACCTATTTATTAACAATTCCAAGTTAAAGAAACGTTTCGGGTAAGAACTGCCTTGTTAATCATACGTGATATGACTTGGTATTCTTGATTATAATAATTATATCATGATTTAATTATTTAAATAATATAATACATGATATAGATATCTTATATATTTATTATCAATTTATTTCTAAAAAAATTAATGATAAACGAAATACATTGTTTATGGAGACGGTAGGCTGTACGTATACTGGAACGCTATTTTAATTTTTTTGTCAACTTAAAAGAAAAAAAAGTATATGATGTATTATTATTCCATAATAATTTTAATTTAATATATAACATACATATTCATATAATTAATAATTATTACAATCCATGTGAAATATAGGTGAATAAAAAGTCACACTGCATCATGGAGATGGTAAGCCATACATATGCACAAGCGATGTTATCATTTTCCAAAATATTAGATGGTAAAACTTTAGACATGATATTATTATTAAATAGGTTTAATTATATTATATATATAATATATAATATTTAAAAACATCATAATTCTCATTCATAAAATATGGTTTTGAAAAATAGATTACACCACGACATGGAGACGATAAGTCGTACATACGCACACATGGTGATATTGTTTTCTCTGGGATAGATAAAATAAGCGATATGGTTGTCACATAATCACAATAACATCTCATTATATATATGATATTGTAGTTATTACTTTATTATGTAAACATCATAATAAGATAAATTATAAGAATAAACAAATTTGAATTGAATTGGTAAAATAATTACCACTTTTTCACGTATCTTCTTTTGATTTGCACAAAAGGACTTCTTAGGTTGGATGTCTGCCCAAAGTATAGACCCTAGGTTGAATTGAGGGAAGTTTGTAGGAGAAATTTTAAGGTTTTTTCTTATCCAAATGTAATTATATACTCTAATAAAATATGATGACAGGTTCCCTTTTATAAAAGAGGGGACATAACTCTATGAAAATCTTCAAATATTAAATTAATATAAATTGATTATTGATTTAAAATAGCTTCAAAGTGATTTATGTCAAATATAATATTGTGATGGGTATAAATAATCTCAAACAAGGGTTTTTATACATGTTTAGGTTATAATATTAACCATATCTTTTTTATTTAACCCTTAGTTAAACCCTTTAACTCTTACAATGACTACATGTCTTTTTTATACTATAGGGTTAATATAGTTACTATAAAATGGAGAAAGAACCCCAATTAGATAATTTATGACATATTTAGCATTATAATAGTTATTTTTCCGAAATATATATTTTTATTAATTTTATATCATTTAATAAAATATGATTTATTTTAAAGTATCATTTCTGTCAAGTTTTATATTATTTATAATTTATCTTTTAAAGAATATATTTAAAACATTAAAACTTCTAAATAACACATATATTATATCTATAATATGTATAATTTATCAATAAAATTATTTATTTTCATTAATTATTTAAAATTATATTTATTTTAATAATTTTAATATCATTTACTTGATATTTATATTAATTAAACAATTACTGCATCATTATCATACAAGCCGTTAATTAAATTATTTCTTCTCTAAAAATTAAAAATAAAATATAATGAGGAAGAAAAATATATTCTGTTTCAAATAACTATTTATAGTCTAATATATCTTATGTATAATCTTGTATTAAAAATGATTTACTTATTAAAATCATGAGTAAGACATTTTTAACATATCTTTACATAAAATATAATAAATGTCATATTCTTACCCAATTGTCTTAAAAAGTTTATCATTTCCACCTAAGGTTTATTTTAGACAAATTCCAATCATCCAATAAAATTAAGACAAGTGTTATGGTAATTTTATAATATTATAAAATTATTTTTACCTTTAATTACCTGATTTACACTTCACTGTGAAAAATTAAAATACTAAAGTTACTATTCAAAAAAAAGTTGATCCTATTAAACAAAAAATTTCATACATATTAAAACCATGTATTCTTGTTTTTCAAAATTCAATTCAGAGAATCAAAAAAATAAGTTTAACACTAATCCTGTAGATGTAGCGAGAGGGTGGTAAAAAGGACGTTTAAAATTTTAATAAGTTTTTATATCTAATTTTAATATAATAATGATTCAAATGATCTAAATTGGATTAATATATTTATAATTGATATATTGTGACTTTAGAATCAATTTAAATCATAACTTCATAGAAAAATACAAAACAATCACCCAAAGTTAATTTTGACATTCTGAATTCACAAATGATGTTTATTTTATAAAATTAGATTTATCTGATTTTCTAAAAATAATTTTATTATCTTTCATAGAAGGAAATGAAAATAATTTAATTTGAAAAAAATAGTAGTTTTAAACATATAGAGACTTTATTAAAAATTATATTTTTCATTATCAAAACCATTATAACTAATATTTTAAAAGTATTTATTATTATTGATATTACAATTTAAACATATAGGTTATAACTATCTCATTTAAATAATTATAATAATAAAGTGTTGTTTCATAGAAACTCAGTGTTGTGTGTAATGCAATATAAGTTAGTGTTGCATGTAGTGAATGATTCCCTTGGTGTTGCGTATAACATAATCAAAACATAGTGCTTTTATATAATAATATAAATCTATATTCAGTATTATTTGAAATGAAAAATATCAAAAATATTAAAGTAATTTAAAAATTAAATTCACAAAATCTTAGGATGTTACAGCTACTTCAACCCCCAATACCATTTTGAACCTCCCAAATCTAGTATATTCCCCAAGACCCTTAAGTGCATTACTAGTCCCATTGGTCATTAGCATGACCATTAACATTTTATCTCTTGTGAAGGAGTTATCATTTCAAGGGGTTTTTTGGTAGTACATGGTGGTATTGGTGGTTGTGTACCTCAATATTGAGACACTCATGGAAAAAATATCACCATTTTTTCTTGATATGGGGTACATGGTACTACTAATTATAAGATTAGAAGGCCAAAAATATGTATAATGGATGGATGACCTAATGGTCGCTTCAACCCATTTCCATGCACCCCATTTATAGATGAATACATTGATCGAACTCTATATTCCGCTTTCCCATGTGATTGGCTCCACCACCATGTCTTTAGAACATCTTAGTACATAATGGACCCAATGATCTCATTCAACATGAACTACCAAGAATCGTATAGTGTTTCATGTGAGATCTGGGTAGCCATATCAATCATGAGAAACCATTAACACCTTAGGTCTTATTTTCATAGTCAATTGCCCTGTCCCTCGTGTACCAATACCTCCCCATGTTGTGCCATAATTAAATGCCAATGAATCTAGATTCAATTCAAGTTATGTTCATCATATATTGACCTAGTTCATACCCTTTTAGTGTAGTGGTCCTTAAGGTCTTCATAATGCATTAATCATGGAATTCCATGGGCCTCATTTCCCTTGAATTTCTGGGAGGTCTGAGTGTATCCAATTCCACATGCTATCATAAAGGTTCCATGAAATGATATCAAGATGCACATGATTGAACCATTCTCTTTGATTCCACACCCCGATGTTTGAATTGATGTGCTGAATCTACGAATTCATGGATGTCCCATATAGTTCCCAACATTTGCATCATCGTAGTATAGTCAACCCAATCCAACCATAGGTTCCCCTACGAATACCTTGTTACGAATTCACCCAAAAGGAAAAAGGTTGTGAAAATAGCATCAATCAAACCAAACCATGACTACCACAATGTAAATGGACTGTAAGAACACTCATTATCCTTTTTTTATTCATAGCTATATAATGGAACCACGAATCGATAAATAGGATAGAGGTGAGAATTGATGCATCAGGATATGACCAGGAAAGGGGTGTGATATGTGGTGTGTACAGGGATGGGGTACAGATTCACCACAGCATGCTGATCCATGATCATAAGAAATTCTAAATGCATGTTACGAATTATAGAGAACAATATGAATGATTGATTGTGGTATATTCTTTACCTTCAAAGAGGGTTTTCTTAGCCATTCAACCATGATTCCCCTTTTCCTGGACCACTACTAGTAGAACTTGTGTTGCAACGACCTTCAAGCCTTGCATACCTGACTTCATCCCACCACCTCCATCTTTTCATGTTCTAGACTAGAGTGATTAGCATACCAACCCATGTCCAGTCCCCCCCCCCCTCACCAAATTTCCAAATCAACTCAACCACAACTCCTTGAATATTCCATCTCTTTTAGGTCATTCCTAGGATTCCCACCACCAAATTAGCTAGCCCCATCATACCAAAACTATTAGAGTAGATTAATTATGATGAAGAGTAATAAATATGAACACTAGTCCTTTAAGTGCTTGAATGGATATCTCAAGGTTTCTTTATGATACCCATTATCTACCCTTGGAACCAGTTCAATCTCATAGAAGTAGTTGTTGACCTAGGTATTCTAGTATATAAACTATACAGGTAGACATGGTTTTCATGGTTATCCAAGCACCTCACAATTCCCACTAAAGATTAGGAAATAAGTACTCCTGTCTAGGTGTGCATAACAAGGAACATAAACCCCGTATTCCATGAAATAGTGGATAGAACTGAAGGTACGATCCCATATACTTTCATATAGAGACAATAGAATGAATGGAATGTCTTCGTAACACTGTACTAGGTATGATTGAGGTCGTTATCGGATAACCCATTTCTATCTCATAAAATGCACTGATGACAACCATACATTACTAGTGTGAACATGATTTTGAAGTATACAATACCATATAGGCATCATTATTTCTATTTCTTCCAAGGTCCAATAATTCCTACTTGGGTGGGTCAGGTTATGTGTTTTGTATTGAGTTAAACCAAATGATCCACCACCTAATATGTCTTTTGCCTATCCACTTGAGTTTTGATCTGAACATAATTCCCTGGTGGAGTGTTCCAGACATTCTCATACACTACCTAGAGGGATGAAACTAATCATTTTCTTCTAGTACTGATAGGTTATCTAATACCATTAGCTCCCCTTGTTATCAAAACCAATCATCATCCATGATTCCCAATAGAGGTTCCTTCACTTCCTTGACACTCCATCTTCGATCTCTGAATTTTACGCCTCCCCAATAAGACATTCCACTATGCTCAGGTGACTCCAGTGGCATTGTTGTTGATCCTAGGAAAGTTATTTATGCAATAGAAAATCCCACCACTTGACCACCACCCACTTTCCCTTGACACCCAGTCATTATGAAGACCACTCCCCCCCATCTTACCATGGTTACTATAATGGAGTTGTTCAGGGATCGAAACCCATTTCTATCATGATCACTATCTTCCCAGTTTATTGAACAATATTTACAAGTGTATCTCGCCCATAATTTTACTAAAGATATATTTTAGGATCGATCATCAAACTATTGTCCAAGATTCCCAACTACCTCCTCCCCAAACCAAAGTACATCCTTCTCATTCCCATTATAGCAGCTCATCCAACAAAACCAACAACACATCAATGGATTTCCCCACTATTCATTGACCAACTACCTTATATGATGCAAAATCCTCCAATGGTGAAAACTTATTTATTTATTTATTTTCTAGTTGACACACTATTCTGGAGATATGCTAAATCCCATGTGATACACACCCATCCATACAACATGTTCCAATTCGTGTTTGTACATCCATCCCCATTGTCCTAAGAACTCACTGGGATACTTGAATAATGTATCATAGGCACTCCCTGGTGAGTGAGAACTAGAAAATTACTCAGTCTTCCTCGGTATGACCAATCCTGGGAGGACCAAGAACTCACTAGGATACATGAATCATTTATCCTAGACACTCCATGATCAGTGAGCACACGGAAATGAAAAGTTCTTCCTTGGAATGATGTATACTAAGAGAAATATTTAATTACATGGATACTTCACATATTATAGGTTCTCACTGGTAATTGAGGACCAAGAAATTACTAAAATTTCCTTAGGATACATCTTGTACCCCAGTGAGGACCTAGTGAGTCATCTGGTCAGGACATTACCTTGATTGGTATGAATAAGATATGGGTTCAACAAACATTCAAATTTCATATGTTAACCATATTTATATAATTCCTTCTAATATAGGTACCCTTTTGATATTACTATGTAGTTTTGTGTGGTACCAAGTCATCAGTCAAGTACCAGGAAGACTATTAGAGTTTATGGTTTCATTGGAATTTCTATTTTTCTTGAAACTTGCACCAAAGTTACCTACTCCTTTCGATAACCCAAGACCCACTACCTGTCTTCCGTGGCCCCAAGTTCGTTCAGGGTATTCAAAAGGAGTATACTAAGAAGACATACATAATCATTCATCATGAAAACCTCATTCACTAGGCCTAATACAAATGGTTTTTATGTGATGGAATATCCCTAGACCTCTCAGAATTTAAACTTATGGTGACTTCATTGACTTCAAACAAATTTCCTATGGAACAACTTCTCATCACTTAATCATGTGGTACTAATTATGAACTTTTATTATTCTGATCTATCTAACACTATTAGAGTAAATTACTAATAAATAGAAGAGGGAAAGTAGTCTCTAGACATCATTCTCTCAAACTGACTCCATGGGAAGAAGTAGAATTAGAATTCCCCATTTAGGAGGTCACATACTCATCTTCAAAAGACTCTATATAAATTGTGATAGAAGGAATGGTTTTCTCTTTCCAATGTATAAAAGGACCCATATAGATTCAACTCATGACTATTGGACAAGAGCCTATCAAATGTGTCAAAGGTAGGAGCACGCCACCACCCATGAATCATGACTCAAGAATATGTTCACATATTTCTTTCATCAAGGAGAGAAATTTCATTCACTATTACTGACTTTCATGAGATTCAACATTCACCTCTCCACCTGGATTGACTTATGAGACCTGAATATTCTATTTCTAGAAAACTAACTCTTTTATAGTCCCCATTCTATTTATATTTATTTTATTTCTTTATTTACAGTATCCAATATTTTCATAGTAAACCCCATCCTTTATATGAATCAAACTAAAATATCTTAGATATTAGGTAAATTCCTGATATTGAATAGGAATCCTTCAATAATAGATATTTTGGTAAAGGAAACTGATTCAGAACCCACTACTAGTGAATACATGTTTCTATGGTCATATACTAAGTTAAATCCAATGAAAAATGAAATAATTTCTAGAAGGGGACACAAAAAATAAATTTTTTCACATTAATATATATTAGGAAAGCCCATGGTAGGAGATGATCTATAAGTACACCAGGAAGTAGTCAGGTCATTTATCATCTGTGTTACTACTACACCCACTTTTCACACAGATCAAGATGAATAGAATTTCTTTCCTTCTTCAGGAAATGGTGTAGTAGAATTAGTATACCAGGGTGGTACCATAGGCCAACTTCTATCCCTATTCAAAAAACATGAGTGATTTAGCTGGGTGAGTGAACTAATTCATGAGCCAATTCAAGTTTCTTCCTTCGCTTAGCATGTTGGAAATTTATGATTTTACCATTTGAGTAGGAAATTCCCTATTGTTTACTTCTTCCTCTTTGAAATCAGGTAGATATAGAAGGTGGTCAAAAATTAGAAAAACTAAAATGACCTTCAACTGGTATGCTACTACCCTGGTATATATTATTCAATTACACTTTTCTAGATAAATACTAATAGATACTATCAAGACTCTACCAAACTCTTTATGATAATTGAATCCCCTTATCTAATAATCATCCATGAACTATACCACACCACCTAATCACACACAAGGGGGGTTGAACACCAATGAAAAACCATCATTTCTGAAGGGAACAAAATGTACTATGTCATTCCCACAGGTGAGCTGACAAATAAATCAAACCATTGTTGAACTACCAATAAAACATCAACTGATTGAACTGGAGTTCCAAGGTAGACAATATAAAAAAGTGGGGGAATACGTTTTAGACATTTCTGGTCCTAACTACCACAATGTGGTTGGAAGGAAAGAGTAAAACTGATCCCAAACACAACGCACCAAACCACTTATCCATGAACCCCCTCAACATATTCCCATATCTGATATATGGATATATGAGATTAAAACCTACCATCAGTAATTGAACATAAATTTTTTTATAAGAATAGTGATATAATGATTGACATAGTTCCCTCAAAACTGTACCTCTCAAGATCATAGTTTTGAGAGGTACGGTCCTGAGAGGTACAGTCCTAAGAGGTATGGACCAGAGAGGTATAGTCTATAGAGGTAAGGTACTAAGAGATATGGTATTGAGAGGTATGGTTTAGAGTGGTATGGTATTAAGAGGTATAGTCCTGAGTGGTATGGTCCTAATAGGTATGGTTCCCAACTCTAGGTATTCTATCATATAAAGTAACCCGATATATCAATTGTGTAACTAACATTCCATCTCTTTGAAAATACACTAACCCATTCCCACACCACCCCATCCATTACAATATCCCAATACTAACTCATTTCACCATAGAACACCTTGTATTTTTATGAATCTATAATTCTAGACATTTTAGTGGGTTGATGGTGAAATAGGTTGTATTGGTACCGTCACATCACCCAGTGTCATAGTGGTTCAACAGACCGCCAACTATTGGCATGATTTCTTAGATCCATATTCATTAACTACACTATTAGGGTATATGAATGATCTATTATTTGAATATAGGAGTAGATTACTGATACTTCCATCTAGACAGCTCAACAATACTAGCCTTCACCCCCAGCCCCCCTTTTTGAGTAGGGAATATGACTTGTTCATGTATTGATTTCCCACCGCCTATGTCAAAAGAGAACATACCTATCCCTTTATATCAGGTTCCTGGATACCCTCGATTATTATCCCATGAAATTCCATTAGTGTCCCAAGACTAGATAGATAATAGCATATCTGATTGTCTCGCTAACTCATTTTCCTTTGTCTCACTGTCATTGTGGAAGGGATTTAGGCACACCACAAATGTAAGTTTTCTATGATTCGAATATAATGAAATATTAGAATATGGTATTGAGTTGAGAGATAATGGGTGAAAGAGATTCATAAATATTCAATAACAGAGGTTGGAATGTAATCAAGAATCCAGTTGAGTTCTCATATCCTTATCCAGAATCACCATTGGTGTTTGAAATGGTTGGATCCATTTAACAAAGGTGTCATGGAATTGGTTGTGATTGATAGTCCTATTAGTAGAAAAATGATTGGGTGTACTCAAGTGGTGATTCTGAACTGAGAATAAACTATCTATGAATAAATACGGTGCTTCGGATCCAAAAGGTGGACTGTTGGATGGTTCAAAGAAAATATGCTGAGATGACCTGACCAATCGTAACCTACTAATCATGGGATGGACTCTCTGAAACATTTTGAGTAGCCCAGACCATTAATTGATTATGCTAGAATAGTGGAAATGGGGGTTCTTCCACTACATGAAATTTGGGCTATAGCCATGGTTTATAAAAAATATGGCTATATCTAACCTAAATCAATGATCCTAAGGATGGTCGTGGTTGTACCCCCACACCTCAGGTTTACACCTCCCCACCCATACCTCCCTTTTGATGCCTCATGATTCTTCCCTCCCCCGTGATCCCTACCCCCATAATCCCACCTCCCCCTCCACCCCCTCCTCCGACACGACCTCCCCACATCCCCACTGATGAGGCTTCGGCACACCAAGCCCATCTCACTGCTGACGCGGCCTTCCTATCTCCCTATCTACATGTCTCATATGACCCCCACCTCACCACTACCCTCTCCCTCCACCATGGATCACCTCTGATCAATGTTGTTCTAACACGGCTACACCACCTTCCACAGTCCTCCTTCGATGTATCCACCACACCTCCCCAAGATCCTTTTCCTCCGATGTGGTCACCCACATCCATCTGATTTCTACCATAGGGTTTATTTGATTTCAGATCGTTAGACTCTCTAATTTTCAATGGTAAGATTTATTTTTTTCGATTTCATGTATTCTTAATTTTTAGATTTATCCTAGATAGGGTTTGGTTGTTTTGACTTATTGTATAGGGTGTGGTTTCTTTGATTTTTGTTTAATTTTCATTCGGTTTGTTTCACTAGATTTATCTTGATACAACTAGTTTGATTTGAGTAATTCTTTGACACCATTCATTAGTCCAAATCAATATCCTTTCCATCCACATTTTAGATTTAGTTTCTTTATTAGCTAAACTGCTGACTAAATAAGATGTGTTTTGTTAGCACATTCACCCCTTGGATTGCATCACCCTTGTAAGGATTCAAAATTTAAACCAATATTTAGTAACAATAAAGCACAATGGAATAGTTTTATCTCTATTTATGTTTTATATTGATTTGGATGAAACTAGTTAGACAAGTCTCTTTCTTAATCTTCAATTACACCATTATATTTTCTTTACATTTATTGGTACTTAATAGATATTCCTTCATTCATTTTTCAATATTATTCTTGATGAAGTAATTATCCTTCTTTATCATGAGAGAAATCTATTCATTACAAATCTCTTTCCAATACTACTTATTTTATCCCCAGGTAGGCCAGAGAGGGTACTCTATCTTTGGTGTTTGATCAATTTTTTTCCTTCAATGAATTTTTTCAAGATATAAAACTTGTTATTAACTAGAGAAGTTTGTTCTATATCATGCATTTTTTTTTTCTAATGACCTTTTTCTCCATCTGTAAGGGTTTCTATGACCAGGACATAAAACATAACTTGGACCTATCCTAATTTATTTCTTCATATCTATCTTGAACCATAAATATATTTTTGTGAAAAAATTATTTTTCATTCTTACATTCATGAATCCTTTTAGTTTTGAGAATGGATAATTTTAACCATACAACCAATGGCCTGAAGTCCTTCATTTTTTTTATTTATTTTGATAATCCACCTTTCAAGGGGTGAGGTGGAACCCTTACAATGCCCATAGGTGTAAGTATTACATGGACCTATAGGCCTTAGAGGAATTCATTACCTGTAATCTTTATACATTACATACAACCCAGAATAACTACTTGGAACTGCTCCTCCCAGCATCTTCATCATGAAATCAGCTCTCCACCTTCACATGACTATTCAGCTAGGCTATTTCATGCATGCATAGGATTTTCCCGATGGCAGGTAACATACCCTCTCATTCTTGAAATCTGTGTAGCTTCTGCTATAGTGAAAGCTCCTTGCTCATCCTCGTATAGAGGTTGTTCCTTATAGGTTTTCTGGTTTGCATCGGCACTAAAGGTGGCCCGAAGGCCTTGAGGTGGCCCAAAGGCCTTACTGGCCCAAAGTATTGGGTGTCCTGAAGGCCTTAATGGACTCGGGGACCGAATCGGTGGCCCGAAGGCCAAAACGGGGGAAAATTCCCAACTGCTACAGTGCCAAATAGTGTATGCTACAGTTCCCGCTACAATACCTGTTACAATAATGCACAGTTCCCGCTACAGTACTTCTATAGTGCTTGAAAATTTTTCATCTGCCTGGATATGATCTCGGGTCACCTGGATGCACTTAAGAGTCCTCACCAATCGGGCTGAGGCTCATATGCATGGATAATCTTAACCTAATATCCCCATCTCTTTGGATTCTATAGTCAATTTATAGATGATCAATATTGACCAAAATATAAAAACTCCAAAAAAACCATACCTCATGATGTTTTGTTTGGAATACCTCAACCACTTGGTTTTAATGATTTATCTATAGATTTTATATTTCATTAATCATCACACCTCTTAGAAGCTTCACCATAATTTTATCTTCCCCTCAAAGGATGCACTCATTTCTTCATCACAATTAACTTTTTAAATAATAAATCCTTGATGAATTACTCTTTACCTATTTTATATTTTCTATAACATCATATAGATATCATTTTATATTCTATAATTCAATTTAATACATGTTATTACAAAAAATATTAACAGAATAAGTATGAATTATCAATTAATTCCACAGTTAGAGAAGTATAATTGATACATTTATCTCAACCTAGAAAAATGAATCTTTATAGATCTAAAGTGCTGAGAAATTGTCATTCTAGTTCAAAATTTTATTCTCCAGATAATCTCTTCATTTTTTTATATATAATTATTCTTCTCTATATATTTCTTCATGTGTGAAATGAGTTTTTTCACCTTTTCTAATAAATTTGTTTAAACCACATATACATTACCCTTTTCTTAAATCATATTAAAATTTCTTTTTGAATAATAAGAAGAGTCATAAAATTTTTATAAGTATGACCGACTTCTTTTAAACATCTAATAACTCCTTTTGGAACTCATGGTCCATCAATATTGGAAAATATCTCTTGAAATTTAGCTTCTTTATTATTTGAAACAATTTATTTGTATTAAACTCTAACTTATTACTCCACTATTTTTTATGCAATTTCAATTTTTCTAGACAGATATTTTAGAACTCCCTCTTGACATACTTATATTTTTTAGAGCTTTCATGTGGTTATTTCATAACATTGGATTTAAATTTATTCTGAAACCCCTTAATTATTTCTCCTGATATTCCTTCAATCAATCCCATCATCTTGTTTCCCCCATGGTTTGAATCCATTTCCAGATTCAGCATACTTATTTTCATTTTCATTTTCATTGCTTGTTTATAATGTTAAATGGGTTTCCCCAATTAACATAATAATATAGGTTACTCTTTATTGAGAGATTATTTTAATCCTTATTCTAAATATTATTTGAAGTTTTTTTCATTTATATCTTCTTTTTCTGAACTTCATTCTTCACTTTATTTTACCCCAACAAATCTTTCTCTTCATTTCTCAGATCATTTTTCTCTTTTGTGGTCCTATTTACCTTGTAGAATAAAAATGATATATTATGGGTGCATACTATCACTAATCGCAATTATGACCACCTATGGATCAATAATCAAATAATTTCTCAAGATTATTTAATATGTTCATAATGAAAAATATTTCTTTTTTTATGAATTATGCTTTTTAATAAATGGACTTCTCCATACATAATCCCTACTTCCCCAGACACCAGGCACCCTTTCGTTTTTCTTTATGGTCATACTATTAAAATATTAAATTTCATTACACTCAGACCTCCAATAGATCTGAAACTTTCCAATAAATATCCTTCTTTAGTTTATTGAGGTAATATGGATAGGTTTTCTAGCATGTTGTTTTGAGTGGAATCACTAATTTCGTGGGCTCATCATGAAGGTAGTTTTTTCTTGGACATAAAACATAAACCTTTGATGTGTTGGTGAATTTATTGGTATTTATATCCACCCATATTTTCTAATTTTTCTATTATAACATGAACTAGAACATGAAACAACATTAGTGAAACCAGAAATATCAAGATAATGGGTTATCCTCAACTTTAGCCACCCATTGGATAGTGGTGTTATTTATAATGCTGGTGTAAGTTATTTAAGGGTCCTTTAGGAAATCCCTAAAAAATATCTCCCCTTTATACTTATGATATCACTGACTTAACTTTATTTATATCTCATTCCTTATGCAATAGATCACCAACATCCAGGACAATATAGAAATTAATTCATTTTTATCCATTTTCCTTTATCAAATAAATCACACTATATATTATGATTACAATGATTCATTATTATTAAAGGTTCTCAACATAATGAATATCAATAGGTAGTAGTCTCAGTAAATTCTCTTATCAAAATTCATCTCTAATATGAAAATATCATAGTATCTTTCCATTATTTTTTCTATACTAATTGATACTCTTTAAATGTTTAGTATTCTTTGTAATTTTCATCAACAAATGTTTTTTATGAGTCCCAAAAATGATGAAATATATTTGTCTTTACTCACTCATTTTTCTACATCTTTACTTGTAAATATATTCATAATTTTCATGAATAATATTTACATATTTTAAATAAGGTTACTAAATGATATGTGATATTGATATTTACTCCTCTTTAAAACCATTAAAACTAAGTCAAGGGATATATTTTAAATATTCTTTAAGGCTTTGGTTTTTCATATTCATGTTGTATTAAAAATATCATAGAAACTTCTCTATAATATATAACATTTTAAATCATTATACATACGTATGAAAAACTTATAAAATTATAATGACATAGAAAAATCCTTGAAAATTTTTAGAAACTCACTTTGGATTTATTTCATAATCTCTATAAGAATCACAGCCCTTTAGAATGATTGTGATTATTATAAAATTACGATCATCAACTCTACATAATTTAAATTATATTCTATATGATAAATGATAAATTTTATTACTTTAAGAGACTTATAATTTTTTGGGTATCTTTATTCCTTTACTACATATTCAATACACCAATAAATTTTTGTATGCATTCTTAAAATATTAAAATATCCTTGAAAGTCCTACAATATAGAATATTCATATGTGCATCAAAGTCATACATGATCCCAAACCATGTCATAAGAACACACATTTCTTATGAAATGTCTATACTATCACATAAAATTTTATTTCATAAAAACCATCATAAGTATCTTATGAATCCATGTCTTTCATACAAGATTCTTTCCTATATCATATTAAGATTACACTCTCATAAAAACTCTTTCATTATCCTTTTGTATGCATGCAGTAAAACCTCTATCTTCAATCTTCATATAGATTGTAGTGTATATTTCCTCATAGTATTTTTTTAAACAACTTATAGATTATTATGATGAACCTATTGAATCTAAACAATATAAAAAAAATTATGTCTTAAAATTAGTATCATATAATAATACTTCATTTATATTAATAGTTTCAATATGGGTTCCTATAGAAATACCTTCTTTATTTTTCTGGTAGATTCATGATCATATTATAGTTGACTGATAATTGATCCTCTAATTTCTTATTATAGCATTAGAGTTTTGCAGTAAAACTAGTACAAAATTTTATAATAGTGGAATTATTTTCTATGGTTGTGGTGGAAAATAGATTATCGGAGCATTATAATAGTTTATCCAACCACATAATCCTTATAGTACTGCATATTGATTCACATATGATTCACCCAATTTGAGCATTCTATTTTTCTTATATATTTTTCATAGATCTAGCCATACTAATTAGTTTTATGGTATCTATAAATTCTTACCAGGTGCATGTCGGTATTGGATCATCATGTTACAACAGTGGAGTTGTAGAATTCAGGAGTTTAGTTATCTGGACTCGATGGAACCCCTTTGGTATGCACCTGGGCTTTATAGTTCAACCATTTACCTTAAAAAATGTTTATAACATCTTTACATCAATATATAAAATGTATTTCTATAATATTACATCATCTGTATATCTTAATCTATTGAAATACTATACATTCTTAATAATATTACCTCTTTTGTATCAATTTTTAGGATTTTAAGAAGCTAGTGGATTGATACGATGAGTGTTGTATTTGTTTACAATAGTTAATAAATTTAAGAAAATGGGTAGATTGAATATAAATAAGTAGTTTTTTATGGTTTAAAATGTTAATGATTATAACCCTTTATTTCCAAACAATTAAAAGTTTGGGTTTCAGAAAATATATAGTATCACATGATGAAATTTTGATTCTGGGTGAACCAAAATTTTTTGAATCCATTAGTATATTATATATTGACTCAAATTTTATTGGAGCTTATTTTTTGAATGATAAATGTTGAAGGTCTTTGTTTTTCTAGAAGCACTATCCACTCTTGTTTTAGAACATGTATTTTAAAAGTTAATTGAATATACGGTCGTTGGATCTTATTCATGCTAGTTCACCTTGTTATGAATGTGGGTAGGGTCTTCATACTGATGGTATATACTTAATTAAGGACTATAATGGTTATATATCCATTAGAATGGATATATTTCTCTTTTTTTATTTTGAGGAAATCACAAGAATGATCTTCTTGATATTGGACCTCTCATACATAGGACAGGGTGAGACACCCATGCTACTTGAGAATTCTCATAGCGAATCTAAGGCCTCTTCGTGATCATGACACTAAATTTTTCCCCAAATTCAACTTAAATTGTATATAAAATATCATGGGTCTTGATAGAAACGTTAGTAGCGGATGTTTCTATAAATTTAATGGGGTTTATGTACTCATGGTGATACCACCTTTTCAGCGAATGGGTTTGGAAACCTCATATCAATATTTATTTGAGGTTTTTATAGGTTTTAGGGATGGTTTATGAGGATCATTTTTGCGATTGGTGGGATCCTTCCTTGGTGATTATTTATAAATTTTTTGGATTATAATGATACCTCCTTATTATTATTGTTAATGTATTCCATGATAGGATTACATGTACTAGATATCTCAAATAGGATACAGGCATGCTGGATATTTTAGAAACTAGTAGAGTACTAGGATTGGCTTCTATATGCCATATGTTATTTTGATTATTGTCTTAATCATGGTTCCATATTCAAGTCACCCAATCCCCACAAAAAACCACCACTAAGACCTTGAATGAACCAGGTAACCCCTCCAAATTCTACTTGAATTGATTCATATCCTTCTTTGCATCTCTTCACATCCATTTATTGGATCATATCCTAATCAGCACCTCAAAACCCCCCTCTATCCCCTCAAACCATTAACTCCATTCTCAAACACAAAAAAAATGGATAATACTTTCCCAATACCCTATCTAATCTCTCACTCCTTACCCTCTCCATGGATCATAGAAAACAAGTACAAGACATTAACTTGTATGTTATGTAATATCATGATAGTGTGAAATTGAGTGGTGTTTTTTGTCGCATCCCCTTGTGGTTTGTCCAAGAAATTGTGAATTTTCAAGTGTAGTTAGTGGCCTCAATATGTTATCTCTTATTCCTATTCTATCAATCAGTTATTATAGTTGACATGCATATCTAATTGCAATGATTTAGGTAGGATAGGTATATGATTATCTCTAGAATGATAGGTATGTGTTCAGTTTTGCACATTCATTATTCCTCTATAATTATCAGACTTTTTTTTCCTTAGGAACCACTTAACCTTCAATTTAGTTTTGGGTCTGTGGTTTATTTTAGTTATGGAGGGGGTATGAAGGGGTTGTGCTAGGTTGTTCAAGGGTGTGTATGCGGTGGTCGGGGTGCATGGGGTGTGGAGGGTGTGTACAGGGGGGGTGTGAAGGGGGTGTAGTGGGGGTGCAGGGTGTGTGGAGGGTGTGGGTATAGGGGGTGTGCAGGGTACATGGGTTAGGGTTTGGGAGTGGAGGGAGTGTTTGCAGTGGTAGGAAGTGTGTAGTGGAGGGGGTGGAGGGGTGTGCATGGGTTGTGCTAGGGTGTGATGGGTGTGTGTAGGGGGTGTGTGTTGGGTGTGTGCAAGGGGGTTGGTGTAGGTGGTGTGTAGGGTACATGTGTAGGGGGTGTGTCCAGGATGGGGAGGGAGTTTCTGCATGGTGTAGGGGGAAATGGGTGTGTGCATGGGTGGAGGGTGTGTTTGTAGGGGGCTAGAAGTGTGCAGGGGTAGAGGGAGTGTGTGAAGGGATAGGAAGTGTGCAGTGGAGGGGGAGGGGTGTGCAGGGGTTGTGCTAGGTGTGTGCAGGGTGTGCAGGGGGGAGAATCTCAGTTCACCATGCCATGTTTTTCCATGCTCAAAATTGATGGATATTTTTTTTAAAAAAAATTGAATCCTATATCCACGGTTCAAAATCATTTCCATACATCTAGTGCCACAGTTTTAAACCATGGCTATAGCTTTCAGTAAAATTATCTATAGCCATAGTTTGAAACTGTTGATATAGACATTACCCTATTTCCATGCCAATAGCATAAATGGTTCCCCAAAGTGTGTCTATTAACTTTGTCCATGGTTTTAGACCCTATATCCATGGTAATAAACCATGGCTATAGGACAAATTTCTAGTAGTGTTCCCCATGGATTTTCTTATGATTTCCATGCATAATTGAGTATATGTGGATATATGAAAGGTCAATTCAACTCTATCTAATATATAAATGTTATATATTGGACCAATGTGTAGAAATGGATTCTTGATTCGAAACCCATTCCCCAATTCACGGTTTATGACCTACTTCTTTGCTTGTAGAATGGAACCACAAAATAGGAAATGAACTAGAAACATGTTTGATCTGGTTTCTTTTGTTCGATGTTATTGAATTTTTTTTATTCACCTTTTCACCAAAGGAGGAATGGTGAATTCATTTCAACTGGACTTAGAATTATACTCTATCAGTCAGGTGTGTTTGTCGTATTTAGTAGTTTCGATCGTGATGTCCCATTTGTAGCTCGTTTGATGTCGCCCTGTCCAGTTCACCCTCTGCTTGTTCCACAATCATGATAGTATTTTTCATTTTAATATGGTTAGTAATTTATTATAAGAATTTCATATAATTTTATGACACCGTTTAAATTGCAGGGCAACCACTAATGAGTGCATGAAGAAAACATTCTTCCACACCTTGAATAGAGTGAGTAGACCAATGAAACTGGGTGGGGATCCTTATTGGATGAACTCAAAGCCCTGTATGTGTGGTGTTGATGGTATGATTATACATTTTAACCCAAACACAAAACTCTATTTAGAGACCATTTGGGTACTTTCAAAATACATATGATTCTAAGAGACTTTAAATGGTAATGTCATGGGTCCTAGGCGCACCACTTTAAAGAAAAATGAACTTGAACCCTTTAGAATATTGGTGAAACTGGAATCTTAATATTGTTTATAGATCACATTCCATCCACCGTACTCTCCAAAACACATTAATATAAACTCTTTAACCTCCAGATGGTTGGGGGACTCTTTATCCATGGAGATCGTATCACCCCAAGCCCACATATCATTTCAGATCACGCTACCCAATTGATCACCTACACCCAACAATCAAAATGACCACAGCTAGAGTGGAAAGAGGTACTCAATAAATAATACTAGTAGGGGTGCCACAATTAGTAGTCTAATATAATAGTTCATACCATCCCTTTTGTCCATCCACTGGGAAGCCCCTGCGCATGGCTAGCTGGAGACCGGATACAACTACAAAACATGGAATCAAAAAAACATGTAAAAGTTTCCATATAGTGTTTATAGGATGAAATGTATTCCCTCTATTCCTACTCATATCATCTCTGAATTTATACCCACCTAACAGTCATCTAAACTTGAAATTAGTCTATTAGAGTCGAGTACTGATCTCTCACCCACTCAACTACAATACCACCACCATGGCTACTGACCTCCATTGACAGTTCTTGAACACCATCGCCACCAAACATTTCCCAAATCATCTTGAGAGCCTCCAATGATGATATTTTAAGTAAATAAAACTCTTTATAGACACATCCAACCTCAGTGCTCTACTCTAATAGTGATAAAAATGCTACTAATTTAGAGTAGAGTACTGAGTCAATTATTGAATTGTAGTGGTGTGTGGCCAACCAACCCTGAATAGTCCCTTTTCTTACACCATCAAAAGGAAACATTCCATCATTAATTTCCCTTTTCCACAATACCAACCTCCTAGAATTAGTACTCTACTATAATAGAATTCATTCCTAAATCCTTCTACTACTATAATATATTAGACCTGACACCACCACCATCCATTCCAATGGTATATATATATATAATTATTCATGAACTACCACATTGCCTCTATAACCTTAGTATACTACTCTAATAATTCTTTTGAGAAAAAATAAGATGGTCCTTGACCATTCCACCACTCCTCCTAGTTGTTCAACATTCTCTTCCCCTAGTACTCCATTCCATCCCATCCATTCCAAATAGAGCACCACCCCCAAATATACTTCTAATAACAATTATTCCACTCCCCCATCTCCATGAACACTTACACAATTTACCACACCACTCATTTTTATATGACCAAACCTCCATACACCTATTCCCCTTGTAGCACATTAGGTACCCACCAGTCCAAGATATACTGGTACTTTTGGGGGAAGTTTCTTGCTCGATGTGTTATCTATCCTTCAAGCCTCCCATACATTACATCCTAACCATATCTCACCCATTTAGAGATTCTATACCATATAACATTCATCCACTGTTTCTATATATAGATGATGTTTTAGTTATCCCCTACATAGATTGATTGTCTAATGCTTTCGAACCCCCCCATTTCCCAAGGTCTATTGGCTTCTCAACTCCAGACCACACCCATACATGACATATGAGATGAAAGTTATAGAAAACCATCATCTAATTTTTTATATTTCCTTAATAAAGTACTTTAATAGTTAATTCCACATATATGTGTTTAGAGGTTGGCCCAATTTGATTGTCATATAAAACAACAACTGGACTATATTTAGTGCTATGAGATGTTGATCCCCATCCCAATGAAACCACCAATAAAAAATGAAAATGGATCCTACTAACTTCGGTTCATGGGGATTATCATATGGATGTATCACTCGTGATATTAGAATATCAATGGTGGTGTAATTTACTTGAGTTGGCTTGAGTTTCACCTTTGATGTGGTATAAACCATGTCAAATAGTACTACTATTAGAGAGGGTTTGAATCAACCATAAATTAAAGTACCAAAAATGAAAATATAATAATATTTCTCATGGGAGTGGTGGTGATTTACCTAATGAATTACAAGGGTACACATTGGGATGATGTTGGCATCTCAAAGAAAGCCTCAGGCATCAGAACCACCAGACACAATGAGTACCCACTACAGTGGTGAACATGTACTTCATGTAGAAACACCAATCATGATGACTACTAATACAATAGTACTATAGAAATGGATATAGTCGATGAAACCAACTAGTGATAGTAAGATTTGGGGGTATCATAGGACCACTAATTCATAGATTGAATCACATCAGTGATAGATGCTAGAACTCCATTGAAAAATATTGCATATTATAGGAATGGTTCAACCTCCTTCGAGTAGTGTGTCCTAGCATCAGTGTGTTTCATAAATCGATGATCACCTGTTTGCTGCCTACATATAGTTGGCTCTTAGGGGTAGCACAGTGTGGATATAATATCACAAATTATAGAGTTTATGAATATTATAAACTATAGAACCACAAATGAGATTTGGGGATATGGATGGTACTTTTGCTGTCATGTTGGGATAATTAGCTACAAGGTACAAACACTATTCAGGTGGGGCCAAGCAGAATAGCAGTCGGTGGTTCTGTAATCACTCACCAGTCAGAGCATGGTTCTAGATGTCCATGGTATTTTGGTTATGATGGGATGTTAATTCAAACCACCCACCACTGAGAACACACCTCATAGAAGGGTTCCAGAGTGTTATAAGAGATGAGAGTGTTGTGTACATCTTTGGATTAGCCATACTAGGTTCTGCTAGTGTAGAGTTCACTATTAGAAGAGTACCGAGAATGCTTGTGTTTTTTCAATTTCTGTGATCACCATAGTAATTACAACCACCTATAATAATACCTAACTTGATTATACGTTATCATGATATAATGGTATTGACCATGGGAAAAGATACAAGGTATGATATGGAATCAATTGAGTAGCTCAGAACGAGTGGTTCGGTAGGAATGGAGTCGTTCTAGTGTACTTTTTCAGAAATTTTACAAGTGTTGAACTTTATAGGAAGAGGGTGAGTGCCCCATGTGCCCAATTAGAGTAGGTGGGGGTAAAATAATATTTGATTAGAGTACTGGAAAACATGATATATTGAATATTCATACTTTCGAGTCAAATCATCAAAGGTTCCTCTTGATTCTTGGGAATAAAAAATGGATAGATTAGGGATAAAAATAACCTATTGAGTAGTTGATGATCCAATTTGTTATGATCTATATTTCTACTACTCATGAACTGTTCCTCTATCATTTTCCTAATGTATTCCCCATTTCCCAATGCTTTTCACTCATGGATACCTAACTGAAACATGATGTATCATATATTAACAAAGAAGAAATTACGATATTTTACCTTATTTTTTTCTTTAATCCAACCACTGGGATAAAAAAATATCTCAGTATAATATAGGTTTTCTTAATCCAATTGGGTCATATTCTTTCATTGTAATGTTTCTATTTATTTTTGTAATTTGGTGAATTGTTTCATTGTGGTTTATGGTTTCAAGGAACTTGTTCATCCCATTTATCCTTTTCATTCTCTATATTCTTGAAAAAAGGATAAGTGGAGCACATGAAGATATATACAAGAAATTTGGGTTGATCTACTCCATTCAAAGAAGATGCAATTGGGTTATCAGGTAGTATTTTGATCTAAAGGAGGAATGTGGATGTGGAAGATAAGAGTAAATTATTAGATGTTCTCTTATTAGTTTTAATAAAACTTCCCCTGGATTCACCAATTCAAGGGTGATTGATAGAAGAGTATGAATTAGTACAGAAGAATCACCTTCTTTAGGATTTTCTCTGCAATGTTTAACCTTTTGAATGAATGAAGTGAGAAGTGGTCCAGTGCTTTTCCAATCACTATTCCATGGATGATAGTCATAAAAAAGGGATAGGAAATAAGTTACTCTGAAAGGGATAGCTCGAGATAAGGATTAACATGAAATAGGTTTTTGTTGATATCTGATTGGGTACCTACCTGATGCCTGAGTACATGTGCATGCATAGCCTGAATATATAATTGATTCAAAAGAGATACTTTCATAGGTAGAATAGAATCATGATCCACTTGACTATAAGGACAAGGTTTTATTGGATTGACCAAACGGAATGGAAATAAAAGTTTTCACATTTTACCATTCACTCATGCAGAAAGAGTTTAACTAATTTATACTAAGGGCTCCAAAGTTCCCTTATAGTCTTTAAAAACCTCACTAATGTTTAAGTATGGATATTAGGACACTAAAAACCAAAATTATATGCTTAAATTGACATGAAATACAAAAAAAATATGAATTAAGATAGTTTTATACAAAGGTTTCATTGTTTATTAGATCCCCACATCATTTCTCGGGATCAGAGACCTTCATATTGAAGTATGACTTTTCACCACTCACAAAGAAGGGAATCTATGAGTGAAATCATAGACACGTTGAATTACAACTTTCAATGATCAAATAAATTGACCTAGGGTATCAATTATAGGTACTCATCAATATGATAGGTTGATTGATGCTGGCCTAGGAATCAAGACAAATATTCATTTTGAAGATAAGGGATCTAGTCTAACATAAATAATTAATGGAAGACACTCCCCTGTTGACTGGATTAGCTTATACCAGTGCATGTTTCCTCCTTTTCTATCCCAACACTTATAGTACCCTTTAGATATAATGGACTAACAGTTTAGTAATGGTCACTTTCTAGACACAGTAGTAGTAGTTCAAGAGGAGAGGTAATCAGGTACAATTGGGGATCATAGGGGGAAGATAGGAAGTGGGGTGAGAACCAAAGGTTTAAGTACCACCAATAAAATTGGGTTAGCTGATTCAAGCTAGTATAATGAATTTTTTGAGTGTCAAATATAGGAGAAAAAATGGTGGACAAGTGGTTGAAATGGTGTGTGTGGTATCGGAGAGGTGGGGATATGTTATTGGAGTTAGGACATAAACATTATCTGGGTGATCAAAGAAGGTTTATGTGTAGTTTGAATGGGATCAGTGGGAAAAGAATGGATTCGATCATTGAACCAAATGATCTATTCAAGGAATTAATTTGACCATGGAACCACCATAGTTTTGAACATAGTTTCCATGTAGATACGCTATAATCTTGAATATAAATCAATAACCATCCATCCAATAAAAAAAGAAGATTTCATAGGTAGACAATATCCATCACTCCCTTCAGTACCACTTTACCTCTTCACATATATATGTATTAGGTTTTCTAGTACAATGGTACCATTTCTCCCACTTGAGACCATCTATTAGCCTTCATGAAATAGTATAAAATTGAACTAGTATCTTTTACCAATGGTCAAAATTATATCTAAGAAAAACTAGTAGTATTACCATATATTCCATAAGAAAGTCATGTTCCTTAGTAGGTTCTTTCCCTATTCCTAGTTGTATAGCATTTACGATATACAGTCACAGTTTTTGGGATGGTCACTTGGTTGGTCGTGACTATGAACTACATGGATAGTGGTTGAATGAAATCCACACTTTCACCCCAATCATTCTATATCGAGTCACTTCACCAACATCATCATAATAGACAATGGACTTAAGAAACCCTCTTGTTTGTTTTCCGTCCATGTGGACTTTATTTTGAGAAATGGATTCCCCATGAAATCGACTAGCACACTAGAGAAAGAGCCACTTTACCCTCTTCAGTTCATTACTACTCAATAAATAATTGGATATAATAGTAGTGATATAATGAATGGTTGGTTTTCTATTGTGGGATAAGGGATACATCTTGTTTGATGAATGATGCACTTTGATATGCCTATTGGATCTTGACTGATTCTAGTAGTGAAATGATATATAGGGTTCTAGACACCAAGAGTGCCATGATCCATTAGTTTCAAAATGAGTTATAGTAGTCCAATCATACCCTTAGGATGTTAGATATATGCTCAATCCCCATTTTCGGTCATTCCATCAAACCAATTTAGCCAATTCATTGAGTTTTATATTCTTGAACCGTCTCCTTTTCTATGAGGTTCTCTACCATTTCCATTAATACCAAACCCTGTGATGTAGTGATAATATCATAAAGGAGTGATTCTCGAGTGATGACTTGAGATTTGAAGGAATCATATGGTTGTTTTGTTCCCACTTTCTTGGAGATTATTTGGAGGTTCTTACACCTTTGGACTAGTACCACCCATTCAATTATTAGGATGTGTTCCAGTTCAATATCTATTCTATCCCATATTTTCATTGATATTCACTCTCTTATTTCCAATACAATGATCATTTCCTATGATTTATCTAGCTTAGGTTCAAGGTTTGGTAGCATCAGCAGATGGGGTTACATGAAACAAGTGTTTTATCTTATTCAATACATAGTTGATGACTGAAGAACTGATTGACTTGAGTACTACTGGGTTCCTCTAGGGGTAGGCTATTCGATCAATACTTGGTCTATTCAACTGGATACCTAGGATATGGATATGGATGGTGTAAAATGTTATGTTACACTGTGTTTTAACCAAACCAATCATTACAGCTTTTAATTATGATATCCTCCCTATCATCTTGAGTTGTTCCACTACTATCCCCCACCATGTCTCATATGAACTCCATCTATAACATCAAACCAAAGTTTATTTAAACCAAAGTTTTGGATTTATATTGGCTCTTTAAGCACTATCGTGTTTGATAAGACAATCATAGGAATGAAAATATTTCCTTTAAAATGAAAAAAGGTGGATAAATTCAGAGTGGTTTCTAGGGAAAATGAAAATAAAGAAAGGTTATTTTGGGACATTGATGTGGAGTTGATTTAACTAGACAAGATCCAAAACATACCTATATCAAACCCATATAGTATATCCAATTCACATTTAGAGAAAAAGCCATCCCATAATAATAATATATGTATTCAAAAACCATGTCCATTATTTTGACCCCTTATCCCTATGGAATAACGGTCCATTAAATAGCTGGTCATTTCCCATGAACCATCTTACTACATATTTTTCATGTGGAAATGAATCAATTCAGAGGGTAATCAAACCTAATTCTGCTTCCCACACCTATAAAACCCCCTATGACATTCCAAAGCATCACCGCTCTAAAATTTGAGATTGATGTTGAGCTATTCAACTACACAATATCAGAATGTGTATATAGTCATTGAGAATTTGAAATAGTAATTTTTTGGGGATCAATCTATAAGGGGAAATGAGACAACAAAATTAGGGGTCACAGTGGTATCAACCAATTGACTAAGCATTTTTACTATCTAAATCCTAATTCTAAGTATTATATAGATGAATTAGTCAACCACCACCCACTCAAGGACCATCAGGCATTCTATTTTGATCGAGTACCATAGATCGTAAGACAGAATATGCAGTAGGATACCCAACCCACATTCTATTTAGTCAATAGGGGTATCTACCTCAATCATAAATCCCTTTCCAAGCATCATGAATTCTAGAATCATCACACCAACCCCATTCCACAATAAAAGATTGGATTTTTGGGCTCCTAATAAAGATCAGTTGAACTCCAATGGTGAGCCCCCTAATAAATGACTAGACTCTTACCAAATAGATGATGTATTTTTTTAAAGGCATCCACAGTAGGTGTGTTTCAAGTCCCCCTTGTATTATTTTATATATATATGGTTGGATAGACCTCTCAAATTCCCAGTGGCCTTTCCCACACTCCATTCACTATTATGGTACCTAGGTTTACATGGATGGAGTAGTAGTTGGGCATGTTTATATTTGGGTCTGAGCTTCTTCCCTGGACTGTGGAGCTGACATTCCATATTGTTAGGTAATGGGTTCCCACTTTCCACTTCCATTCAGTATTGGGTTGGTCCTGATTTGAATCCATTATATCCCATTTTCTAGTTGTGCGTAGGAATTGGTATTATCTTCCCCACTAATCTCATTCTTATGACGAGGGTTCCGACCTGTGCTAGTTCGAGGAATTTTTTGTTCACCTGGAAGCCTAAACTCAACCTCTAATTCCCCTACCATATTGGTGTAGGTTCCCATCTTCTATACATGAAACTAACCCATCCATATATATTGGACTATTTAAACTGATCTCTCATATCTAAACTTATTTGATCATAAAATCCACTTATGAACATCATTTTCATTGAACACCTCTATTTCCATTCATTTTTTTCATCATACCATATTTTTAAAATCTAACTATAATTTCCCCAATACCTACTCTTCCACCCCATCATCTCATATTCAAAAGGTCATTTTTTCAAACTAAGAAACCTAAAATATGAATCCCATTTTTTATATCATTCAATGCACAAAACGATGAAGCTAACAATGTGATCATGAATGGTTTATAGCTTGTTTTGGGTTCATTCCCCCATAATTTCAACCCCAGTCACATAGTTTCCAACTATAGTAGCCACAAACATACCCACTTTGGGTTCTTTCCCCTATACTATCTTGTACCCTCTATTACTTATCACCATACTTCAGTTTATCAGTAAAATATAAGTATAATACATTTTGAGAGAACAGTTCACTACCCCCAATACCAACCTGAAGGTTCCAAGAGATTATAAGAGTTCCAGTCCATACCACATGATACACTGCCAAACATTTTAAGGAGAGCCCAGGTACTTCCTTATGCTATTAGTTATAAAGTTATATTTGGGAAGTCCCAGTTTATGCACAAATCAAATCATCTAACCCAGGTGCTATAGGTTCTTCATCCCAGTAGATCAAGATGATAGTATGGTGGAAAGATCCTAGATAGATAAGCAATGTTAGAGTAAAATGACTTCAAGAAACTCATAAGGAGTATTGAGTATACTAATGAGTTAAGGTATATCTAGAAAAATATTATAGTGGTCTGGTACAAATTGGGATTCATGATATATCCCATGGAATCACTAGGATACTTCACATATCCCATGATATGAATAAGGAAAAATGTTAGTTAGACAAAAGGACCAGACCTATAAATTTCCCTTTATTAGAGATATAGGATTTAAAAAGAGTCTTGAGTAAGCCATGAGCAAGATGACTAAATAGATTGAAGTGAGTCAGGGTATGAGTACTGATAAAAATAAATTAGCAATGAAATCCAAGTGAAATGACCAGGGTGTAGTGCCAATTCTTAATAGTGGTGTTAGACAGTGAGCCAGCTTTCATCCCTTTATAATGGGAAGATGAGAAAAAAGACATTTTATTATATGACAATATATGGTGAGTAAAAAAAATATGTGAACATGAAAATTGAGTGGGTGATATTAATTGTCAAAATTCAAGATGATATTAGAAGTTTTAAAGTATGAATCTAGTGATTTAGGGATTCTTGGATTTTTTCTCTTGCTTTGGCTCGATGGTCCAGTATTTTATTTTTTAACATGTTTGATGCTGCTAATATTAGAATATATTACAAAATACATGATTTGATATGAAGTAAGATATGTGTATGATGAGACCAAGGTAGCGAGGAAGTATTTAGTACAGTAGATAAGTTCCTTACTCGTCTCCTTCCTCCATATGAAAGAATGTTTGCATAAATTTTTGAAATTTTCTTGTACTATTAGAGTAGAGTACTGGTAATGGAGTAAGGAATTTATGTGGATTAAATGGAATGAATATCAGAACATAAATTCAATGGGGCATTTTAGGAAATAAGGGGGCTTTGGGAATGATGTTTTATAAAAAAATGACCCATTACACTAGTGAAAATGGCAAGAGTTTTTTTCCGCCACTTCTATACACCCTTTTTCATCATACCAAGACCACCCATTCATAGTGTTTCAGTGGGCCTTATATTCATTGGAATTCAATCTTGATCTCTCAATACAATTTACATTATAGTGTCCAACACCCACTCATTCGTGAATCTATTGGTATTACAATGTAGTCAATATTATAGACCACTCTCCCATTTGCCAAAAAATACAAACCCCACCAATAAAAAGTCATACCTTCTCAAAAATACATTCATGGAAAAAACCACAAACTATATTCTAATAGATCCATTATTTCCACCACAAATCGATCCATCAATGTTGTAGTCCCCCTTATACTTTTTTTCCCTTTGGGAGTGAGAAGTACTATTATTTATTTTATTTTTATGGGACCACCAATATTAAAAGCCACTCAAACACAAAGATTGAAACAAGATTGTATCAACCTCCACTCAATGATCTAACCCATTTTATTTTAGAAAAAAGAAGTAATTTAAAGTCTTGTTAGCACAACAAACAATAAAAAATAAGTGCAGGAGGAAAAAAACATTCGACCAGATGGTAAAATTCATTGGTTCAAGAATTGTTGTACCAGATCGGTTCGTATTCCACTAGTTGATGGAAGAAGTGAGTAGTTGGAGATCGATCATTCTAGCCAGTAGTGAGAAAGGGCCTACTGTGCAAAGTAGCTTTGGAAGACATAGTGAACCCAATGAAATGAGGAATGAGAGAAAAATAGAGGTCATATGGGAATACCAATCCCAATAGGATCTATTCCATATCAAAATCAACCCCCAAAAAGACCAATAACAAGAAACACCAACGTAGACCAAGAAAAAAAATGCAGTTCTGAACTGAGTTTATAGCAGAACCAAATGATTTTTTGTAACCACTAATAAAAAAATAGAAGTGGTAGTCGTAAAATAGACCCTGTCACGACCCGTCCTCGGGGCCCGTGCTGTGACTACCCCAAGCCCACTTTCTATAGGCCAGGGTCTAGTGACTTGCACCAAAGGTGTCAATCCTGATAAAAGGGAAGGCATTGCCTTAATAAAAGTAAAAAACACAATAGAGTACGCAAATGAAGTAAGAACTAAGTAAACTGAGTACAAAAGTAAGTGCTGAAAAGTAAATGGGCCAGTATACAAACCCAACTGAAAGTACAGTACAATAGAAAAGCTAGTACAACTATAGTAAAGTAAAACAACAACCACTAAGTCATCCTCCGGGAATCCCACCTGAAGGGTGGGTACAGATAGTCTCCTCAGCACCTCGGGTCCGGTCGTCCGCTCCTTGTATGTCCCGCCAAGTGGTCCACCTTCGGGTACCATCCAACTTCACAATCCTCCACCTCGATCATTGTTGTCTGTTGTCTGCATCCAACACAACGTAGTGCAGGCATAGCTCGTGCAGGGGTGAGTATACGATACTCAGTAGGGACCCCGAGACCTCCGAAGGTCTCCCTAAATCCACTAAGGATAAACCATAAAAGAAAGATACAATCACAGAGTATCAACCAACTCTACTTAGGTATATGCCCATACATATACCTAAGTTATCAACCACAGTTCGGCTCCAACTCTAGAGCCCAAGCACAACCCAGTCCACATAGGAAAGTGAGTCAATCACATCGATTATAATGATTGAAAGTCAAGACTCAACTCACACAGGTATACATCTTTCGTAAAGTGATAAAGATGATCAGATGTAGTCACTGATTCATCTAAGCTGTCGGACCCACGTAGGATACTAGACAAGCTAAGCTGTCAGACCCGCGTAGGATACTAGTCCAGATACTCTGTCGGACCCACGCCGGATACTAGAACAGAAGTCAAACTGTCAAACCCACGTAGGATACAAGAACAGTAACCATCCTCGTCGAACCCACGGAGGATTCCAGTACGGTAGTCATCGTCTCCGAACCCACGGAGGATTCCAGAACGGTAGTCGTCATCGCCGAACTCACAGAGGATTCCAGTACGGTAGTCGTTGTAGTCACAGCCAGCTCTATGGTTCTCGCACACAGCACGCTCGATTCCGGGAGGGTCCGCTCCTCGAGCAAAGGGATCAATACATCAACTGTCATGAATTCCAGAGTTGATGTTTCCTAAAGTTTCATCTCGTCAAAAGGAACCCAACGCGACAGACGGCGCATCAATCGGATGCCCGGTCTGAGAGTTATTAGCATTTTTGCTCTGGGGGCCCGGTTGGAAATATGCTCGTTCCAAAACCGGCCATTTTCCAAAGTTTCCCAAAACTCACTTAGAGTATCTAAAATGGACCTCCACATCATGAGGGTCCCAGTGCCGCAGACGGCGCGTCGATCGGACGTGTGGTCTTCGAGTTATTCAACTTTAAGTGAAAACGGGCCCGGCCCGTTAAGCGCAGTGGGCTGGCGGGTCGGATCAACCCGGTTTTGGCGGGTCCAACCTGGAAAAGGGTCGGAACGGCCCAGTAAATCGTGCAGCCCAGCCCAGGGGGCGCAGCCCAGCAGGGCGAGGCCAGGCCCGGCAGGGCGCGGCCTGGCCCGGCAGGGCGCGGTCTGGCTGGCCGCAGCTCGATCAGCTGGTCGAGCGGCTCGGCTCGGGTGGCCGAGCGGTCCGATGGGGGGTGGCCCCCCGCTTTCCCGAATCCGCGGTGTCGAGCGACGCCGCCCTCCCAACCGGCCGGATGAAGCCGACCGACCTTCCTAGCGCGAGCGGCCTGCACGGGCGGGCCGCGGTATCCCTGCGTGGCACCATGGGTTTCGCGGCCTTCATCCGCCCGGCCGGCCGACGAGCCAGCCGATTCGCCCGCCGAAGCGGCCCGTGGAGCACGGGCCGCGGTCCTCTGCAGTGCAGCGCCCCTTGTGGCATCACGGTCATCCTTCGGCCCGGTCAGCTTTAGCCGGCCGGTTCTTCTTTAGCTGAGCAGCCCACGGTTGTGGGCCGCGGTTCTTCCACATGCGGCCGGCGCGCGGCCGCCACCTTTTCCCGCCACCGCCTCCATTCACCACCACCTCCCTTTTCGAATTAAATAAACCAGAAACGACAGAGGGTCGTCGGGCCGTGTTTGTTCGGCCCACACCCTCTGCGTTAGGTGGTAGCAATCGGCCATGGACAAATCAAAAAATTCAACAAAGAACGGGGGTACAAATTATTCATTAAAAATTGTACAAACCCCTAACTTGATTAAGGTTCGTTCGTTGAAAATCCTTGGAAGATGAGCGTTGCGGTGGTCGGGCATCGCGGATGATGGTGTTGTTCTGTCAACATTGGAGGAAGAGGTAGATAGCATTCTTGTGGTGTCGCCTCCTTCCTTACCCCGGTTAAAGCAGTCAAGGAAGGTGATCATATCCCTTGCGTTCTTCGTCAGATTTGTTCGTCGTTGAAGAGCGGTGTTCTTCGTCAGAAGAAGAACACTATTCTTCTATTGAGCTCTCCCCCAAATCCTCCCAATACAACGAGTGCCAAAATAAAATAATAGATAAGGCTATTATTTTATTCACGCAAGTAATTCAAAATTCAAACCCTTTAATTAATTAATTGTAGTTCAATTCATTAATTAAAAGAGTTGGAAAATATTAAAGGAAGAGAGGGGAAAAGGTGAAGAGTCACAATAAATTAGGGGGAGTTATGGGGAGATGAAAGATTTAGGGAACGTGTGGGTCCCACCACACTAAATCCTCTCATGGGAGGTTAAGTGGGTGTAGGACCCACTTCTAACTCCCCTTGGGAGGAAATAACTACCAGATATAAAATAAAATTGTGTTCCACAATTTTATTTATTTTATTCTAAATCCCCAAAATTAACATTCAACCCGCATAAAATGCAACTGCGGTAAAGGCCCCCTTAAGTGAATACCAGCGCTGCGAGTTCATCGGTGCCCTCAGATTTCAATTCCGAGCACCGGTTCAAAAGATAGAAAAACCAGCATGTACGTTTACTGAACGTACCCGAGAAAAACTTCAGAAATTGATTCCGGGCACACTGGGCCTCGGAATCAAGTGTCGTAAAAAACTACAGACTCTTAAAATTACAAAGTATTTAAGAAAAAAAATTCCTTGAAATTTTTGGGTCTTTAAATTACTCCCACCTCAGGGATTTACGCCCCCGTAAAGCTACAACACGCACTGGTGAATCAAATGGGGGTACTATACATGCATCTGAGACTCCCGCTCCAATGTGCTCTCCTGGAGGTTCTCGTGCTGCCAGCGGATGCACACCAAAGGAATCAACCACCCACGTAGGACCCACTCCTGTCGATCCTGATCTCCACCGGTACCTTTGAGAATGTCACCCCATCATCGATGTCTAGCTCCCCATGGTCGATGATGTGGGTCAGGTCATGCATGTATCTCCTCAGCTGAGATACGTGGAAGACGTCATGCACCCTGTGCAATTGTGGTGGAAGGGCCAGGTAGTAAGCCATCTCACCTACTCTAGTGAGGACCTAGGAAGGTTCGATGAAACGCAGAGATAACTTGCTGCCCCGACCAAATATATATAGACCTAATCGAGGTGAGACCCGTAAGAAGACATGGTCACCATCCTTGAACTCCAGTGGTCTTCGTCTCCTATCAGCATAGGATTTATGTCTGCTCTGTGTAGTCTTCATCCGCTCCTGGATGATCTGCACCTTCTCCGTCGTAGTCTGAACCATCTCTGTTCCTACAAGTGCTGACTCCCCAGGGTCAGTCCAGCACAGAGGTGATCTGCAAGTTCGGTCGTACAGTGCCTCATAAGGTGTCATCCCGATGGTGGATTGGTAGCTGTTGTTGTATGAAAATTCTACCAAGGGTAGATGATCCTCCCACCTACGACCAAAGTCAATGAAACATGCACGGATCATATCCCTGAGATTCTGAATGGTCCTCTCAGTATGGTCATCCGTCTGAGGATGGAAGGCAGTGCTCAGACGTAGATGCATCCCAAAAGCCTCCTGCAACCCCTTCCATAGATGGGAAGTGAAACGAGTTTCTCGATCTGAAACGATAGATGATGGCACACCATGAAGCCGTATGATCTCCTGAATGTAGAGGCATCCCAAGATCTCTACTGAGCCCTGTTCTCTGATTGGTAAGATGTGGGACGACTTGGTGAGTCGGTCTATGATCACCCAGATAGAGTCGTGCCCTCTAGATGTACATGGAAGCCCCATGAAAAAAATCCATATATATCCCATCCCACTTCTACTCTGGGACCTCTAAGGGCTGTACCAAGCCTGCTGGTACCTGGTGCTCTACCTTCACTTGCGGACAAGTGAGGCATCGTGAAACGAACTTTGCTACAGCATTCTTCATACCCATCCACCAGTGCTGTCGTCTGAGGTCCTGGTACATCTTCTCTACTTCTAGATGTACCTCTAGAGGGGAAGTGTGAAACTCCCTCAGCACTTCCTCCTACAGTGCGACTGGTACAATAGTATGTCCCCTGAAGAGGATGACGTGCTCCCCTCCTTCAGAAAATCCATCAGGTGTCTGTCCTGTGGATATCTGAGCACGTCACATCTCATAATCAACATCCCCATGTTGTGCCTCTCTGACTTGCTAAAGGAGTGGAGGAGTGACTGTGAGTGACTGTATAAAGGAAGCTCCATCTCTATCTACAAAGGATATCTGCAACGCGGCTAGCTGCTCTGTCTCCTCTCCTAGTAGCTGAATGCCCGATATCCTACTGAGAGCATCAGCTACAACGTTCCCCTTCCCAGGAGTATAGACTATATCAAAGTCATAGTCCTAGAGAAACTCGATCCATCATCGTTGTCTTAGGTTCAGGTCCTTCTGCGAGAAGATGTACCTGAGACTCTGGTGGTCAGAGTAGACTGTAAAGCACTCGCCCATCAAATAGTGCTGCCACATCTTCAAGGCGAAGACCACTACTGCTAACTCTAGGTAATGGGTAGCGTAGTTATTCTCATGCTACCTCAACTATCGGGAACCATAAGCGATCACTTCTCGCTCATGCATCAGGACACACCCAAGTCTGGTCCCTGATGCATCGCAGTAAACTACGTACCCAATGCCTTCCTCTGGTAGCCTCAAGATGGGTGAACTGGTCAATCTCTGTCTCAGCTCCTGAAAGCTCTGTTGGAATATCTCTGACCATACAAAGGGTTTCCCCTTCTTCGTCAAGGCTGAATGTGGTGCTGCAACTCTAGAGAAGTCTGACACAAATCTCCGACAGTATCCAGCCAGACCCAAGAAACTCCGCACCTCCATCATGCTCCTGGGTGGCTCCCAAGCAAGTACTACATCTATCTTTGCTGGATCCACTACACCTCCCACCTCCGAGATGACATGTCCCAAGAAGTGTACCTCTCGTATCCAAAACTAACACTTCGAGAGCTTACCATAAAGATGGTGCTCGCGAAGTGTATCCAGTACAACTCGCAAATGGTAGGCGTGATCCTACTCAGTGGTCGAGTAAATCAATATGTCATTGATGAAAACTATGACAAATCGATCAAGGTAAGGCTGAAAGATCATGTTCATGAGACTCATGAACATTTCTAAAGCGTTGGTTATGCTTAAGGGCATAACCAAGAACTCGTAGTGGCCATACTAACATCTGAAGGTCGTCTTCTTCACATCCTCGTCTCGAACTCTGAGCTGGTGACAGCCTGACCTAAGGTCTATCTTTGAGAACCATCATGCTCCCTTGAGCTGATCAAAGAGGTTGTTAATCCTTGAAAGTGGGTACTTGTTCTTCACGGTCACCTAATTCAGGTGATGGTAGTCGACACACAGTCGCAAGCTCTCATCCACCTTTTTGGCGAAAAAAATGGAGAAGCCCAGGGTGAAACACTGGGTTGGATAAATCCCTTGCCCTGCAAGTCCTCCAGCTGTACCCACAGCTCACGAAGCTCAGCGGGAGCCATCCGATATGCTGGAGTAGTTATCGGTGATGTCACTAGGTACATTTCTATATATAATTATCCCTCTATGCGAGGAGGTAGTCCTGGAACATCGTTAGGAAAAACGTCCACATAATGATCCACCACAACAGGAAAAATCGAACTCCGCACATCAACTTCTCCAAGGATGAGACTAGCCAACAGATGTGTGATCGGCTGCCCTCTCCTCTATGAAAGACCATCCAACGCTGTAAAGGATTCCTTCTTGACGGTGAAGGTGAACTTGGTCCCATCTGTGCGGACACACCGCACTTTGCGCCTAATGCAGTCGATCTGAGCATGGGCTGTAGACAACCAGTCCATACCCAAGATGATGCCGTAAGGCCTTGACGCCACTACAAGAAGATCCCAGCCGAATCTCTCACCTCATAGAGTAAGCTCACACTACTGGCACCAGTGTGTAATCATCGAGTCTGCTCCTGTAGGAGTCTCTAATCGTAAAGATCGATCCAACGGCTCCATCAGAATCTCCGAGCTCCGAACAAGGGTAGCGACAATAAAAGAATGACTCACACCTGTGTCTATAAGTACTGCAGCAAGGGTGGAGTAGAAAAAGATGGTACCTAAAATAATCTCAGGTGCACCGTGGTCGTAAGCCTCCACTGCCTAGAGCTGACCTTGCCTTTGTCCGCCAGCTCCCTGTGGTCGGGATAGACCTCCTGGTGGTGGTGGTGGTAGAGCCTCAAAACGTCGTCCACCACCCGCTGCTCGGCCAGCTCCTATGCCTCATCCACCTGCACCCTACGGATAGCCACAGTCAAACTTATGCCTCTACCTGGGAGGTCCCTCCACTATCTGATGCTCATCTGCACGGTGGGTTGGGTAGTCTCGATCCATGTAACCCTACCCACCGCATGCATAGCACTGCATGTTCCTCGTATAGCTAGCTCTGTTTCGGGTGCCCCCGCACAACTGAACCTGTATCCTGTGGTTGCTCTCCTAGTGTCTTGGTCCGCTTGGACCTCTACAACATTTGTCTACTGCCGGCTATAGAAGACTCTGCTGCGTGTTTCCCTGAGGTTGGTCTCGCTGCTGGTGTTGGCTCAGCGAGAAAGCTCTCCACAAGAAGGGCTCGCTCCAGCACTCTCGCCTGCGTCAGAATGCTGAGGGAGATCATCGAATCCCTGATATCGTGCCTCAATCCCTGCTCAATGGTTCGATCCATTAAGAATGGGTCTCATACCATGTCCGTGGAGTAGCGCGAGAGGTCAGTAAACCTCGCTGAGTACTGAGCTACTGTCATGCTGCCCTACCACAGATGAAGTAAGTCCTGAATACGCACCGCACGAAGGGTGGCTGGAACAAACTTTGAGCAGAAGAGACTCTTGAAGTCTATCCAAAGTAGATATGCCTCGTCGTTCACCTAGAGCATCAAGCACCACCATCTACCTACTGTTGCGTGCAGGAGACTCCCAGCAAGGATCACCATAAAGTCCGCTGCTGTCCCTACCAATCTAAAGACTCTAACGATAGCCTCCAGCCAGTCCTTGGCTTCCTGAGGGTCCATCTCTCCACGGAACCTGGGTGGACTCTATCACTGAAACTCGTGAAACACACTCAGGCGGCGTTTACTCTCTACTGCTGGGGCTAGTAGTATCGGTGGCTCAGTGGGTAGTGGTACCACTGGTGCCTCCGCTGTGATGGGGCCCTGCACCGAGGCCTTGTCGCTCAGTGGGCTGCCATCTCAAATGCGACTTGAAACCATAGCTGGCTACCTTCATGGGGCCATCCTGAAAAGAAACAGGTGCGCCACAGTCAAACAGTATACCTGGTGAGCTGACACAAAGTAATCACAAAGAAAACTTTTGAAACACACATACAATCAGTGTTTTCATGCACTGAGTTGGAAAATCAGGGGTGAGGGTCCTGGTGTATGTGTACGTCGGTCGCCGCACCAACACTAGACTCCCTGGACTGCAAACCACACTCAATACTCTTAACACTACTGCTTCATAGAAAGGAATGATCAGAGTCCTGAGTTCTGTGGTAGAACCGACTCCTCTGATACCAATTTGTCACGACCCATCCTAGGGGCATGTGCCGTGACTACCCCAAGCCCGCCTTCCATAGGCCAGGGGCTGGCGACTAGCACCAAAGGCGTAAATCATGATAAAAGGGAAGTCATTGCCTTTATACAAGTAAACAAACACAACAGAGTATGCAACTAAAGTAAGCACTAAGTAAACTGAATACAAAATTAAGTGCTAAAAAGTAAATGGGCCAGTATACAAACCCAACTGAAAGTATAGTACAACAGAAAGATATTACAACTGTAGTAAAGTAAAATAGCAACCACTGAGTCGTCCTCTGATAATCCCACCTGAAGGGTGGGTACATATAGTCTCCTCAGCACCATAGGTCCGGCCGTTCGCTCTGTGTACGTCCCACCAAGTGGTCCACCTCCGAGTACCATCCAGCTCCACAAGCCTCCACCTCGATTAGTGTTGTTTGTCTTCTGCATCCAACACAACGTAGTGCGGGCATAGACCGTGCTGGGGTGAGTATACGATACTCAGTAGGGACCCTGAGACCCCCAAAGGTCTCCCTAAATCCACTAAGGATAAACCAAAAAGGAAAGATACAATCATGAAGTATCAACCAACTCTACTTAGGTATATGCCCATACATATACCTAAGTTATCAAACATAGTTAGGCTCCAACTCTCGATCCCAAGCACAACCCATTCCACACATGAAAGCGAGTCAATCACATCGATGATAATGATTGAAATTCAAGACTCAGCTCACACAGGTATACATCTTTCATAAAGTGATAAAGATGATCAGATGTAGTCACTGATTCATCTAAGTTGTCAGACCCACGTAGGATACTAGACCAGCTAAGCTGTCAGATCCATGTAGGATACTAGTCCAGCTACTCTGTCAGACCCACGTAGGATACTAGAACATAAGTCAAACTGTTAGACCCACGTAGGATACAAGAACAATAACCATCGTCGTCAAACCCATAGAGGATTCCAGTATGGTATTCATCATCACCGAACCCACGGAGGATTCTAGTACGGTAGTTGTCGTCACAGAACCCGCGGAGGATTCCAGTACGGTGGTCGTTGTAGTTGCAGCCACCTCTAGGGTTCCCGCACACATCACGCTCGATTCTAGGAGGGTCTTCTCCTTGAGGAAAGGGTTCGATAGATAAACTTTCATGATGTCTAGAGTTTATGTTTCCCGAATTTTCGTCTTGTCAAAAGGAACCCAACGCGACAGATGGCACGTCAATCGGACGCCCGGTCTGAGAGTTATTAGCATTTTTGCTCTAGGGGCCCGGTTGGAAATACGCTCATTCCAAACCCGTCCATTTTCCAAAGTTGTCCAAAAATCACTTAGAGTATATCAAAAGGACTTCCATGTCACAAGGGTCCCAGTGCCGCAGACGTTACGTCGATCGGACGCACGGTCTTCGAGTTATTTATCTTTATGTGAAAACAGGCCCAGCCCGTTAAGCCCAGAGGGTTGGCGGGTTGGGTCAACCCGGTTTTGGCGGGTCCGACCCGACAGAGGGTCGGACTGGCCCGATGAATCGTGAGGCCCGACCCGAGGGGCGCGGCCCGGCCCGAAGGGGGCACGGCCAGGCCCGGCGTGGCCCGGCACAGCGCGGCCCAAAATGGCACGGCCCGGCCCGGCTGGGCGCGGCCCGACTGGTCGCGGCTCGGCCGGATGGCCGAGCGGTCTGAGGGGGGGGCGTGGCCCCTCACAATCTCGAACCGGCGGCGCCACCCTCCCAATCGGCCTTCCAAATCCGGTCGGCCTTCCTGGTGCGAGCGGCCCGCACGGGCGGGCCACGGTTTCCCTGCGCTGCACCATGGGTGTCACGACCTTCATCTGCCCAGCCGGCTGACGAGCTGGCCGGTTCACCCACCGAAGCGGCCCACAGATCATGGGTTGTGGTCCTCCGCAGCGCGGCACCCCTTGTGGCACCACGGTCTTCCTTCGGCTCAGTCGGCTTTAGCCGGCTGGTTCTTCTTCGGCTGAACGGCCCAAAGTTGCGGGCCGTGGTTCTTCCACATGCGGCTGGTGCACGGCCGCCGCCTTCGCTCGCCACCACCTCCCTTCGCGAATTAAATAAACAATAAATGACGGAGGGTCGTCAGGCCGTGTTTGTTCGGCCCACGCCCTCCGTGTTAGGTGGTAACAATCGGCTGTGGACAAATCATAAAATTCAACAAAGAACGGGGTACAAATTATTCATTTAAAATTGTATAAACCCCTACCTTGATTAAGGTTCATTCATCAACGAGCCGCAGAAGACGAGCGTCGCGGTGGTCGGGCATCACAGATGATGGTGTCGTTTCGTCAACATTAGAGGAAGAGGGAGATAGCATTCTTGTGGAACCGCCTCCTTGCCCCGGTTGAAGTAGTATAGGAAGGTGATCGTGTCCCTCATGCTATTCGTCGGAGTTGTTCGTCATTGAAGAGCGGTGTTCTTTGTCGGAAGAAGAACATTGTTCTTCTCTTGAGATCTCCCTAAAATCCTCCCAACACAACAAGTGCCAAAATAAAATATAGCTAAGGATATTATTTTATTCACCCAAGTAATTCAATATTCAAACCCTTTAATTAATTAATTGGAGTTCAATTCTTTAAATAAAAGAGTTGGAAAATATTAAAGGAAGAGAGGGATGAAGGTGAAGAGTCACAATAAATTAGGAGGAGTTATGGGGAGATGAAAGGTTTGGGGAACCTGTGGGTCCCACCAAACAAAATCCTCTCATGAGAGGTTAAGTGGGTGTGGGAACCAATTCTAACTCCCCTTGGGAGGAAATAACAACCAGATAAAAAATAAAATTGTGTTCCATAATTTTATTTATTTTATTCTAAATCCCCAAAATTAACTTTCAACCCACATAAAACAAGACTACGGTAAAGGTCCCCTTAAGCGAATACCGGCCATGTGAGTTCATTGGTGCCCTCGTATTTCAATTCCAAGCACCAGTTCAAAAGATATAAAAACTCGCACGTAATTTTACTGAATATACTCGATCAAAACTTCGGAAATTGATTTCAGGAACACCGGGCCTCGGAATTAAGTGCCGTCAAAAACCGCAGACTCGTAAAATTCCAAAGTATTTAAGAAAAAAATTCCTTTAAATTTTTGGGCCTTTACAGACCCCCAGTTGTATCTGAGTAGGGGGGACATAAAAATTTGAAATATGAGTATTTTTAAATAGTTGATGGTTGAGTAGTATTCCCAAAAACCAATTGATGAGACAAGTAGGATTTCTGATGGGTACTAGAGCAAGAAATGTAGTGAAAATTGAAGTCGATGGTGACATCACATAGGTAGGTCTTAATTATTGGTGGAAGATCATTGGTATCTAGGAAAATCATAATGGGATAGGAAGGTACAAGATGGATCAACTAGGTTTTTAAGTTCATTGGATGTGAAATAGTCAATCGGGAGAGACTTTCATCTTTTGACAATTTCGATTACCACATGTTTACTCTACTTCTTGGTCCCCCCTAGTTCTCCCCTGGTCTGACCATCCTGGGAGGACTAGGACATCCCAAGTCGTAACATCTAGGTCTAACTGACTAGGGTTTCCCTCCAAACCTGGCGAGTCTTATGGCCCAGTTCAACTACCACCTATGGACATGGTGAGTGAACACAATACAAAATGGAGTACTTGGACAAGGAACCCAATAAAGCAACAAGGATAAGCATTGTATTGATATAATTTAACTCAAATGGTGGAATGAAGAGACGTTCTCATCCTCACCACTTTCAGACTACATCAAATTGTCTCGTCATTATTGACAGTCGTCATCTTATTTAGCAATACACATGTGATAGATCATATTTTTTAAGTACCACACTAATACAACCACCATTCCATCATCAATAAAAAACATCATGAACCCCCTATATCCACTAATTACTCTATAATATAGGTACTACCTCACTTAATACCCTTTCCCTTGGTTATAGCTCATGGTTATATATTCCTAGACAATTCAAAAATCTACCATGGTCCTAAAACTGTCAGTTCATGCCCAAAGGAACCTATTGATCGGGTGGAGTGGTGATCTAGTGGTCATAGAATTGGATATTGGAAATTGAGTTGTGAGCCTTCATTTAATATGAAATATTATGAAATATTAATAAAAATAAATATTAATAAAATAAATAAATAGTAGTAAACCCTGTGACCTTCATATTACTACGATTGAGTTGGACTTGTAGTACTAGCGGTAACCATGCACCTACCAAGACATAAAGATTAGGGTGTCAAGAATTGAGTACAAAAGAACCTTTCATTGTATCATCATGTTGATGTTATAACATGTCATGTGTCCCTAATCAATAGAGTGGTTGGTGGGTTCATGTAACCCATATTTCACCCTCAATTCCATCTAGGAACAATACTGAGTTTACGCTCTCACCATCTTAGAATCGGTATCTTGCACCTCATGGACCATAGGGGTTCGACCGTATTTATCCATGAACTGGGAATATATGTCTTGTATGAATCAAAAATGGAAGGAAATTGAGAAATAATAGATCGCTTTATATTGTGGTGTTGAGGGTGCTGGAACCATCAATTCTTTTGGAGTGGTTTTCATTATCACAATTTTGATGGTTTGACCCCATCCTAACCACTTGAAATATAATGGCTAGAACACACCTTGAGGATGACATCATAGTTTCCAACTAGGACTCATGGGTGAAGTTAATTTCCTAGGAACCCAAATCCATCCATTACCGTTGCTCCCTAGAAAGATAGTAACCCCCGCCTTAATGAAGCCAGTAGTTAAAAGGAATTTTTTACATCGGCTGGAATCCCTAGAAGAACACCAACTTTGTAACTCTTCTTGCTGGATACAGTGATTTTGGAAAAAAGTGAAAGGAATTCCACCCAAACTACCACCATTTAAAATTTCCATCATTTCTATTAGAAATACATCAACGACATGATGTTTCCCCGAGCTAGTAGTATAAGAGATTCATTGTTTAATTTATAATTTTATATAGTTGTGGATGCATTGGTTTATGAATTGAAAAATATAATCACATTATTATTGGATTCGAACCTCCATTGACAGTGTGAAAAACTGACAATTCCATCTTTGGAAAAAATAGATACAAGATGCTACGGGAGAGACTATACTTTCTTCATTGACAATTGAGATCTTATTCGAACTTGATGCCTGAATTTTCATCAACCACCAACTCACTCGACCATGCATTTCCTTTCCTTGAATTGGTCATATCCATATCCATAGACCCCAAAACTCATATTAGATTTGAAACATCAACACACTCAATCAACCCTATGGAACACATCCCCTAGAATAATAATCTCAATTAGAAAGTCATAGGATTTATATGTTCGTAGAGTCAGACTCGGTTATTATCAACAGGAGGGACCATTTGGGGGGTTTCATTCATTGATATCACTAGTTTTATCCTCACCCCAGAGACATAGAAAATCGAATATGGGACTTTGAGTTCCTGTTCTTTACTAGGAAACTTTATTTATCCCAGTAAGGACCTAGTCATTTCATGGTGCTCACTGCCGAGGGAGTTCCTTAATGTCATGAACAAGGTCTACTACCTATATTATATTGAGGGTTACACTTCTATTTTTTTCACCCAGTGGTTTTGGTTCTTGAGTGGATATACTATGGGAATGGTGTTGGTGATCTTGTTTAATTGAAAATAAATTCAAGACCATCCATGCAACCATTTCTTATCACATGGCCTTCAGAATCCCCTGGAGTCATGCAATCAAACATCGTTGATTGTACAACCCTTGAGGCCTATCATTCGAGTGGTGGTGTAGGGGGAGTTTGATTGAGTTAGAGTTATGAAAGACTAATGGAAACATCACAATCAAATTTCCCATCCCATGTTTTCCATATCTCTTACAACCTTTTCCACTCCATTCCCAGCATTCCAATTTTACCACTATCATGAATGCCTATAATGAAATCTCAATCCACTACAAGACTATGAATAGTCAAAAGTACTCCATACTGAATCAAGAATGAATAGGAGATACAGAACACTCATTTCTATATATTGAGCAGTGAGGACCACCATGTAAGAAAGGGATAATTTACTACATGAAGAGAAGAGGTATTAAGAAGCTAAGAATTGGGGAATTTATTATTTATAGGATACCAAAAACCACCATCCACCCTGACCTCATTCATGATTAGACCACCAACTTCGTATCATGATTCCTATAGCGTGAAATGACAAACAATTACAAATAGTCAATTCTAATATTGATTGGTCTGAACCCACTTCTAATCACTCCACCAATTCCCTTTCACATACAATATTCCTATAATTTCCATGGAATTGGTCTCTTTGATTTGAGGTCACTTGTAATGGAGTTGATGGTTTGATGATAATGAGATGAGATATGGGCCCAGGTTTTCCCTGGACATGTTCTTGGGTCTGAACACACTCTAATGGGGTACCTTCCTGGATTTCATGAATACATTTTCCCAGGTTCTACCTAGGATACTTCATATATCTTAGGTACTCAATGATATACTTCATATATCCCAGGTCAGACATGGTAATAACCTGGTGAGTCTTCCAGCCAGGGACATCCAAGTCTTTGGAGGACCTGATCAGTGAACACGTGGAAATGAAATGAATAGGGCTCACTATTAAGAATATTTAATAATGTTTCCTTTTCATACTCATTGTCATATTGGATGGATGGTATCAAGGCTTCCAATTAAATTTTGATCTACCTCTTACCATACCAAATGGGAAGCGATAATACTAGTTCATTCCACTATGTATTTTCTATTGAATGTACTATGACTTTTATTCCATTTTCATAGGTTATATTTTATTATTACTACCATGAAATAACTAGAAAGGGACCCCCAATAGATGTCAGGTGGATGGATTGATGATACCAGATCAAGTGGCATAAGATTGGATGCTGCTATAAGCTCGATACAAACACCCTAGACTCCATCTACAAATGGATCCTCTATTCCAGTCAACATGGGAGTGAACAAAAACCAATCCATTCTCCAACCCCACTTTTGATATGCTTGTAGAGTGATTTGATAGTGAAAAATTCCCAAGAATGAAGTTAGACTATCCAATTAAAAACCCAATACAATGAAAAATAAGAAACAAATAGAATTACTTACTCCATACACTCTAATACAATATATCCATTGAAAAACACGCTAGCCCAGAATCACTTTCCTAGAACCCAATGGTAGAAAAGTGAAATTTATTAAATGGTTAACACTAAAACATTATTCCTCGATCCAACAGTTAGTACGGTTCAACAACCTAGTTCCCTAAAATATAAGATAGATGATGGAATTATAACATTAAGAAATTCATTATAAAAACATAAAAGGAATCTAATTGATCATAGGAGAATAATATAATATAGTATACTACCGTTATAAGTCACCCAAGTTATGGAGAAAATAATGAGAATTGGTGCATTAATAGATAAGTGCAATTGACCAGTCAAGTGATTTGGTGAATGAAGCAATGAATAAACATATAGGAAAGAAGCAAGTTCCCAAAAGCATAGGAGTTCCTAAATGCATCAATTTCAGTAGTTGGGAATGAAACTAGGAAAATTGAATAATGAAACCATTCCATCATTGTATCACCATTAATGCATATAATATTGTTCACTAAAGGGAGGTTGAATAGAACCATGAAACCCTCATCCTAAAAAAATCAACATTTCCCCTCAATATTGTACTATAATAGTCTCAATTGGTTCCCCCGTGACAATTTTACAATCTATTGGCCATTTTTTATCACAATTTTGTTCAACAAATCACATTAAATCACCCATTTTTCTACCCCTTCCTTTCCCATTCCTAGCACTGGTTCAAGGATGATGCTAGTTAATATGGTCATCATCTCTTGGCCACAACCATACACAAGGTTTCTTATTAAGTAGTGGAAGGGGTTATATGATAGATAGAAAATTCAGTCGAGTCATATAAATGAGAATAAACCCCCTCCAATTCCAAATGGACCTAATTGAATGCATACCATACCCCATTCCCATTACACTCATATTGGCCCATGAGATACAAAACTAGAGATATGCCACAAACTCTATTGCCATCATCCTAGGAAAATTGTAGTTGAGTCATGACACCATCAATGACATCAAACTAGCACCCCCCCATTGACCACCTTAAACTCATATTCCAATGCAATGCTTTCTATTTTCTCTTTGACTGCCAACACCATTACTCAATTGATTATGTATGACCCCACTAAAATTCAATTCCAATACCCACAATATTTTTTATATTATATATTTACATTAGGTTACCATATGAACCATACACCACTCGTACAACTGGAAAGTTTTTTCCACTCAGAGACTAGGCCATCGAAGGTAGGTTCCATATGGTAGGATGGCATACTAAATGGTTTATCTCTCAACTGCTGAGTTATTCTATAAAAAAGGACCCAAATTAGTGAGTGACCCATGCATATCAAGTGATGAGGTAGGAACAATATTTTAACCCCAATATCCCATAGAATGGTATGAGATAGACATCATTCCTCCTTAACATATTATATAATACACCACTTGATCTGTGAAATGTCTCATATCATTCACCTTTATTTATAGTTCATGAATTGAGAAATTATATAAGTGATCAACATAAGGGTGGCTGGTTGGAAGAGGTTCATATAAAGGGAAAGAAAACAATCTCATCCCTAGGTAATAGCAAGGTCTTGAATCTTCCACGGGAGATCTTGATAATGTAGTTTGAGAGGGAATGATAGATCTCATTGATTCTCCTAGTCAAGATCAGTCAATGGATAGACTTTAAAAATACCACATCTCTATTTTTTGTCACTATGTCCCTATTTATCTGATTTGGAGATTTCATTCCTTCTTGAAACCCTGTTCTATGCCCATACTCCACCCATACTAGTCACATGATGAATGCTTTCTATAGTCACCAAGTCTATTTGACTTGATTGATTTGGAAGAATAGAATATGGGAATAGCCTCTACCTTTGTGGATTTTTTCTTGTCCAAATATCATCCTCTTTTGAATAAATTTTTCTTCAATAAATTCAATTACTATATAAAATATCATGTAGCTAAAGAATCATTTATCCCTCCTAGAGCCTATTTACGATAGTACAGAGAGAGATGGGGGACAACATATTAGGCATCTCGGTAAACTACTCTAGTAATTATCTTATATCATTCTTGATAGTTTGATACTCAACCACCATGATCCCTCCTCGCTACTGTATATTATATTAAGAACACTCACTAGAAATGACGTCTTTACTCACATTGCCTTATGAAAACCATGGATGACTGCATCAAAAATGATATTGAAACCACTACCCATGCTGAACGATAGATCGAAGGGGCTTCTAAAAGAGTAGGAAGAAATACTATTATGTCAAAGATCCAGAAAACTCATTTAAGAATCCTCAATTAGGTCTAATGTTCTGAAAACCCTCAATAGTTTTCTGTGGTAGAAATTCTTTCAAATTCAATATCAGATCAGATTGATGGAATATTGAAAATACATTGTAATTCAATTTGTCAACTCTATATCATATCATTGAAAGGGACAAGAAATAAATACCAATATATGTTAAGGGAATTTTATCATGTGATAATACAAGTTTTTCTAAGTTGCAATGGACTATGAGTAGAGATAGGCGGCCTATAAGCCTCTCAGAAGTTGGAATGAATCATCATTATGAGATCATCTAGAAATTCAATGCTAGTTATGAACAATCACAAATTTTATCACAGACCAGGCTCTAAAATGGTTTTGGAATTATTCATATAAGATCATTTCAAGTGGCTAAATATGCCTCTGAATAAGATGTTCCTCATAAAATCCCCACTTTTTAGCCTCAAATTCAATATTCTCTATTTAGGGATGGTCATTACTCAACTCTAATAGTCTAGACGTTTTACCAGATCATCACATGGATAGGGATAAAAAAGTTGGTAGAACTGTATATTGATAAGGGAATCTCAAGGAATGGAAGAAACAAAGTCCAAATCAAAAACATCAAATAAGTTATTAGCATGCTTCTTCCTTTCCATTCCTTATTCAGAAATGTTGGATAGCTTGGTTCATGAGTTTTAGTACTCAAGATGATCTTCTTGAGTTATAAAACATCTTTTTAGGCTGATAAAAAATATTTTATAGAGTATATAATGAATAAATAAATCATGAAAATATGAATTCTCTTTTTGGTCAACTATGAAGATTAGAAAAAAGGGAAAGGTATGAATAATGCTATAGATATGTCATTCTAATCCGATGAAAAAGAGTAAGAAAATTTATACCAACTTGCTAAAGGATTTCACCAAAGTAGGGAGATTCCATTCACTAGTGACCCTAATAGTCAAATTTCTCATTGAATCATATACCACCCCATCAACCCCCTAAATCGATTTATCAAAAAGATAGTAGATGAGAATGAATGGAAGACCCTTATTGATCCTAAAGAATATGTTCAACTAGTTCCAAAAATTCTAAAGTATGAATAAATTCATTCGATGGTTAGTGAGCACTAGTAAATGTCTGTGTCAGGAAACCCTCTTACCATGACCTTAGGAAAGAAACTTACCAATTCCACTTGGTGGTGGTCAGGCTACTCAATTGAAAAAGAAAGGAACCTGAGTCCGAGTACATAAAGTGAATCAAGAGAGATAGTTCAGCTGAAGTATATGTCATCAGGTCAATGAAAGGTCCAAATATTCCAAATTATTTTATCATATATACTATATAGAGTAGATAATTGAGACTTGAACACATTAGTTTGACAATTCGGAAAAGTTTTTCTTATCTATATGGTATCACACACCACAATCATCTCTTAACCACATAACGACCTTCTGTGATCCTAGTATTTATATATATTAGAATAAAGTACCTAAATATTCTTCTACAATAGGCTTATGCTTATGTGATTCCCATGGAATCCCTTTGATAGGCCTTCATCTTCTATCCAAGTTGGTTCAATCCATACTAATAACACAAATCCTAGGCCCTAATTGCAGACTATTTATGGATGGTGGAGTCGTCCCATTCTCTCCACTGACTTTGGAGATCTCTTCCACACTAAAATTGATTATTATCATATGAATTTCCCTTGGATATGATCTACTGACATTGATGTCAAACCACTAGTCCACTACATATATTATACTACGAAATGTATCTAGATTTTAAGTCTATGTAAGGAAGAACTTTTGACTAGTCCTAGAGTTGTTTTCGTTTCTAGATACTGCATTCTTGATCATTTTCATTACTTTTATGATAAAAAAAGGCAGGTGGATCGATGTCTCATTGAGTTGGTCATTACCGATTCACTACACCCGGGGTCCCCAATAAACCAATAGTGAAACAAATTCAATCATAATGATTCTCTATGTACACCATGGGGACACTAAAACATGAATCCTATCAACTACCTTGAATATTGAATAGGAGTAATGATAGTTGAATGCCAAAAAAACTAGATGAGTGTGGTTTTGAACGAGTTGATCGAGAAATTTTATTATAGTAGAGTAATGAGGGTCACACCAACTCAATTATTATTCAAAATATTAGGAACTAGTTAACCCTATATGATTTCTAGACTTTGGGTGTGGGGTTCATACCTCCTTGATGTCATCACACTAGTCAGCTACGATACAAGTGGTGATGATGGGGTACTTTTATTGTCATAGAAGTCATGTTAGACTACAATGGGAACCAAAAGGATAGACTCAAATGATGATGTGTGGGTGGTTCAACTATCATGCTAGGTGCTCAAAACTTAAAATCTAAACATACCATTAGATAATTAAAGAAACATTCAATTGTATCTTGTTGGAAATCTGCCTTTTGGTGCTCGGTACTCTAATCTAATAGCGGGGATGGATTCATTGCATGTCCTATGGGATCAAATAGAATATAATGACATGATTGTTCGACTGTTGTGTAGTATGGAAGGACTGTTAGAGTAGATTAGTGACTGTGTATGTCTATTAAATTTTCTATTACTCCTAATGGAATAATTTTCAGAACTACCACAGCTTCCCAAGTCTGAAGAGTGCCCATGGGATTCCTTTTCCCCCAATAATAGCCAAGGGTTGATTGAGATGTATATTGTTCCCCAACCACTAGTTCTAGTTCACCTTCCACTCCTCCACTACCTGACCCAAGTGAGAAATGACAATACTAGTCCCAAGATAATCTAGTTTGATTGATAGTTTAAAGGAATGTTGTGGTGTTCACATTCATCCATTCCACCTATTAATATTTGAAATGGTTACTATACATTTATGGTATCTTTTCCCCTTGGATCATCAAACCAATGAACCACACCATGTCCATTGACATTCCAGGAATTCCTAAGACCCATGAGGTATAGTTGAAGTCTATCTAGTGAGTGTGATACTTATGGTATACCACCCTTTTTTAAATATATGGATATGTTCATGTGGCACTCATTCTAGAGTTGTAAAATCAACTTGATTAGAAATGTTTACTACCTATATTATACTAAGCAGTCAAGATTTATAGGAAAAATTGGAACATGACCAGTCTGATAAGATATTTATGGGTTTTTTGTAAGATAACAGAATGAAAGGATTCAAAAGAAGGGGATGTCACCCTTCGACTTCAACAAATGAGAGGCCCTAGGAAGAAAATATAAAAGTGTATAATGGGTTCAGTGCTTGTAAGGGGTTATGAAAGGGCATGAATTGATTATGCTATCACCCGAATCATAGTATATGAAACAAGGGTTTATGATCCAATCCATTTTTGGTTGTCATAGAAGAGTCATCAATCTTGTAGTTTTTTGTGCTATTTGGAACATGTTCTCACATGACTACATAATATTTCTATTAATATAAATTCACATACAGTACTGTATACATTGTATAATAATAATGAGCATGAATAGACCTATTGTGTTTGGGTTGAAGGACATCAGAGCATTGGGTAGTGAGAAGCAGGTAGCCAGCCTTTTGAGGGGGCTAGTGTACCACTGTACACTTTCTTGTGGGGTGGTTGTTCTTGTTGTTTAGTATCCATATTGAGGCACATGAAGCATCTATGAGATTATTGAGTTCTGGAAGTTGCTTGTCATTGAACACTACCCAGTCGATCTATTTTCTTGTGGTTTAGTATACTCTTAGACTGGTCCAAAGGAAACACTAAGCTGGTTTAGGTAGCAAGGACAAAAGAATTCTTCTTGAAAGACCACTCTCCACAACTGAAAAGCCCATGGATTCGACTTGATTTATTATAGATAGAAGATAACCTACCTCATCACCTGATTCGATGCAGTATCCCTAATATATCAGTCCGTGTATCCTCTCAAGAACTCCACTTGGGTTGAAGGTGTGGTCTGAGAGGTCGTTGCCTTATTCTCGACAAATCAAAAGGGCTCATGAAGATTTGTTTTGGCTGCCCAGAAGAAGGAAGGAAAGGCCAAGTGCATAGTATCCAAGGGTATACCACACCATATGGGGTTATCTTCACCAGCTGATTTGGGTGGAGGGGTTTTTTTTGTTTAAGGGGATAGGGTTTATTTTAAATGGGGAAAGGGGTTTATCCAGCGCCACTTCAAGTGGCACTGACCCCTTCCACCCCCAACCCCCCCACATATATATAAATAAAATAAATATATTTATAATAAAATTATTTATTATAATAAATATATTTATTAAAATAAATATATAATTATATTTATTATATTTATATTTATTATATTAATTTTTATTATATTTAAAATTATATATTAATTATCTTTATAATTATATATTTATTATATTTTTTTTAGTAATTATATTTACTATATTCATAAATATGTAATTAGTAATAAATATATAACTATAATAATTATGTAATTATAATAAATATGTAAGTATAATTAATATATAATTATAAATATAATAAATACATACTTATAATATATTTATTATATTTCTATTTATTATATTTATTATAATTATACTAATATATTTATTATATTTATAATTATACATTTATTATAGTTATATATTTTTTATAATTATATATTTATTATATTTAAAGTTATATATTTATTATAATATTATAATTATTATAATTAGAATTATATAATTATAATAAATTTATAAATATAAATATAATAATTATAATAAGTATTTAATTATGATAAATATATAATAGTAATAACTATATAAATATAATAATTATAAAAATATAATAATTATATAATTATAATTATATATTTAATATATAACTGTAATAAATATGTAATTATAATAAATATATGATTATAATAAATATATGTTATAATAATTATATCATTATAATAATTATATAATTATAAATATAATGAATATATAATTAAAAATATTATAAATATATAGTTATAAATATAATAAATATATTATTATAATAATTACATAATTATAATAAATATGTAATTACAATAATTATATAATATTTAATAAGTTTTATTTATATAAAGATAAATAATTTTAATAATGTTTATTTATATATAAATTTATAAACTTTAAATATAAGTTTTATTTATATATAATTATTTATAAATTTATAAATATAATTTTAAATATATAATTATAAAAAAGAATTGTTTTATATAAATATATATTTAAAATTATAAATAAATATAATTTGAAATATATATGTGCATAAATATAATTATGTATATATATACTTAAATATAAATATTTATAAATATAAATCTATTTGTATTTTATATTTAAATAAAAAATATATTTGTAATTATATAATTATAAACCTATCTTTATAAATAAATATTTATAATTATATAAATATAAATATATTTAGAGATGTATAATTATGAAAATATTTTTACTTATATATTTAAAATTTATTTATAAATATATTTAATATTCATATATATATATATATAATTATATTTATAGTCTTTCAAAACCACCTACTTGAAACTTAAACATGTTTCAAGTATGTGCCTTTGAAATCCTATAAAATATAAACTATATGACCAATATAAATGAAACATAAAACATGGATTAAACATATAATAAATAGTTGAAAATCAAAAAAAATCATAAATAATGCTGAATAAAAATAATTTATAGTCTTTCAAAACCACCTACTTGAAACTTAAAAATGTTTCAAGTAAGTGGTTTTGAAAGGTTATAAAATATAAACTATATGACCAATATAAATGAAACTTAAAACATGGATTAAACAAATAAGAATTAGTTGAAATTAAAAATAATTTTTTAAATAATGTTGACTAAAATATTTTTTGTTTACTATATGTTTATTTTTCTTTTTATTTTTCAATAAATTATTATATGTTTAGTCTGTGTGATAAATTTTATTTAGATTGTACTTATACTTTATAATTTATACGCTTCTAAAGTCACATACATGAAGCATAATAATGTTACAGTTATGAGACTTTAAAAATATATAAATTATTAAAAGTTAATTTAAATTAGTTTTTATTTACTATATTTTTTATTTTCTTGTTATTTGTCTTAAAAAACAATTATTTATCATAGTAAATAAGTTTTTTAATATATAAAACATGACATCTAAAAACAACAACAATGATGCCCCTCGGTACCACAACGCGGTGTCTGAATCACACGTCCTCTCTGCGTTTGACGTCTGTGTCACTATGGTGTCCTAGTTGTGGGTTCCTCCTCTTATGGTGCTTCTAGTGCCTCCCCATAGTGCTGTGTAGAGGACTGACCAAAACCATTTGGAGAGGACTGTAACACCCCGAGGTTTTGAAAATAAATATAGAATGCAATTTTATAATCTAACCATTAAACACAACTTTGCCTCTTCTATGTTTTGAATTTAGAAAAATGGTCATCTAGAGTTGTGTTTAGTAAGTCATTTGGAGTCTGATAGAACAAAATTGATTTTTGGTGAATAGTAACATACCCTTATGAATAGTAATATGACCCTTATGAATAGTAAATAATATTATTATTTTCTTTTCTTAAGGAAATATGATAATGGGATCTTAATTAATTTTTCAATGTCACAAAAAACTAACTGCACTTCAAGATTGTTTTTTTTAATTAACTATGACCTTATTTAAAAATTAAATTAATAATATATAGATAATTATTTTTGAAAAATGGATTTCACTTTTGAATTCTACATGTCGAAAAATGGTATGGGTGAATTTTTGGTATTTTTTTGAAATTGTTGAATTTTTTATGAATAGTGAGATACGATAAAATACCGTATATACAAATTATCAGTTAAATACACTATTTATGACATAACAAGTGATTCAAGGCCACTTGGTTCGAACTCACATGCACTTCTTACTATTATGGGTCACATGAAACAACACTATTGGTTGTCATGAGGGAAATAATAAAATAATGAATTAAATATTCAAAATTTACTCCTCTCCTCCACTATAAAAACCTCTCACCACTCCCTCTTCGCTTCACTCCTCTAAGCCGTGAAGCTCCTCAATGTTCTTCCCAATTACCCTTCGCTAGTATCTTCCCACTTCCAAGAAGCTTCTGGTATTTCCAAAAGACAAAAACCCCTTCCCATAAGGAGTTTCTCAAGGAGGTTACTTCAAGAGGTAAAGCACCCTTCTTTTTCATTTGGTTTCATTTCAATTTATATTCTTTTGCTATTCTCTCCTCACCTAATCTGTCCAAATGACCATGATAACTCCAATAACATATATATACTGAATTTATATCATGTTAATGGAAGAACCATCATAAATATTCTTACTCCCTCCCATTTATTTTTATAAACGAAGTCGACATTAATGAGGTTCCGATTTATAACCTTTATGGACGACGAAGTTTTGTTCTTCAATTTCTTCTTCATTACTAGTCATGAAAACATATTCATGGTTGAACCAGACTATAATATATGTGTTATAACCTAATTAATATTCAGGAACCAAAATATTTACATATAATTAAGTTATATGACAAAACTAGTTCATAATATTCCAAATACCGCCGAATAATCGAAGTGGTTGTCATCTAATGATTCATCCTAATTCCATGTAACCAAATGATAGAAATGACCATTATCAATTATTTATGTTCATAAATAATATATAATTCCTATCCTCTATATTTATAACCGTTCCACATGAACTTCATTACTTAAAAACAAGTGAACCGAATATGAAAATAAAGGAAACAAACACTCCAGAACGACGAAATTCAATACAATAACTTATCAATAAAGACATAAACGAACTAACCAGAATTATGGTAAACTAAATACATGTTTAATAGGTTATGAAATAAGTTTTTAACAATTATATTTTTATATTCCAAGAGCTTAAGTACAATAGAGGAACACGTTTGGAGTTAAGGTAAGGGTTTGTTTCCACCCGAACTTCCATTTTCATTCGGGTTACTTTCATTGTCTAATTTCCTCAATGAAATTATTATGTATTGTCATGTACTCCTCATATATTCTGTGTGAGTATTATATATATGTTTAAAAACCATAACCTTTACTTATTTTATGGATTGTTACATGTTTTAAAATAATCTTTCAAAATTGTCTCCAAAATACAAGCCCAATTCAAGGGAATTTCTCATATTCATATCTATTCTCAAGGGCACTCTATAATTGGTTTTTGGAAACCATTATCTTTATAAAATCACTCATTTTATTATGAAAATACTACCTTTCTTCACTTATGGTTTTATGAGAATATGTTTCCAAAAGAACTCTTCTTTTCAAAATAAAAGGGTATTTATCTCATGATTGCTTAATGATTTTATAAGAGTTTTCTAGTTTGATTCAATACTCTTGATGATTATTATGTATTGTTGGGGTTAATCATTTATGATTTCATATACCATATTTTATTTAATGGTTTATGACTAACTTTATTTTGGATTATATATCCTAAAACCATTCAACATATTATTCTGAATGGTTAGTATTTATGTTTAATGATTGGGAAAAGATAGTTACATTTCATATGATAGTTTCAATATGAATGTATATATTTTTTATGTTTATCCCCGATCATATGAGGAATTCATTATACTTATTATGTGATGGGTGGGGTCCGATATAGCCCATCGATGAATCAGTAGGTCTCATGAGACAACTAGATGTGGAATTGGCCGAGGCCTTTCCCAATGTGATATGGATTTTGGCCGAGGCCTTAATCATTAGACGTCTTGGCTGAGGCCATGAAAAAATGTTTCAGAATGTCCGGAATATGCACTTCCCTCATTATGAAGCTAGTAATTGAAAGTTAATGTGGTAATTAGACTAGTATAATACCCATGATTATGTTTTATTATGGAATTATTTTATCAACTCATATTCATGCCATAATGTGTTCAAGTTTATTGTTAAAGTCATGTGTTTTCAATTATGAACCATGTATTGTGTTTGTTCTATCTTCCCCTGTATTGTTTACTATTACTGAGCATTTGAGCTCACCCCTTTCTTATGTTTCATTTTTCACAGGACATGAAGAATTAAATTATGAATGACTTGCAAGCATAATCTAGGAGACATGATTTTGATAATTAAATAAATCAATGTTGTATTTACCTTCATGTTGTAATGTTAAACTTATGTATTTAACTTGTTTCCAATAATTCTAAACTACTCGGTCCTTCGGGATTCGTATTCCTTGTTTGTATACCAATGAAATCAAATAAGGCACTGGCTCCGGGCAATAGGGGTCGGGTACTTAGAGTTGGTATCAGGGAAAGTTTAGTAGAATACTTGGAAACTAGATTTAGAAAACGTATAATTATGGAAGAGTCCCTAAGTTAGACTTTGAGGATATACATACAATAATGTCCTGGGATTTTGGTAAGGAATATATTATTTGTATCTTTCAAGAAATACATCCCTGTATGGATACAAGCAGGTAGAGGTGGCTCTGGCACAGATGTATCTAGGGGTAAAACCCGAAAACACCACTTTGAGGTAGACTCGAACGGGAATTACTGCACAACAATGGGCCTTGATACACTCTTGGTTATGACACTCCCAAGGGATATGCTTTGGATAATTCACATTTTCTTTACAAGACATTATGAAGGATTTAAATGTAAAATATTCCTCAAAGAAACCATATTTGTGAATATAGGATTATCCATTCGTAGGATCTCAATTTTTTATAAGTATTTTTTCTTAATTTAAGATTAAACATTATGATTCATAACCTAATCTAGTTTATGACATTATCTAGATATGGATCCAAGTGGAAGGAATGGAAACTGCATGAACGCACATGTCCCTTGTAGGGATTTTCCTCCGATGCAAGATAATGATGTTGGCTCTGGTGCTGTGACTGGTGTTGAGCAGCTCATAACTATACTGGGAAAACATAATTAGGTTATGAATAATAATCATACCTGTATGAAGCATCCGGATCTACCACATGGAGGAGCTATGCTAGATCGCTTTATGCGACAACAACCTCCATAATTCAATGGGACTACAACCCCATTTGTAGCTGACCAGTGGATAAGTTCCCTCGAGAAGATATTTCTTGCTTTGGGATGTAATGAAAGAGAGAAGGTTGTCCTGGCAGTATATCGTCTGTCGAGAGATGTGGATCAGTGGTGGTCATTAATACAGAACACAAAAGAGGATAAAGAGATAGAAGAGATGGAATGGAGGGATTTTAAGGAAATATTCTTAGAAAAATATTTCTCTCATAAGCAGTGAGAAGATATAGAGAGACAATTATTGAATCTGAGACAGAAGGAGGATGAAAATGCATCCAAGTATGAATCAAACTTAACAAGGTTAGCAAGACATGATTTAGACTACATATGAAATCCAAGAAGAAAAATTGATCGATTCTTTGATGGCCTAAAGTCATTCCTCCGGTGGGCACTGGTCTCCCAAAGTTTTTCATCATATGATGATATAGTTTCATGTGCCATCAAGATAGAAAAATAATTCTCTAAGTCTTATGACTTTAAGAAAAAGAAATAAAAGAAGAGGGTTTCTGAAAACCTGGGAAAGGAAATAAGGAATTGGGGAAGAATGGAAGAGTTGAATTTCCACCATGTGGCAATTGTGGAAAGAAACACCCCGGTGCATGCTTAAAAGGAAAAGGAGTATGCTACAAATTTGGTCAGAAAGGACATCTTGTTGGTGATTGAAAAGGGAAGAAGGAATCAAATGATGTTCAATGCTATAGTTGTCAGGAGATGGGACACTATGCTAATTATTGTCCAAAATATCAAGGAAATATGAAACAGAAAAGGCTAAGGGATCAGGGACAAGCTTACGCAATCGCAACTGAATAGGTTGAAGTTCCTAATGACATGGTTGCAGGTACTTTAATTGTTTCCTCAAGTTTAGCCAATGCTTTATTTGATTCTGGATCATCGCATTGTTTCATATCTTCCCAGTTTGCTAAGAAATTTTGATATTTTCAATTTGATTTAACAAGGGATTTTTCAGTCAAAACTCCTAAGGGAAGTATCATTGCTACAAAGTTCTGTGAATCAATTCCCATTTTGGTATATAAATTTTCTTTATCTACTAATCTCATCGTCATACCCATGATTGAATTTGATATAATCCTTGGTATGGATTGGCTTTTGAAACATGATTCAAAAATTTATTGTAATAAGAAGGAGGTTACAATTTTTTATGACAATGATAAAGAACACTTTATATTTAGAGAAGAATCTTCACCACCTGATTCTTATCTAGAACCACCCCCAGTAGCTCAAATGAATACAATACGTAGAGAGGAAGATAAACCAATATCTATGGGCAAGGAAAGAAATCTTAAAATTGAGGATGTGCACATAGTGAAAGAGTACATTGATGTATTTCCAGAGGATTTACCTAGACATCCTCCAGAGCGGGAAGTTGAGTTCTCTGTTGATTTAATTCATGATGCAAGACCAATATCAAAGACTCCCTATAGAATGGCCACTATGGAATTAGTAGAGCTAAAGAAACAACTAGAGGATTTGAGTGAAAAGGGATTTATTCGACCAAGTGTTTCTCCAGGGGGAGCCCCTGTCCTCTTTGTCAAGAAGAAAGATGGATCCATGAGGATTTTCATTTATTACAGGGAAATCAATGCTATTACAATAAAGAATAAGTATTCTCTAACCCGGATTGATGATTTATTTGACCAACTTCATGGAGATCAATACTTTTCGAAGATTGATCTTCGATCCAGATATCATTAGTTGCATGTGAGGAAGGAAAATATTCCAAAGATAGTATTTCGGGCCAGGTATGGGCATTGCGAGTTTACAATGATTCCTTTTAGACTGACAAATGCACCCTCTATTTTCATGGATTTAATGAAGAGTTTACAAGGAATATCTTGATAACTTTTTTGTGGTATTTATCGATGATATCCTCATATACTCAAAAATCTATGAAGACCTTGAGAATCACTTGTGGGTTATTCTGAGAACTCTTAGAAGAAATAAATTATATGGGAAGTTTAGAAAGTGCGAATTATGGCTTTAATAAGTATATTTTCTAGTCCATATTGTCTCTAAGGATGGGCAATCATAACAGAATATTAAAACATTGGAAGACATTTTGAGGTCTTTTTCACTTGATTTTCAAGGCATGTGGGATCAATATTTACCTCTCGTGGAATTTTCCTACAACAATAGATTCTATTCAAGTATTCAGATGGCACCCTATGAAGAATTATATGGGAGGAGATTTCGTACACCAACTTGTTGGGATGATGTTGGTGAAAGAAAGCTGGTGGGCCTAGAACTTTTTTGAAGAAACAACGGAAAAGGTGAAGATTATCTAGAACCATATCAAAACATCTCAAGGTGGGAAAAAGAGCTATGCTGATAACTGAAGAAAGGATTTGGAATTTCAAGAAGGTGATCACATTTTCTTAAAGGTATCTCCATGGAAGGGTATTATATGATTCGGTAAGAAGGGAAAATTAAGTCCCAGGTGTATCGGACCTTTTGAAATTATGGACAGAATTGGATCTGTAGCTTACCGTTTGACAATGCCGCCAAGTCTCTCTAAGGTTCACAATGTGTTCCACATGTCAATGTTAAGAAATTACATGCATGACCCAACACATGTAATCACTTATGAAGAAGTAGAACTTGAGCTAGATCTATCTTATTGTGAAGATCCAATCAAGATTCTTGATACTAGAGAACAAGTATTGAGAAATAAGACGACTCGTCTGGTAAATGTTCTTTGGAGGAACCATAAGATGGAGGAAGCGACATGGGAGCCTAAGGAGCTTATGTTAAAGACATACCCAAATCTTTTTAGGTAATATTTTGTGAATTTTGAGGATGAAATTTTTTGTAAGGAGTGGAGAATGTAACACCCCAAGGTTTTGAAAATAAATATATAATGCAATTTTATAATCTACCCATTAAACACAACTTTTCCTCTTCTATGTTTTGAATTTCAAAAAATGGTCATCTAGAGTTGTGTTCAGTAAGTCATTTGGAGTCTAATAGAACAAACTTGATTTTTTGTGAATAGTAACATACCCTTATGAATAGTAATATGTCCATTATGAATAATAAATATTATTATTTTTTTATTTTCTTAAGTAAATATGATAATGGGATCTTAATTAATTTTTCAATGTCACATAAAACTAACTGCACTTCAAGATTGTTATTTTTCGAATTAACTATGACCTTATTTAGAAATTAAATTAATAATATTTAGAAAATTATTTTTGAAAAATGGATTTCACTTTTGAATTCTACACATCGAAAAATGGTAGGGGTGAATTTTTGGGATTTTTCTGAAATTCTTGAATTTTTGATGAATAGTGAAATATGATAAAATACCGTATATACAAATTATCAGTTAAATACACTATTTATTACATCACAAGTGATGCAAGTCCAATTGGTTTGAACTCAAATGAACTTCTTACTATTATGGGTCACATGAAACAACACTATTGGTTGTCTTGAGGGAAATAATAAAATAATGAATTAAATATTCAAAATTTACACCTCTCCTCCACTATAAAAACCCCTCACCACTCCCTCTTCTCTTCACACCTCTAAGCCTTAAATCTCCTCAATGTTCTATCCAATTACCCTTCCCTAGTCTCTCCCCATGTCCAAGAAGATTCTAGTCTTTCCAAAACACCAAAACCCCTTCCCTTAAGGAGTTTCTCAAGGAGGTTATTTCAAGAGATAAAGCACCCTTCTTTTTCATTTAGTTTCATTTCAATTTATCTTCTTTTGCTATCCTCTCATCAACTTATCTATCCAAATGACCATGATAACTCCAGTAACATCTATATAATGGATTTATATCATGTGAATGGAAGAAATATCATAAATATTGTTTAGGTCCACTAGGCTAGATACCCTGAGAGGGGGGGTGAATCAGGGTATGACAGATTAAAAAAACTACCCCTTTTGATCTTGTTTTGCTATTAGACAAAACTCTCTTCTCTCTCTTTCCTAATGTAGAGTATGAATAACACTTAATTCATGCACATGACACAATTATTTTTACTTAGTTCACCCTCACTGGGCTACATCCAAGGAGCATACACCGGCAGTGTGTCGATGTACCAATTCCACTATAAGTGCACTGCTGTTTACAAGTTCAAAGCGGACTCACTGTCCCTCCTAGTCTACAACCACTCACAATTTAAAAACTCACTGCTCTCTCAACTAAAGTGAGCTCACTGCTTCTTCAGAAGATCCACTCATAGTTTATAGACATGTTGGTCTCTTAATTTGCATGAAAGCATGCATCCTCAATTGTTGATAGATGCTCTGTTGAAGTCCAAATTTCATCCACTGATGAATAACCCTTTTCCCCTGAACACTGGGAAATTCATTTGGAAATACCTTCGCAAAAAACCCTACTTTGCAAGGATCCCAAATTCGCGAAGCACAAACAAGCCTTCATGAAGATCCTGAATTTTCATGAAGCACTCTCGCGAAGCACAAGTTGTTGCAGAGAAACTTCCCTCGCGATGTTCATTGAGCCAACACGGAGCTCACAAATTTTGTGGAGCTACAATAGCCACCGTGAAGCTCTTATTTTGAGAATCACACGGGCTACGTGAACTACCTTCGTGAAACAAGAGCGAAAGATCTTCTTTGAAAATTCTCTACTTCTCTCGAGGGGTTCGACCTCTATTTATAGGATATTTTCACCAACCCTCGCCCCTTCCGCGCAAAGTCAGCTCCACGTCATCACCAATCGCAAAGCTCTGAAGATCCCACAGAAATTCTCTCAAAATCGCGAAGCACCACAGAAATTTTCTGATCGTGGAGCTCGTCGTAATCGCAGAGCATCACTGTCAACATTCCTTCACTCCTTCGCCGCGAAGCTCCCTCGCAAATCCCTTCACCGCCGTGATGCGCTTCAACTCTGCCGTTCGCGAAGATTTGACGTAATCGTGAAGAATCACCATCATCATTCTTTTGGTCTTCACGAATTCTAAACCATGAAGCCTCCCTTCGTGAAATTCATGCCTTTTCCATATTAAAATATGATCTTCAAGGATATCCACTTTTCGGGATGCTCACCAACCTCCAAATATTGGACCCCAAAAATTTTGCAAACACTGGAAAACGACGCCACCTTGTACTTCTCTTTTGTACCGCCTCCAGATCTCCCTTTCCTCTATCATCGTTCTTTTTTCAACATGGATTGTCAAAAAATTCTCTTGAACACGAAAATTCTCCATGGAAACTTGCTTTGTCAATAAACACAATCAACCCAAAACATACTACAATGTTACCTTGAGGGATTTTTTCCCAACAATCTCCCCCTTTGGGTTTGTTGAAAACTCTTCAAAAACTCTTCTCAGAATGATTTTCTGCACGTTGATACCTCACTGAGACTCCTTCCAGTCGCTACCACCATTTGCCTCTTTCGATTCTGAGAGCATTAAAGGAATCACTTAACACGTACTCTAAGCCCACATGAGAAATACTCGGCGTGAGAAACAAGAGTAGTATGAAAAATTCATCAATGAATCACTTCATGTTAGACACCAATTGTCGATTCCAAACTGATACCAATTGCTTAATTGATACAAATTGTTGAACCACACTGATACCAATTGATGATGGGTGGAAACCTTCTCTCACCATTCCAACATCACTCTTCTTCTTTTATCATGATCCTCAACTGTCGTGATATCTATTATTTGATCGATCACTTCTAGCATCGTCAGATTTAAAACTCTTACTCCCCCTATCTCAATACTCCCCCTATCTGGCTGCTCCACTTGTCAGCTTCTCCCTGTATCATGTACGATTTCTAAAATAGCCACACTGTCTCCCCCTTGAACAATCACTATTTTCTCCCCCTTTGTCAACGAACCCAAAGGTCACTCCTTTGTAGTCTGTAATAGAGTAGAGAACACATATCAGCACATTAGGGAAAAACACATCATACCTCAGGGAGATATGGATTCATTCCACATCCACACTCTGTTAAGTGCGGGGAGTCGACTAAACTCCCAGAGCCAGTCGATGCCTTTCAAACACTTCCTTTGGTAAGGCCTTTATCAAAATTTCTGCAACCTAAAATTCTGTAGGTACATACTCCAACTTCACCATTCCTTGATTAACCTTCTCCTTGATAAAATTATACTTTATCTCAATGTTCTTTGTCCTTGAGTGATGGACGGGATTTTTTCTGAGATTTATAGCACTAGATTTATCACACTGGATTCCGATCAGAGACTTCACTTCAATGCCCGTATCATCAAGCTGCTGCTTCATCCACAATAACTGGGTGCAAGCTTGAGTGGAGGCAACGTACTCAGCTTCTGCGGTGCTCAATGAAATTCAATCTTGCTTCTTTCTTAGCCAAGAAACACACAATCCACCTAGATAGAAAGCACCTCCTGACGTTGACTTCCTGTCATCCGCTGAACCGGCCTAGTCTGCATCTGTACATCCCAATAATTTTGACTGAGATTTTCCATTATACATCAAGCTAAAGTCCAATGTGCCCTTGAAATACCGAAGTATTCTTTTCACTGCAAGCATGTGGATTTCTTTGGGATTACTCTGATATCTCGCTACTTGGCATGTGGATAATACAATGTCAGGCCTTGTTGCAGTCAAGTATAGCAAAATTCCAATGATTTGCCTGTATTCTGTGATATTAACTGCCTTACCATCCTCATCTTTGGACAATTTCATCCGGGTAGCTACCGGAGTCTTCATCTCCTTGGAATTTTCCATTCCAAATCTTTTCAAAATCTCCTTGGCATATTTGGATTGTGAAATGAATGTTACATTCCTTCCTTGTGTCACTTGTAGACCAAGAAAAAATGTTAGCTCTCTAATCATTGACATTTTGAACTCACTTTTCATGAATTTAGAAAACTGTCTGCACTGAGCTTCATCTGGTCCACTAAATATTATGTTGTCGACATAAACCAAGACCATAATCCTTTGATTACTATTTCTGTTGAAATAGAGATTGTAATCAACTCCCCCACACAAGAAACCAAGCTTCTTCAAGTACTTATCAAGCCTTGAGTACCATGCTCTTGGTGCTTGTTTCAACCCATACAGCACCTTCTTCAGTCTGTAAACCTTGTTATCATCCTCATGAATGAGAAAACCACCTGGCTGCTAAATATACACCTCTTCCTCTAGAACCCCATTCAAAAATGCATATTTGACGTCCATCTGGAACACTTTGAACTTCCGTTTCACTGTGATGGATTGGAATAATCTGATTGTCTCCAGCCTTGCAACTGGTGCAAATGTCTCATCAACATCTATTCCCTCGATCTGGGAGTACCCCTTGCACACTAGTCGTGATTTGTTCCGAATAACTGTTCCATATTCATTCATCTTGTTTCGAAAGACCCATTTAGTCCCAATGACATTCTTATCTGTTGGCCTCGAAACAATCTCCTATGTCTGATTCTTTTCAATCTGATCTAGCTCTTCATTCATCGCCTGAATCCAGTTTTCATCTTTAGCTGCATCGGCAAATCATTTCGGCTCAACCTGAGATAGGAAAGATGTTTGTTGAAGTGACTTCATTATTCTTGTCTGAACTGGATTAGACTGATCACCAATGATATTCTGCTTTCCAATTTCAGCTCGACTCCTTGGTTTTTGTGGCGATACGGATTTTACTTTCTCATGCTCATCATCAGTATCTTCTTCTGAATCAACATCATCCACTTATACTTCCCCGACGTTTCTTTCTTCCTCGTCACTCTCATCAGGAAATTATTCACTGTGCTGTTGAATGATCTCCTCATTCTCCACTAAAGTGACATCATTGCTCTCAACTACTTTTCCCAGCCTTTTGTTAAAGCATTTATATGCCTTTCTTTTTACTGAGTATCCAAGGAATATCCCCTCATCTCCTCGTGATTCATATTTCCTATATTTTTCCTTATTAAGGATAAAACACTTACTTACAAATATTCGAAAGTATTTCACTGTTGGCTTCTTTCCATACCGCATCTCGTACAGAGTCTTTCCTTCCTTTAGACACAACAGAGCCCTGTTAGAAATGTAGACCGATGTCAAAACTGCTTCCTTCAAAAATTTCTCTGGTAGGTCTTTTTCAATGAGCATTGTTCTGGCCATGTTGTTGCTGATCCGATTTCACCTTTCAACCACTCCATTCTATTGGGGAGTTCTTACTAAAGAAACTTTATACCTTATCCTGTGTTTCTCGAGATAGTCTTCCACCTGACTGTTTGTGAATTCCGTACCATTGTCAGTATGAAACTTCAGAATTTTCTATCCAATCATCCTCTCACACTCCCTTTGGTACTGTTTTAAGTAGCTGAACACATCGGACTTATGGGAAATAACAAATACCCATTCCATTCTGCTATAGTCATCAAACAAAAGAACGTAGTATTTTTTTCGTCAATTTCTCTTGGTGTGATAGGACCACAGACATCATCATGCACCAATTCGAGCACTCTTGTTGACTTCTTTTATTTTTCCTTATACGTATTTCTGATGAGCTTCCCTTGTTGGCATGCTTCGCACGTATGAGTACGATCACATGATATCTTGGGTAGGTCTCTTGCGGCATCACACTTTACCAAATCTTCTAGGGATGGCTGACATATATGACCAAGTCATTTATGCCACAACTTATTTTCTTCCTCTCTTGATAGAAAGCACATATCTTCTTCCCCACTTACCAGGTAGAGATTTCCCTTTGTTCTCTTTCCCTGCAGAACCACTGCCCCGTCTCTTCCTTTTATGATACACATCTTCTTAGTAAACCTTATAGAATGTCTTGAGTCACACAATTGACTGACGTTGAGAAAATTGTGACTAAGGCCTTCTACTACTAAGAAATCAGCACGTCTCATCTCTTTGCCCCCAAACTTGGCCTATCCTGAGCCAATTATTTTCATGCCTTCATCGTTTCCAAACTTTACAACTCCTTCTTTGTCATATTTTATGACTATAACGAGATCCTTATTACCTTTCATATGATATGTGCAGCCACTGTCAAGGATCCACACACTAGAGCGATCGGATGCTTTAAGGGAAATTTCTGCCACCACTACCTTCTCATCCTTTTTCTTCTTAGTCCATGATTTTACCTTTAGACTTGAGTTGGATTGTGACTTATGATCATTCTCAGAGTATGATGGACCTACTTCGTCTTGTAAAGGTGCAAATCTATTTTGCGTTTTCAACTCACTTGTTGGTTCATTGATCTGCTGCTTGTGAAAATTTTGGTTCTGATTTGGCACATTCCTATGTATGGTTGAAGTGAAGTACTGAGCCATGTGCCCAAATCCTCTGCACCAAAAATAGTGCCCTTCGAAATATGTTCTAGAGAACCTTTCTCTTTTTGGCAGCCATATTTGTTCTTGTGCCCTTCTATATCTCTTGGCTATGGAACACACATACTGTGAATGTACCATTTTCCCACAACAATAACACCTAATATAAGATGCATTGCTTCATGTTACTTCTGCACTACTGGTTTCCCTTTGGGATCTCTGAATATTTGGATTCTTCCTTGTCCCTAAATCCACTTTCAGTCTTGGAGTGGGTGCTTACGGTCTGACCTCAACTTTCACAGCTTTCTGTTTTCAATCAAGCCCCCCGTCAGTCTTAGCATCTGAACAAAGTTGATTCTTCTTTTCTGCTGAACCACTATTCTCCACTTTCAGCTTCTCAGTTTTCTGAGTGATCTACTTTCCTGATGATCCAGTAGGAGTCAAGATCTTTTCTTGATCTTTAACCTTTTTCTGCATACCAAAAACTTCCCCTTCAAGTTCTCCAATATGCTTGATTTGTTATTTCCTTGTGTTATTCATGCTATCGATCTCCATTTTCTGTTCTTCAACTTTTATTTTATACTCACTAACTGATTCTGAGTCCTCTGGTGTTGATAACTTGAGTTTCTCGATTTCTCCCATCAACTCAGACTTCTCTTATTCCTGCTGTTGCACATAGAGTTTGGTGTCACGGACAACTTTGTTGGATTTCTTTGTTTTGGCTCTCCAAACATCTATCTCTTCAATAGTAGCCTCTAACTCTGCTTGCATATATACTCTTCCCTCAACTTCTTCTTCTTATTCATCAGCTTCGGTTTCATTCTTATTTTGAGAAAAACTGACAACTGCCACCATAGCATTTTCTCCTCAGTCTTTGCAGTTCTCTATCTCTTCAACCTCCTCAACCTCATACTCTTCTGAACTGTCATATTCTTTTGAAAGAAGGTTGTTTTTCTTAAATAAATTTTTCTTGAATTGTCTCTTTCCTTTCCCATAGGCTGAAGACTTCTTCTTGGGAATTTCAATTTCATCGACATCATCATCCTCTTGGAACTTTTTGGGGCACCGTGCCGCAAGATGTCCAACCTTTTTACACCGAAAACAATCAAGTGGAAGTTTCCCTTTAAACTTTACTTTTCCTCTTTGAAGGTTTGAGGAGAGGAATGACATCACTTCATCTGTCTCCTCTTATTATTGAGAGTCTTCAATGGTGACCTTCTTCATGGCCTTGAGTGCCACCTCTTTGGATTTTTCCTTTTCTACAGCATCGTTATCATCATTTCTCATTTCATATGCAACAAGGGTGTTGTGTAGGTTGTCCAATGGCAGCTCTTTCTGGTCTTTATCTTCCAAAACTGAAACTTTTGGATTGAACCGAGGTGGAAGTTTCCTCAAGACGCGCTTCAAAATCTTAATGTCTTCAATAACTTCTCTAAGAACTCCCATGTCTTCCACTACAACATTTACCCTGTCAAAGAATGCATCAATAGACTCATTCGGGTTCATTCTCAGATCTTCATACTTGTTCCACAACACTTGCAGCTTTGCCTCTCTGACCTTCGTATCCCCTTCATATATATTCAGTAACTTTTCCCACATGGCATGTGATGTTTTTCAAGACATCACCTTTGTATATATAGGATTGGAGAGGGCTCCCCCCAAAGCATTTATTTCTTTGGAATCAACATCAAACTCTCTACGCTTAGCTTCTGATAATGCACCACTATTAATATCTGATGTTATGCCATGCCTTGCTACTGTGAACACATTCGTTCCTAATGATCGGAAGTAGTGTTGCATCTGATTCTTCCATAGCAGGAAATTGTTCCCGTCGAAGATCGGAATCCCTTTATGATTAGTGACCTCCGTTTGAGAGAGAAACACTGATATTAACATTTCTCTCTGATACCAATTGTTAGGTCCACTAGGCTAGATACCCTGAGAGGGGGGTGAATTAGGGTATGACAGATTAAAACAACTTCCTCTTTTGATATTGTTTTGTTGTTAGAAAAAACTCTCTTCTCTCTCTTTCTCGGTGCAGATTATGAATAACACTTAATGTATGCACAAGACACAACAATTTTTACTTGGTTCACCCTCACTGGGCTACGTCCAAGGAGCATACACCGGCAGTGTGCCGATGTACCAATTCCACTATAAGTGCACTGCTGTTTACAAGTTCGAAGTGGACTCACTGTCCCTCCTGGTTTACAACCACTCACAATTTGAGAACTCACTGCTCTCTCAACTGAAGTGAGCTCACTGCTTCTTCAGAATATCCACTCATAGTTTATAGACATGTAGGTATTTTCAGTTTCATGAAAGCATGCATCCTCAACTGTTGATAGATGCTCTTTTGAAGTCCAAATTTCATCCACTGATGAATAACCCTTTTCCTCTGAATACTGGGCAATTCCTTTGAAAATACCTTCGCAAAGCACCCTACTTTGCAAGGATCCCAAATTCTTGAAGCTCAAACAAGACTTCACGAAGATCCTTACTTTTTGCGAAGCACTCTCGTGAAGCTCAAGTCATTGTAGAGAAACTTCCCTCGTGAAGCTCACTGAGCCAATGCGCAGCTCACAACTTTCGCAGAGCTACAATAGCCGCCGTGAAGCTCTTCTTTCGCGAAGCACACGGGCTACGCGAACTAGCTTTGCAAAATGAGAGCGAAAGATCTTCTACGAAAATTCTCTACTTCTCTCAAGGGGGTCTACCTCTATTTATAGGCGATTTCACCAACCCTTGTCCCTTCCGCGCGAATTCAGCGCCACATCATCGCCAATCGCAAAGCTTTGAAGATCCCTCCGAAATTCTCTCAAAATCGCGAAGCACCGCAGAAATTTTTCGATCGCGAAGATCGTCGTAATCATGGAGCATCACCATCAACATTCCTTCATGCCTTCACCACGAAGCTCCCTCGAAAATCCCTTCACTTCCATGATGTGCTTCAACTCTTCCGTTCACGAATCTTTGACGTAATCGCAAAGAATCACCACCATCATTCTTCTGGTCTTCACGAATTCCAAACCATGAAGCCTCTCTTCGCGAAATTCATGCCTTTACCATATTAAAATATGATCTTCAAGGATATCCACTTTTCTCAATGCTCACCAACCTCCAAATTTTGGACCCCAAAAATTTGGAAAACACTGGATAACGACGCCACCTTGTACTGCTCTTTTGTACCGCCTCCAGATCGTCCTTTCCTTTGTCATCGTTCTTTTGCCAACATGGATTGTCAACAACTTCTCTTGAACTCGAAAATTCTCCATGGAAACCTACTTTTTCAACAAACACAATGAACCCAAAACATACTTCAATGTTACCTTGAGGTATTTTTTCCCAACAATATTCTTACTCCCTCCTTTTTATTTTTATAAACGAAATCGATGTTCATGAGGTTCTGATTTATAACCTTCATGGACGAAGAAGTTTCGTTCTTTAATTTCTTCTTCATTAATAGTCATGAAACCATATTCATGGTTGAAATAGACTATAATATATGTGTTATAACCTAATTAATATTCAGAAACCAGAATATTTACATATAATTAAGTTATAAGACAAAACTAGTTCATAATATTCCAAATACTGCCAAATAATCAAAGTGGTTGGCATCTAATAATTCATCCTCATTACATATAAACAAATGATAGAAATGACTATTATCAATTATTTATGTTCATAAATAATATATAATTCCAATCCTGGAGATTTATAACCATTCCACATGAACTTCATTACTTAAAACCAAGTGAACCGAATTTGAAAATAAAGGAAACGAACACTCCAGAACGACGAAATTCAATACAATAACTTATCAATAAAGCCATAAATGAACTAACCAGAATTATGGTAAACTAAATACAAGTTTAATAGGTTCTGAAATTATTTATTAACAAGTATAATTTCATATTCCAGGAGCTTAATTACAAGAGCGGAACACGTTTGGAGTTAAGGTAAGGGTTTTTTTCCACCCGAACTTCCATTTTCATTTGAGTTAATTTCATTGTCTAATTACCTCAATGAAATTATTATTTATTGTTATGTACTTCTCATATACTCTATGTGAGTATTATATATTTGTTTACAAACCATAATCTTTAATTATTTTATGGATTGTTACATGTTTTAAAAGAAACTTTCAAAACTATCTCCAAAATACACGCATGATTCAAGGGAATTTCTCAAATTCATATCTATTATCAAGGGAACTCAATAATCGGTTTTTGGAAATAATTATATTTATAAAATCACTACTTTTATTATGAAAATACTATCTTTATTCACTTCTGGTTTTATTAAAATATTTTTCCAAAAGAACTCTTCTTTTCAAAATAAAAAGGGTATTTATCTTGTGATTGTTTACTGATTTTATAAGAGTATTCTAGTTAGATTCAATACTCTTGTTGATTCTTATGTATTGTTGGGGTTAATAATTTATGAGGTCATATACCATATTTTATTGAATGGTTTATGACTAACTTTATTTTGGATTATCTATCCTAAAACCATTCAACATATTATTCTGAATGGTTAGTGTTTATGTTTAATGATTGGGGAAAGATAGTTACATTTCATATGATAGTTTCAATATGAATGTATATGTTGTTTATGTTTATCCTTGCTCATATGAGGAATGAATTGGACTTATTATGTGACGAGCAGGGCCCGCTATAGCCCCTTTATGCATCGGTAGGTCTCATGAGACAACTAGACGTGGAATTGGATGAGGCTTTTCCCAATGTGATATGGATTTTGTTCGAGGATTTAATCATTAGATGTCTTAGCCGAGGCCATGAAAAAAGGTTTTAGAATGTTCTACATATGCACTTCCCTCATTATAAAGCTAGTAATTGAAAGTTCATGTGGTTATTTGACTAGTAGAATACTCATGATTATGTTTTATTATGGCATTATTTTATCAGCTCATATTCCTGCCATAATGTGTTCAAGTTTATTGTTAAAGGCATGTGGTTTCAATTTTGAACCATGTATTATGTTTATTCTATCTTTCGTTGTATTTCTTACTCTTACTGAGCGTTTGAGATCACCCATTTCTTATGTTTCATTTTTCATAGGACATTAAGAATTAAATTATGAATGACTTGCAAGCATAATCTAGGAGACATAATGTTGCTAATGGAATAAATTGGTGTTGTATTTCCCTTCATGTTGTAATTTTAAACTTATGTATGTAACTTGTTTCCAATAATACTAAACTACTCGGTCCTTCGGGATTCGTATTCCTTGTTTGTATGCTAATGAAATCAAATAAGGCACCGGCTCCGGGTAACTGGGGTCGGGTCCTTACAAGGACGGACCAAAATCATATGAGGCACCATATGGCTCTGAAGCTCCTATAAATGGTAGAAATGGGGCACTGAAGAAGGCCTCGTTGGGAGAGGGGTCCACTATAAGCTGTGTGACCACACCTAGATCGAATTCCATAGTAATCTGTGTAGATGACATCTGTGGTATATAAGTGTCTCCTTGTTTTGAAATATCATCAGTCAGCTAGGCCAGATCATCTCTCTGTGGTGTGGTGTAATCTGCAGGAGCCACTCTCGGATGTAGATGTCGTCACCTCTACCCCTCTTGAGTTTCTCATCTCTATTGTCCAGCCGACGGTGGTGGTGGCGGTGCATCGTCCTCGGCAGGCATTACAGAGAAATCGTTATCCTTAGGAGCTTCAGTTGGAGGATATGGATCAGGATATTCTTGTGGCCTCTCATCAAAAAAACTGTCACGTATTAACTGGAGATGATTGAGGAGATCCAACACATCATGATGAACTACATCCCACTTAATATGTGCATCCACTTAAGGCTATGTGGTATATGCAAGATGACGAATGGGGTCTGCCTAAAAATAAAATAACATTCAAATTAATACCAAAAATGAGTTAATCAAAAATAATAAATCATAGTAAACATACCAACTACTAAATGCCAATCCCCTGACGTGTAAGGTTCATGATGGTGTGATGTCAATACCAGTTTTCATAATCACCTTGAGCAGATAACTGAGAGTGTTTTGTGGTATATTCAAATGGAAAGATACTGAATCGGGCATGCATGTCCCAAAGCTTGATATAAGATGCATGAGTCTGTCACCAGTTTTTCATCTGTCTACCTATTAGCACAGTCGAATGTAACTCGGCAGGTTGTCTTGGTGAAATCAAGATATTCTTTCTATAACCGAACTATCACTGGACCCGGTCTGGCAGGTGCCACTCAATGATATGGAAGTGGATGAGTGGCACTACTGCAGCATGATCTCCAACCATAGTTGGGCAGTATTGTGGAAGTGATGCGTAGACAGAACCTGAAAATGAAGTCCATGAAACCTAAAATGTAAACTCAAAAAATAATTCATATATTAGCATGATAATGTTACTGAGTTTATATTGAAATAACTTAATATTGTGATAAAAAAATTAAATTTTCCTACAAAAAAGTATTGTTTAACTTACATAATCTGGCACAACAGTGTCGAATATCTGTCGGAAGTTGTGCATACTATGTCTCGAAGTATGTGAATACTTTTGAGACTGACTCCACCAGGTTAAAAAAGAGTAATATGTGGAAATTTTATAAAAAACAATAAAAAAAGTACTAAATAACTGAAAGTAATGATGTATACATACAATCTTCCCCGAGAACAAACCTGAAATAGCTCTGGTGCAAGTGGTGTGATAGCTCGAGGAGTGATGCGTGGAAAATGCTCCCAGGACCACATCTGTACTAACACCGTGCAACCTACAATCTGACGTGAATCGGATAGAAAACTGGTACATAGACATCTGTACAGATGTGCTAATACAGCTTACCCCCAACTATATGTAGCCATCTAATCCAGATCCTCAAGTAATGGGAGGTACATCATGTGTACCAAATTGTTGGAGTATTCGACGCACAACATGCATCCGAACAGCTGAAAAATGTATGCACGTGTGTGAAAAATAAGTGTCTCCTCATATGAATCATCAGGAATGACGTCGAAATGCTAATCAATCCACCTCATGAGCAAGCGTGAACCCTGGAAGACACCTCGTGCGCCGACAACGTCAATGCCTAGTAGCATATGTATGACTAAAACCCAGTCACCACTACTGGAACCCGTAACTATATGTCCCTGGATGGGTAACCCCATCATGTAGGCGACATCCTCTAAAGTAATAGTCATCTTCCCCTCTGGGAGATGAAATGTGTGCGTCTCTAGCCGCCATCTCTCAACCAACACAGCAATCAAATGGTGATCAATGGTATTGAAGTCACACATAGAGACTCTATAAAATACTACACATCTAAGGTATGGACAAATAGCTGTCGGTGGTGCCTCGTGATGGAAATGATGCACTCTCCGAACAGCAAGATGTCTAACAGGTCGTCACGCAACACATCACGTGACACATGCATCTCCTTGGTAGATAACAGTGGCTGCTCTATTTGAATTTACAAATAGTAAAACATTAATTTCATGTAAGATATGACATTTATCATTTTAATTTCATAATTCAAATGGTTTTGTTTTTTTTAATGTGAACCTTTAAATGGTTATCACTGCATGAGTAGCTTTAACAAACAACACCAACTCAGAAAAATACCTGTATAAGAAAACATTTATGTGTCGTGTGTGGGTTTATTGACACTTTGTATTATTTTTGAATGTCTGTAATAATTTTTATTTATGTAATTCTATTAACCAATGTTTGAAATGTTTATAATATATACGTACATTTTATAAAAGTTACCCTATATACAAATAAGACAAATATTATTAAAAACGGTGATAATGGTAAAAATGATTACATGTACATATTTTTACAGTAACTGATAGAGTACATGATTCATTTTAACCATTAGATGATTGTCCTATGTTTCTAGGGCAACGTGCCTTCATATGACCTTCTTGGATGCATATGTTTCACCTTCATCTAGCTGGCTGTTCACTAGGACATTCCATCTCATTCCGAATACGATTTGACTTTGGCCTCCCTTTAGGTCAAACTCTAGTGTTGTTCGATTGAAGTGTGGGTGCACCATCAGACGACCAAAAATTCTGATATTCCCCGATTGGAATCCATAGAGTACTGTAGTAGGATTTGATGCTCTCTAGTCGGTAAGTTGGATCAACAAAATTCTCCCAAGATACATGTATGTAAGCACATCATGAAATCACATGGCCGGAAAGATATCTCTGTGCCTGAAAGATGCCACATTCATAGTAACACTTGTCTAGTAAAACAACTCGCACACAAGCATTACTACAAGCCACAACATCACCAGGCTCAGTGACCTAAAATCATTTCTATGGACGATTAAATGAAGTTACATGATAAGTTTCATCCTCTTGAAGAACTATATCTAGCTCGCGCTGGAAAAGGTGTCAATAGCATATCCCTCTGTTCAATCCCTCTTCAGCCTTCTTTCCTCATTCCAGAAAGTACTTTACACTTTGATATAAGGTCTCTTGTACCAAACCTGTAATTTATATTTAAGACATTATTCTAATATTATATTATAATTATAGATCTTCTGAATAACATATAATAAAATATTTGTAATTACCTGTGACAGGTAATTTTCAAACTCCCTTAAAAACTCCATTTATACGTTCTATGATGTTTGTCATCATATGACCATATCTCCCCCCATCATCATATTTAAACTACCATTTCTTCTTTAGAATTTGCATCATGTAATTATACACTTTTGGATTCACTCTATGAATATCTTGAAGATGCTCTGCCATACTTTGTTTTTGAGGCTCATATTCTATCAAACAAGAAATCATCTGAATAGATATGAAAATAACTAAGACAGAAATTTCTAAAATGAAAATGGATGTTCATACCAATTTTTAAGATTACCTTCTTCATCAAATCAATCTTGAACTTCTTTCGAAAATTTCTAGCAATGTGTCAAATATAGTATTAATGATGGGAACAGGGTGGTCTCCACGAAAGACCCTCCTACTGTACTGCCTCCCTGATTGCATGGTGGCGATCAGAAATAAGAGAAATCCCTTCTGTATTAGTAACAAACTCTCGGAGACATTCCAAAAACAAGCTCCATGATGAGAAGTTCTCTTTCTCCACAATTGAAAATTCCAAAGGTAGATGGGCTCTATTTCCATATTTTGTGTCAGAAATCAATAAATTTACTATATATTTTCCATATAGAAATATGTCATCAATCTGTATAAACTGCTTGCAATGTCTAAAAGCTGCAACACATGCTACAAATGTCAAAAATAATCTATCAAACACAACCATTGAGTGGTCAACTTGGTTGTATTGGTTCACATATTCAACAGCATGAATCCGATAGACCACTTGATTATTTTGGCATAGAATCTCTAAAAGTTGTGGTAAAACTCAATAAGATTCATCCCAATCACCATATACTTTCACAGTATCCTTCTTACATGCCACCCATGCCTTCCAGTAAGAGATTTGGTACCCAAAAAGGTTTTTGATTCGCTCCATCACCAGAACCATAGGAACGTCTTGACATGCTCTAATCATTTCAACAATAATAGTTGAAACAAACTCAACATCTAAGGAAGATTGTTCGTGTGACAAGTTTGGGTTCACACAGGTGTGTAGAGTAAATCTAGTGATGTGCCAGCTATGAAAAGTGTTATTAATTATAGCTCGCAAACGCATTTGACAGTTCGATTCATATTTTTCATAACAGATCAAATAGTAAGACCTATTTGAATCTTCTAAAACATAATAATAATGTATTTAAATGTGATATTGTTTTATCACATTTTTAATTGCTTATTTTCTCTCAAAACTCTCTTTTAATATACAGAACACCGTTATCTGACACTCGATTTGTGCCACCAATGATTTCTGGAAATTCTGAACTTGGAGTAATAACTGTCCAATCAAATTCTAGAAAGCGATTCATGCCTTCTGTCGACCATGAATCCAATAGTGGAGGATGGTTCAATAGTCAGTTGAACCTCACATGAGTGGGCACAGACTGATCTTTTGCATGCTCTTCTTATTCTTCTTCAACTTCCTCTTCATCTTCTTCTTCTTCAAAATTGACATCATTTTCAAAATCATCGACCAATGCATCTAAAGTATGTGGAGGACTATCCATTGAAACAGTGACCAATTGAAATGATGGAACAACTACTGATGCTGATGGAACTTTTTGATGTGTAGGAGGATATGACATAGTCTCATGAATTTGAGATGGGACAACTTTCAATGTCAATGGAACCTCCATTGTAGCTATAGTGACATTCAACTCCATCATTTAATTCCCAGGTAAATACTTAACCAATGAAAGTACATATTCCCAATCATCATCATCATTTATCGGATATGCCACATGCCAAAACCTATCAATATATTCCATATGTCTGAATGTGATGGACTCTATCACTTGATTCCTCACCATTTTTAACATTCAATGAATTTTCCTTTGCACAGCTTCCAAATTTGTACATCCTCCAAGAATCACAACATCTTCTGGATGTATACTATGAATACATCCTTGTTCTATCTCAATTATTTGACCATTGCAATAAATATAAGCAGCATCCATATTTTTTATCTAATATAAACCATTTTTATTAATTAAATCCGATTAGAGAATCAATTTATTTATGCATGCTTCTAGTAATTCAGGTTGGAATCCTAATCCTTACACCAAATCAATATGTTCAAACCATATTGATGTGTAACTTTTTACACAACCCACAAGTCTGTGTTACTTACCCAAAATTAGAATTAAAACATATTCATACATATCCACATGCATTATATGCATGAGGTACATGAACACAACATGTAAAATCATAAATTTATATGAAATTGAAAAACTCCACATGAGTAAGCCCAAAGCGACAGATAGCCAACCCCATTCACTTTCCTAGACAAGACAAGACTCCAGGAAAGTAAGTGGTCTGACCCAAAGCCCCTCTACTTAGGGATACTATACTCAATAGAGCATTCATTTCATGAAAACTGTAACACTTAATATGAAAAAAAATATATTCAACTACTAAATTCATGTTCGTAACTTGAATTACAAACTACGGTCAAGGTAGATGGAAAACTAAATTCATTATCATACCTAGAATGTAATGCAAGGATATATTTTAGAAGCAATTTATAACTTCTTCGCTAGTTAATTTAACTACTTCGCTAATTAAGATAACTACTTTGCTAATTAAGATAACTACTTCGCTAATTATATTTAATTAATTGCTTAATCACCTAATTAACATTAATTGACCTAATTACCATTAATTAATCACCTAATTACAATTAATTAATCACCTAATTTGTATTAATTAATTACATAATTACCATTAATTAATCACCTAATTAGAATTAATTAATCACCTAACTAGAATTAATTAATCACCTGATTAGAATTAATTAATAACCAAATTAGACTAAACAAATCACCTAATTAGAATTAATTAATCACCTAATTAGAATTAATTAATCACCTAATTAGAATTAATTAATTACCTAATTAGAATTAATTAATCACCTAATTAGAATTAATTAATCACCTAATTATCATTAATTAATAACCTAATTACAATTAATTAATCACATAATTACCATTCATTAATCACCTAATTAGAATTAATTAATCACTTAATTAGAATTAATTAATCACCTAATTAGAATTAATTAACCACCTAATTAGAATAAATAAATCACCTAATTAGAATTAATTAATCACATAATTAGAATTAATTAATCACCTAATTGGAATTAATTAACCACCTAATTAGAATTAATTAACCACATAATTAGAATTAATTAATCACCTAATTAGAATTAATTAATCACCTAATTGCCATTAATTAATCACCTAATTACCATTAATTAATCACCTAATTACCATTAATTAATCACCTAATTGGAATTAATTAATCACCTAATTAGAATTAATTAACCACCTAATTAGAATAAATAAATCACCTAATTACCTTTAATTAATTACCAAATTATATTTATTTAATCTCCAATTTAGAATTAATTAGCCACCTAATTACCATTACTTAGTCACCTAATTAGAATTAATTAATTACTTAATCACCTAATTAGAATTAATTAATCACCTAATTACAGTTACTTAATCGCCTATTTAAAATTAATTAATCACCCAATTACAATTAATGAATCACCTAATTATAATTAATTAATCACCTAATTAGAATTAATTAATCACCAAATTCGAATTAATTAATCACTTAATTATCTTTAATTATTTACCAAATTAGAATTAATTACTCACCTAATTATAATTAATTAATCACCTAATTAGAATTAATCAACCACCTAATTACCATTACTTAATCACATAATTAGAATTTATTAATCACCTAATTAGAATTAATTAATCACCTATTTATCCTTATTTAATCACCTAATTATAATTAATTAATCACCTAAATACAATCAATTGCTTACCTATTTATAATTAATTAATCACGTAATTACAATTACTTAATCGCCTACTTAAAATTAATCAAACACCTAGTTATAATTAATTAATCACCTGATTATAATAAATTAATCACCTACTTATAATTAACTGATCACCTACTTATAATTAAGTAATCACCTAATTAAAAGTAATTAATCACCTAAATACAAATAATTAATCACTTAATTATAATTTCTTACTCACCTAATTAAAAATAATTAATCACATAATTATAATTTATTACTTGCCTAATTAAAATTAATTAAATGCCTAATTACAATTAATTAATCACCTAATTACAATTAAATAAATACCTAATTAAAATTAATTAATCACCTAATTACAATTAATTAATCACCTAATTATAATTAATTAATCACCTAATTATAATTAATTAATTACCTAATTACGATTAGTTAATTAACTAATTACAATTTAATTACCTAATTACGATTAGTTATTTAACTATTTAGAAGTCAATTAAATAAATAGTATTACTTAATAACCTAATTACCATTAATTAATAACAATTACTACAAATAAGAAATTACAATTTCAAAATATATTACATTACTTATGAATTATTTCTATGAACTAAACAAATAAATAAATAAATCACCATATTAAACAAATTAGAAATTAGAATTACCTCAAATTGGCGGAAAGGTTATGATCTTTCGAACAGCTTCACAGAAAAAGAGAGATAGATTTTTGAGAAAGAAAGATCTTGAAGAGAGAGTGAAAAGAGGAGAGAGATATATTGTAGATAGAGTTAGAATATGAGAGGGAGTGAGGATGTGAGAATGAGGAGAGGAGGGGGGGAAAACCCTTATATAGGGGAGGTTTTGTTTGGGTTCCACTTCAAGTGATGCCCATCCCAATAGTGGGATACTATTAGCGCCACTTGAAGTGGCGCTGATAGACTGAGGCTATAAGGTGCAACGCCACTTCAAGTTGTGTTGCACCTATATTTGGTCGAAAATGGACAGCACCACTTCAAGTGGCGTTGTACCTGTTTTCGGCCGGAAATGGACAGCACCACTTCAAGTGGCGCTGTAGGGTTTTTGGTAATCAGTTCCACTTCATGTGGTGCTGATCAACCCCATCTTCCAAAATAAAAAATCACACATACCCATTAAAAAAATACCCCTATGCCTAAATCTCTCTATCTCCGCCTCATGCTACAAAATGAGTGATGGAACTGTTATGTGTTTAAGACACCTCTCACAAGAACTATTGAGAGACATCAATGGACCTATGAGTATTAATGTTCTGGTTGGGAAGGATTTGGGAGAGACTTATATGTATTGTTGAACAAGAAATCCAACTACAGATAGGGTTCAATGATAGGTTGATATAGAGAGAGGAAGGGATCACGCTTGTGTTTCAAAGGTGGTATACGAAGTGGTTCCATGCTAGTTGATGAAGGTGTAATAGTGGGGTCAACGAGTGATAAGAATGTGATATTAGGTGAAATGATTCCTCCAGGGGTGAACATTCAAAGGCTTTTAAGGCAATAAACTACCAACAAGCTTCTTTCATTTTTCACTACACTCACTATGGACGAGACATATTCTCATGGACACCCTGAGAAGTGTTTTTTTCCCTAGTTTACATTCTTGAAACCATTTATTTGGGATTAGAAAAAAGAGATGTGTGGTCTTGATTGCGTATCTAGACCCACCTTGTGGATACCTGGTTGCGATTCATATTTTTACCCAGTTGTAGGACCATTGGAAAACTTGAGATTAGAGAAATCTATATGTTGGAATTATAGCACATGATAAAACCTCAACATTCAAAAATGGTTAGTATTTTTTTTAGGGTTCCAAACTCAACCATTCCACTGTAGTGGTCCCCTTTTTCTAATTTCCTAATTATATGAGATCGAAAGTTTCCACCTTGCAACCGTGCATGAGGGAAACCTGATGCAAGGAATTTCTTTTTCTTTCATGTGATCTTCAAAATAACAAGTGGGGGTTTAAGGATCTTATACGGGGATAGAACCCTCATATCCTCCTATGAAAAGGTGTTCAAGCAAGTTAAAATGGTTTACCAGAATAGAGGTTTTAATCATTAGTGTTGTTCTAGCTGGATAATCTTGGTTTTCATGGTGGTCTTTGAATCTACGTCTACTACCTATATTATACCATGGATTTTCCATTTTCTCATATAGGTGATGGATGTCAATATATACTTGAAAATAGAATCTCTATCTCTGGTATTAAATATCACATGTTTTTAGGGGGTTTGTCTTGGTCTTACAGCATACACAGGTACTATTGGAGTAGAGTACTAAGGAACTAGTGAAATGCTATTTGTGTGGACTATAAAGGATGTGAAATAACATGGTGCAAGTGGTTCACAAGTGATGAGAAAGTCGTCAGTTTGGATCAGGCCCATAGTTGTACAATGCAATGGATCTCCTAATTCCAACAAGAAACCAATTGATTTAGAAGTGGTATTGAACTCAACACAACAAAAATTCAAACAATGCTGAAGACACCACTTTGCATATGGATTTTATTTGTTGTCAATTAATTTTCATTGGTTTTCAGTGGTGTTGAATGAGATAAAAATATCTCATTGTGTTTAATATTATGAATTGGTTGCAAAGTTAATGGATCTTGGATGAAGTCCCCAAGTCTTGATATTCCAAAAACAAATGAATGGTTTGAATACATTGAGTTTCAAAGTGATTCATAGAGAATTATTAGGGTTATTCCTAAAGAATTGTTATGTATTCATTTGATGACATCAGTTTTCAAGGAAGAATAATTCTCCTAGTAAAATACAATGATTCTTTGATGATCTGTATTTCATAAATATCATAAGTTATTTGGTGAACTTGTTATGCAAGACTTATGAAGGAAAGGGGATAAAAGGTGTTTCCAATTGTATTTAGGTTTGATTAGAGATAAAGATATTGATGGAAGGAATAGAAGTAAGAATACTTTCCTCAGAAAATCTGATGAAGCTAAAGGTGATCGATAAAAGGTTGAATATCATGACTGTTGGGGTTTGTGATGAAATCAATAGAGTGGTTTTGGATGAAGTGAAATTTGATAAAATATGGATGAAACTTTAATGATGTATCAGTTTTTTTACGATCACTAATCATTATGAGTAGAGTTTATTGAAACAAATTTTTAATTTGCTGAAATAGATTTTTAAGGTAGCATTGTTTCCTTGTGTTTTCCAATTTTTTGGGCCACAAATCAGGTATTAATTTTATGGAAATGGAAGGAGTTTTCACAAAGGATATCATGAAGCAGAGTTTGCAGACTATGAAGGAATGTTCGCAGACCTCATATGAGGTATGCGTAATGGAGATGAAAAATCAGAAAATAAAGGATTCCGCACAGTAGTGCTATGCGGACTGTAAAGCACGGTACGCGGACCACGTAGAAGAAATGGTTCACATGAGGATTTCAGTTCACAGAAGGCCTAAAGTTCATGGAAAAGGCTATATTTTGTGGACTAGAGGTGGTGATACTTTTTTAGACGGAATTGGACAATGCAAAAAATGGAAGGTGGTACAGAGACCACGAATAGAAAAACAGTTTGTGGGAGGCTTGTGGTATGTGGGAGGCTTGTGGTACATGGGCGACTTGAATTCCATTGTAGATCCTGTCTCACATCAAAGTTTTTGGTAAATCACATTAGTGGTATTTTCTAATTTATTTTCCTATATAAAGGACCTTAATCCCATCATTAAGTAAGATTAAATTTGATAAGAAAATATCATCGTTCTGAGAAGAATTTGGTGAAGTACAGAGTAAGTTATAGGGGAAGAAATTCCGCAAAAGATAAAGAGTCTTGCGGCGTAACACCCCAAGGTTTTGAAAATAAATATAGAATGATACTTTATAATATATCCATTAAAACACAACTTTTCCTATTTTATGTTTTGAATTTCAAAAAATGGTCATCTAGAGTTGTGTTCAGCAAGTCATTTGGAGTTCGATAAAACAAACTTGATTTTTTAGTGAATAGTAACATAACCTTATGAATAGTAATATGAATAGTAATTTGACACTAATTAATAGTAAATTTTATTATTATTTTATTTTATTAAGGCTATAAGATAATAACATCTTAGTTAATTTTTCATTGTGATAAAGAAGTAGTTGTAGAATTAGAACTGTTAATTTTTTAATTAAGTATTCTTTTATTTAAAAGTTAAATTAATAATATTTAGAAAATTATTTTTCAAAAATTTACTTCACTTTTGAATTCTACACGTTGAAAAATGGTAGGGGTGAATTTTTGGGATTTTTCTGAAATTCTAGAATTTTTTATGAATAATAAAATACGATAAATGCTAAATACTTGATTTACTGCATCATAGGTGATGAAAGGATGATGTAAGCCCACTTGGTCTGAACTCACATTCCATTATTACTATTAGGGGTCACATTAAACAATATTATTGGTTGTCTTGAGGGAAATAATAAAATAATGAAATAAATATTCAAAATTTACTCCTCTCCTCCACTATAAAAACCCCTCACCACTCCCTCTTCTCTTCACTCCTCTAAGCCTTGAAGCTCCTCAAAGTTCTGCCCAATTACCCTTCTCTAGTCTCCCCCCACGTCCAAGAATCTTTTGTTCTTGCCAAAAGACCAAAACCCCTTCCCTTGAGAAGTTTCTCAAGGAGGTTATTTCAAGAGGTAAAGTACCCTTCTTTTTCATTTGGTTTCATTTCAATTTATCTTATTTTGTTATCTTCTCCTCACCTCCTCTGTCCAAATGATCATGATAACTCCAGTAACATTTATATATGGGATTTATATCATGTTAATGGAATAACCATCATAAATATTCTTACTCCCTCTCTTTTATTTTATAAATGAAATCGACATCCATGAGGTTCTGATTTATAACCTTCGTGGATGACGAAGTTTCGTTCTTCAATTTATTCTTCATTACTGGTCATGAAACCATATTCATGGTTGAACCAGACTATAATATATGTGTTATAACCTAATTAATATTCAGGAACCATAATATGTATATATAATTAAGTTATATGGCAAAACTAGTTCATAATATTCCAAATACCACTGAATAATCGAAGTGGTGGTCATCTAAGGATTCATCCTCATTCCATGTAACCAAATGATAGAAATGGAAATTAAAAATTATGGATGTTCATAAATAATATTTAATTTCAATTCTGAATATTTACATCCATTCCACTTGATTACTTAAAAGCAAGTGAACCGAATATGAAAATAAAGGAAACGAACACTCCAGAAAGACGAAATTCAATACAATAACTTATCAATAAAGACATAAATGAACTAACCAGAATTATGGTAAACTAAATAAATTTCTAATAGGTTCTGAAATAAGTTATTAAAAAGTATAATTTCATATTCCAGGAGCTTAATTTCAAGAGACGAACACGTTTGGAGTTAAGGTAAGGGTTTTTCCACCCGAACATCCATTTTCATTCGGGATTCTTTCATTGTCTAAATACCTCAATGAAATTCTTATGTATTGTTATGAACTCATAATATATTCTGTGTGAGTATCATATATATGTTTATAAATCACAATCCTTCCTTATTTTATAGATAGTTACATGTTTTAAAAGAATCTCTCAAAACTGTTTCCAAAAATACGAGCCCGATACAAGGGAATTTCTCAAATTCATATCTATTTTCAAGGGCAATATATAATCTGTTCTTAATAACCATTATTCTTATAAAAACAATAGTTTTATTATGAAAATACTATCTTAATTCACTTATGGTTTTATACAAAGAATTTTCCAAAATAACTCTTCTTTTCAAAATAAAAGAGTATTCATCTCCAGAATTTCTTAATGATTTTATAAGAGTGTTTTCATCTAATTCAACACTCTTGCTGATTCCATGGTAATATTGGGTTTAGTCATTTATAAATTTATCTTCCATATTTTATTTAATGGTTATGAATAACTCTATTGTGGATTATCTATCCTAAAACCATTCACCATGTTATTCCTAATGGTTAGTGTTTTATATTTGATGATTAGGGAAAGATAGTTACATTTCATATGATAGTTTCAATATGAATGTATTTGTTGTTTATGTTTATCCCCACTCATATGAGGAATTAATTTGAATTATTATGTGATTTATGGTGCCCACTATAGCCCCTAGATGCATCAGTAGGTCTCATGAGACAAATAGACGTGGAATTGGCCAAGGCCTTTCCCAATGTGATATGGATTTTGACTGAGGCTTTAATCACTAGATGCCTTGGCTGAGGCCATGAAAAAATGATTCAAAATGCCCGGCATATGTACTTATTTCATTATAAATCTAGTAATTGAAAGTTCATGTGGATATTAGACTAGTATAATACCCTTTATTATGTTTTATTATGTTAATATTTACTCATCTCATATTCCTGCCATAATATGTTCAAGTCTATTATTAAAGGAATGTGTTTTCAATAATTCACCATGTCCAATGTTTATATTATCTTTCGTTGTATTGCTTACTCTTACTGAGCATTTGAGCTCACCCTTTCTTATGTTTCATTTTTCACAGGATATGAAGAAGTAAATTATGAATGACATGCAAGCATAATCTAAGAGACATGATGTTGCTGGTGGAATAATTTAGTGTTGTTTTTCCTTTCCATATGTAAATTTGAACTTATGTATGTAACTCGTTTCCAATAATACTAAACTACCCAGTCCTTCGGGATTCATTTTCCTTGTATGTATGCCAACGTAATCAAATAAGGCACTGGCTCAGGGAATTTGGGGTCGGGTCCATACAGTTGGTATCAGAGGAAGTTTAGTAGAATACTTGGTAAGTAGATTTAGAAAACGTAGAAGTAGGGAAGAGTCCCTAAGTTAGTCTTTGAGGATATAAATACAATAACGTCCTATTATTTTATTAAGGAATAGATTATGGGTATCTTTCAAGTAATACATCCCTATCTAGATACGAGTAGGTAGAGGCGGCTCTGGCATAGATTTATCTAGGGGTAAAACCCAAAAACCCCGCTTTGAGCTAGACTCGAATGGGAACTAGTGCACAAAAATGGGCCTTGTTGCACTCTTGGTTACGACACTCCCAAGGGATATGCTTAGGATAATTCATATTTTCTTTACAAGCCATTATGAAGGAGTTAAATGTAAAATATTCCTCAAAGAAACCATATTTGTGAATATGGGATTATCCATGTGTAGGATCTCAATTTTTATGAGTATTTTTAAGTTAAGATTATACATTATGATTCACAACCTAATCTAGTGTATGCCACTATCTAGATATAGCACCTAGTGGAAGGAATGGAAATCGCACGAATGCACGTGTTCCCTGTTGGGATTTTCCTCCGACACAAGATAATAATGTTGGCTCTGGTACTGAGAAAATAATAACTATACTAGGACAACTTACTCAGGTTATGAATCATAACCTTACCCATATGGAGCATCCAGATCCACCACATGGAGGATCCATGCTATATCACTTTATGAAACAACATCCTCCATCGTTCAATGGGACTACAAATCCGTTTGTAGCAGAGCAGTGGATATGTTCCCTGGAAAAGATATTTCTCTCTTTGGGATGTAATGAAAGAGAGAAGGTTTCCATGGAAGTATATCATCTATCAGGAGATGCGGATTAGTGGTGGTCATTAATCCAAAACACAAAGGAGATGTAAGAGATAGAAGAGATAGAATGGAGGGATTTTAAGGAAATCTTCTTAGAAAAATATTTTCCTCATGAGCAGTGAGTAGATATGGAGAGACAATTCTTGAATCTGAGGCAGAAGGAGGATGAAAATGTTTCCAAGTATGAATCCAACTTCACAAGGTTAGCAAGACATGTTGTGGACTATATATGAAATCCAAGGAGAAAAATTGATCAATTCTTTGATGGCCTAAATCCATTCCTCTGGCGGGCACTGGTCTCCCAAAGTTTTTCATCATATGAGGATATAGTTTCGTGTGCCATCAAGATAGAAAAATAATTCTCTAAGTCTTATAATTTTAAGGGAAACAAAGAAAAGAAAAGGGCTGCTGAAAACCTTGGGAAAGGAAATAAGGAAACGGGGAAGAAGGGAAGAGTCAAATTTCCACCATGTGACAATTGTGGAAGGAAACACACTGTTTCATGCTTAAAAGGAAAAGGAGTATGTTACAAATGTGGTCAGAAAGGCCATCTTGATGGTGATTGCAAAGAGAATAAGGAAGCCAGTGATGTTCAACTCTATAGTTGTCAGGAGATGGGACACTATGCTAATGATTGTCCAAAACGTCAAGGAAATATGCAACAAAAAAGGGCAAGGGATCAGGGACAAGATTATACAATCACAACTGCATAGGTTGAAGTTCCTAATGATGTGGTGGTAGGTACTTTAATTGTTTCCTCAAGTTTACCCAATGCTTTATTTGATTCTGGATCATCGCATTGTTTCATATCTTCCCAGTTTTCTAAGAAAAATAGATATTTCCAATTTGATTTAACAAGGGAGTTGTCAGTCAAAACTACTAAGGGAAGTATCATTGCTAAAAAGTTCTTTGAATCAGTTTCCATTAAGGCATATAAATGTTATTTATCTACAGATATTATCATCATACCCATTATTGAATTTGTATATAATCCTCAATATGGATTAACTTTCAGACCATGATGCAGAAATTTATTGTAAGAAGAAGGAGGTTATGATTTTTTATGATGATGATAAATAACACCTTATCTTTAGAGAAGAATCACCACCACCTAATTCTTATCTAGATCCACCCCCAATAGCTAAACTAAATTCAATTATTGGGGAGGAAGAGAATGAAATAATTGTGGGTGAGGAAAGGAATGTTCAAATAGAGGATGTACCTATTGTGAGAGAATATGTTGATGTGTTTCCAGAAGATTTACCTGGACAACCTCCAGAATACAAAATTGAGTTTTCTATTGATTTAATTCCTAGTTCAAGGACCATATTGAAGACCCCTTATAGAATGTACACTGTAGAATTAGTGGAACTAAAGAAACAACTAGAGGAATTGAGTAATAAGGGATTTATTCACCCTAGTGTTTCTCCATGGGGAGCCCCTATCCTTTTTGTTAAGAAGAAAGATGGATCTATGAGGTTATGTATCGACTACAGGGAGATCAATGCAATAACAATAAAGAACAAGTATCTTATACATCGTATTGAGGATTTATTTGACCAAATACCTGGAGATCAATACTTTTCAAAGATTGACCTTCGATCTGGATATCATCAGTTGAGTGTGAAGAAGGAAGACATTCCGAAAACAGCATTTCGAACCAGGTACGGGCATTATGAGTTTACAGTGATGCCTTTTCGATTAACTAATGCACCCTCTATCTTCATGGATCTAATGAACAGATTTTTCAAGGAATATCTCGATGATTTTTTAGTGGTATTTATTGATGATATATTGGTATACTCCAAAAGCTACGAAGTTTTTGAAAATCACTTGCGCATTATCCTGAAGACTCTTAGAAGACATCAATTATATGGGATGTTTAGCAAGTGTGAATTCTAGATTCAGGAGATTTCGTTTCTTGGCCATATTGTTTCAAATGATGGAATCCTAGTTGATACTGCAAAGACAAAGGCAATCCAAGAATGACCCACGCCAACAAACATAACTGAGGTACGTAGTTTTATTGGCTTATAAAGTTATTATCGGTGTTTCGTACAGAATTTTTCCCGACTGGATAACCCACTAATGAAGCTCACACGTAAAGGGGTTAAATTTGTTTGGAAAAAAGATTGTGAAGAGTGTTTCGAAGAACTAAAGAGAAGATTATTCAATGCTCTTATATTGACTATACCATCAGGGAATGAAGGGTTTGTTATTTATAGTGATTCTTCAAAGAAAGGAATTTTTTGTGTCCTTATGAAAAATGATAGGGTTATTGCTTATGCATCACGACAACTAAAAATTCATGAGCAAAACTATGTTACTCATGATCTTGAGTTAGCTTCTGTAATCTTTTCTTTGAAGATATAGAGACATTATCTCTATGGTGAAAAATGTGAGATTTATACTGATCACAAGAGTTTGAAGTATATTTTCTCATATAAAGAAATCAACATGAGGCAAATGAGATGGCTTGAACTACTCAAGTATTATTATTTCATGATACACTACCACCCGGGGAAGGAAAATAAGGTGGCATATGCCTTGAGCAGAAAGGATCATGGAGTTTGGAGAAAGATGATTGTTGAAAGGGGTCCTATTTTCATGGATCTAGTAAATAAGGATATGGGAATAACCATGGAAGGTGAAACATAAATGCTTTTTCAAATGGTTTCCAAACCATCTTTACTAGAAAGGATAAAAAATTCTCATGCTGATGATAGGGATTTTCAAAACAAGATTAAAGCTTTAAATGATGGGAGATTGAGTGACTTCGTATATGAAGATGGAATTTTGAAATTTGGAAAGAGACTTTGTGTTTCCGATATACCTGATCTAAAAAGGGAATTTTTGGATGATTCTCATTGTTCCAATTTCTCTATACACCCAAGAATCACTGAGATATATAGGGATTTGAAGGAACATTTTTGGTGGGACAACATGAAGAGGGAGACTTCTGATTTTGTGTCAAGATGTATGGTTTTTCAACAAGTGAAAGCTGGAAGGCAACAGCCTGGAGGAGTATTGCAACCTCTTCCCATACCTGAGTGGAAATGGGATAATATCATGATGGACATTGTCATGGGACTACCAAAGACTCCTAGAAGGAACGATGCAATATGGGTCATTGTTGGTTGACTTACCAAGTCAACACATTTTTTTATATAAGGGAATATCTACCACTTGAACGTCTAGCAAGAATATATATTAATAAAGTTTGGAGACTTCATGGAGTACCCCTATCGATGGTTTCTGATCATGATCCATATTTTACATCAAGATTCTAGAAAAGTCTTCAGAAGTCCCTCGATACTGATCTTCGTTTGAGCACTGCCTACCACCCACAAATTGATAGACAATTAGAACAAACAATTCAAACATTGGAAGACATGTTGAGGTCTTGTTCACTTGATTTTCAAGGCATGTGGGATCAGTATTTTCCTCTCGTAGAATTTTCCTACAACAATAGCTTTCATTCAAGTATACAGATGGCACCCTATGAAGAATTATATGGGAGGTGATGTCGTACACCAACTTAATGGGGTGGTGTTGGTGAAAGAAAGCTCGTGGGTCCAGAACTTGTTGAAGAAATGATGGAAAAGGTGAAGATTATCCAGAACCATATCAAAATAGCTCAATGTTGGAAAAAGAGCAATGCATATAACCGAAGGAAGGATTTAGAGTTTCAAGAAGGTGATCAAGTTTTCATAAAGGTATCTCCATGGAAGGGTATTATACGATTCGGTAAGAAGGGAATGTTAAGTCCCAGGTACATCGGACCTTTTGAAATTCTGGACCGAATTGGAGCCGTAGCTTACCGTTTATCAATGCCTCCAAGTATCTCCAAGGTTCACAATGTGTTCCACGTGTCAATGTTAAGGAAGTACATTCCAGACCCAACACATGTACTCACTTATGAAGAAGTAGAACATGAGCCTGATCTATCTTATTGTGAGGATCCTATCAAGATTCTTGATACTATAGAACAAGTATTGAGAAATCAGAGGAATCTCCCGGTGAAGGTTCTATGGAGGAACCATAAGATCGAGGAAGAAACATGGGAGCCTGAGGAGCTTATGTTAAAGAAATACCCGAATCTTTTTAGGTAATATTCTGGGAATTTCGAGGACAAAATTTTTGTAAGGAGGGGAGAATGTAACACCCCAAGGTTTTTAAAATAAATATAGAATGAAACTTTATAATATATCCATTAAAACACAACTTTTCTTCTTCTATGTTTTGAATTTCAAAAAATGGTAATCTAGAGTTGTGTTCAGTAAGTCATTTGGAGTCTGATAGAACAAACTTGATTTTTTTTCGTGAATAGTAACATACCCTTATGAATAGTAATATAAATAGTAATATGACCCTAATGAATAGTAAATTTTATTTTTATTTTATTTTCTTATGGATAGAAGATAATAACATCTTGGTTAATTATTTATTGTGATAAAGAAGTTATTGTAAAATTAGAACTGTTAATTTTTGAATTAAGTATGATTTTATTTAAAAGTTAAATTAATAATATTTAGAAAATTATTTTTCAAAAATGGTCTTCACTTTTTAATTCTACATGTCAAAAAATGGTAGGGGTGAATTTTTTGGATTTTTCTGAAATTCTAGATTTTTTTATGAATAGTAAAATACGATAAATGCTAAATACTTGATTTACTGCATCATAGGTGATGCAAGGATGATGTAAGCCCACTTGGTTCGAAATCACATGCCATTATTACTATTAGGGGTCACATAAAACAATATTATTGGTTGTCTTGAGGGAAATAATAAAATAATGAATTAAATATTCAAAATTTACTCCTCTCCTCCACTATAAAAACCCCTCACCACTCCCTCTTCTCTTCACTCCTCTAAGCCTTGAAGCTCCTCAAAGTTATTCCCAATTACCCTTCCCTAGTCTCTCCCCACGTCCAATAAATTTTAGTTATTTCCAAAAGACCAAAACCCCTTCCCTTAAGGAGTTTCTCAAGGAGGTTATTTCAAGAGGTAAAGTACCCTTCTTTTTCATTTGGTTTCATTTCAATTTATCTTCTTTTGTTATCCTCTCATCACATACTCTATCCAAATGATCATGATAACTCCAGTAAAATCTATATATTGGATTTATATCATGTTAATGGAAGAACCATAATAAATATTCTTACTCCCTCCCTTTTATTTTATAAACGAATTCGACATCCATGAGGTTCTGATTTATAACCTTCGTGGACGACGAAGTTTCGTTCTTCAATTTATTCTTCATTACTGGTCATGAAACCATATTCATGGTTGAACCAGAATATACTATATTTTTTATAACCTAATTAATATTCAGGAACCAGAATATTTACATATAATTATGTTATATGACAAAACTAGTTTATAATATTCCAAATACCGCCGAATAATCGAAGTGGTGGTCATCTAATGATTCATCTTCATTCCATGTAACCAAATGATAGAAATGTACAATAAAAATTCTGGATGTTTATAAATAATATTTAATTTCAATTCTGTAGATTTACATCCATTCCACTTCATTACTTAAAAGCAAGTGAACCCAATATGAAAATAAAGGAAACGAACACTCCAGAACGACGAAATTCAATACAATAACTTATCAATAAAAACATAAATGAACTAACCAGAATTATGGTAAACTAAATACATGTCTAATAGGTTATGAAATAATTTATTAACAAGTATAATTTCATATTATAGGAGCTTAAGTTCAATACAGGAACACGTTTGGAGTTAAGGTAAGGGTTTTTTTCACCCGAACTTCCATTTTCATTCGGGATACTTTCATTGTCTAAATACCTCAATGAAATTCTTATGTATTGTTATTTAATCATCATATATTCTGTGTGAGTATCATATATATGTTTATAAACCAGAATACTTCCTTATTTTATGGATAGTTACATGTTTTAAAAGAATCTCTCAAAACTGTTTCCAAAAATATGAGCCCGATACAAGGGAATTTCTCAAATTCATATCTATTTTCAAGGGAAATATATAATCTGTTTTTAGAAACCATTATTCTTATGAAAACACTAGTTTTATTATGAAAATACTATCTTACTTAACTTCTGGTTTTATACAAAGAATTTTCCAAAAGAACTCTTCTTTTCAAAATAAAAGAGTATTCATCTCCAGAATTGCTTAATGATTTTATGAGAGTGTTTTCATCTAATTAAACACTCTTGTTGATTCCATGGTATTATTGGGTTTAATAATTTATAAATTCATCTACCATATTTTATTTAATGGTTATTACTAACTCTATTGTGTATGATCTATCCTAAAACCATTCACCATATTATTCTGAATGGTTAGTGTTTTATGTTTGATGATTGGGGAAAGATAGTTACATTTAATATGATAGTTTCAATATGAATGTATTTGTTGTTTATGTTTATCCCCACTCATATGAGGAACTCATTATACTTATTATGTGATGGGTGGATCCTGCTATAGCCCCTCGATGCATCGGTAGGTCTCATGAGACAAATAGACGTGGAATTGGCCGAGGCCTTTCCCAATGTGATATGGATTTTGGTGGAGGCCTTAATCACTAGATGTCTTGGCCGAGGCCATGAAAATATGATTCAAAATGTCCGGAATATGCACTTACCTCATTATGAATCTAGTAATTGAAAGTTCATGTGGATATTCGACTAGTATAATACCCTTGATTATGTTTTACTATGTTAATATTTACTCAGCTCATATTCCTACCATAATATGTTCAAGTTTATTATTAAAGGAATGTGTTTTCAATAGTTCACCATGTCTAATGTTTATATTATCTTTCGCTGTATTGCTTACTCTTACTGAGCGTTTGATCTCACCCTTTCTTATGTTTCATTTTTCTCAGTATATGAAGAAGTAAATTATGAATGACATGCAAGCATAATCTAGGAGACATGATGTTACTAGTGGAATAATTTAGTGTTGTTTTTCCTTTCCATATGTAAATTTGAACTTATTTATGTAACTTTTTTCCAATAATACTAAACTACTTAGTCCTTCAGGATTCATTTTCCTTGTATGTATTCCAACTTAATCAAATAAGGCATCGGCTTCAGGCAACTGGGGATGGGTCCTTACATGCGGGGTGTTGTAGCTCTCAAAATAAAAGGATTCATGAAGGAGAGTTAGTTCTTATAGTGAGGTGAGTCCCCAAAATTAAGGTATTTTTTCGAGAAAAGAGGTTTCCCATGAAGTATAAATAGTTTTCAGAAGATAATATAGTGTGTGGAATAGGAAAAGATCCACAGAAGAGGAAACGGTCCGCAGAAGAAGAAACGGTCCACAAAATAAGAGGCGGTCCTTGGAAGCAAGGATTTCCAGTAGAGGAAGAAATTTTTCATGGACCCGGAGTGCCTTGAAGAGCATTTATTATATGTGGGGCATCAGTGTTCCACAAAGAAGAGGTAGTTCTTGGAAGGGAAGGTTGTTCATGAGGCACTCACTCCTCACGGTGCAAGGTAGTTTTCAGAGGATATAGGAAAGTCCACAAAGGAGAAACATCCTGTAAAATAGTGTGTGTACCCAGTTGATACACAACAGATATAGAAGAGAAAACACATATAGATTTTTTTTTGAAGAAGATCCAGACATGCACACAAACTCATATTTTCTCTGAGGAAGATGGAAGATAGATCGCGACACTGTTATAAACTATTTCATATACTTATGTGTCACAGTGGTAAGATGATGTGACTGGAAAAATTGATATCAGTTGATTATAATTTAGATTAGAGAAAATATAGTTTTCATCAATCCGCAACAAATTAATATAATTCTAACTGATAGAATAGGAGGATAGTCTAGATATCAAATTTTTTTCCAGGAATAGATAAGAGGAGTTTCTTGCATGTTTTTTTTAAGTAAAGAAGTGGAGAATAAGTTTGTGGAAGAACAAAGAAGAACTACAACATCGAATAAGACTTTATAGGAATAATTTATTGGTGTTACAAACCCTCATCAAGAAGGAGAAACTTTTTTGGGAGGTATTATAATGATCTATCCAAGAGATGTAAAACATGCACTACTGAATTGTATTCAAAGTGACCCATGATTGTAAGGGAATAGCATACTGGTTGTAACCAAAAAAAGGATTGTTTCTAGTGGTTGTGTGGATATTATTTTTTCCAACCATGCCAAGAACTAGCTACTCTTATTGAGTAGTGAAGCTTATAAAAATATAATGTTCTTGTTTCTACTTATTTAATATTATTCCATGTGATAAGGAAAAGATAATAAGATAATTTTGATCCTAACAGGTCAAATAGGTAAAGGTATAAAAAGTTGAATTGGATTAGAAAATTCTCAAACACTGAACCCCCCCCCTCTTAGTGTTTGGAATATCCCAAACTGGTCCTCGCACATACCAACATAAGAGTGTTGGAACATACACTGCCAGAAGAAAGGATTACACCCAAATGTGTTTATTGTTTCACTGAAAAAACCAAATTTAGGAAATAATAAGATCATATTATTGTGGTTGATAAATCAAATGGAAGTATTTACCACATTCTAGGGGGAGGCGAATGGGAAAAAAACATCAACTCATTTTATTTTGAGGTGGGATACTTAAATATATATCGAGGGTGAAATACCATTGTATTTGAGGCATTAAAGATTTATTGGGAATTCAATATTGACACAATAGTTGATAAAAATATGGTATGAGAAAAAAGGTAGTCGAATATTGGATTTGGAATTTCAAAGACTAGTTGTGGGACCAACACAATGACAATATAACCTTGTTGTCCCAATTCCTACAATATTCTACTCTATTGGAGTTGAGTTGGTGGTGAAATAGGTGGTTTTGGCATATACCTGAGTTTTCCGCTATAATCTTACCTTTGGGACAAGTTTTGTACCTTTCCCTAGTGATTCAATCAGTTATAAATGTTCAAATACAAACCTTATGAGTTTTGAATTATTATTTGGAAATTCCAGATCCTCTTCTCTTCCTACACTTGATACATATTATAATTCTATTGTTTGCTGAGTGAGACATAAAACTAACCTATCCTTCTTCTCAATGTCAAGTATTTGGTGTGATATATAGGTTTTGGTCAAGTTATTTCACCTCTCACTGAACTATCAATACCATATGACATTCTTACCCCAATCAAAACATCATAGGGTTCAGATTATCACTTGACTATCAAATCCAACCTCAATAGGATAGCTGGTTATAGATCAATAAATAAGTGTGAGTGATGAATTCACCATGAGCTTCTGATTCTCTATGACTATATATACATTTTTCACTCTTTTCACTTTAACCTTGACTGAGGCCTCCTTGTATTCCTAATAGATAGATTTGGAAACTAAAAAGAGTAGTTAAAGAAGCCAAGATGGGAGAGAGAATGAAGTCCCACCTTGCTTTCAAGTATATGGGGGAGAAAGATAAAACATATTCTGAGGGGTTCCTTTGTAGGTTCTTGATTTGATATATTCAGGGTTTTTAATGATCTAGAGTAGAATTCCCACATGCTAACCTACTCAGTTACAGCCCTAAGTCTAAGGCAATAAACATACCAGGCTACAGATACATGACCACCTGTTTATCTACTATTATAAGCGGGAGCAGTTGAAGGTATCCAGTTTAGTGTCCCAAATTTGGGAATAACTTTCTTATGAATGGATGTTTCGATTATAGTAGTAGGAATAGGTGCCCTTAGTCTAAGATAAAAAAGTTGGAGGTCTTTGGAGCCCATTCTGTATTTGTATTCCATATGAAAGGACCTTAACCAAAGAGACAAGGAGGTCACATGATAGAAAAAATATTTTCAATTAATTTATATTGAATATCAATGTTTTAAACTCACAAAAGTGTTCCTCTAAGATGAATTGTTTCATTTTTATGATTTTGGTGTTATTTTGAGCTGAATAGTAAAAATTGGCCATTTTGGATTTTTAACAGTTTTAACTTATTTATGTAGTTTGGCCATAACATTATCTACATTGATCCGAATTGAAAAATTATTTCTTTTACATATTCTACACATCCAGGGATTCATTTAAAATTTTTGGACTAAAAGCTGAATCGGCCATATGGAAGCTCCAAAGAAGCTCACAATTTGGATCAAGAAAACTGTTTCCAGTTCTGCCTAGTTTTGGTGTGGGATCCATAACTCATCCATTGTGGGACCCAATCTTGCAAAATTCGGTGGGTGGACGCCAAAGGTGTTTTGGAGAATCTTTTATTAAGGAAGAACCGCGGGATTCGTCCTTTTGAGGGTCCATTAAGGCTGCCTAATCCGGGGTTTGACGTTTTGGAGATTCTGACTGGACAGAATAAATGATCAGAGTAAAAAGGTCATACCTCTCGGCATACCTGTCCAAATCCACTGAGATATTTAGGGGACACGGCCAAGACAATTACGAACAACATTTAAGAAGGTCTCAACGCGTGAAGAGGTCATTTATTAGGTCCAAAACGCGACAACATTAGGAGGATAGAAATCTGGCTATAAAAGGAGGAGAGCTCCTCCTCCTCAACACATCCCATTATTCATCACATTCCTTCTGGGACACCAAGGAGAAGAACTTCTCATATTTTTCTTTTATTTCTTTTATTTTTAAATGTATCTCCTCTCCCGCATTATCTCTCTTACCCCATCCATGGAGGGATAGTTTCATTTGAGTGATCGGAAAGAGGGGAGGCTGGACCTATGTGTTGTGTTTCAGTTTTTGTGCTTGAAATGAATAAAATTTGTTCTTCTTTCTTCTTCTGGTTCCAATTCATAATTCAGTATTAAATTCCGAATGCGTTTGTGTTAAGGTTTTTATTCTGAAATTATAAATTTCTTTGGTCGATGATCACATCTCCCTCCACCCAATTCTAATCTGTATACGGTGGAACATGATTAGGGTTGGGTGGTGATTGCTCGACGGTTGTCAAGCACATGTGTAGGATTGTATGTCGAAATCTTGGTTTATTAGGGAACAACAATTCCAGTTCTGGGATTTCTCTAATTAATCAAGAGACCTTCTACAACCCTAAACACATTGAAAAGAGGATAGACCAATCTAAGGTTTTAGAAAGGAAAATTCTCATCACATCTCTCTTACCAGTTTAAGGAAGAAGAAGAGATAAAATTTGGAAACCATGATGGCACAACACTAAGTCTAGCCGAACCTAATCTAATCACCGTCTTTATAATTTGTTAAAATCAATCAATTTCTGTTGTTTGTTTCTCTCATAGTCATTCAAATTTGTTAAAACCAATCTTATTAAGAAAACCAACAAAAAGTGACAACCTTGTTTTGTGTGCACTCCTCTTCGGAGGACTACCTAGGATCAACTGCTATACTATACTTAGGTAAATAAAATATTGTTTTGCCATGCCCCACGACAGGCGTGCGTCAAACTTGGCGCCGTTTCCGGGGATGAAGTGCCACAACCTATTTGTAAATATTTGACATTTTCAAATTTAAAAATAATTTTTTTTTTAAAAACCTTCTTTTTCCATGATGTATTCAAATTCAAATTTGTATGCATGGGAAGATTACTCACAGGTGCAATATCAAGAACCAGAAACTGATTATCGTGATCTCAATGATCGGGTTGAAAGGATTAGTAATACTTTGGATGATTTGGGTAGCAAAATGGAATGGGCATTGAACTATGTTCGTGCAATGATGGAGAAACCCGACCCTAAGCCAGAGCAAGAACCTGAGATAGTGGTGGAAGAAATTTCACCACTCATCATTGAAAAACCAGAGGAGGTAAATGTCGGGGTACTTGAAAACTCATTCATCCTCACTCAACCAATTATACCCGAGATAGATGAAAAGGAGGATGACTTTCTTGCTGAGCCAAATGTGGGAGATCAACAAGAATTGGATAAATTCTGGAATGAATGTGAGGAGCTGCTTGATCGCCCCAAGCCTTGCAAAGAAGAAGAGCCAGCACAACTAAAAGAATAACCCACACAATTGTTAAAATTTGAAGTCATTATGGAGGAGACCGACTACCTACCTCCATCCAGTTATAATAAAATCCAAGAGGCACTTTCAACTAAAGAAGTGATTGAACTAGAACCAACTCAGGGAGATTATCCTTCCATGAACTCTAATTTTTCTGATTTCATTCAATCTGATTTGAGTATCACTCCTTATAACTTTGAATTTTCAGATTTGTTCAATCCTTGTATCACCTTGGAGGAAGAAGAAGAAGGAGAAATTTCACCTGTTGAGGAACACCTGGAGCTCCCTAAGGACATTGATCATATGCTTGAGGAAGTCCAAGAAACGATAACAATGGCTCTGCATGAAGAACCAAATCTACAAGCCACCTACCTTAAAAGGGAAGATTTTGAAATTAATATTTCAAATTTAAATTTTCAATATCCCTTTGATTATTCTTTTCATGCAGCACATCTGGGGCAACCATTGGATTTTGAAGAACACGTTGCACAAGTAGAAAATAAAGAGGAGGAGGACCCATACTTCATCCTACCCCCTCCATGCAAGCTATACCACATTGCAAAGGGGGTGGATCTGGTGTACTCTATACATGGAATCCTCCTCAACAAGGACAATGAAGCTCAAGCTGGGAAAAGCCACATGTGGTGGTTCAAATCAGAGAAGCTACATCCACCATCAGACTTTGGATAACAGCTGGTACTGCCCACCGGAGGCAGTAAAAATTCAGGGCCCACTTGGGAGATCATACCAAGACTTATCGCTTGATTTCTAGGAATTTAGATTTAAATTTCATTTCTTAGAAGTAGTTTAGAATTCATCTTTTTCCTCCTTATAATTTTGAGCTTTAATGACATGATAATTGTTCTTAATTTTGAAATTTTATTTTGTAGGATCATGATGGAAGAAGGAAGCCCCAAAAATTTGTTAAAGGGGACTGAATCTTTATTTCAAAAGGGAGTTCATTTTTAAATTTTAAATTTTAAACTCCTTAAATTTTTTGTCCAAAACTTGTTTTAAGCTTTAATGATAAGAATTGCATACCCACACTTGAACTAATGTTTTACTTGACTTCTCTAGGAGACATGAGTTTCATAGAAATCCAGTGATTCTATGTTTTAGATTTCAATGTTAATGAGATTGAATGATTAAAATGGATAATTTGATGATTAAAGTGAAGCAAGGATATTGAAATAAGGAATCATGATTTAAGGGAATTAATTGATTCATGTAAATGAAATTTCCCTTCCATTTTTCATTCTTTGAATTTCTGAAATTCATGTGAATTAATTTGTTATTATTAATCATGCCATGAGTGATTGTCCAATATCATATTCTCATTCCTGAGAGGATTTCTAGACCAAATGTTTCCTATTTTATCTTGAGCATATTTCTTGATTTATCTTGGGATGTGCCACCTTCTAGAACTTGTATTGAAACTTGTCAAATCTATGACTGTACAAAACCACATTTAAAATGATTGAGGCATCTCTTTGGCTAGCCACATTTTATCCTAAGACCCACCTTTATATTTATCCTTCGTAAGCCCTTAGATTCCATGAATTGACTTATAGGTTTAATCCACATTACAATCCAATTTTTCCTTACCTACCCGCACTTTTAGTATTTTTGCATGGTTATTTCAAGTTTGAGTGTGGGGGAAGGGCCTTTTGTGTGCGTTCCTTGGGATATGTATCATTTTTGGGTGGTGTAATGTTTGCGTCATCATTTTGGGCAATGTATTATTAGAAAATTGGGCATGAGTCATCATTTCATTATGCTTCTTTCATTTCATCCGGTTCTCCATAAAAAAAAGAAGAAGAAAAATCAAAATAAAGTTGTGCCTTTCTGGAGCTTTACACAAACAAAAAAGAAAATAAAGATGTGCCTTTCTGGAGCTTTACAAAAAAAACAGGGAGAACTTGGATGATATCATTCTTTGTAATCATTTATTGACTCATGACCCATGTCATTGAAAGGGGAGTGGTGTTGTGATTCACATTTCAAGGGGATTTGAGTGAGGTTCATCTTGTGTTTTCACTTGATTAATCATGAATTGTACTTAAGAGTCAAACCTCCTACTTCTGGCCTTAAATTATTTCAATCATTTACCCACCAACCCTAATCCACAGTGTCATTTGAACCTTTATTGCAAGTCCTCATGATTTTATGTGTGTTTTGTCTTTACAAAGTGGAGAAAGTAGTTACTTTACAAGCCTATGGATAAGGAGCATGTTCTCATGATATGAGAATAACTCCACTGTTAATTGTATCATGAGTGATGAGAGAAAATATTCAAAAGTGAGGTAGGTCATGATTTGGCATGTTTAATAATAATAAATTAAGAAGCTTGAATGAATGAAAGGAGAAGCTTCATTATTTTTCAAAGGGGAAAAGTAAAATGCATGAATTGATTATTTCTTTGAAAAATGTGAAATTAAATTGGTATTTTTGTGGAACTGGAAAATTTGATTGGACATTGATAATTATTTGATTTTATTCCATTTGAAATTTAAATATTGGTGACATTGGTGTCCTTTGAATTCCATGTTGAGATTTTATGCTTGAGGACAAGCATAGTTTAAGTGTGGGGGAATTGATAGAACAAATATTTTCAATTAATTTATATTGAATATCACTGTTTTAAACTCACAAAAGTGTTCCTCTAAGATTAATTGTTTCATTTTTATGATTTTGGTGTTATTTTGAGCTGAATAGTAAAAATTGCCCATTTTGGATTTTTAACAGTTTTAACTTATTTCTGTAGTTTGGCCATAACATTATCTACATTGATCCGAATTGCAAAATTATTTCTTTTACAGATTCTACACATCCAGGGATTCATTTACTATTTTTGGACTAAAAGCTTAATCGGCCATATGGAAGCTCCAAAGAAGCTCACAATTTGGATCAAGAAAACTGTTTCCAGTTCTGCCTAGTTTTGGTGTGGGATCCATAACTCATCCATTGTGGACCCAAATCTTGAAAATGTCGGTGGGTGGACTCGCAAGGCATTTTTGAGAATCTTTTATTAAGGAAGAACCACGGGATTCATCCGTTTGAGGGTCCATTAAGGCTTCCTAATCTGGGGTTTGATGTTTTGGAGATTTTGACTGGACAGAATAAATGATCAGAGTACAAAAGGTCATACCTCTCGTAATACCTGTCCAACTATGCTGAGATTTTGAGGGGACACGGCCAAGACAATTACGAACAACATTTAAGAAGGTCTCAATGCGTGAAGAGGTCATTTATTGGGTCCAAAACGCAACAACATTCGGAGGACAGAAATCTGGCTATAAAAGGATGAGAGCTCCTCCTCCTCAACACATCCCATTCTCCATCCCATTCCTTCTGGGACTCCAAGGAGAAGAACTTCTCAGCTTTTTCTTTTATTTATTTTATTTTTAAATTTCTCTCATCTCCCGCATTATCTCTCTTACCCCATCCATGGAGGGGTAGTTTCATTTGAGTGATCGGAAAGAGGGGAGGTTGGACCTATGTGTTGTGTTTGAGTTTTTGTGCTTGAAATGAATAAAATCCGTTCTTCTTTCTTCTTCTGGTTCTAATTCACAATTCATTATTAAATTCCGAATACGGTTGTGTTAAGGTTTTTATTCTGAAATTATAAATTGCTTTGGTCGATGATCACATCTCCCTCCACCCAATTCTAATCTGTATACGGTGGAACATGATTAGGGTTGGGTGGTGATTGCTCGACGGTTGTCAAGCACATGTGTAGGATTGTATGTCGAAATCTTGGTTTATTAGGGAACAACAATTCCAGGTCTGGGATTGCTCTAATTAATCAAGAGACCTTATACAACCCTAAACATATTGGAAGGAGGATAGACCAATCTAAGGTTTTAGAAAGAAAAATTCTCATCACATCTCTCTTACCAGTTTAAGGAAGAAGAAGAGATAAAATTTGGAAACCATGATGGCACAACACTAAGTCTAACTGAACCTAATCCGATCACCGTCTTTATAATTTTTTAAAATCAATCAATTTATGTTGTTTGTTTCTCTCATAGTCATTCAAATTTGTTAAAACCAGTCTTTTTAAGAAAACCAACAAAAAGTGAAAACCTTGTTTTCTGTGCACTCCTCTTCAGGAGACTACCTAGGATCAACTGCTATACTATACTTAGGTAAATAAAATATTGTTTTGCCATGCCCCACGACAGGCATGCGTCATCACACACCAAATCTTGAGTTCAATTCCCAGTTTCATTAGTAATCACAGTCAATCATTTCATTATCTAGGTTTTAAGTCAGAGAAGTCAAGAAAAACACTGAACTTTCAATCACACGATGTACCCTCTCATTATTCCCATGATTCCTTATTCCACCTACTTAGGTAGGTCACTACACTCTAATATCTATCTTGTTTGGTTCACCTATGGTTCTATTTTTTATTGATGCGATTGATCCTCTAGTTTTAGAGGATACTAATTACTAAAAATTTGAGTGGTGGTGTGGTAAGGTCATTGCTCATGGTGTATGAAGAATGTTATGGATTTGAGATCGATACTGAGATATTCTTCTACCATTCCAAGTGGAATAAATAAAAAGAGAATAAGAAATAATAATTCAACATATAGTGTTTCATAATTAAAGAAGTGTAATTACTAGGATGAAATGGTCATATGTATCTCGGTTTGTATAGATTCTTAACACATTGCTATCAAGGGTGAGTCTTTTGACTACTTAGCTGCCTTATGCAACTATAGGAAATCATTTCTTTTTACACAAGTGCATGGGATTTGCTTAGTGGCTTGAAAAAATCTGAAATGGAGGAGATAGAAGGGACTAGGGAGTGAGAAAGTGGAACAATGAGTGGGGACTGACTGCAAAACACAAAGGTAAAGCAATGGAAGCAGTTATATCTCTTTCACCCAATCTATCTTGAAAGCGAGGACTGAAGTGAACTGAGTGAATGAGAGGATGTTTAAAACTTAATGTTATTTACTCAATGGAGTCATGATTATAGTTTATATAAATTTTCCATCTTTGAACACTAAATTTCACACCCGTATTGTATTCATATGAATTTGAATCATTGCTTCTTTCCTATTCCCCTTCACATCATTGAATCATACTCAGACACCTAAATACATTTTTTGGAGCTATGACTTGGCTAGTTATCATAGACTAGTACAATGTGTGTGGTTCTTCCAAAGGAAGGTGTGTCATAGTTCATTTAGTAGGTGTCATCTCCCTATCCAAATGATATCAACAGCATAACAACACCAATCATAGATGTGAATTTTAATTTCCAACCATGAAAACAACCCGTATGTTCAATAAAATGATTTTAAGTATTTTTTCCATTTGATAGACCATTTTTTCAATATCCCCAACTGATTCGATCCACCGCCCATGGCTAAAAGAACTGAACACCTAATTTCAAGAACCTGATGTTCACTACCACATCCTTACCAGTAATTTGTTGTTGGATAAATGAGAGGCCTCTTCGTGGACTTGGACCATTTTTAACATTGATTTCAATCTAAAACACAACAATCATGGTTGGGTAATGGTCGAAAACAAATCGGGTTGTTGGGAAAATACTAAATGGGTTGGTTGAGTGGGGGGTTTTTTTATGATTTTCCGATGTATTCTCAACTCAACCATACAAAACTTCATATGTGAAAAAAGGATCAATAAACACGAGTCTATAATTTTTTTCGTGGTACGTAAAATAAGTAGACCATTATGGTATGTTATTGAAGAAGAATCTAGAATATGAGGCTGAATTCAATCCACTCATTCGTTGTCTCTCAACATTTCAAACCTATATAAGATTGTGAAGGAATCAAATTTGGTCATGCATAGCAGTAGAAGATTTAAATTCCTGATTTAAAGAAAACTACCAAATCCATGTACTTCTATTTAACCTAACGATATATACCTATAAGAAAGGGAATACCTACTATAAAACAATAATACCACCAAAAGGCTCATGACCCAGCTCCCCATTCTACTAATAATATATAAGGTATGAGCATATCATAACCTCAATCTCTTAGTAACTCATGAGTATAGATTTATTCTCTCTTCTTTACATGACCTCTTTACTTTCCCTAGTTTTTGAAATAGTTTAGGCTATCAAGATTTATCTTGAAGAGGAAATGAGTTATCATTCTGATCATTTTCTTTGGTCAGGGTGGTCAGTAGGTAGGTCCGATTCTAGCTCCAATTCAATCACATTTCACTAAACTACTAACTAATTACATCAAACATTCCTCTTTCTACTTCTGAGTCTCACATTGGATTGATTACCTTTCTCTAGTAAGAACCATAGAAATTCAATGAGTGATACATTCACTCAAATGAAAGTAGTAGTGGAACTCTCAAAGTCTTGTAGGTTCAATAAACAATAGATGGTCCTCTCTTCAATATTGATTTTATTTCTTGGGGAAATGAAAGCATAAGGGAGTATTAAAGTAGAGTACTAACAGAAAAAAATCCCCAAACGATCTACCCATTCATGTAACGACTGTACATACAACAGCTTTTATAAAAGAACCCGGCCATATCTATCTCCTCCTTGGAAAAGTGGTTATATGCCCTTTGGATGGTCAAACAAACAAGACAAATAGAATTAAGTCTGATTGACTTTATTTATTATCACTAAGGTATCAGAAAGATCATATCAAGTAGATTGTATTCCTCCCTTTGATATTACACTATTTTTTAGTGATATTTTTATTTTTCTTCCTTCTATGGGAATTAAAAGACTCTTCCATCTCACTATGACTCAATGATGGTTTAGTCACATCTCAAATCAAACAAAAGGTAGAGGTGAAGGTTCTAGGTGTATTCTCAGTTGAGACTTAATGTGGGAAGGACTATGATTTATCACCGGTGCACATGAGTAAAGGAAAGTCCAAGGTGAGAGGTTTGAAATTGTTTCTTTGTGGTGGGTATGGTAAATGATAGTATAGAATTCAATTAATAGTTCTAACTATAATTAGAGATATATAGAATAGAAAAGACCAGAGACTTTAAATTGTAGAATACTTATTATATCTTTCTGAAGAAGATAAATTAAGGTTCCTGCCAATTGTCCACCTACCTTTCACTTTCATAAAATTCCTCACATATAAAAAACATATTGAGTAAAATGAAGACTGATAGAGATGATACTAAGGTATCAAGTTACATCTAAGTTCGTATCATAATATAGAGTTCGGAAACATCCTCTTCTCACTATGATCACATGATAGATCACTAAATCCATTTCATAAGCAAGAAAACAATATATTCCTTATCCCCCATTGGCACTGAAGTTGATATAGCCTTTACTTCCCAGTTGCATCACCAAAAATCCATTTTCTTACTCTCATCCTCAATGTTTTCAGAATACATTCATGAGTAACCTTCACTTAACCAAAATCATACACTCAAGTTGGTTTATTAATGAACTTACTCCATGTTCTACCACCTCATCCATCCTATCACATTTATATTTCTATGTCCTTCTTACCACTTCAATCAAAAGTTAAATTAATACTAATGGATTTAGTCTAGAAGGTTCAGTAGAAGACAAAAAATGAATGTACATGGGGTGTACTTGGTGAAGAGAAGTTGATTGGTATCTCATAGAAATCTAATGAACTATACACTTGTTATTGTATCAAGGGTGGGTCTTTAAAGCTTCAAGGAATATAAATATCTCCTCGATTACTCTATAAGTATGCCAGAAACCCCAAAAGAGGAAAATATCAAATCTAAAAGGGGAAATGGTCACCAGACCACCCTAGAATCTCCCAATGGACTTTATCCAAAACAATTATCAGTATTTAATCTTATTATTAATGAAAAAAATACATTTCTAGAAAAAGGGGCACAAATAGAGAACCCATCTTACTCTTGATTCCCCATTATTGAGAGTCCCATGCGACCTAGTATTCCTTATTTGAAATTTTTTTTGAATTCAAACCTTTGGTCTATAATGCTTGGGATAGGACTACCTAACTCAATCAAGTAATAGGAACAAAGGGTATAACTAGTCAACTATATGAATGATAAATGCTTTTCCCCGACCTCAAAAGACTATGTGTTATGACTAGGATTTGCGGTTTGACAGACATTACCCATTCTACTTTCTAGTTTTTTCTCCATATTCTTGAGAATAAATGAGGGTATTTACCTTTTATATAACCACTGACAGATAATAAAATAACCACCATCTTTATTTGACCTACCTTTGAGGGTCTATCAGTTGTATAAATACAAATACCAAGTCATCCATTCACATTCATTAGTAGTCAAATTTCCTAGCATTTGTTCATCCTTTATTCTATTTCATATTCTATTCCTATTCTTTCCTACCCTTGACAATTATATGTGAAACTAAGGAAAATAATCATAGACTGAAGCATACAATGTAAGACAATGAAAATATCCTTCCTCTGTCAATCTAAGAGAGATTATATTTTGTTAATAGATACGGTTGAGGTTCGATATCACCTTAACAATTACTAGGATTGATCAAATGGGATAAAATGATACCTATTAATCAGATAATTATTTTATTTAGATTCATCCCCTAGAATGATATAATATTCTCACAGAGAAGGTAATCTACTCTAATAGTGTGGATCTCATATTTTTTAGTTTCATCCAGAATTTCATTGAGATTGGGTTGGTGCTGAGACATATTCAAGCAGATATCACACACACACTCTCTTTCCCTCTTATGGTAGTGAAGAGGGGTGAGTGACCTAAGGATCACTTCCCTTTCAATGGGTATGGTATTTTAGGATCCCTGCCTCCAATATCTATTATTCAACCTTGCCTCTATCTCAATCTATGTGAGTTTCTTATTCTTTTTCTACTTCAATAAGTAAAACCTTATTTGTTGAAATAGAAAAAGATGAAGGGATTGAATGATAGTGATAAGATACTCGTCTTGTCCTACTTGTCTCTATTATGATACCAGTGAGAATTTTAATAGGTTATATTCTTGAAATTGACTCATTACAGGTACTAGATGAAAGTCACTATGGTTGGGAAGGGGGGATGAGAAAGAAAGAAAAGATGAGATGTCAAGTATTTTATGTTTATTCCTCCTATAACACCAAATCCAAACTAGGTAGATCGATGGAACCTTCTTCAAATATAATATTGTTAGGGAAGGAAATAGTATAGGGAAAGGGGTTCTAACTAAAAATTAATAGTGATATTCTGATGCTATGTAGTTATGGATTCTTGAAATAAATATGATGATCTTTATGGATGATATTTATCTATATTTTTATGTTTGTTATTGAATATGATATTCATAAGCGAGACCCAAATCCTCAAGTAGAATCATAAACAATAAATAATCTACCTGACAGAATAGAATGAGAATTTGAATAACATCATCTCACATATATTCCTCTCTATTTGAGAAAAGAAAAACTCCATCCACAATATTCAAAGGTACTCAATTCATTTTGTATATTTATTCCCATCAGAAGTGTGGATGGACCAACATGGATAGGGGAAATCCTATACCACCATCAATAATATAATATAATGAAATTTATTACCAGTTCTACCATTCATTTGTATGCATATCTAAGCAGAGTTCAATTAGATGACATTGTTGATTCGAGACCATAACCTGTTGACTATATAGAAGATAGAACATTGGAGGAAAGAAGAGTCATGAAAATAAAAAGCTCCATATCTAGTTGGTAACCTAATAGCATTATGGGCATAGATAGTACCATTGTATAGTTCAATATCAAGCTATTAAATCACCTAATGGAATAGAACTGAAAATATAGTAGAGGGTACCTCCATCATGAAGAGTCTCTAGATTGTTTCCAAGTAATAAAGTGAGGCCTCAGGAACAGAATAACCAAGAATAACGATCATGTATGTATTGTTTGTATTAAGAGGGAATCTAGCTATTCTTCTTGATTGATAAAAATAAGAATAATTGTATCAACTCCCCCTTACTACTAGTTTAGTAGTTTATACTTTGTCCACTTCCAAAAGGATGCATGGCTATTGGGATCACTCTTTTTGAGGATGGGGAACTACTTATTGACCAAAAGGTCATCCAAACCCTCTATTTCAGGAAATCCATTTTGTGTATCCACTCCCAATGGTCTTGATTCTTTTTGAAGTATTTTATTGTTACATTATTTAATGAGTGATATCTATTCTCTTTATCAATGAGCAAGGGGTCTGACAAGAGACAAAAAAATCAGATGAATGAAAAGGATGCATTGATATTCGAAGGGTCTCTGACTATGTCTCATCCATACTGGGTTTACGTTTTTACCTCTCCATAAATAAAAATAATAATCTCTAGAGAACCTTAATTTATTCGGTGTACAATTGGAATTGATAAGGTAATGGATCCTTGGCTTTAACTTCATAGTTGGGCCCAATAGTCTCACTTATGGGTTCCCTGGTCGATTACAGGTCAAAATCCATAGTTACATCAAGAACTGTAGCACCAAACCTGCAATATGGTTGAATTCATATGAAGCACCAAGTATGAGAGGTTAGATACTAAAATAGATTTGAGGATGGGGTAGGTGTTCATGTAGGATAATAGGTATAGTTATTAATTCTTGAACTAGTGTGCATGTTTCTTCTAAACGAACTATGACCAATTGGAGGTTGAAGGATTACATTCTAGAGTTATGATTCTAGGTTTATCATAGTAATTTGATGTGTTTTCTATAATAGTGATCTATTAATTTCAAAACATAGAATCTATCAAGAGTGAGTAGTTTAGGGATAGTCATAGTGACTCCATCCACAGGCACCATGGTGGGTGAATAATCCAATCCTTGTATAAGAGTGAGTGTGAAAGACAAATTCTAGTTGTAGGTTGGAGTTCCTTTGAGTATGAAAGGTAGAGTACCACCACTATAATGGATATTATAAGATGTTTCATTATCATAATGTGAGATATTAGATCCGTCTAGCCTATAAGATAAGGAAGAACATAATAAGATGAGGATTGAGAAATTCTAGGTAAACTGAAAGGGTTGGAATAAAGTCCTAAAGAAAAGGACCCATCCATAGATGTAGAATGTCTTAGGGGAAGGAATGAATAAAAATAGATTATATAACCATAATATTGAAATTAGGTCTTACTTAAATAATCGATAGTTTTTAGTTGATGAATCTAGTTTAGTAACAGAGAAAAGGTGAATTTTTACCAAACCTATGAAAAAAGAGGGAGAACACCCGAAAAACTAATAAATTTTCATGGTGATGCCAACTATGATAGGTGTTTCTAGAAATTGGATTATTCCAATTTTTATTGGGTGAATCAAAATATCATTTCCATTCCTATATAAAATATCATTATGGTTATTGCCTCCAATTATTGTGCTCCTATTATGCACAAGAATAGTAGAATGGGGTAGTGGCACTAGTTGGATGGTCTATCTGCCCTTAAGTTGGATCACCAACAATTTGGTCAGTGTGGTGGATTCAGTATTCTACATATTAGTGGGTTATCTTCCATTTTAGGTGTGATCAATGTTTTTCAATTATATTGAATATGTGTGACCTTAGAATGATGATGCATAGATCACCCCTCTTTGTGTGGTCCATTCCTATGACCGCATTCCCCATAGTGTTTTCTCGTCCCATATTGTCTGGGGGAATCACAATGTTATTAATAGATAAAAACTCCAGTACTTCATTTTTAGATCTAACTTGTGATAGAGACCGAATTTTATACCATCAACTCTTTTGGTTATTCAGTTTAAAATGGATATTTTCATATTCAAATATGAATACACATTGCACTATATGATGGGACTGTCTAATTCATGGTACTCCTACTTTGTTCATAAGTGGTTTTCTATTAAAACCTCAATCTATTCAAAATAGAGTATCTAAGAAACAATCATCAAGTAACCAACTACATAAAAGAAATATAGTAGGAACCTCAAAGACTACATGAAAAACAATTGATCCTAAATCCTTATATGATTGGATAGTTAGAATTATCAATGTTGATGGAAGTACTCAAGTGAAGAAACAAGGATATACTTATCTTGAAATTTATATGGGACAATAAGATATTCAAATACATCTGTATATCCATCATATTCTTGGTGGAAGTATTAAAATGATATCATGTGATAAATCTTATCATTGTTGACTACATCATTGACTTGGAATGATGAAACTCATTAATCATATTAACAGTCATATTAGACATTGATCATGTCTACTTCAATTACATCACGTCTTTCAAGTATTTGATATTCCATTCATTCTACCTATTATACTAGAAGATCAATCAAATTGGTTTGCAGGAATCTTTGATGTTGATGGTACCATTGGTATCGCTATAAAGCATCATCTACCTCAACTAATTATATGAGTAAATAATAAAATTCTATAAGATGTATATTATTATAAGGTAGTATTTGGAGGAAATATCTACTTTGATTTTAGTCAAAATTCATAATATAAATGGTCTGTAAAAAGTCGAAAACATGTGATCATGATCCTAGATTACTTTCAATCATGAACATTATGAAGTCATCAACCACGATTATTTTATTTATTGAGTAATATTCCTTTCTTTATGATCTCAAAACATTTAAAATGATAGCATTCACAATAAATAATTCCTATATTTCCGAGACAAATGAAATCGTTTGATGATATAGTCCACCTTTCTTTGCGTATATTGATGAGTAGAAGAGATAACTATCTTGAAGTTCACATCCTCATTGTTCCAGGATATGGAATCATCAGTTAGATCATTTTAATGTATTCAAACAAACAGGTGTTTGGCTATCTCATAATGATATATGCCGTTATCAGTATTGGTGTTCTTGGCTCTCTAGTTTGGCTACATCAAATGTTTACTGTCGGGTTAGATGTTGATACCCATTCATGCTTCACTATTGCTGCCATGATAATAGTTGTTCCTACAGGCATCAAAATATTTAGTTGGATCGATACCTAGATGGTTGGTTCGATCATGAACTTCAAAACACCCATGATCTTTGTTGTGGGGTTCACATTTTTATTCCCAGATAATTCTTGGATTGAAATTTCACTTCACGATACCTATTATTCAATGGAACCGTTCTACTATGTATTTTTTTTATAGGTGTTTTTTTTCTTTATTTGATGGATTTTACTATTGGGTTGGTAAATTCATTGTGTTGGTCTACTAGGAGTGCTTAGGGAAACACCATTTTTGGTTCACCTATTTTTGGGGGGACTCCTACCCTCTATCCAATGAATTTATTAGGAATAGTGTAAATGCCACATTATATTATAGATTTTCCAAATGATTTTACAGTTGTAATGGGTTGATATCTTATAGAGCATATCTATCGGTTGTTTGATTTTTTTTCATTTCGTAGTGGTTGTGATGATCACATCTGCTAGGGAACCTACTCAATTTTTGAGTCCGAGTGTTGAAGTTGAATAGACTCTAACCAAAATGGAATTTATTCTTCTGATTCCCCTATCCCATCATACACTTATTGAATTTATGAGTATTAAAAAGACAAGATGAATTGGCTCGATATGGTTTCCTATGTTAAACAAAATAGTAACTCAAGAATATGGAAGAGAAGGGGGTATTTTACTATTGAGATTGATAAATTCATAGGATTTTTTGGATGCTGACATTGAACCAGTGTTATCTCATCACATAACCAAACATGGATGTCCCAGGATCTAAAATCATATACCAATTGTTCTAGTGAAATCTTTCTCAATTGAATCTTGTCTTCTATCTTCTCTGATGATTCTAATGACTACCCAACTACTTTCACTTATACTTCCATGAGTGATATATTTTAGCATGTGACCTCAGTACCCTACTATAATATTTTCTCAAATATCCTCTTAAACCCCCAAAACATGTATATTTATACCATTCAACTACCCTACAATACATATCATGAGAATGAATCAACTGATATGACCATTTCCTAAGAATTCTAGTGTTTGATGAACTGCATTATTTTCTTTAGAGCATCAAGAGTATGGTCAGATTAGTGGGATAATTTTAGAAATGACCAAGCAATGATTCCACCAGTCAATGAAAATCACACCATGTTTATTCCAATCCACTTCATGAGATATCGACTGATCCGATATTTTATTGGACATGGATAATGCACTATGGATTTCCAAACACACACACACATGACCCATATCTACTGATTTCCATCATTTCCTTAATGAAACTTTATTGAACTTGTGAGTAAACATCTATGAGAAACACGCTTTACCTCTTTGACTCACACCAGATTGGCATTTTCATTTGATCCATTTCTCAGTCTAGAAAATAGAATGGAGTGGGTAATCTATTGAGGTTTGTTGGCATTGCGTTTCTCTTAGATGTAGTATTATCAAATAAAAAAGTTCATCCATGATCATATTGATGTTTTAATGTATTATGGGGTTGGGGGAATTTATATCACAGTCGATAAATTCCACTTGACAATATTGATTGTAGATAATGGGTTTCTTTTGAAGGATTGGGCACCAAACACACTTTCGATGTAAGCTGCCGGAAAATCTCAATTCATGGTGAATTCACACACACCAAGGTTGTTGATTCTAAATATATGGGGGGATACCTGGTCTAAGTACTCAATTTCATAGTATTATCACTCACCGGGTCTTTACTAGGATACATAAAGTATCCCATGTCTTCACTGGTCTGACCTATCCTGGGAGGACGAGGTACTAACTGAGATGCTTGAATTGTGTATCCCAATCACTCCCTAGTCAGTGAGAACTAGTAAATGACCATATCTTCCTTAGTCTGGATGGTCCTTCGAGGACTAGGTATAATATAGGTAGTAAAACTTATCCTGGTTAGACCTAGGTCCCTAGATTAGGATACATCAAGTATCCCAATCATGACTAAGGTGATCACTTACTCTAGCTATTACACCATGAGCCTCTTCCTTCTATCTCTAATAAACCTACCAAAATAGACCATTCCCATATAGTCCTCAATATCAGTCCTGGAGTTTGAAAAATAGATAGTGACATGTGTTGTGTAGATAATCAATTCCCAAAACACATGAACCTTTTGTGATGGTGGGATAGTCAGAGTAGACCATCCATCATCCCACTACCGAGTACAATAAAAACCATGTTAAACCATAGTATCTCCTCCCAAGATGAAACATTTTAGATAGATCACATAGTTTTGTGAAGGGTTTTTTTGTTTTCCTATAATGGATTCTTAGTATCCTTAATATGGACACCTAATAGTATTTCCCCTTACAACTCGCATGATCGATCTCATTGAGCATATATACTAGGTTTTTCCTATCATTCTATGGTTTTATTTCTCTACCCACAAACAATAGATCTATTTTAACAAGGAAAAAGAGTCTATGAGATTATTTATATAATAATAGAGGTTGCACGAGCTATCTCCTTCAGATTCAAGTATGAAATGAACTCCAAAGAATAGTCTCACACTCGAAAAACAATTAGTAGCATGAAGGTACCAGGGTGGTCAGCTAAAGCTGGTGGGATAGGGAATTTAAAAGTTTTCATTTTTGGGATGATGAGACTTATCATCTCTGACGATCCGAGCCCTAGTATGGGTCGAACATCTCGCATAAATTAAAAGATAATATAAATTAAAACTGAAAAAAAAACTCTTTATATATGAATCTGCACTTGAATAAAACTCATTATTGGTGATCGTTGCTTGAATTTTCCATAGCAGGATCCCTCTAGATCATCCACACGTTCTTCAAAAATTTGTAGGAGCACCAATCGTCAAATTCTTAGTACTAGCATAGTGATCTAAATATATCTTCGATGTCCCAATGATCATTTTGATTCACTACCTTCGATGTTTGAAGGTGTTCTTGGATCATCACTTGAGAGATAGACTCTCTCTATAGAAATCAGGAGAGAGAGTCTCTCATTCAAGAATGAATGAATCTTTCATTGTGTAAGACCCTCTCTCTTTCTCTCTCTCTTTATAGTGGAGGTTCTAGAATACCTGGTAGGGTTCCCTGGCCCCTATTTATTTAACGTCCACTAAATAAATAATTATGATGATCTAAATTGCATTAATGTTATTTATTATTTTATCACATACCTATAATATATATAAAATATATTACGTGATAAACCCGAGTCATTTAACTCGACTCGTCATTCACGCTTAATATTAAACAAACCTGAAATATTAAAATAATATTCTCTCAATTAATATTTTCTCATATTTTCTTAACTTGTAAATACATTAAATAAATTCAATCCAATTATTCATAACATGAATAATAATGAAGTTATATATTTCTTTGGTGATCAATACCTTGGACAATACTCAGACCCTGTGGTGGGGCCCACCATGTCTAATATACCTATAAAACAGAATAGGGAGTATTCTTGAATACACTATTATAACCCTCTAGGCCCTAATCTTGATAGCAGTCAATAAAATCCACAGACCAAGAGAGAAGTCTAGCAACCCATCAAGGCCCCTAAAGAGATACAGATTGTCATAGAAACAACAACCATCCTATGAACACGTATTGTGTACTATAATCTCATTTGTCCTTAGATATCTCATAAAGTAGGATGCACACTAGTGTTGTCACCTTTTTCATTCTTTATTATTTATTGATCTATCCTGATGGATTTTACCATAAGACTACTTTGGCCAAAGACTTATGAAGGTAACACCATCCTAATTAACTAAGCATGAGATATATTACTTCCTTACCTCAAAAGCTAAAAATACTTTCTTGGCCCTTCAACCAATGTCATACCACAAATGAATCACCCAACAAAAGCTGCCTCACAATGATTTCATTATCATAGTTTTTCCCTTGCATCAAAGTATGAAATTAAATGGTACGCACTGGAAATGATCTCTAGTCAGGAGACCAATACACATGTCTATATATAAGAACAACCAATGACACCCAAAACATGTGGTATTTTTATTGGTGGTTCTATCCTCATGATCTCACTACTAGAGACCACAGTGTGCGAATTTCATGAGAAGAAGTCTCAATGCTTATGATCCCCCAGCACCTAATAGTCATAAATCTACTGTGTCCAGTCAGTAATATGTATCTATACCATAGGACCTTTGTTTAAGATTAATGTCATGTTATCTCAAGGTTATCATTATATCCTAGGAAGTACTATAAGCATTTTATATGAAAATTAATCTATGGAAATTACCATTAAATAGTGGACTCAAAAAAGTCTACAGTGTAATGTTATGAATACATCATGTATATCTAACTATATACATGATATGGTAATCAAAATTACTTAATATTTTGGTTTAGGAAGCCCAGTATTTCAACACTCCCACTTGCACTAGATCCAACTTTCTATCCATACTTGTTAGCTACTCACATGATAAAGATCATGTTTTTACTGAGTAATGGCTTTAACTGCTGTATTTGCCACATTTTCTCCATATGGCTATTTTTCTATTAGAGATCTCATCTCCTTGAGTAAAACATATCAAGAGATGGTGAACCTGAATATATTCCGTGTTTCCACTATCAAAAATTGTCATCTTATCTAGTACCAATAACATAATTAAAATAATGATAAAAATTTACTTGGTGTGTGATATTTCATGAATTAGAACAAATCGTTGCATTTAAAAACTTATTAGTTGCCTCAGAAGCTTCATAGTACTCAGTATTTGTAGGTATGTCTACCAATGACTCTTATGAACTTGTATCGGTCATCATATTTTCCTAATTATGATATTATATCATGCTTATCTAAGGAATAAAAGTTTATGTCCCACTAGTATCCTTCTTCCCCACATACCAGGTACATATCATTTGTACTTTCTGAAGTACAATCACATAGTTCTGACTACGTACCTTGTAGGGATCCTGGATATAACTGAAATTTTCCTACTATAAAGTATATATTAGAAATATCAGTTCTTGTACGTATCATGGCACACATGATTAATCCATCACTTAATCGAATGGATATCATATCACCATGTTAATCTTTTCTCATGTCCTAGACATAAAAACCTAGAGATATAATTCCATGTGACATTGGTAAAAATTATCCCCTTAAATTGTTCCAACTTGTATTTTTTAATACCATGTCAATATATGTACGATTGACTAGGTTCAAGCTACTGTTAGATCTACCTCAGTAGTTCCTATTCCCTAGAACTTAGGTCTATACTATAAGTCAATCACTAGAGAATTAATTTTATTCTTGTCTTAACTAACTATAAGACCAATATTTTTTTTCCATATGTTGTCGAACATATTTTACTTAGAAAACAAAGATGCTCCCACTAACCTCTAGTAGATAGAAGAAAAATATTCATTCAATATGAATGATCTAAAATCTTGTTACTTACTTTAATACTAAACTGGATTTAAGTAACTTGCAACCTTTTTTTCCATCCAATGGTTTCATCATCCCTTTATGGTTCTATCGTATAGACACACTAAATGATTTTTGTTCATGACATCAAATTCCAAATTAAACGATATTAGAAGTTAGTTATGGAAGGTAAAATTCTAATGGATTTAGGCATATAAACTTGGTATAACCAATATATCTTTATTGGTACTTCACTTATACCATCCATATATCAACTCACTTGAATACCCACTGTATTATTCAATATATATTCCTCTTTTCACTTTGATACATGGAATCCATTATTGAATTTTAATTGGTCTTTTTAATCTTAGATTACAACCATATACTGCTTCCTTGTAGGAATTATTATTCTCATTGAATCATGTATCACCGACTGTAGTGCATATAAAACCATCTTTATTATTTTAACCTTCCTATATAGTACGTGTCTCGGAACATTCTTGTTCCACATGCAATTGTGGAACCAGTTCTTATGCCAACTATATATCCATCACGAGCATTGAATAAATCTGTAACATCCACAAATGATATAGGGTTAAATGACTAAATGATATGACTCATGTCAACAAGGTGCATCTTCCTTTTCGGGAGCCTGTCTGATTAGAACTCCACAGTTAAGCGTGCTTGGCCTGGAGTAGGGATCCGGATGGGTGAACTTCTAGGAAGTTTCCCAGGGTGTGTGTGAGTGAAGACAAAGCACACTGGAAAGGACATGTGTTGGGCTGTGGGGACTATAATTAGTCAGATGACCCGTTCAGGCATGTGGGTGGACCCTGGGGTGGGCCCCACGTGTCTGCGGGGCAACTGGTGGTACCTGGTAGGCCATGACCCGACGTCCATGTTAAGGCAGGGTGGGTGTGTTGTCACTGGATGTGTGTGAGTGAGGACAAAGAACACTGGAAAGGACATGTGCTGGCCTATGGGGACTATAATTAGTCAGATGACCCGTTCAGGCATGTGGGTGGACCCTGGGGTGGGCCCCACGTGTCTGCGGGGCAACTGGTGGTACCTGGTAGGCCATGACCCGACGGCCATGTTAAGGCGGGGTGGGTGTGTTGTCACCGGGTGTGTGTGAGTGAGGACAAAGCACACTGGAAAGGACATGTGTTGGCCTGTGGGGATTATCATTAGTCATATGACCCGTTCAGGCATGTGGGTGGACCCTGGGGTGGGCCCCATGTGTCTGCGGGGAAACTGGTGGTACCTGGTAGGCCAGGACCCAACGGCCATGTTAAGGAGGGGTGGTTGTGCTGTCACCGGGACCCGGTTGCCACATTTGGTATCAGAGGTGGTACCCAGCCTTAAGTGCGGTGCACTGCCTGGGTTAAGATGTAGGTCCCACAACGAGGGCGTTGTGCTCTAAAGGGGGCTGTTTGTAACATACCCAAATGTCTGCGGGGCAACTGGTGGTACCTGGTAGGACAGGGTGTGTGTGAGTGAGGACAAAGCACACTGGAAAGGACATGTGATGGCCTGTGGGGACTATCATTAGTCATATGACCCGTTCAGGAATGTGGGTGGACCCTGGGGTGGGCCCCACGTGTCTGCGGGGAAACTGGTGGTACCTGGTAGGCCAGGACCCGACGGCCATGTTAAGGAAGGGTGACCTTTTGGGAAGTTTTCCAGGGTGTGTGTGAGTGAAGATAAAGGACACTGGAAAGGACATGTGTTGGCCTATGGGGACTATAATTAGTCAGATGACCCGTTCAGGCATGTGGGTGGACCCTGGGGTGGGCCCCACGTGTCTGTGGGGCAACTGGTGGTACCTGGTAGGCCAGGACCCGACGGCCATGTTAAGGCGGGGTGGGTGTGTTGTCACCGGGTGTGTGTGAGTGGGGACAAAGCACACTGGAAAGGACATGTGTTGGCCTGTGGGGACTATCATTAGTCATATGACCCGTTCAGGCATGTGGGTGGAACCTGGGGTGGGCCCCACGTGTCTGCGGGGAAACTGGTGGTACCTGATAGGCCAGGACCCGACGGCCATGTTAAGGAGGGGTGGTTGTGCTGTCACCGGGACCCGGTTGCCACATTTGGTATCATAGGTGGTACCCAGCCTTAAGTGCGGTGCACTGCCTGGGTTAAGATGTAGGGCCCACAACGAGGACGTTGTGCTCTAAAGGGGGGTGATTGTAACATACCCAAATGTCTGCGGGACAACTTGTGGTACCTGGTAGGCCAGGGTGTGTGTGAGTGAGGACAAAGCACACTGGAAAGGACATGTGTTGGCCTGTGGGGACTATCATTATTCATATGACCCGTTCATGCATGTGGGTGGACCCTGGGGTGGGTTTGTTGTCACCGGGTGTGTGTGAGTGAGGAAAAATCACACTGGAAAGGACATGTGTTGTCCTGTGGGGACTATCATTAGTCATATGACCCGTTTGGGCATGTGGGTGGACCCTGGGGTGGGCCCCACGTGTCTGTAGGGAAACTGGTGGTACCTGGTAGGCCAGGACCCGACGACCATGTTAAGGAGGGGTTGTTGTGTTGTCACCGGGACCCGGTTGCCACATTTGGTATCAGAGGTGGTACCTAGCCTTAAGTACGGTGCACTTCCTGGGTTAAGATGTAGGGCCCACAACGAGGACGTTGTGCTCTAAAGGGGGGTGATTGTAACATACCCAAATGTCTACGGGACAACTGGTGGTACCTGGTAGGCCAGGGTGTGTGTGAGTGAGGACAAAGCACACTGGAAAGGACATGTGTTGGCCTGTGGGGACTATCATTAGTCATATGACCCATTCATGCATGTGGGTGGACCCTGGGGTGGGCCCCACGTGTCTGCGGGGAAACTGGTGGTACCTGGTAGGCCAGAACCCGACGACCATGTTAAGGAGGGGTGGTTGTGCTGTCACCGGGACCTGATTGCCACATTTAGTATCAGAGGTGGTACCCAGCCTTAAGTGCGGTGAAGTGCCTGGGTTAAGATGTAGGGCCCACAACAAGGACGTTGTGCTCTAAAGGGGGGGGTGATTGTAACATCCCCAAATGTCTGCGGGGCAACTGGTGGTACCTGGTAGGCCAGGGTGTGTGTGAGTGAGGACAAATCACACTGGAAAGGACATGTGTTGGCCTGTTGGGACTATCATTAGTCATATGACCCGTTCAGGCATGTGGGAGGACCCTGGGGTGGGCCCCACGTGTCGGCAGGGAAACTGGTGGTACCTGGTAGGCCAAGACCCGACGACCATGTTAAGGAGGGGTGGTTGTGCAGTCACCGGGACCTGGTTGCCACATTTGGTATCAGAGGTGGTACCCAGCCTTAAGTGCAGTGCACTGCCTGGGTTAAGATGTAGGGCCCACAACGAGGACGTTGTGCTCTAAAGGGGGGGTGATTGTAACATCCCCAAATGTCTGCGGGGCAACCGGTGGTACCTAGTAGGCCAGGGTGTGTGTAAGTGAGGACAAAGCACACTGGAAAGTACATGTGTTGGCCTGTGAGGACTATCATTAGTCAGATGACCCATTCAGGCATGTGGGTGGACCCTAGGGTGGGCCCCACATGTCTGCGGGGCAACCGGTGGTACCTGGTAGGCTAGGACCCGACGTCCATGTTAAGGCGGGGTGGTTGTGCTGTCACCGGGACCCGGTTGTCACATTTGATATCAGAGGTGGTACCCAGCCTTAAGTGTGGTGCACTGCCTGGGTTGAGATGTAGGGCCCACAACGAGGACGTTTTGCACTAAAGGGGGGTGATTGTAAAATCCCCAAATGATAAAGGGTTAAATGACTAAATGATATGACTCATGTCAACAAGGTGAACCTTCCTTTTCAGGAGCCTGTCTAATTAGAACTCCACAGATAAGCATGCTTGGCCTGGAGTAGTGATTAGGATGGGTGACCTCCTGAGATGTTTCCCAGGGTGTGTCAGATGTGATACCCAGCCTTAAGTGCGGTGCATGGCCTGGGTTAAGATGTAGGGCCCACAACGAGGACGTTGTGCTCTAAAGGGGGGGTGACTGTAACATCCCCAAATGTCTGCGGGGTAACTGGTGGTACCTGGTAGGCCAAGGTGTGTGTGAGTGAGGACAAAGCACACTGGAAAGGACATGTGTTGGCCTGTGGGGACTATCATTAGTCAGATGACCCGTTCAGGCATGTGGGTGGACCCTGGGGTGGGCCCCACATGTCTGTGGGGCAACTTGTGGTACCTGGTAGGCTAGGACCCGACGTCCATGTTAAGGTGGGGTGGTTGTGCTGTCACCGGGACCTGGTTGTCACATTTGGTATCAGAGGTGGTACCCAGCCTTAAGTGTGGTGCACTGCCTGGGTTGAGATGTAAGGCCCACAATGAGGACGTTGTGCTCTAAATGGGGGGTGATTGTAACATCCCCAAATGATAAAGGGTTAAATGACTAAATGATATGACTCATGTCAACAAGGTTCACCTTCCTTTTCAGGAGCCTGTCTAATTAGAACTCCACAGTTAAGCATGCTTGGCCTGGAGTAGTGATTAGGATGGGTGACCTCCTGAGATGTTTCCCAGGGTGTGTGTGAGTGAGGAAAAAACACACTGAAAAGGACATGTGTTGGCCTGGGGGGACTGTCATTAGTCAGATGACCCGTTCCGGCACAGTGTTAAGTGCGGTGCGCTGCCTGGGTTGAGATGTAGGGCCTACAACGAGGGTGTTGTTCTCTAAAGGGGGGGTGATTGTAACATCCCTAAATGATATAGGGTTAAATGACTAAATGATATGACTCATGTCAACAAGGTGCACCTTCCTTTTCAGGAGCCTATCTGATTAAAACTCCACAGTTAAGCATGCTTGGCCTGGATTAGTGATTAGGATGGGTGACCTCCTGAGAAGTTTCTTAGGGTGTGTGTGAGTGAGGACAAAACACACTGAAAAGGACATGTGTTGGCCTATGGGGACTGTCATTAGTTAGATGACTCGTTCAAGCACAACCTTAAGTGTGGTGCGCTGCCTGGGTTGAGATGTAGGGCCCACAACGAGGGCGTTGTGCTCTAAAGGGGGGGGGGTGATTGTAACATCCCCAAATGATATAGGGTTAAATGACTAAATGATATGACTTATGTCAACAAGGTGCACCTTTCTTTTTGGGAGCATGTCTGATTAGAACTCCATAGTTAAGCGTGCTTGGCCTGGAGTAGTGATCAGGATGGGTGGCCTTCTGGGAAGTTTCCCATGGTGTGTGTGAGTGAGGACAAAGCACACTGGAAAAGACATGTATTGGCCTATGGGGACTATCATTAGTCAGATGACCTGTTCAGGCATGTGGGTGGACCCTGGGGTGGGCCCCACATGACTGCGGGGCAACTGGTGGTACCTGGTAGGCCAGGACCCGACGACCATGTTAAGGCGGGGTGGCTGTGCTGTCACCGGGACCCGGTTGTCACATTTGGTATCAAAGGTGGTACCCAGCCTTAAGTGCGGTGCACTGCCTGGGTTGAGATATAGGGCCCACAACGAGGATGTTGTGCTCTAAAGGGGGGTGATTGTAACATCCTCAAATGATAAAGGGTTAAATGAATAAATGATATGACTCATGTCAACAAGGTGCACCTTCCTTTTTAGGAGCCTGTCTGATTAGAACTCCACAGTTAAGCGTGCTTGGCCTTGAGTAGTGATTAGGATGGGTGACCTCCTGAAAAGTTTCCCAGGGTGTGTGTGAGTGAGGACAAAACACACTGAAAAGGAAATGTGTTGGCCTGTGGGGACTGTAATTAGTCAGATGACCCGTTCAAGCACAACCTTAAGTGCGGTGTGCTGCCTGGGTTGAGATGTAGGGCCCACAATGAGGGTGTTGTGCTCTAAAGGGGGGGTGATTGTAACATCCCCAAATGATATAAGGTTAAATGACTAAATGATATGACTCATGTCAACAAGGAGCACCTTTCGTTTCGGGAGCCTGTCTGATTAGAACTCCACAGTTAAGCGTGCTTGGCCTGGACTAGTGATCAGGATGGGTGGCCTTCTGGGAAGTTTCGCAGGGTGTGTGTGAGTGAGGACAAAGCACACTGGAAAAGACATGTGTTGGCCTATGGGGACTATTATTAGTCAGATGACCTGTTCAAGCATGTGGGTGGACCCTGGGGTGGGCCCCACGTGCCTGCGGGGCAACTGGTGGTACCTGGTAGGCCAGGAACCGATGACCATGTTAAGGCGGAGTGGTTGTGCTGTCACCAGGACCCAATTGTCACATTTGGTATCAGAGGTGGTACCCAGTCTTAAGTGCGGTGCACTGCCTGGGTTGAGATGTAGGGCCCACAACGAGGACGTTGTGCTCTAAAGGGGGGTGATTGTAACATCCCCAAATGATAAAGGGTTAAATGACTAAATGATATGACTCATGTAAACAAGGTGCACCATCCTTTTCGGGAGCATGTCTAATTAGAACTCCACAGTTAAGCGTGCTTGGCCTGGAGTAGTGCTTAGGATGGATAACCTCCTGGGAAGTTTCTCAGGGTGTGTGTGAGTGAGGAGAAAACACACTGAAAAAGATATGTGTTGGCATGTGGGGACTGTCATTAGTCAGATGACTCGTTCAGGCATTTGGGTGGACCCTAGGATGGGCCCCACGTGTCTGTGGGGCAACTGGTGGTACCTGGTGGGCTAGGACCCGATGACCATGTTAAGGTGGGGTGGTTGTGCTGTCACCGGGACCCAGTTGTTACAAAATCCAATTAAATCTTGCTCCCATAATCTCTAATAGATATGTGTACCCTTATATAGAAGTATAGTCTATCACTTGACTACCACTTTTCTATATTAGGAATTTATATAATATCCCAAGAAATCATTAGGATAATTACATAGATGCAAAATGTGTTTAGATTGATGCATGTTTGTTTATATCATAACAAACTCTTTGCATCTAAACACATGTTGTGTGAAATAATGAATTTCTATCATAATATGACTCATATGATATCCATTTTTCATTATAGTTAGCATATGGTTATGGGGATTTCACATTTATTTTCAAAGAACATCTTGAAATATGATTGAATTTATTGTTGGATGTGACATTGATACTTCTTACATCATGACTTTGATGAATAAAAAGTATGTTTACGAATTTCTACATGCTACATTTTGTTGATCAATGTTAACATGTAAGACTCATCATGGACCCTCCTTATTAGCATCAATGTGGTGATTTAGATAAGGTAATGTTTGTTTAGTAATTACTTCATGCTACATTATCATGATCGATGTATGCTTAGTCAGGATATTATTCGGCATGCTAATCCTAAGAAACTCATATCTTCTAAACATGTGTATACTTAACTATCACATTCCTTAATTACTTAAAGGAATCATATTATGTATCTTTACCACAAGATTTACCTTGTAATAGTTCACATTCTCTTATTGAACTAACTCCACAAGCTTTGTGTCACACCTTTATTTCTAATGTTTTCTTTGTCCAAACTAAATATGTCAATAATTCCAAATATGTTTTGTTGTGCCGAGCCTAAATACCATATTGGGTATTGACAGAGAAAATTTATGTGCATATATTTAATCAAATAATGAGGATTTTTTAATTTTTTTTTAAATTTTAAAACCCTTATATTTCATTTTTTTATTAAAATAATGGGTATTTTGAATTATAGAATGAAAATGGTCTAAATTGTGAAAAATGCATAATTTTGGGTTTTGGACAGATTTTGACCACAAGGGTATTTTTGTCATTTATTAAAAAATATAATTCCAAATTTAGTGATTATTTTTTTTAGAATCCTGATTTTATTTCCTAGAACATTATCTTTAGTACCAAGAGCTGATTCGAAGATCTAGTAGTCCGAAAAATTCATTGAATTTTGAAACTTTTCCGGGCAGACAGTGTGGACCCCAACACCATAACGGATGCACAACTCAGTCTCCACACCTCCAATTTAAGTGATTCAACCTATATATGGAAGAGAACTCATAGGCGCATTCACCCATTAAATTACATGGATGTTTTCATCCATTAAGGTGGCTATTGATTGTAATACATTTAAAATAAGATTTATAGAAATTTCATCCATAAAAGTCTTATTCAAATAAAATTCCATAACTCCTACATCCGATGGCTAAATTTTCTGAAATTTGGAGGGTGAATGGACAACACATTTATGAACAATTGTTATGCATGGGTCTATGAGTGAATCGATTATTTAATGGGTCAACAATGTGAAAACTTTAAGAGGAAAGAATTATGCCTATAAAAGGAGGCCCTTGCCTCCTTCCCAAATCGTCATCTCGACACCCACAGCCAAAGAGGGATCCCACCGAGGCATGGGCTGCTACTGCTCCTTTATTCCCCCTAATTTATTCCTTTTATTTTTTTTATTTTAGTTTTGATTTAGTTTTAATTTAAATTGTAATTTGAATTTCTTTTCAATAAATCCATGCATTTTTATTTTGGTTTGCACCACTTAATTTCTTCTATAATAATAATAATAATAATAATAATTAAAAAATTATTATTATTATTAATATTATTATTATTTATAATATCTCAATCTTAATTTCAAATTATTTTACTTTCTTTCTCTCTCCTTTTTCGAAAACTATTTTCATAAGTAATAATAATAATAATAAGTAATATTATTATTAATATTATTATCACTTTCATTATAAATTATTTAATCTTCCTCTCTCCCTCTCTCCTCTATATTTCTCTTTTTCTATCTATCCTCATCCATCCACCATTATGATCTCCAACTCATGGAAATGAGAGGTTGATCCCGAGGCTTGGCCCGGGGGGAGGTTAAGGAGTTCATGAGTTTTCTTTATTGTTTATTCTAAATTTTTGATAGACTTGAGTAGTATTCTTAGGCGAGGCGAATGTCCCCAATTGGGTGACGGTCCCCAATGACATGCAACTTAATCTATTTCTATTTTGAAAAAAATAGTGATTCAAACATGAGATTTCATGTTTGAGTTATCAAACTAGAATCAAACATATAAAGGAGAATAATGATCGAACCTAAGACTAAACCCCAAAACCAAGTCCTTTTTCCTAACATCATTCTGTTTAAACTATCATCTTAGTATAAATTTATAATTATTTCTTTACATGTCAATGTTTTAAATAATCAATAACAAAAAAAGTAGATAGTTTTGGTGATATAGAAGAAGTAAGTGAACCAAACTGAAAGGCTTCTCAAGAGAGATGACCCTGGTCAGCCACCGTGCTGCACTAGGAAAAATATAATTGTATGTGTCCATGCCCCACGACAGAAGTGTGCCAGGTATATTCTTGAAGTCCACTTTTAGTTTTATTGAAAAATAATTATCTTTCCACAACTGGGTAAATAAGACTTACGTTTAATATTCATCACTTATTGCCTATGATTCAAGTACCACTTAACTATTTGTGGAGACTGTTACCACAAACAACATTGATTCATTAATTTAGAACAATGTATCTTTATGTACAAAGGGAATGTGAGATAAATTTTTTGGTTATGCTCAAAAACTTTTTCAACTAGAATCAATCAATTGGAAAATAGAAGTTATGTGATTCTCACCACTGACTTAGGAATCAACCTTTCACAGTTACTTGGAAAAGACACCTTACTTTGTGTAATGTTTCTATATTTACTTGGTTACAATATTTCAGTTTACATATGTGGAAGACATATAATATTTAACAGAAATAAATTATGTGAGAAGCAATACTTTTATTTGATGAATATACATTGAAGAAGAAGCGGGTTCTTGCTTAATCAATTTAGTTCATTGTGGTTTAAACTACCATAAATTTATTTCATAATATGCAATGAAAATAACCTCTTATTTAATAACCAAACTCCATTATTTGAAGGACATTATGAAGGTTCCTTTGGTGTAATTTCCCATTGGCCTTTTCGGCTTTCCTTTCCAATTTGGTCACCATAAGTATTAAAGATAATAGTTTCTTTAATATTCTTATTGCTTGGTGGACCTTACCTAAAAAGTAATGAAGTGCTTACTCCATCCTGTTTGTTCTGTAGCCTTAAAATATACTGGAGTAATTTAGTGAAAAAGAAATAAGAATGAGATTCCATGAAAGATCATAGCATGTCATTCATGTTTACACAAAGCCAATGTAATCATCATATTTAAATCATTCTTCACTTTCTCATCGCAAACTTCTTAGAGATGAGACTACATGTGATATCATCCTTGATTTGATGTTTTAACTGCAACAAACATCAGTAGTTGATGATATAATTATGAAATAACCATCATATGCTCGATTCATGAGTCTCATGTAAACATTTTAACACCCTCGCTTCCTGAGGGGGACTTAACATGTAGGGACACCATCATCTTAAATTTCTGATATAGTAGTATTATGTGGTAGATCTTTTACTACACTTGGAAATTCATGCTAGTTAGGAAATTTACTTTGCCCATTATTTATCACAGTTATTTATTGTGGTATAAATTTACATTTTTTCTATAAAAATGAATTCTATCAGATTAGTACTTTTATCTTGATTACCATTTTAAACATTTTGATTAATTAATTAAATCATTAAATATCTCCCACTATTTTATCGAATTCTAGGAACCCTCTGTACTAGAATTGGAATACTCTATAGCTTGAGTAATCTAGTGGTAAGGGCCCCTAAACCTCCCCTCATAGTCTGTAAGTAATGGCTACGCCACAACTCGGAGTGTTCAAGGTAGGCTTTTGGCTGGCCAACAACATTAACTCGCGGTTCCTTGAACTGTTGAGTGAAGTCCTGGTTTCTAAAATCATAACTTGTTTTACTTAAGGTTTGCCTCTAAAATAATAGCATGTTAGCTATGGCTAATCCTCACTACCACTTTATTTAAGTTGAACCACAACTCTCATAAGAACTCCCCGATAGTAAGAGACACTCTCATTTATGGAATGACAGCACCCCAAATAACCGGTTTTGTTCAAATTTGACTAATGAAAGCCAGGTAAAACATAATATTTCTTTGAGGGTTTTTGTGTTTCTCTCTCAACGAATGTAATCAATTTCTATTAATATTTTTTATCTATGTTGTCACGCTCACAACTGAACATTAATAGAAAACATACGTGCTTCTTTATGCATTTTATTATTTATTATTTTAGGTATTTTTCACTATTATAAAATGAATAAAATAAAAAATAATTTAATAAAGGTAAACTACTACCTGACTGGTCTTGAGAATCTAAAACTGATTGATCCATTTAAACTTAATAGATCAATCACGACCTAGGGGTAACGTACCAAAGTCATAACTTAACATAAAATGTAGCTCACCCCCGCCCTGTTTGTCTGCTTCTCGTCTGGAGTTACACATCGCCTCGATGTTTTCTGTGTCTTACACCATCCTCATCTTGGCGAGGTCTATGTCCCGTCTGGAGTATCACCTTGTCTTATCGGGGTCCACACCATACACCGTCTTCATCCGAAGTATAAAAATACTTGGGTGTAGGAGAGGGGAACTAAGGGTGTAAATGTACATCAGGTGAATCGGACACCCAGGTCCTTATACATTTTAACCGAAAATAAAGACAATAGGCAGACCACCATTTAATTAATTACAAACATTGAACACAGTTAAAATAATTATTTAAAATAAATGAAAACATACATAGGTCGGATAATGCTCAAGGCAGGTCAAATGTAAAGTAAATGCACGATAAAAATTAAATTTAATTAAATAAGTACATGGGTAAATTAATTAAATTAAATGAATTAAATAATTCAAATAATTTAACTATTCTTCGATCCTCCAATTAATTTAATTTTAATTCCAAAAAAATAATTTAATAATTTAATTCCAAAATTAAATTAATTTTTATCCACGGGTATTAGAATTTATTATCTTAAACAACAATTAATATATTATTTAATTTAATTTAATTCTGAAATTAAATTAATTAATTATATTATTTAAATTACTCAGGCTCCGAAAACCATTACAGGTCCAAAGCGCGCTGACAGGCGGCCCAGATCAGGGTCTGAGGCGACTCAGCAAGGCCAGGCAGCAGTAGAGGGAGCCACAAAGGAGGCCAGAATGCACCGGTCTGAACAGAGAGAGGCACCGCATCGTGGTCATCGTTGACAGGAGGCGCTGGGCAACAACGGTCTATCGAGATGGAGGCAGAGGCGGCTCATTTGTTGTGGGGGAGACCCGCTACTGCGGCCAGAATGAGGGAGCACCAAGGGTGGTGCTGGGATGGACCACTGGCATGGGAAACAGGCCATCGGGATTCAGCTGGTGCAGGCGTCGTGGCTAGGGGGCTGCCATTGGAGGAGGTCGGGGGCCCTTGCGCTGGTAGAGGGGGGCGACCCCGTTTGAATTCTAACCACTCAAAAACTTGTCCCCACTTTAACACCCGGAAGAAACCATTTCGGCCATCACCGGACAGAACGCAAAACCTTAACGGAAAACGATTTAAAAAAAAAAATTAAATTAAATACCCATTAAACAACCCCGTTTGACCCATAAAAGACATTTCAAATGGCCATAACTTAGTCATCTCACTTCGGATCGAAGCGCGATAGGATTTGGTGGGACCAATTTTAAACCCTCTACATACGTTAAACACAAATTAATTGTTCTTCGCAAAAATAATTTACACAATCCTTCTAATACTAATTAAAGGTATTAGGGTGCTCAGCATAAACCGTTGGGGAGGGGAATTTAAAATTTCACATTGTTGGGATGACAAGACTTGTCGTCACCGACAATCCGAACCCTTTTAGAGTCTGAGGATCTCACGTAAATTAAAAGAGCACATAAATTAAAACTGAAAACATAACTATTCAGATCTGAAGCTGCACACAACTGCAACTCGTCGCCAGTGATCGTTTCTTGAAGGATACACATCAATATCCCTCTAGATCAATCACACGTGCTTCAAAAATCCGTGGGAGCGCCGATCATTGAATTCTGGGTGCTAGCATGATGATCTGATGACTTCTTCGACATCCTGGTGATCACTGTGATCCACGCCCTTCGATTCTTAAAGGTGCTCTTGGTTCATCACTCGAGAGGTAAACTCTCTCTAGAAATGGGAGGAGAGAGAGGCTCTCATTCAAGAATGAATGAATAGTTCGTTGTGTGAGAGCATCTCTCTCTATTTATAGTGGAGGTTCTAAAATACCTGGTAGGGTTCCTCAGCCCCCGTTTATTTAACATCCACTAAATAAATAATTATAATAAACTTAATTGTGTCGATATTATTTATTATTTTATCACATACCTATAATATATATAAAATATATTATGTGATAAATACAAGTTATTTAACTCGACTCTCCGTTCTCGCTTAATATTAAACAAACATTAAATATTAAATTTTTTTTCCTTCGATTAATATTTTCTCGCTTTTACTTAACTTGTAGATACTTTAAATAAATTTAACCCAATTATTCATAACTCGAATAATGATGAAGTTTTTTATTCCTTTGGTGACTGATACCTTTGACAAAACTCGGACCCTGTGGTGGGGTCCACCATGTCCAATATACTTATTCAACTAAATAGGGTAGTTTCTTGAATACACTATTATGTGTGACCCTCTAAGTTCTTATCTCAATAGCAGTAAATAAAATTCATAGACCAAGAGCAGACTCTAACAACCCATCAAGGCCCCTAAAGAGATAAAGATTGTCATAGCAATGACAGTCATCCTACGAACACGTACTGTGTACTATAATCACTTTGTCTTTAGATATCTCATAAGGAAGGACATACACTTATGTCATCGCCCTTTTCTTACTTTATCATTTATTGATCTATCCGAATGGATTTTACCTTACGACTACTTTGGACAAAGACTTATGAAGGTATTACCATCCTAATCAACCAGACCTGAGATATATTAATTCCTTAACTTGGAAGCAATAGATCCTTTCTGGACCATTAAACCAATGTCATACCACCAATAACACACCCAATACAAGCTACCTCACCATGATTTCATTATCATGGTTTTTTTCCTTGCATTAAAGTACGAAATAAAATGGTACACACTGGTAATGATCTCAAGTCAGGAGACCAAGACACATGTCCTTAGATAGAAACAACCAATGACACCCAAAACATGTGGTGTTCCTATTTGTGTGTATGTCCTCATGATCTCACTACTAGAGATCACTAAGTGGGAACTTCATGGGAAAATTTTCAATTATTATGAGCCCTCATCACGTGATAAACAAACATCTATTGTGTTCGGTCAGTAAGATGTATTTAGACCATAAGACATTTTTTTATGATTAATTTCATGGTATCTCAAGGTTCTCATTATAGCTTGGGAACTGTTATAACATTTCAATACGAAAATTAATTTATGGAAGTTACTATTAAATAGTTGATGTAGAAAATTCTACACTATAGTGGTAAGAATACATCATGTATATCTAACTATATACATGATATGGTAATCAAAAGTACTTAATAGTTGGGTCTAGGGCACTCACTATTTCAACACTCCCACTTTCACTAGAGACAACTTGCTAACCATACTTGTCAGCTACTCACATGATGAAGATCATGTTTCTGCTGAGTAATAACTTTAGCTTCTAGGTCTTCCATGTTTCCACCACATGGATATTCTTTTATTAGTGACCTCATCTCCTTGAGTAAAACTTCTCAAGAGATGATAACCTCGATTATATTTCTTTTGTCCATTGTCAAAAATCGACATCTTTTCTAGTACCAGTAACAAAATTACCATAATGATATAACTTTACTTGGTATGTGTGATTCTAAAAAATGGAAAAAATCATTGCATTTAACTTCTTCTTAGTTTCCTCATAAGATGCAACGTACTCGGTATTTGTAGGTACGACTACCACTGGCTCTTATGAACTTTTCTCACTCATCATCTTATCCTAACTGTGATATTAGATCAGAAAAATCTAAGGAATACTAGTTTGTGTACCACTAGTATCCTTGTTCTCCACATACCAAGTACATATCATTTGTATTTTCCGAAATACAATAAGATAGTTCCAACTACGTCCCTTGTAGTGCTCTTGGATATAACTGACATTTGCCTACTATAAAGTATATCTTGGCAATATCAGTTCTTGTACATATCATGGCACACGTGATTAATCCATCAATTAAGCAAATGAATATCATATCACCGTGTTAATCTCCTCTCATGTCCTAGAGATGATAACCTAGAGAGATTATTCCATGTGACATTAGTAACAATTCTTCCCATTAATTTTTCCAACTTGTATTTAAAAATACTATATCAGTTTATGTATAATGAACTAGGACCAAGAAACCATTAGATCTACCTCATTATATCGTGTTCCCTAGACCTTAGGTTTATAATTTAGGTGAATCACTAGAGAATTACTTTTATTGTGGTCTTAACTAATTGAAAGACCAATATCTGTTTTCCAGATGTGGCTGAACATATTTTACCTGGGAAATAATGATACTACCACTAACCTCTAGTAGAAAAATGGAAAATATTCATTCCATATGAATGCTCTAAGATATTGTTGATTACTTTAATCTTAAACTAGATTTAAGTAGCTTGCAACCCTTATTACCATCCAATGGTGACACCATCCATTTCCAGTTTGTGTCATATAGACACCTTCCATGATTGGTGGTCATGACATCTAATGGACAAATAAATGATCTTAGAAGTTAGCTATGGCAAGTAAAATTCCCAATGGATTTAGGCACATCAACGTGGTATAACCAATCGATCCTTATTGGTACTTCACTTGTACTACCCATGTATCAATTTACTTGAATACCCACCACAATATTCAATATATAAGCCCCTTTTCACATTAATACATGGAATCCATTATTGAATTTTAATTATTCTTTTCAATCTTAGCTAATTGTCGTATTCTTATTCTTGTAGAAATTATTATTCTCACTGAATAATGTATCACCAACCAATGTGAACATAAAACTATCTCTAAGGTTTTATCCTTCCAACGTAGTATGTGTATCTGGAACATTTTTGTTCCATATGCACTTATGGAACTATTTATTATGCCAACTATATGTGCATCTCGAGCATTGACTAGATCCAAGTCAATCCAGCTCCCACTATCTCTAATAGAAATGTGCACCTTTATATAGAAGTGTAGTCTATCAATAGACTACCACTTTTCTATATTAGGGATTTATATAATATCCTAAGAAACTATTAGGATAATTACTTAGATGCACGATGTGTTTAGCTTGATGCATGTTTGTTTATATCCTAACATAATCATTGCATCTAAACACATGTCGTATGAAATAATTAATTCCCATCATACTATGCCTCGCATGATATCCATTTGTCATTATAGTTGGCATATGGTGATGGGTATTTCACTGTTATTTGTAAAGAATATATTGAAATGTGATGGAAGTTACTATAGGTTGTAACATTGATACTACTTACATCATAACTTTGATTTATAAAATGTGTGTGTAGGAATTTCTCAATGCTACATTTTTTTGATCAATGTTAAAATGTATGATTCATCATTGATGCTACTTATTAGAATCAATTCTGTGATGTAGATAAGGTAATGTGCATTTAGGAATTACTCTACACTACCTTATCATGATCGATGAATGCTTGGTCAAGATATTCTTTGGCCTACCAATTCGAAACAACTCATATCTTATAACCATGCATATAATTCAATATCACATTACTTAATAACTTAAATGAATCTTATGAAGTATCTTTACCACTTTATATCCCTTGTAATAGTTCACATTCTCTTGTTCAACTAAATCCACAAGTTTTGTGGCTGGTTGCACCCAAATTTACCCTACTGGTAAAAGCGATCGATGTAGTACATGTAGGGGTCGAATCCACAGGGACCGAAGAAGTAACCTTGAGACGCTATGATTGTGTGAAGGATGGGCTATGAAGTAGCCGACTTTGGGTTTGATTTTGGATTGTTTTTAAAGAACACTAATAAACCTAAGTGAAATCAATTAAATGGAAATGGGTTGATCTTAGGATTATGCTCGGGGTGGATTGAATGAATTTTACTTCATTAGACAATTTTGGTTTTATTAATTTTTGATGAATCCATTCTTCAAAAATAACATTACATTCATCATTTTCTGGTTTGGTGCTTACTAAACACAATTAATAATCCCGTATACACTTAGAGAACCAAATTCATGATCTCCCCAAGGTATATGGTCATTTAGTAATTTAATTTAGTTTGATCAAACACAGTAAAGATGAATAGTATAAATAATTGAAGAATGGATGTCTTAAATTAATTATCCAATTAACAACAATTCGTTCATAAAATAATATTCAATCCAGCCTTTGAATCCTCCTAAGATCATCCCATTAATATTTTAGCCCTCCATTGATGGTATACTCTCAATGGTGGGCGGAAGATGGCTAACAAGAATTGGATTGAAGAAATTAAAACCGCGGAAATAACGAGCACTCCTCCGTGTGTGTGAATGAAATTCACACCTATGTGTGAACTAATTCACAAAAACACAGAGATATCACTGTGCTTTGTGATAATAAAGTTTTAATAAAAGAAATGAAAAATATAGAAGTGAATGAAGTTGATTAAGAACATAAAGATACAAAAAAGAAACTTACATGGAAATGGAAAACATTACAAAGGAAATTTGGAAGCATAACCTTACAATGAAACAAGCAACAAAAGATGATATGAAAAATATCCACCCCCATTCCCTTCTCCAATAGATCCTTATATAGGCATATTAGGAGCCTTAGGTAAATCCCCCAACAATTAATTCACCCCCCAACAATTAATAGAGTCAAATGGAGGGTGAATAATCAAAAGAAAATTGATGTTTTGAATTTGACCCGGAAAACTGTCCAGATTCGTCCACCATATTGACGTGTGAATTAGAAATTGAAGAAGGCCGAATACGGAGGGGTTGTAGAAGAGAACTGTCTTAGTTCATGTGTCTTATAGAAGCTCTCAAAATTTCAGGAACTTTGGCTCATCCGTTTGGACGTTATGGTCGAAATGGTGGGACGGATTTCTGTGCATTAATGACGAGTCCACCATTTAAACCTCAACTTCAGATCCCTTTATCATCATGAAAACATCAGAATTAGCTCCGGCCACAGTTGAATAAAACGATCCTCATATTTTTATATTTCTACTGTATAAATTTTAGCTTCATTGGGCTTGGTTTATGGGCCCCACATTTGTTTGATGGGCCTTAGGCCAATTATGCTTTTTCCAGCAAGTTTCTGCCTTTAGGCGCAAAATTCTCCATCTTACTTTGGGATTCATCTAGCGGACCTAAAAGATAAAATGTTCCAAACAAAGTTATAAATCATATCCCAAAATTTCAAATTCAGAAAATGAAAATAATATTGTCCACAAACAAATGAATGATTGGGCCCAAATTTGCATTTTAAACATGAATTGCATTTAAGATGAGAAATGAAGTTCTGTTTATGTAATGAACTAAAAACAATGTTTATGGACTTTGTAAAAATGAATATAAAGATATTAACAATTAATAATAGCCACTTTCAGTGACTAATCACACCCCCCAACTTGAGTTTTTCTAGTCCCGAGAAAAATATATTACAAATATGAAATTCAAATCCCCTTTTCCAAAAACATTTAAATACACATTGCTCACCCAAAGACCTCATACCAAAAAAATTATGGAACCCATCAAAATAATTTAAAACAAGATAGGTCCATAAGCATATCCCAAGCCCAAGCCCATTCCTTTGTTCAAATTCATCGCCACATTTTATCCAATTTCAATTAAGCATGATAAAGTGTTGTGCATCACAAAAGATATGGGGCCCATTTTATTGTTCAAGGGGAAAAAATGGAAGCTCTAGGTGGGAATCACATTAAACCTTAATATGAGTATCCATTTTTTTTGATTTTTTTGATGATTTTTTTATCCACAATAGATATGAAAAGACTAACTCTGGGCAAGACAACTATGGAGTCACGATCCCCAAGTGCCGGACGCCACACATATTTTCAATTTCATGCTCTACAATAGAGATATAAAGCCTAACTCTGGGAAAGACAACTATGGAGTCACGATCCCCAAGTGCCGGACGCCACGCATTTGGAAAAAACATTGCTCTATGTGGTCATTTTTTTGTTTTTTTTTGTTTTTGTTTTTTTTGGATACTCAAATTAAAATAAAAGTGACCCCAGAACCCTATGCTATAATGAAAGGGACCCAAGAACTCAAATTTACACCCACGATCTAGTAGACGTGCATTGTGGCATTTTTATTAAGAGGATGAAATTGTAAACATTGAAAAATCACATCGGACAACCGCACTTTCCTAAAACTATGCTCACGAACTTAAACTTGCATTAAAATCAGAATCAAGGAATGCAAAATTTATTTGATATCCAATTTAAGAGTTTGCAATGTGTGTTTATCATGTTTATGGTTAATGGAATTTTTCTTTTCATGCATGTTTTTTTAAAAAATTCATTTTTTATCTCCCCCCAACTTAGAATGACACTGTCCCCAGTGTTTAAAGAAAAGAAAAGTTAGAAGTGGGTAGGAGAGGAGTTTAAAGATGAAATTGAGAATGATAAACATGGAACAAATTCACCTAGTTTTTAAAGTTGAGGTTCATGATGCTCCAAATTACTCCTTTGATCTCTTTGGGGATGTAGGCACCTCCTTGATTGAACATGTATCACCCAAAATAGTTCCTGAACCATAAAAAGAAGGACAACGCAGACAAAACAAACAACACAATGATTTATTTAATTCCAAGTACCATCATTTTCATGTTTTTTTTAAATCAAACTAATGATACATTGTCTTCTTTTAAATTTCTGGGTAAGGTATTACTCAGGGATCACACCGCGTGACATAGATGAATACGGTGCTCCCCTTTCATACCCATCCATACTCATAAAAGAAGAACAGGTCAAGAGTCTAATTTAATTTTTTTTTAACCTACAAAAACATAAATAAAATAAACTGATGATACATTGTCTTCTTTAAATTTCTAGGTAAGGTATTACTCAGGGATCACACTGCGTGACACGGATGAATACGATGCTCCCTTTTCATACCCATCCTTACTCATAAAAGAAGAACATGTAAACAGTCTATATATTAAAAAAAATAACAAAATTAAGCAGAAGGAAACCAAAGATGACTCACAGTGATTGGAAACATGAAAACCACGGGTTGCCTCCCGTGAAGCACTTTTGTTTAACGTCGTTAGCCCGACTTGTACCCTAAATCTATCTTTTTTTCTATGGTTCATATGTTGGCTCAGTTAACTCCTCCTTGGTTTCTTGTTTATTGAATGATTCAATGAATGGTTTTAACCTATGACCATTGACTTTAAAGACATGACCACTTGTGGGATCCCGAATCTCTATTGCCCCATGAGGGTACACATGATGCACTAGGTATGGACCGGACCATCTGGACCTTAGATTTCCTGGGTGTAGATGAAGTTTTGAACTATACAAGAGCACAAATTTTCCCAGTTCAAAGTGTTTGACTTTGAGATTCCTAGATTGGTAGGCTTGAACTTTAGATTTATTGATCCTTGAATTTTCATAAGCCTCCATCCTAAGTTCCTCGAGTTCATTAAGATCTAATTTCCTTTTTGTTTCAGCCAAAGAAATGTCAAAGTTCATTTTTTTATTGCCCAAAAGGACTTATGTTCAATTTCAACAGGTAAATGACATGATTTTCCATAAACCAATCTATATGGTGACATGCCTAGGATAGTTTTGAAAGCAGTTCGATATTCCCAAAGGGCATCTAAGAGTTTCTCGGCCCAATCTTTCCTAGAGGGATTGACAGTTGTTTCAAGAATTTTCTTAATTTCCTTATTTGCCAACTCAGCTTGACCGTTGGTTTGAGGATGGTATGCAGTGGAAACTTTATGAGTAATACCATACTTAGACATGAGTGAAGCGAATGGGCGGTTGCAGAAATGGGTTCCACGATCACTGATTATAGCCCTAGGAATTCCAAATCGAGAAAATATATGCTCTTTCATAAATCGGATCACAACATGGTGGTCATTGGACTTGGTGGGAATGGATTCAACCCATTTTGAGACATAATCAATATCTAAGAGGATGTATAGGTATCCCTTAGAGTTTGGAAAGGGTCCCATGAAATCAATTCCCCAACAATCAAAGATTTCAACGACCAGAATGGGAGTGAGGGGAATTTGATTCCTTTTGGTAATGGATCCTAATTTCTGACACTGAGGACAACTTTTGCAGAATTGGAAGGAATCCTTAGTGAGGTTCGGCCAGTAGAAACCACTTTGGAGGACCTTTGAAGTGGTTTTGTTTGTAGAAAAGTGGCCTCCACATGCCTCTCCATGACAAAATTTTAGAATGGACTCTTGCTCAGACTCGGGAATACATCTCCTGATGATTTGATCAGGACAGAACTTGATGAGGTAAGGATCATCAAACACATAGTGTTTTACATCAGAAAGGAATTTCCTCTTAGCTTGGGTCCCCATGAATTTTGGAATGTCACCCGTCACCAAATGGTTTGCTATGTCAGCATACCAAGGGCAATCACTCACTGAACAGAGGTGCTCATCGGGAAATGAATCAGACACAGAGAGGTGGTGTGAGTTGTCTTTGAATTCCATCCTAGAGAGGTGATCAGCTACAATATTTTCAACACCCTTTTTATCCTTAATGGTTAAATCTAAATCTTGAAGAAGAAGGACCCACCTAATCAATCTAGCCTTGGCATCTTGTTTTTGGAAAAGGTATTTTAGGGCTGAATGATCAGTGAAGACAATGATGGGTGATCCTAAGAGATAAGACATGAATTTCTCTAAGGCAAAGACAATAGCAAGCAACTATTTCTCAGTGGTGGTGTAGTTTATTTGCGAATCATTTAAAGATTTTCTTGCATAAGAAATGACATGTGGAGTTTTCTCACACCGTTGTCCTAAGACTACTCCTACAGCGAAATCACTTGCATCACACATGAGATCTAAAGGAAGTTTCCAATTTGTAGATTGCATGATAGGTGGAGATATAAGAGTTGACTTGAGTGTAGAGAATGATTCCTCACAGCTTTCTGTCCATAAAAATGGAGCATCTTTTACCAATAGAGCACAAAGTGGTCGAGAAATAGAGCTGAAATTCCTAATGAACCTTCTATAAAAACCAGCATGTCCTAAGAAGGAACTCACTTCCTTAACAGTTTTAGGAGAGGAAAGGTGACGAATGATGTCAACCTTAGATTTATCAACTTAAATCCCTCTACCAGATACCAGATGACCTAGAACAAGTCCTTCCCTTACCATGAAATGGCATTTTTTCCAATTTAGTATGAGATTCTTATCCTCGCACCTTGACAAAACCTTTTCAACATTTATAAGGCATCCCTCAAAAGTATCCCCAAAGATGGAGAAGTCATCCATGAAGACCTCTAAAAAATCCCCCACCATATCCGAGAATATTCCCATCATGCACCACTGGAAGGTACCAGGGGCATTACATAACCCAAAGGGCATGCGCTTGAAGGCAAAAGTGCCAAATGGACAAGTGAATGTTGTTTTTCCTTGATCCTCTAAGGAGACTTCGATTTGATTATACCCTGAGAATCCATCTAGGAAGCAATAGAATTGATGACCCACCACTCGCTCGAGGACTTGATCAATAAAGGGTAAGGGGAAATGGTCTTTCTTGGTACAAGAGTTGAGCTTCCTATAGTCAATACAAACTCTCCATCCACTACTGACCCTTGTTGGAAGCATCTCTCCATCCTTGTTGGTTATTACTGTGATTCCAGCCTTATTTGGAACCACATGGATTGGGCTAACCCACTCACTCTCAGCTATAGGATAGATGATACCAGCATTTAACAATTTCAAAAGTTCTTTTCTCACTACTTCCATGAGATTAGGATTGAGTCGCCTCTGAGGTTGACGACATGGCTTTGACTCAGATTCAAGAATAATTCTATGAGTCCCAATAAGTGGGCTAATCCCAGGGATATCAGATAGGGTCCATCCAATGGCTTTCTTGTGTCTCCTAAAAACATCTAGAAGCATCCTCTCATGATCAGCTTCAAGGGAGGAAGAAATGACAACAGGAAAGGATTGATTGTCCCCTAAGAAATCATACTTTAGTGATGAAGGTAAGACTTTAAATTCATGATCATATTGGTCATGAATTTCCAAGAATGGATGAGATTTTTTATTGAACTTAGTTTCTTTGTTCAGATTTCTTGACAAAATTGGTTCCTTGTGAACAGAATTTTCATCCAATAAATTTTCCAGAGTAGTGTCATGAATGGATATGGACTCAATGTTATTGATTTCAACCATGGTATCATTGATTGGTGATTCTAGAAATTCATCAATAGAGCTGTCTGAAAGAGATTCAATCCAAGGAGGCAAATTTCCCTCATGTGAATAAAGAAAATCAATCTCTTCTTGACTTAACCATCCTTCGGTAACTCCTTGATGTTCATTGAGTTCATTATCAACACTACCAATCCAATTAACCTCATGGATCTCTTCATCATCCCCAATTTGAGAGTTTTCATTGTAGATGTTCAAGTCTAGACTCATGTTCCCAAAGGTGATGGTCATGTTCCCATTTTGGACTCGGATTACAGAGTTGATTGTTGCAAGGAAGGGACGACCAAGTATGATTGGGGTTTGCTCCCTAGGACCTAAGCTTGGGTGATTGTCTAGAACAATGAAGTCAGCTGGGTAAATGAAATTTTCAACTTTCACCAAAACATATTTTAAGATCCCCTTTGGAACTCGAACACTACGATCAGCAAGTTGAAGAGTGAAAGATGTGGGTTGGAGTTCTTAGAGCCCTAACTGACAGTACATGGCATAAGGAATGAGGTTCACACTAGCACCTAGATCACACAAGGCTTTGACAAGTTTGTTCTCTCCTAGTTCAACATTTATGTAAGGGCATCCTGGGTCTTTCATCTTAGGAGGAATGGTCCATTGAATTGTGGTACTCACATTAGTAGCCAAAAGGACTTGATTTTTATGTGATTTTTTTTAAAGTGCACAAGTACTTAAGGTATTTTGAGTAGGAAGGTATGGTTTGGATGACATCGAGAAGGGGAATGTTCAACTTGACTTGTGAGAAGATTTCCCTCAATGTTTCACTCAATTCAGGCTTGGTTTTCCCCCTCATGCGTTGAGGAAATGGTGCAGATTGTGGAGTTGTTTGTTGAAGTGTTGTTTCATTCACATTATTATCAGTTTCTTCAGTTTGATCTTGTAGTTCATTTGAATTTTCATTAGATTTTGAAGTTTCACATGGTTTCTGACTTATCTGTTCAGGTTTTTCAACTGATTTCCCACGTCTTAAAACTGTCACAGCCTTTAGTTGTTCGTGAGTTGTTTGAGTGAAACTTGTCTCTCCCCTTGATGTTTGTTGTGGAATGGCCTGTGTGGGCATGGGTGCCTTTCCAGTTTTTATGGTTTGAAGTTCTTGTTTAATGGATGAGAATTCTGAGTTCATTTTGTCCATTTGTTTGCAGAGTTGTTCTAGTAGGCTTTGTGGAACATTTTGGGTTGGTGCTTGAGCTTGTGGGTTTATTCCAAGAGGATACTTTGGTTGTTGGATAGGTTGTTGAATGGGTTGTTGGATAGGTTGTTGATATTGGACATGAGGATTTTGGAATTGGACCGGTTGTGGTTGAAACTGATTATGAGGTTGAAAGTTTTGTTGAGGGTATGGGTTGATACATTGTTGTTGTGTTGGTTGTTGATTGTCCTTCCAACGAAAGCCCGGATGGTCATTATACCTTGGATTGAAGGTGTTCGTGAATTGTGGCTTTTGAATGTTCATTGAATTAACTTCTTCTGGTGGTCCTCCTAAAAGAAATTCCTTGATGGAAGGAATGGTTGGGAAATTATCAGTCTTGTGGTCATTCTTGTCACAAATTGTACAAACAATCTCAACAGGTTGGGTTTTGTGGACATTCCTAAGATCAATCTCCTCAACTTTCCTTGTGAGTGCAGCAAGTTTTACTCTAAGGTTTTCTTCTTCTCCAAGATTGTACATTCCACCAGATTTGGGTGGCTTCTCATAGTATGGTGATGTTCCCCATGTTTGGTTTTGTTCAGAAAGATTTTCTAGATACTCGTAAGCATCATTTGGGGCTTTGTTTTTGAAGGTTCCATTACACATCATATCAATGAATTGTTTGTTTCCGGGACCCAACCCTTCATAGAAAATTCTCACTTGTTCTGGGATTAAGAAACCATGGTGTGGTACCATTTTTAATGTGTCCTTGAACCTTTCCCTTGTTTCATAGAATGTTTCTCCCTCTCTTTCAAAAAAGTTTTGTATGCTTTTTTTAAGTGCAATTGTTTTGTGATGGGGGAAGTATTTTTTATAAAATTCTCGTTGAAGTTGGTCCCAAGAGTGAATGGATGCTGGTCTCAAATTGTTTAACCAATTCTTTGCTCGGCCCTTAAGGGAAAAAGGGAAAAGTATCATTTTTGCAGATTCAATTTGATTTGGTGGGCACATGGTTTCGACAATGTCATTAAATTCTTTAACATGAAGGTAAGGCATCTCAGACTCCATCCCATGAAAGGTTGGAAGGTGGTTCAGGACATGGGGTTTGAAAACATATTGGGCATATCCTATGTTATCATGCCTAATGCATGCGGGTGCATTGGTACAGGTTAGTGTGAGGTAGTCATTCATGGTTGGGTCTGCAACAATTCCCAAGTTAGGGTCTTTCCCGTTATTTTGGTTCCCTCCCCGGTTTATGATTTGGTTTTGTGGGAGATTCTCCATTGTATCGAACTCAACATCTGAATTTGGAGTATTAGGAAGATTTGGATCTAAAGGAAATAGACCTCTTTTAGTGCTTGACTCCCCAGCCCTAGGAGTATCCACCCTAACTAATCTGTTTGAGTTATCACGGGTGTAGGCGGACATGCGCCAAAAGAAAAAAAAAGCAAGAAAGGGAAAAGATAAGAGAATTGGGATGAGAATAGAATAATGGGGGTAAGAAAAGAAGTTTTTTTGGTCTAAGGAACTTACTTGGTCCCCGGTAACAATGCCAAAATTTGGTTGCGCCCAAATTTACCCTACTAGTAAAAGCGATCGATGTAGTACATGTAGGGGTCGAATCCACAGGGACCAAAGAAGTAACCTTGAGACGCTATGATTGTGTGAAGGATGGGCTATGAAGTAGCCAACTTTGGGTTTGATTTTGTATTGTTTTTAAAGAACACTAATAAACCTAAGTGAAATCAATTAAATGGAAATGGGTTGATCTTAGGATTATGCTCGGGGTGGATTGAATGAATTTTACTTCATTAGACAATTTTGGTTTTATTAATTTTTGATGAATCCATTCTTCAAAAATAACATTACATTCATCATTTTCTGGTTTGGTGCTTACTAAACACAATTACTAATCCCGTATACACTTAGATAACCAAATTCATGATCTCCCCGAGGTATATGGTCATTTAGTAATTTAATTTAGTTTGCTCAAACACAGTAAAGATGAATAGTAGAAATAATTGAAGAATGGATGTCTTAAATTAATTATCCAATTAACAACAATTCGTTCATAAAATAACATTCAATCCAGCATTTTCATCCTCCTAAGATCATCCCATTAAGGGTTTATCCCTCCATTGATGTTATACTCTCAATGGTGGGCGGAAGATGGCTAACAAGAATTGGATTTAAGAAATTAAAACCGCGGAAATAACGAGCACTCCTCCGTGTGTGTGAATGAAATTCACACCTATGTGTGAACTAATTCACGACAACATAGAGATATCACTGTGCTTTGTGATAATAAAGTTTTAATAAAAGAAATGGAAAAATATAGAAGTGAATGAAGTTTATTAAGAACATAAAGATACAAAAAAGAAACTTACATGGAAATGGAAAACATTACAAAGGAAATTTGGAAGCATAACCTTACAATGAAACAAGCAACAAAAGATGATATGAAAAATATCCACCCCCATTACCTTCACCAATAGCTCCTTATATAGGCATATTAGGAGCCTTAGGTACATCCCCAAACAATTAATTCACCCCCCAACAATTAATAGAGTCAAATGGAGGGTGAATAATCAAAAGGAAATTGATGTTTTGAATTTGACCCGGAAAACTGTCCAAATTTGTCCACCATATTGACGTGTGAATTAGAAATTGAAGAAGGCCGAATCCGGAGGGGCTGTAGAAGAGAACTGTCTTCGTTCATGTTTCTTCTAGAAGATCTCAAAATTTCAGGAAATTTAGATCATCTTTTTGGAAGTTATGGTCGAAATGGTGGGACGGATTTCTGTGCATTAATGACGAGTCCACCATTTAAATCTCAACTTCAGATCCCTTTATCATCATGAAAACATCAGAATTTGCTTCAGCCACAGTTGAATAAAATGATCCTAATATTTTTATCTTTCTACTGTATAAATTTGAGCTTCATTGGGCTTGGTTATGGGCCCCACATTTGTTTGATGGGCCTTAGGCCCATTATGCTTTTTCCAGCAAGTTTCTGCCTTCAGGCACAAAATTCTTCATCTTCCTTTGGGATTCATCCATCGGACCTAAAAGATAAAATGTTTCAAACAAAGTGATAAATCATATCCAAAAATTTCAAATTCAGAAAATGAATATAATATTGTCCACAAACAAATGAATGATTGGGACCAAATTTTCATTTTAAACATGAATTGCATTTAAGATGAGAAATGAAGTTCTATTTATGTAATGCACTAAAAACAATGTTTATGGACTTTGGAAAAATGAATATAAAGATATTAACAATTAATATTAGCCACTTTCAGTGACTAATCAGTGGCATACCTTTATTTCTAAGGGATTCTTTTTTCCAAACTAAATACGTTGATAATACCAAAGATGTTTAGCTGTGCTGAGCCTAAATACCATACTAGGTATATTTTTGATGTCCAATTTTAGTTTTTTTGACAAATAATTATCTTTCCATAATTGGGTAAGTAAGTCTTACATTTTATATTCATCACTTATTGCCTATGATTCAAGTACCATAGAACTATTTGTTGAGTATGTTACCACAAACAAAATTAATTCATGAACTTGGAATAATGTCTCTTTATGTCCAAAGGGCATGTGAGGTAAATGTTTTGGTTATACTCAACAACTTTTTCAACTAGAACCAATCACTTGGAAAATATAAGTTATGTGCTTTTAACCACTGAATTAGGAATCTCAATTTCTCAGCTTCTTGGAAAATACACCTTACATCATGTAATGTTTCTATACTTACTTGGTTACTGTATTTCAATACACATATGTGAATGTCGTATTTTATTTAATACCCAAGAAGTATCTTAGAAACAATACTTTTATTTGATGAATATACATTGAAGAAGAAGCGGGTTCTTTCTTGTTGAATTTAGTCCATAATGATTTAAACTTCCATAAATTTATTTCATAATATGCAATGAAAATAATATCCTATTTAATAACCAACTTTTATTCTTTGAAGGTCACTATGAAGGTGCATTTAGCATAAATATTCATTCGCCTTTTCACCTTTTCTTTCCAATTCATTCTCCATAAGTACTAAAGAAGACAGTTTCTTTAATATTCTTATTTCATGGAGAACCTTACCTAAAAGGAAATGAAGATTTTACTCCATACTATTCATTTTGTAGCCTTAAACGAGACTGGAGTAATTTGGTGAAAAAGGTATAAGAATGGGAAGTCATGAAAGATAATAGTATTCCTTTCATGTTTACACAAAGCCTTTGTAGTCATCACATTCAAATCTTGCTTCACTTTCTCCTCACAAACTTCTTAGAGATGATACTACATGTGTTATCATCTATGACCTGATGTTTTAATTGCAAAAAACATCAGTCGTTGATGATATCATTATGACATAACCATCATAAGCTCAATTCCTGATTCTCCTATATGCATTTTAACACCCTCACTTTATGAGGTGGGTTAATAGATAGGGACACCAATATCTTGAATTTCTGATATAGTAGTATTATGTGCAAGCGCATGTACTACACTTGGAAATTCATGCTAGTTAGGATATTTACTTTTTCCATTATTTAACTTAGCTATTTATTGTGGCATAACTTGCTAATTTTTCTACAAAAATAAAATCTAGAAGATATGTACCTTTATCTTGATTACTGTTTTAGACATTTTTATAAATTAATTAAATCATTAAATGTCTCCCGCTATTTTTCAAATTCTAGAAACTCTTTGTACTAGAATCGGAATACTCTGTCACTTGAGTATTCTAGTGGCAAGGATCCATGAACCTTCCCTCATAGTCTACAAGTTATGGCTATGCCACTACTTAGAGTATTCAAGGTAAAATTTTGGCTAGAAAACCGTATTAACTCGCGGTTCCTTGACCTGTTGAGTGAAGTCTTGGCTTCTAAAACCACAACTTGATTTACTCAACATTTTCCTCTATAATGACTGAAAGTTATCTATTGTTAATCCTCACTACCACTTCATTTAATTCTACCCACCAATCTCATAAGAACTCTCCGGTGGTAACAGGCACTCTCAGCTATGACATGACGAGCACCCCAAACACCAAGTTTTGTTCAAATTTGAATGATGGAAAGCAGTTAAGACATAACATTTAATTGAGGGTTTTTGTGTCTCTCTCAATGAATGTAATCCATTTTTATTAATCTTGTACATCTATGTTGTCATGATCATAACTGAACAATTGAAAAACATATGTCGCTTCTTTATTCATTTTATTATTTATTATTTTATTTATTTTCCTGCTATTATAAAATGCATAAAATAATAAATAAATGCATAAACGTAAAATACTGCCCAATTTTTCTTGAGCATCTAAAACTCTAAATGGATCAATAACGACTGAGGGGTAACATACCTGAGTCGTAACTTGAATCATAATGTAGCTCACCCCCATCCAGTATGTCTTCTTCTCGTCCGGAGCAACACATCGACTCGTTGTTGTCTGTGTCTTACACTATCCTTATCTTGGTGAGGTCCACGTCATGTCTGGAGTACTTACTCTTCTCTTCGGGGTCCAAGACAGACAACATCTTCATCCAAAGTACAAAAATATTCGTGCATAGGTGAGGGGAACTAAGGGTGTAAATGTACATCTGGTGAATCAGACATGCAGGTCCTTTTACATTTTAACCAAAAAAAACAATAAGTAGACCACCATTTAATTAATTACAAACATCACATACAGTTAAAATAATTAATTACAATAAATGAAAACATACATAGTGTCACGACCCCCTCCCCACAAAGTGTACCCCTCCTGGGCCGACAATGTGATAACGGAGATAATGAACCCCGAGTCCCGCCTCCAATAGGCCCCGGGTTGGCGACTAGCACCGAGGGTATAGTAACACACAAAATGGGAGGCATTACCCTCTAAGAGAACACATGCGGAAGAGAGAGATAAGATAGAAACCGATCAAATCTGACTCAAAACTGGAAATATAAAAGAAACCCAAGTGTACAAATGGAATGTCATGCAAAAGTACTACAACTGAAAGGGAAGAAAACTACAAGTACCCAAAAGAAAGTAAAACAACTGTAACCACAAGCCTGAATAGATCCGGCAACCCCAAGCTTGTAGAAACCAGCTTGATCTCCAACCTGCTCCAAGTGACCTGAAAAACAGTTTATATATATATAGGGTGAGTATAACAGTATACTCAGTAGGATCCTCCTCGAAGCCTCTCGTGCAAAGGTAAAGAAAGCATGCTAAAGCACAATGAACAACAAGTGAAACTAACTCGTCACCTAAACAGGTATAATACGTTCCCAAACTCACCATGGATACTCTCACCAAGTAACACATACAAGAATATATCATATAATAAAGGATATCAAGGGTACCCCGCTACTACTTCCCCACTGGTTTTCCGCTTTGCCCCAACGACATACGTCCTGTACATCTCTCTCCAAAGGCTTGCCCGTATACACCTGGGCTAAGCTCCATAATTTGCACCACATGCACCACAAAGGCTTGCCCGCAGACACCTGGCCTAAGCACCACACCATCCTCACAACCAAAATTAACTAGGTAGTATCTACTAAGAGAAGAGAGCGGGGTAAAAGGGGGTAGTTAGCCATTCATCCTCCCACCGGAATGTTGGGGAAAACACCCTCCCAAGGCTCAGAATCCCCAGGGTGTCAGTTGCCCTTACTGACAAGGTGGAGTAGCGTATAGAAACACAAAAAGTACAAAATATATTGTAACTCACAACCACACTATGGGCATAACCTAGTCTTAGAAACGACTGCAGCTAACGTCTCTCGAACTCCGGGCTGCCACTTCTAAGACTAGGTATCCTATAATCACACAACCATTTAAAGGGATTTCTTAGATTACTTCATTCCCCTTTTTCATCAATTCCACTTTACGTTAATTAATTCTTCCAACATTAATTAACCATGAACAAAACCACATTAAATTTCATTAGCTTCACACCCAAAGTCAATTGTTCTTTCAAAAGATTACAACCTCATCATTATGTTTCAGCGAACAAGAAACCCATGGGTTAACACCATTTATTCAAACATTCATTACAGAATTACTTTCCCATATTACCAGGAATTATAGAAAAGCATCCTAAGCTACTAACACAAGGGGCTCAACACAGTGAGTAGATGTACTACCCGTCGAGTCTTTGCAACCTATAGCAAGAGCGTAGACCCATCCTCCCTTGAGAAGCTAGACACAGAAAGCACGTGGCATACCCCGCGCGTCTTCACCTCCTTTGGAAGAAGGGTGAGCAAGACCAGCTGCCTTGAGCAGTGGGGAAAAGTAAAGAAAATAAACAGCCAAAGAGAACCAACAAGCATCCAACAATCACATCCATACCATTCTATCATCCTTGGTGTCCTCCCCGACACTCACATGCATAAACGGATGCATCTCGCCACTCTAGGCGTCCTCTGCTGCCATAACCAAAAGGCCTCTATGCCTCCACATATCACAACACCCCTCCAAGGTCACATTACAACACAAGCAGCAGGAAAGAAAACATCACATCAATTGGGCTCTTGGACCTTTAACAAGGCATCCAACCTTCATACATAATGAGCACTCATGGCTCTAAAGTACAAGACACTCGACCTTACAAGCAAGAGGGTAACTCAGAACCCTACCAGGCATTATATTTTATCAACCAACAAGTTCTTTAATCCCTCTAGAATTAACCAGTTCATTAATGGTAGGTTCCAACTATGGGAAACCTAACCAGAAATCTATCATAGCTGTCATAACTTAATTAACAATTAATTTGACATGCCTTCAAACAACAAGCACCAACATGCTTCAGGTTCACTAACCAACTGAATTAAACATGCACATCGACATCAATTTGATTAACATCAAATTAGTACAACAACAACAACCAGATTCATTTACATGCCTCTTTATCTTTAGCCAATTAATTATCAATTATTTCCGGATTTATGTTCTTTATCAATTTCATCAAGAACAACATGCTAACAAGCAAGACATAGATATCACACTATCTATCAAATCAAGAGATGAACCGTTATCACGGTACAAAGCAACAACATGCGATCAAACCAATTCTTTTAATCTGGTTCAAGTATTTAATTAGGTCAATTTCATTGTGATTCAAAGGGATAAATCATGATAACTCTACGACTGCACATAAAAAATTAGAGAAGCCACGGATCCCCTACCTCAATGGTTTTCGAGGAAAACCACAACGGTCGATGAACGTCCAAGAAACCGGGTCGATTCTCCATGAACCCTCCTTAGATCTCTTCTCCTAACACAACCAAGACCAAAAATCAACATATGTGGAATCCACATGGTTAGATCTACCCATAATGGGTGTAGATCCAAGAAACCGAGAGAAGATGAGGAGTAGATCTAAGTAGATCTAAGAAATCAAGCAAGAACGACTGCATTCCTCAAGAACCGGCTTCGATTTTCTAATAGAAGCCTTCATATTGCCTCCAAAACACTTGGGAGAGGTCCTCCTACCTTCAAGGAAGGGTAATCCCAAGTTATGGCCGCTTAGGAGCTTAAACGAACCATTTAGAGGCAAAACGAGTTAGATCCAAAATTTTAGGATCTAGATTTAAGTGCCCGCACGGTTGGTATGTACGGTTTGACAAACCGTGCGCTAACCATGCATTAGCTCCTGCCTCGTCAAACACTCCTCGCACGGTTAGTCCGCATAGTTAAACAAACCGTGCGATAACCGTACGTTAGCCACTGCCTCCAACACTAACCTCGCACGGTTTGGCAGCACGGTTTAGGCAAACCGTGTGCTAACCGTGCCAAAGTTATTGCCCTTTATCTTTCCTTAAAAGTCCACCCAAACACACCCCCAAGTCACCTTGATTTCTCGAAACACCTCTAGAACCACATTTTCACAAAGTAATGGACCGAAGAGGTCCGGGCCATTACACATAGATTGGATTATTCTCAAGACCGGTCACAGGTAAAGTAAATGCGTGATAAAAATTAAATTTCCTTAAATAAGTAAGAGGGTAAATTAATTAAACTAAATTAATTAAATAATTCAAATAATTTAATTATTCTTTGGTCTAATTAATTCAATTTTAATGTCAAAATATTAAATTAATTAATTAATTTAATTTAATTCCTAAAATTAAATTAATTTTTATCCCCAGCTACTAAAATTTATTATCTTAAACCACAATTAATATATTAATTAATTTAATTTAATTAAGAAATTAAATTAATTAAATAACCTGGGTCCTGAAAACCCAATGAAGCTCCAAAACGGGCAGCACCATACCTACAAAAAACCTATTTTTGGCCGAGCAAAGCCCGTAGACCAGACAGGTCCGTCCAGACCCATTTTGGGTCAGGAAGACCTGCCCGAGCCACATTAGGGGTAATTCGGGTTGGATAGATCCGTTACACGCATAGATCGCGGCCCGAACTGGCTGGGGATGATCCGAAAAATTCTGTCTGAGGGAGATCCAACGTCTGAAGAGGAGACAAGGACACCATGGGTCAGCAGCAGGTGGCAGAGATTGGGAAACATGGCTCGGTGGATTTTCTACTCGGGGGAGCACCAGGTGGAGGAGATGTAGAAGGAGGTGGCTGACGAGCTAATAGGCGGCAAGCGATCCGGTTCAGGTGTGATAGTTCGAGTGGCGGCCCAAATCTGGGGATGTGGCAGCTCGGCAAGGCCAGTCAGTGGTAGATGGAGACACAGAGCAGGCCAAGGACTCGCCGATCTGAATAGAGAGAGGCGACGCCTCATGGTTGAGGTCGGGAGGAGGTGTGGGAGGTGCTGAGTGGCAGCGGTCTCTCAGGATGCAGGCACTTGACTTCTGTTATTATTTTTTAATTTGAAGTCCAGAGGCTCAAAAAACTTGTCCCCACTTTGTTGAATAAAACCAAATGAAAGTCCACCATTTTGTTTTTTTTGTTATACCGGCGGGTCAAGCACGCCAACTCCACCCCTTCTTATAATTTCCACAACCATTTTTTCCAAGGACATAGAATTTTGAATAATAATAATAATAATAATTAAAATAATAATTATTAAAATGATAATTATAATAATATAATAAAATGATAATGAAAATTATTATTATTAAAGGAAAACAAAAAAGGTGGTGATATCACAAACCTGGAAGAAACTGTTTCGGCTATCACTAGCATGAATGAAAAAGCTTAACGAAAAACAAAAAAAATGTTTTTAAAATTTCACTACCCTTTAAACAACTATGTTTGATCCATAAAAATATTTTGGATGGCCATAACATGGTAATCCGACTTCGGATCAAAACTTGGTTGGATCCAATGAGACCGATTTTAAACCCTATACTTACGTTAAATTAAAATTACTTATTATTGACTCAAATAATTTACACAATCCCTATGATACCAATTGAATGTATCGGGGCACTCAGCGGAAGCTAGTGGACTAGGGAATTTAAAAATTTTCATTATTGGGATGAGGAGACTTGTTTTTTCCGATGATCTGATCCCTGGTACAATATGAGGATCTCACATAAATTAAAATATCACATAGATGCAAACTAAAAACATACCAGTTTAGATATGAAGCCACACTCAAACATAACTCGTTAGTGTAGATTGTTGACTGAATGATCCATAGCAGGATCCCTCTATATCATCCATACGCACTTCAAAAATCTATAGGAGCACCGATCTTCGAATCCCAGATGCTAGCGCATTGGTCCGATGATATCTTCAACGTCCCAACGATCACCTCGATTCACTGCCTTTGATGCTTGAAGACATTATTGGATCATCACTTGAGATATATACTCTATAGAAAGTGGGAGGAGAGAGAGAGAGTGACACTATCATTCAAGAATAAATGATTTTTTCATTGTTTGAGAGCCTCTCTATATTTATAGTGGAGGTTCTAAAATACCTGTTAGGGTTCCCCGACCCCCATTTGTTTAACGTACACTAAATAAATAATTATGACCAACTAAACTGCATCAATATTAATTATTATTTTTACACATACCTACAATATATATAAAATATATTACATGATAAATCCTAGTCATTTAACTCGACTCATCATTCCCGCTTAATATTAAACGAACCTATAATATTAAAATAATATTCCTTCAATCAATATTTTCTTGTATTTACTTAACTTATAAATACTTTAAATAAATTCAAACCAATTAGTCATAGATTGAATAATAATCAAGTTATTTATTCCTTTTGCGATCGATACCTTGGACAATACTCACACCCCGTGGTAAGGCCCACCATGTCTAATATACCTATTCAACTAAATAGGGTGAATTCTTGAATATGCTATTGTGTGTGACCCACTAAACCCTCATGTCAATAGTTGTGAATGAAATCCACAAACCAAGTATGGAGTCTAGAAACCCATCAACCGCTTAAAGAGATAAGGATTGTCATAGCAATGAAAACCATCCAATGAACATGTACATTTTACTACAATCTCTTTGTCTTCAGATATCTCATAAACTTGGATGCACACTTGTGTCATCACCCTTTTCATGATTTATTATTTATTGAACTATACGAATGGATTTTACCATATGAATGCTTTGGACAAATAATTATAAAGGTAACACCCTCCTAATCTACTAGGCCTAATACATATCACTTCCTTAACTTAGAAGTGACAGATCCTTTTCTTGACCATTCAACGAATGCCATCCCACCAATGGCGCACCAAACACAAGATACCTCACCAAGATTTCATTATCATGGGGTTTGCCTTGCATCAATGTATGTAATCAAATGGTACACACCAACAATGATCTCAAGTCAGGAGACCAATACCCATGTCTGTAGATATGAACAACCTATGACACCCAAAACATGCAGTGTTCATATTGGCGAGTCTCTCCACATGATCTCACTATTATAGGTCACCATGTTCGAACTTCATGAGAAGAGGTATCAATTCTTATGATCCCCCAACACATGATATTCAAACACATACTTTGTCCAGTCAGTAAGATGTATCTAGAACATTAGACCTTTATTTAAGATTGATTTCATGGTATCTCGAGATTCTCATTATAGCCTGTGAACCGCTATTACCATTCGATATGACAATTAATCTGTGGAAAATACCATTAAATAATGGACGTAGAAAAGTCTACACTATAATGGAAAGAATAAATCATGTATATCTAACTGTATAAACAATATGGTAATCGAAAGTACTTAACAATTGGGTCTAAGGATCCCACTATTTCAACATAGTAGTAGCGACCAATACATAGGCCCAAGATATCCCCAACATCATAGAATATCTTGAAGAAATGATATCCATCCTTATTCTGGTTGGGTGGGCTTGAGCCCATATCACGTGACAATGTAGGGAAAATGGTTAGGAGATGAGTCACATAGGTTGAATGGACCAGTAGGTGGTTTTCAATTAATACTTTCCTAGACATAGGAGTAGAGGAAACAAAAGGGGAAAATGGGGTTTGAGGTTTTGATAGAGGTCCTAGTTTATATCAAGATCCATGGGGTGGTCAAGGAACATGGAATATCCATGGTTTATTCTTAGAGGGATATATATTTTCACTATCCAAAGACCTTGATCTTTAGGAACATGTTAGAATAAATGGTTAGGGTAGCCATGCTCTCACCATCTAGGCTATCTTGGTATAACGAGTCTCTCTCCCACCTCGAATGATATGAAACAGAATGGTCATGAAAAAAATATTACATGTGATCAATGTTCTGGACAAACGGTAGAGTCTAGAGGGTCAATAACTTTTTAGGCCAAATTTCCCAATCTAGTGTTCAAACATGTTGTGAGAACATTATGAGATTTTGAAATAGGTTTGGGTTTGGGTGAAAATGATTATTGAATAGTTTGAGAGGCCTTTTTCACATAGGTTCCTGGATGTGGATGAGTGTTGTTCTAGGAAGGAATGAGATTGTTTTTTTAGACTCGATTAAATGCAAGAGGGATACTTTTGAGTAGTTTATAAATCATAGAGGATAGTATTAAGTCGCAAGTATTAAATATCACATGTTTTTAAAATTATGTTAATATATATATCTGGGAATTGGTATGTGAGGATGAAGATAGAAGATACTATGACTCTCACTCCTTTACCCACAATAGGTTCATGCTAGCATCCTCTATCGATAGGGATCTAGATCAGGGTTTCACATCCTATCATATCTCAAAGTGAGTTCACTTCCTTCTGAGGATAGTTGTGAAATTATTTAATCATGAATTATAGATAGAACGAGTGAGGATTTCAAGATAAAATATAGATAAAATCAATTGATTATCCTCGTCCCACAAGTTAGAAAAAATAAATTGATTATGGCACTATTAAAACAATACTGATCACTTAACAGACTCGTCCTTGAATTCTATCAAACTTGACTTGATACCAAATACTTGGTAATCTTTTATAGACATGAAAATAAACACTTATTTTGTGTTTTTCCATGGTATAGATATTGAAAATAAAACCACCTTGAGTCCACCCATAGGAACCGTAAAGATGAGAAAAAATCAATTAATCTCTCCCTCTACAAAATCAACCAATGTAAAGACCATGATTTTCCAGGTAATTTTTTAATTATATGGAATTATTCCGAGTCTACGAAAATTGACGGCACATGATTTTGAGTTCTGGTGTGTCCGGAATGAATTTTTGAACTTTTTTTTAAGGTACGTTCAGTAAACGTGTGAGTGACATTTTCTATCTTTTGAACCAGTGCTCAGATTAAAAATATGATGACACTGTTGAATCTACAACACCGAGATTCACTTAAGGGAGGCATCACTTCGACCGCAGTAGGTCGGGAGAAAAAGATAGATTTTGGACATTTAAAAGAATAATAAAACAACAAAGTTATTTTATTTCTCTTTTTATTTTCCTCCAATGGAAAAGAAGTGGTGGTGGGACCAACGACATGTCAAGACATTAATTGGATTGACTCCTCAATCTTTGTAACAACACTGTTGGAATTTGGGAGGTTCATTCATTAAATTAACCGCATAAATTCCCAACTGCGATACTCCCCCTCCCCCTATCCTATTTATATGGAGCTCGATGAGGAGTGTTGGCACGACTTACCCAAGAGATGAAGCTTTGGAAAAGTACCGCGATGCCAACCACTTGGAGGATGTAATCAGTTATAGTGAGTGGTGACGAGCGCCACCGAATCACGAACCGATGAACACCGACTCTTCCTCAAATGTGGACGTTCTCCAACGATCTTGAGGTATGGTTTATTTCTTGTATAAATTCAAGAGTTGCTGAATCAGTGTACTACCCTCTTTCTATCAAGCTAACATAGAGGCCGCAAGCCAAACAAACAAGGCCCAGAACTTCTGCCTTTTGTTGAAATTTGATGTGTTTTTCACAAGCGATCTATTCAGGTTGGATGAAAACTGGAACATAGGGTTTAGAGATGAAGAGGGAATACTGGGGAGTCCGTTGGCACCTTCAGATGGAGAAAGGAGCCACTGGATCTCACTCGGTAACTCGCAGAAGACCGCCGACAACCGGTGTCGGCGGAGGAGGTGAAGGCGGTGGCTGACACCGGCCGACCGCATAAGAGATGGAAACACGCCGTCATGCGCCGCTGGTGGAGAAAGTCGTGGATGAAGCCGCGGTGGGTGGAGACAGCGCCAGATTGGGCTGGTTGCAGAGGAAGGGGCGGTGCGCATGTGCTGCTGGAGAAGGTGGTCGCAGCTCATTAGTCGCGGCGGATGCAGGGAACGACTGGAATCGACCGAACGCTGGAGATGGAGTGACACGCGACAGTGCGCCACTAGAAAGGATGGCTGCGGCTCCGACGTTGCGGCAGCAGGGACTCGCTCCCTGCGGGTCCCACGAAAGACCAGGCTGCACCACGTGGCGCCGCCGCACAAACCAAACGGGTAAGGCTGTTTGTGAAGTTTGAGGTATGACCGATGTATTGAGGAGCGAATCCTACCAAAATCAGGCATGCTTAGTGCGGGAATCTCGTGGCTGGCTGTAATGTGATGAAAGAACATAGATCCTATGTGGTTCAACATCTATCCATCCTATGTGGGTCAACGCTTAGTGATCATGTGTGGGTCAGTATCTATCGATCCGGTGTGGGTCAGTGCCTAGAGATCCTGTGTGGGCTAGCATCTATCGATCCTATGTGGGCCAGCAGCAGAGCCTCTCGACAGAATAAGATGATCTAGATTTAAGACTAATCATCGGTACTTATGTACTTGAGTTATATACCTGATGTGAGATGATTCTTTACCTTTATGGTACTTTTTACCTTTGTGGTGTTACCTTTGAGGTGTTACCTTTGTGGTACTTTTACCTTCGTGGTGTTACCTTCACGGTGTTACCTTTTTGATACTTTTACCTTCGTGGTGTTACCTTTGTGGTGTTACCTTTGTGGTGTTACCTTTGTGGTATTCTTACCTCATGGATCAGTTGTGCTAATGGATTAAAATTTGAAGCCTTATGTTTCCTCATGTATGAGATGATTATATCTTGATAACTTAGGTATATGCATGGGCATATACATAAGTAGAGTTGAGGTCTATTTCGTGCTTTGTGTATGAGGTCTTGCTTTTTGGTTTAACCTTTGTGGAACTCTGGGAGACCTTCGGGGGTCTCAGTGTCCCTAATGAGTATTTTTATACTCACCCCTACATGGGCTACGCCCGCACCTTGTTGTGTCTTTTGCAGAAAATGAACAATATTGATCAATGATGAGAGAGCCAGGACTGGACAGTGCTCAGAGGTGGACCTTTGATGTGACGTGACACAGTGACTACTGATCGTGAGCGGTACCTACCCTTCATGTAGGATTCTTGGTGGATGATCCAGTGTACATGTACTTTTTTATTGGTCTTGTATTTCGGCCCCTTTACTTTCAGTACACTTTTTACTAAAATATTTTACTTTATAGTTGCTTCTTGTTATGTTCTTGGATTGTGTGTTTATACAGGTTTAAAGGCAATGCCTTCCCATTATAGGGATACGCATTTCCGGTGCTAGTTTTCTGCCACTGATCTATGGAAGGTGGGCTTGGGGTAGTCATGGTATGAGCCCCGAGGGATGGTTCGTGACAATGTGGTATCAAAGGAGTCGGTTCTACTGAAGAACTATGACTCTTATCTTTTCAATTTGGAAATAGTGTTAAGTGATATGAGTGTGGTATTTAGTTTGAGGAATCCAGTGTTGGTGTGGCGGCCGACGTATCCATACACTAGGACCCTGAATTCTGATTTCCGACTTAGTGCACGAAAACACTGATTGCGTGTGTTTTGGAAGTGTTTTACTTTTGATCTCTTGAGTCAGCTCACCGGGTATAAAGTATTGACTGTGACACACCTATTTTCTTTCAGGATACCTCCACATAGACATCCAACCAAGATTCCCAAGAGAGTACAAGATGACGGCCCACCGAGCATTGAGGCTTCGGTGCAGGGCCCTCTTACGGTGATAGTACCATCAGGTGGTGCACAAGTAGCACCACCAACCATTGGGTAGTAGATGACACCATCCCCACCAGCAGAGGGTGCATGATGATTGAGTGCATTGAACGAGTTTCAGTGGTAGAGGCCTCTGAGGTTCTGAGGCGAGATGGATCCACAGGCGGCTGAGGGCTAGATGGAGGCTGTGGCCAGAGTTTTTTTCTTAGTTGAGACACCAGCTAATTTGATGGCGATTCTAGCTGCCAGTATCTTCCAGGGAGCAGCTGGGAGATGGTGGAGTCTGACACTCCAGTTACACGATGAGGTGACCCTCATCTGGGCGGACTTCAAGGGACTTTTTAGGGCAGAGCTCGTCCCAACGAATCTACACTCAGTGCGTATACAAGAGTTGCTGCACTTACAGAAGGCATCATGACCGTGGCCCAGTACTCGACGAGGTTCACTGATCTCTCCCGCTACTCCATAAACATGGTATGAGACCCTTTCTTCAGGGCACGAACCTTTGAGAAGGGTCTCCGAAGGTAGATCATAGCATCGATGATATCGCTCAGCATTACGATGAAGGCTGGGGTGCTAGAGTGAGCACTTTTGGTGGAGAGCTTCCTAGCTGAGTAGACACCGACAATGAGAGCCACCACCGAATGCCAGGTAGCATAGTCATCCACAGTAGGCAGTAGAAAAATGACACAGTGGCCCAAGTAGGCCAGACCTTCTGGTGTATGACCTCAGGATACAAGGTTAGTGGTGAGGGGCTCACGGGATAGAGGAGGACAAATGAGGAGCAGGCAGTGCTACTCATGCGGCGGGTAGGGTCACATGGCTCATGACTGCCCGACCCGCCATACGAATGACTAGAAGATGGTCGAGGGACCACCGAGGTAGAGGCAGAGGTTCAATTAAGGAGGTCTTCTGGCAGTAGATGAACATGGCCGAGGAGCTGGTCGTGCAGCAGGTGGTGGGCATTGATTTGAGGTTCTACCGCCACCACATCTAGGTGGTCCACCCTGACCCCATGGAGCTGGTGGACAAGGACGAGATCAGCTCCAGGAAGCTGAGGCCTATGACCACGGTGCTCTGGAGATGATTTGAGGTACGATATGTGTCTACTCCACCCTAGATGTAGTACTTATAGACACATGTGCTGGTCACTCTTTTATTTCCACAACCCTCATTCAGAGCTTAAAGATTCTGATGGAGCCGTTGGCTCGATCCTTACGGCTAGAGACTCCTAAGGGAGGGGGTTCGATGATTAGATACTGGTGCCGGTAGTGTGAGATTACTCTAGGAGGTGAGAGATTCAGCTGGAATCTTCCAGTAGTGGCGTCGAGACCTTACAACATCATCTTGGGTATGGATTGGTTATCCACAATTCATGCTCATATTGACTGTATTAGGTGTAAAGTGTGGTGTGTCCATGAGTATGGGACTAGATTTTCCTTTACTGATGAGAAGGGAACCTTTGCAGCACAAGACTGACTTACTTGGAGGAGGTTGCAACCGATCACACATCAGTTGGCTAGCCTTACCCTCATTGAAGTTGATGTTGAGAGTCTGAGCTGTCCTGTAGTGGTGGACCAGTATGCTGATGTCTTTCCTGATGATGTTTCGGGACTACCTCCTCACAGAGAGGTAGAATTTTACATTGACCTGTACCCAGGGAAGACACTGATATCTACACCAGCATATCGGATGGCTCCCACAGAGCTTCATGAGTTACATGTGAAGTTAGAGGACTTACAGAGAAAGGGGTTCATAAGGCCACTACCACAAAACTGGGCAAGGTCAGTGCCAGCCTTTATCAGCGCTAACAAAAAAGCACTGATAAAGGGGGGGGGGGGGGTACTTTTATCAGTGTAAAAAAAGCACGGATAAACGTACCCCTTTATCAGTGATTTTTAAGTACTGATAAAAGGGTACCCTTTAACAACACTTTTTTTAGCACTGTTAAAGGGTACCCCTTTATCAGCGTTTTTTAGTAGCGCTGATAAAGGAGGGTCGTTATCAGCGTTTTTTAAAAGCGCTGATAAAGGGTCTACTTCAAAAAAAATCATTAAAGAATATAAATTAATATTTAAATATATATATATATATAGTTATATTGATATAAATATAATATATAACTTTTAAATATATTTTAGATAAGTATAAATATACAGTTACACTTACTATATAAGATATTTAGTGAAAATGGCTTATAAAAAAATTAAAAAAATATTTTTAGTAAATAATTTGCTAATTGTTATGGAGTAATAGTCATTTAATAACAATTTGAAGAATAAAAAAATAAAAAAAATAAAAAAGATCCAAAATATGTTGAAAACGCCACTCGAACTTCAAACAACCATAACTTTTGATCCGGGCGTCCGTTTGAGCTCTACAACATATCAAATCGAAGCCTGCGTTGATATCTACGTGCTAGTGATTGAGGTAAAGCCTCTTTCACTTTTTTAAAGTCCAAAAAAGTCCCACAAGGACTCCAAAACCGTGTTTTTAGTTGGGATACCCCGATTTTTTAACATTTTGTGGATTTTCATCCTCGTTTAAGGGGGTATTATTGGATTTTTTTGGTGGGGACTGAATTTATTCCAAGGTATTACATTCATATTGATATTATGTCTTTGAAATTTTATCATTTTTTATAATTCACTGCTATTTATAATCAAATATATAACAATATATACATATTTTTATATATTCACACATAAAAATTTAATTATAAATATAAATAATAAAATATATTTACATATAAAATTTATTAGCTTTATCTAAATAATAACTAATATCCATTTTCTTTGAAATAAAAATATATGAATATTTATATACCTATATATTAATCTAACTATATATATATAAATATAACTACATATATATATTCATATAACTATAACTATATATATTAATATCACTATAAATATATATATTAATATAAATATATATATATATAAATTAATATAACTATATATATATATTAATATAAATATATATTGCTATAAGAATAAATATAACTAAATATATATATATATATATATATATATAAATAGAGATATCCTGAATTGGAAAACAAATCAAAATAGAGAAGTGGTAAGGGCATAGGAGCGCAGAAGGGAGGTCTCAAGTTAAAAACCTGGTGGAGGTAGGGGCGCACGCATAGGGGTGGATTTGGGGGGCTAGCGCTGATAAAGGGTGGAGGAGGTGCATGCGGGCACTGGAGGGGCTGGAAAAGTGCTGTTAAAAGGGGGGCTCAAGCGCTATAAAGCCCCCTGATTGGCAGGATTTGTTTAATTTTTTTTTTAATTTTTTTACTTTTATCAGCGCTAGAAAAAGCACTGATAAAAGGGGTATTTTATGATCTCTAAAAAGAAAGCGCTCAAAAATGACCCTTTTATCAGCGCTTCTTTTCAGCGCTGATAAAAGACACCTTTTATCAGTGATTTTTTTAGCGCTCATAAAAGGGATCTTTATTAGTTTTTTTTGGATCACTGATATAGGGGAACCCCCCTTTATCTTCGCCGGCATTAACAATGCTTTTTTAGCACTGTTAAAGGCCATTTTAGCGCTGATAAAAGGTATATTTGTAGTAGTGGGCCCAGTGTTTCTCTATGGGAAGCTCTGATTTTGTTTCCCAAGAAGGAAGATGGTAGTTTGAGACCTTGTGTGGACTATCGGTGCCTGAACCAGGTGACTGTAAAGAACAAGTATCCACTTTCGAGGATTGATGATCTTTTCAATTAGCTGAATGGAGCTCGATGGTTTTCGAAGTTAGACCTCATATCAGGATATCATCAGATCAGGGTACAAGATGAGGATGTGAAGAAGACGACCTTCAGGTGTTGATATGGACACTATGAGTTCTTGGTTATGCCATTTGGCATGACCAATTCCCCTACAGTGTTCATGGGACTCATGAACAGGATCTTTCAGCCATACCTCGATCGCATTGTGGTGGTCTTTATTGACGATATATTGATATACTCAGCATCATAGGAGGAGCATGCATATCATCTGTAGATAGTTCTAGATACACTCATAGAGCACCAAATTTATGTTAATCTCTTGAAGTGCCAGTTCTAGATACATGAGATTCCCTTTCTGGGACACGTTATCTCGAAGGCTGGTGTTCTAGTGGATCCGGTGAAGATAGAGGCTATGCTTGCTTGGGAGCCACCCAAAAGTGTGACTGGGGTTCAGAGCTTCTTGGGGTTGGCTAGGTATTATCAGTGATTCGTACCTGACTTTTCCAGAGTTTTGGAACCCTTATCATCGTTGATGAAGAAGGGACAACCCTTCGTATGGATGGAGAGATTCCAACAGAGTTTTCAGGAGCTGAGGTAGAGACTAACGAGTGCCCCCATCTTGAGGCTACCAGAAGAGGGCATTGGGTATCTAGTCTACTGAAACTCATCAGGGACCGAACATGGATGTGTCCTGATGCAGGAGCGAGTAGTGATCGCTTATGGTTCATGACAGCTGAGACAACATGAGTAGAACTACGCCACCCATGACATGGTGTTAGTAGCAGTGGTCTTCAATGTGAAAATGTGGTGAAATTACTTTATGGGCGAACATTTTATAGTGTACTCTAATCACAAGAGTCTCAGGTATATCTTCTCTTAGAAGGAACTTAACCTAAGACAACGAAGATGGCTGGAGTTCCTCCAGAACTATGACTTCAAGATAGTCTACACTCCTGGGAAGGAGAACGTAGTGGCAGACACACTCAACATGAGGTCTGGTTTATAACTGCTGAGTGAGGCGACCGAGCAGCTAGCCACATTGAAGATATCCTTTATGGATAAAGATGAAGAATCTTACCTCTAGTCTATGTCTGTCACTCCCCCACTTCTTCAGCGAGTTTGAGAGGCACAACTTAGGGACATTTATTGCGAGGCTCTATGTGCAAAAATATCCTCAGGACATGCACCTGATGAATTTTCTGAATATGGGGAGCATGTCATTCTCTCCAGAGGACACACCATGGTACCAGTGATGCTATAGGAGGATGTGTTGAGGGAATTCCATACGTCTCCTATGGCGGTGCATCCTGGTGTGGAAAAGATATACCGGGACATCCATCATTAGCACCGGTGGCCAGGGATGAAGAAGGTAGTGGAAGAGTTTGTTTCACAATGACTTACTTGTCAGCAAGTGAAGGCCAAGAATCAGGTTACAACAAGCTTAGCGCAACCACTCAAGGTGCCAAAGTGGAAGTGGGATGGTATCTCCATGGACTTTATGACAGGGATTCCACATATGTCCAGGGGACATGATTCCATCTGGATGATCATCGACTGACTCACCAAGTCGGCCCACTTCCTACTCATCCAAGAGAATAGATCAGTAGAGGTATTTGGATTCCTCTATGTATAGGAGATTGTATAACTTCATGGGGTGCCATCGACGATCATCTATGATCATGATGCACATTTTACTTCCGGATTGTGGAAGGGATTGCAGGAGGCGTTCGGAAATCAACTACGTTTGAGCATCTCCTTTCATCCATAGATGAATGGTCAGACAAATCAGACCATTCAGACACTGGAGGATATGCTTCGTTCTTGCATCCTAGATTTTGGCCATAGGTTGGAGGATCACTTTCCCTTGGTGGAGTTTGCATACAACAACAACTATCACTCCACCATCGATATGGAACCTTTTTAGGCCTTGTACGATCGACCATGCAGATCTCCTCTATGCTAGGCAGAACTAGGGGAGTTAGCACTTATGAGTCCAGAGTTGGTACAAGCTACTACTGAGAAAGGGTAGATCATTCGGAAGCGGATGAAGACTACATAGAGCAGACAAAAGTCTTATGCTGACAGGAGACAGAGACCTATGGAGTTCCAGGAGGGGGAACACATATTCTTGTGAGTCTCCCTTCGATGGGGACTATAGATATTTGGACGAGGCAACAAACTTTCACCAAGGTTTATCGAACCATTTATGATACTTCAGAGGATTGGCGATGTGGCATACCGATTGGAACTACCACCGCAGTCGGAGAGGGTACACAACATCTTCCACATATCCCAGCTGAGGAGATATATGAATGACTCATCTCACGTCATCGACTATAGAGATCTGAACATTGATGATGGGGAGACATTTACAGAGGTTTTAGTGAAGATCGAGGATCGACAGGAGAAGGTCCTTCGTGGACGATCGATACCTCTAGTATTGGTTCACTGGCAGCTCAGGAACCTCCATGAGAGAACATGGGAGCGGGAGGCTCAAATTCATTCTCAGTACCCCCATTTGTTTCCTTAGTCTATATTTTGGATTTCAGGGATGAATATCCCTAAGGTGGGGAGAATGTAAAGACCTGGATTTTCCATGATTTTTTTTTAATTATATGGAATTATTCCAAGTCTGTGAAAATTGACGGCGCATAATTTTGAGGCCCAATGTGCCCATAATGAAATTATTTGAACTTTTTTTAAGGTATGTTCAGTAAAAGTGAAGGTGACGTTTTCTATCTTTTGAACCGGTGCTCAGATTAAAAATTCAAGGGCACCGTTGAATCCGTAGTGCTAAGATTCTCTTAAGGGAGGCATCACTTCGACCGTAGTAGGTTGGGAGAAAAAGACAGATTTTGGATATTTAAAAGAATAATAAAATAACAAAGTTATTTTATTTCTCTTTTTCTTTTCCTCTAATGGACAAGCAGCGGTGGCGGTGCCAACAACATGTCAAACCATTAATTGGATTGAATCCTCAATATTTGTAACAACACCATTGAAATTTGGGAGGTTCATTCATTAAATGAACCTCATAAATTCCCAATGGTGTTACTCACCCTCCCCCTCTCCTATTTATATGGATCTCCGGGAGGAGTGTTGGAACAACTTCACCAAGCAATGAAGCTCCAGAAAAGTACCGCGACGCCAACCACTTGGAGGACGAAACTGGTTCCAGCGAGTAGTGACGAGCACCACCAAATCACGAACCGATGAACACCGAATCTTCCTCAAACATGGATGTTCTCTAATGATCTTTAGGTAGGGTTTATTTATTGTATAAATTAAAGAGTTATTGAATCAGTATAAAACCCTCTTGCTATCAAGCTAACATGGAGACCATGGGCCAAACAAACAAGGCCTAGACCCCCTGAATTTTGTTGAAATTTGACGCGTTCTTCACAAGATATCTATTAGAGTTGGAAGAAACCTGGAACAGTGGTTTTAGTGATGAAGAGGGCCTCTTAGGGAGTCCGTTGGCACCTTCATAGGGAGAAACGGGCCATCGGAGCTCACCCAGTGACCCGTAGAAAACCGCCGGAAACTAGCGCTGGCGGAGGAGGTGATGGAGGCGGCTGGCATAGGAGGACCGCAGAAGAGATGGAGGCATTCCATCACACACCACCGGTAGAGAATGACATGGTCAATGTAAAGATGGGTGGAGATAGCGGCCAGAACGGGCCTACTGCAGAGGAAGGGGTGGCGCGCAGGCGCCGTCAGAGAAGGTGGATGTGGCTCATCAGCCGCGGAGGACGCAGAGAGAAGCCAACATCGGTGGACCGCAAGATATGGAGAGGCGTGAAATGACGCACTACCGGAGAGGCGTGCAACGACACACTATTAGAGAGGTTGGCCGCGGCAGTAGGGACCTGCTCCCTGTAGGTCCTGTTGGAGACCAGGGGGCGCCACGTGGCACCGCCACACAAACCGAATGGCTAAGGCCGTTCTGGAAAACTGGGATTGGGGGGGGGGGGTGATCCCCCCTGTGCCAGCTAGGGTGACCCCTACTCTAACGGGATGTGCCTCCAGTATCCCGCACCCCTTCGTGGGTGGTTTCGCCCAAATTTACCCAAGTTTTAAGGGTCAAGTGGCCGCTTGCAGTGTATCTTGGGTTGTCGAATCCTCAGAGACCTAAGAAGAACCTTTAGACACTCAATAAAAAGAGATGGATTTTTGTCTATGAAGTGGACAACTTGGGTTGATTTTAGATTGTTTAAAAAAGATCACTAAAATATCTATGTGAATTCAAATTATGAGAAAATGAGTTGATCCTAGGTTATTTCTTGGGGTGGATTGAATGAATTTTTTTTACGATTTTAATTTCATTAACTCGAGAAGGATTCAAGAAATGAATTCAAACTAACCTCATCACTTACTAATTAAACACCTTCACAACACATTCTAATCACCTATACACTTTTAGGATCATTTTCATGAGCACTCCAAGGTAAAGGATATAATTATCACATGAAATTGGGGTGAATAAATTCAATAAGGAAGAGGAAGCATAAAAATAATTGAATGAAAGAAACTCAATTAAAAGAAATTAATAACATTTATAGAGTAAGAAATAACATTCAATCCAGCCCCTTACTACTCCCTTGGATCAACCCATAAAACAGCTAGCCCTCCATTGATGACAAGTTCTCAACGGAAGCTAAAAGTAGAATTATGAGGGTGTAATTGAAGAAGTAAAAACAACAAAAAAAACGATCACTCCACCGTTGTGTGAAAAAAATCACAAGGTTTGGTGTGAAAAAGATCACAACTTGAGGCAATGTTATCAAGGTGATATTAATAAGAATAGAACAATAGAAGAGAAGAACTTTTATTAAAAACTAATGTGATTCGAACAACTTACATGGGAAGAAAAAATGCTACAATGACAATTTGGCATAATGACATTACAATCAAAACAAAGCTCCAAGATCCCTAAATCCCCCACCACTACTACCTTAAATAGGAAAAAATGAAGTCTTGGCCGAGCCCCCAAAATCCCATATTCCTTTAATTAATTGTGTTGGGGAAAGGTGGGTGGAACATTAATGTAGATAGACTTTTCCACTTCTTGACCCAAAGTTGCAGCCAGCTTGCATCCACCGGAAAGATGCGCCGAAAGGACCTTCTAGAAGGCAGAATTTGAGTAGGCCCTATAATACTTAAATGAATCCCCGGATGTCCCCTAACATCCTGTAAAATTGAATCCCTAAATAATAATCCATTCGAGATATATGATGTAAATAGTGGGCTGTTTTTCTGGGCCACAGAATCTGACCCAGAATTGAATCTTCAACTTGGGCCACATTAATCACCACAATTTAGAACAAATTAAAACTGGCTCCAGAATAATTATTTATTCCTCTATATTTCTTATATCCTTCCATGAATTTTGGGTTTCATTGGGCCTGTATTGTGGTCCCCACATTCCCATCAGTGGGATGATATCCAATCTTCCTTCTCCAGAATTGTTTCCTTTCATCGCCAAATATCCCCATCATCCTTTATGAATCCTCCATTGATCCCTGAATGAAAAATTTTCATATTTATGTTTATATCCATTTACCAAAATATAAAATTAAAATATATATAATTAAATTATTTAAAATTAGATGAAACATTGGGCCTAAATTGGTGCATATTAGGCATGAAGTGCACATATGATGAGAATGGATGTTCAAAATTAAAATCCACTAACTCAGGTCCATAAGATCAAAAATTAACATTTAATACCCTTAAAATTCAATCAAAATATGTGTTTTTATTAGCTAATCACACCCCCAACTTGAGTTTTTCTAGTCCCGAGCAAAATATATCTCACAAAAATGAAATTCGAATGACCTTTTCCAAAAAAAATTTAATACACAATTCTCACCCAAAGATCTCATACCAAACAATTCTGAAACCCAAAAAAATCATTTAAAACAAGCTATGTCCACAGGAATATCTCAATCCCAAGCCCATTCCTTTGTTCAAATCCATCACCATATTTCATCCAAATTAAATTAAGCATGATGAAGTGTTGTGCATCACAAGAGACATAGGGGTTCATTTTCATTTGAGGGAGAAAATATGGAAGCGCTAGGAGAAATAAAATTTTAATAATAAGATGAGTACTCATTTTTTTATTTTATTTTTATTTTTTGGATTTTTTGGATTTTTTTTGCAATTTTGCCATGGTAATTGAAATTGAACTCAATTGAGTCAACCCATGTAGCAAGACATTGTCGATGACTCCCAGGCTCAAAGTCCTTAGGGCACCAAGTGAAGCTCACATACTCGGGCATCATCTCGAGTTAACTAAATCAAAACAAATTCAAATTACCACAAATAGAGATAAAATTCCCAACTATGGGCCAGACAACTATGGAGTCATGATCCCCAAGTGCCGAAAGCCACACATTAGGTTAATTAATTGCTCTATGCACAATTGTTTTTTTTGAATACTCATGTTAAAATTAAAATGATCACCAATCCTATGCTATTTATTATGGGTCCCCAATAACTCAAACTAAAACCCCACAATCTAGAGGACGTGCATTGTGTTTTTTTAAATAATCGGATGAAAATATAAACGGTGAAAAATCACATCGGACAACCGCACTTTCCAATATCTATGCACATGAACATAAACTTGAATTAAAATCAGAATCATGACATGCAAAATTATTTGATATCCAATTTCAGAGTTTGGAATGTGTGTTATCATGTTCAAGGTTAATGACATTTTTCCTTCCACACATTTTCATCTCCCCCCCAACTGAGAATAACACTGTCCCCAGTGTTTCAAGAATTGAAATATAGAAGGGGAAGGATAGAAGTTCAACGAAGACATTGAAAATGAAAATTATGGAATGAAGTCACCTGGTGGTTGATGTTGAAAATGCATTCCCCTGTCTCCCTTCAGTTTTGGTTTGTCTCCCAATGCCTTGGACGGTTGTGACCAGCTTTTCCCAATGACCTATGACATGCCTTTAATTTTTTTAATATATATATATATATATATTTTGTATATATTTTTTTTAACCTAAAAAAACATAAAAATAACATAAATTGATGATACATTGTCTTCTATTAAATTTCTGGGTAAGGTATTACTCAGGGATCACACCGCATGACACAGATGAATATGGTGCTCCCCTTTCATACCCATCCTTACTCATAAAAGAAGAACAGGTCAACAATCTATTTTTTTTAAAATGCCTAAAAAAACATAAAATAAAATAAAATAAACTGATGATACATTGTCTTATTTATATTTTCTGGGTAAGGTATTACTCAGGGATCACACTGCGTGACACAGATGTATATGGTGCTCCCCTTTCATTCCCATCCTTACTAATAAAAGAAGAACAGGTCAAAAGTCTATATATTTTTTTAAAAATAAAAAAATGAAGAAGAAGGAAACAAAAGATGATTCACAAAGATTAGAAACATGAAAAACATGGGTTGCCTCCCGTGTAATGCTTTTGTTTAATGTCGTTATCCCGACATGGATCCTAAATCTATCAATTTTTTCCTGGTTCATAGGTTGGCTCTGTTAACTCTACCTCCATTTCCTATTTATTTAATGATTCAATGAATGGTTTTAACCTATGACCATTGACCTTAAAAATGTTACCACTTTTGGAATCCTGAATCTTTACTACCCCATGGGGGTACACATGATGCATAATGAATGGACCTGACCATATAGAATTTAACTTTCTTGGGTGTAAATGATGTTTTGAACAATACAAGAGAACATGTTTTCCTAGTTCAAATTTTTTGTCTTTGATATTCCTAGATTGGTAGGATTTAACTCTAGCTTTATTTATCCTTGAATTTTAATAATCCTCCATCCTAAGTTCCTCAAGTTCATTAAGATCTAATTTCCTCTTTTCTTTAGCTAAAGAAATGTCAAAATTCATTTTTTTGATTGCCCAAAATGCCTTATGCTCAATTTCAAAAGGTAAATGGCATGATTTTACATAAACCAACCTATATGGTGACATTCCTAGGATGGTTTTTAATGCTGTACGATATTCCCAAAGAGCATCCAAGAGTTTCTCAGACCAATATTTCCTAGAGGGGTTGACCGTTTTTTCAAGAATTTGCTTAATCTCTCTAATTGCTAACTTAGCTTGACCATTGGTTTGAGGATGGTACACAATAGAACCTTTATGAGAAATTCCATACTTAGATATGAGTGAATAGAATGGGAGATTACAGAAATGGGTTCCTCGATCACTGATTATAGCCCTAGGAATTCCAAATCGAGAAAATATATGCTCTTTCAGAAATCAGATCACAACATGATGGTCATTGGACTTAGTGGGAATGGCTTCAACCCATTTTGAGACATAATAAATAGATAAAAGGATGTAGAGGTATCCCTTAGAGTTTGTAAAGAGTCCCATGAAATCAATTCCCCAACAATCAAAGATTTCAACGACCAGAATGGGAGTGAGGGGCATTTGATTCCTTTTAAAAATGGATCCTAATTGCTGACACTGAGGACAAATTTTGCAGAATTGGAAGGAATCCTTAGTGAGGTTCATCTAGTAGAAACCACTTTGGAGGACCTTTGCAGTGGTTTTCTTTGTAGAAAAGTGGCCTCTACATGCCTCTCCATGAAATTTTTTTAGAATGGACTCTTGTTCTGACTCGAGAACACATCTCCTGATGATTTGATCAGGACAGAACTTGAAGAGGTAAAGATCATTAAACACATGGTGTTTGACATTAGAAAGGTATTTCTTCTTAGCTTGGGTCCCTAAGAATTTTGGAATGACTCCTTTAAATAATAAATTTTCTATGTCATCATACCAAGGGCAATCACTCACTGAATAGAGGTGCTCATCGGGAAATGAATCAGACACAGAGAGGTGGTGTGAGTTGTCTTTTAATTCCATCCTAGAGAGGTGATCAGCTACAATATTTTCAACACCCTTTTTATCCTTAATGGTTAAATTGAACTCTTGAATAAGAAGGACCCACCTAATCAATCTAGCCTTGGCATCTTGTTTTTGTAAAAGGTATTTTAAGGTTGAATGGTCAGTGAAGACAATCATTGGTGATCCTAAGAGATAAGACCTGAATTTCTCTAAGGAAAAGACAACAACAATCAACTCTTTCTCAGTGGTGGTGTAGTTTATTTGTGCATCATTTAAAGATTTTCTTGCATAAGCAATGACACATGGAGTTTTCTCACACCGTTTTCCTAAGACTGCTCCTACAGCGAAGTCACTTGCATCACACATGAGCTTGAAAGGAAGTTTCCAATTTGGAGATTTCATGATAGGTGGAGATATAAGAGTTGACTTGAGTGTAGAGAATGATTCCTCATAGCTTTCTGTCCATAAAAATGGAGCATCTTTTACCAATAGAGAACAAAGTGGTCGAGAAATAGAGCTGAAATTCCTAATGAAGCTTCTATAAAAACCAGCATGTCCTAAAAAGGACCTCACTTCCTTAATAGTTTTAGGATAGGGAAGGTGACAAATGATGTCAACCTTAGATTTATCAACTTCAATCCCTCTACTAGATATCAGATGACCTAGAACATGTCCTTCCCTTACCAGGAAATGGCATTTTTCCTAATATAGTATGAGATTCTTATCCTCACACCTTGAAAAAAACTTTTCAACATTTAGAAGGAATCCCTCAAAAGTATCCCCAAAGATGGAGAAATCATCCATGAAGACCTCTAAACAATCCCCCACCATGTCCGAGAAGATTCTCATCATGCACCACTAGAAGGTACCAGGGGAATTACATAACCCGAAGGGCATGCGCTTGAAGGAAAAAGTGCCGAATGGACAAGTGAAGGTTGTTTTTCCATGATCCTATAAGGAGACTTCAATTTGATTATACCCTGAGAATCCATCTAGGAAGTAGTAAAATTGATGACCCGCCACTCCCTCGAGGAATTGATCTATAAAGGGCAAGGGGAAATGGTCTTTATTGGTACAAGAGTTGAGCTTCCTATAGTCAATACGGACTCTCCATCCACTAATAACCCTTGTTGGAAGCATCTCTCCATCCTTATTGGTTATTATTGTGATTCCAATCTTCTTTGGAACCACATGGATTGGGATAACCCACTCACTCTTAGCTATAGGATAGATGATACCGGCTTTTAACAATTTCAAAAGTTCTTTTCTCACTACTTCCATGATATTAGGATTGAGTCGCTGCTGAGGTTGATGACATGGATTTGAATCAAATTCTAGAACAATTCTATGAGTCCTGATAAGTGGGCTAATCCCAGGAATATCAGATAGGGTCCATCCAATGTCTTTCTTGTGTCTCCTAAGGAAATATAGAAGCATCCTCTCATGATCGGCTTCGATAGAGGAAGAAATGAAAAAAGGAAAGGATTGATTGTCCCCTAAGAACGCATACTTGAGTGATGAAGGTAAAACCTTAAATTCAATATCAGAGTGGTTATTACTTTCCAATAAAGGATGAGACATTGTATTGAAATCAGTTTCTTTGTTAAGATTTCTTGACAAAATTGGTTCCTTGTGAAAATAATTTTCATCCACTAAATTAGCTAGAGTAGTGTCATGAGTGGGTATAGACTCGATGTTATTGATTTCACCCATGGTATCATTGATTGGTGATTCTAGAAAATCATCAATAGAGCTATCTAAAAGAGATTAAAGCCAAGGAGACAAATTTCCCTCATGTGAAAAAAGAAAATCAATCTCTTCTTGACTTAAAAATCCTTCGGTAATTCCTTGATGTTCCTTGAGTTCACTATCAACACTACCTATCCAATTAACCTCATGTATCTCTTCATCATCCTCAATTTGAGAGTTTTCATTATAGATGTTCTAGTCTAGACTCATGTTTCCAAATGTGATGGTCTTGTTCCCATTTCGGACTCGGATAATAGAGTTGATTGTTGCAAGGAATGGACGACCAAGGATGATTGGGGTTTGCTCCCTAGAACCTAAGCTTGGGTGATTGTCAAGAACAATGAAGTCAGCTGGGTAAATGAAATTTTCAACTTTCACCAAAACATCCTTTAAGATCCCATTTGGAACCCTAATACTACGATCAACAAGTTGAAGTGTGACAGATGTGGGTTGGAGCTCTTCTAGGACTAATTGTTAGTACATAGCATAGAGGATGAGATTGACACTAGCACCTAGGTCACATAAGGCCTTGACAACTTTTCTCTCTCCTAGTTCAACATTAATGTAAGGGCAACCCGGGTCTTTCAACTAAGGAGGAATGGTCCCTTGAATGGTGGTACTCACATTAGCAGCCAAAAGGACTTGGTTTTTATGTGAAAATTTTCTTTTAAAAGTGCACAAGTCCTTAAGGTACTTTGAGTAGGAAGGTATGGTTTGGATTGCATCGAGAAGGGGAATGTTCAACTTGACTTGTGAGAAAATTTTTCTTAATGTTTCACTCAATTCAGGCTTGGTTTCCCCCCTCATGCGTTGAGGAAATGGTGCAGGCTGTGGGGTTGTTTGTTGAAGAGTTGTTTCTTTGACAATGTTATTATGTTTTTTAGTCTGATCATTTGGTTCATTTGAATTTTCATCCAAGTTTGAATCTTCAGGTGGGTTCTGAATTAGTTGTTCAGGTTTCTCAATTGATTTCCCACTTCTTAAAATAGTCACAACCTTTATTTGTTCATGAGTTGTTTGAGTGCAACTTGACTCTCCCCTTGAAGTTGAGGATGGAACCGCCTGAGTAGGCATGGGTGACTTTCCAGTTTTGATGGTTTGTAGTTCTTGTTTTAGGGAAGAGACATCCAAGTTCATCCTCTCCATTTGTTTGCACAATTTTTCAAGGATTGGGAGAGGGACAGATTAGGAAGGGGCTTGTGTTGGATGGGTTATCCTAGGGGGATACTTTGGTTGTTGGTATTGGACTGTAGGATGATGGTATTGGACTGGTTGTGGTTGGAATTGGTTATGGTTTTGAAAATTTTATGTATGGTATGGGTTTGGTCCTTGTGGTTGGCTAGGCTGTTGGTTATCTTTCCATCAGAAGCCTGAGTGGTCATTATAACTTGGGTTGAATGTGTTTGGGTGTTGGGGATTTTGAAAGTTTAGGGCATTGAATTTAGCAGGTGGTCATCCTAAAAGAAAATCCTTGATGGATGGAATGGTTGGGAAGTTGTCTGTTTTGTGGTCATGTTTGTCACAGATTGTGCAAACAGGGTCTACAGTTTGGATTTCATGGATTTTCCTATGGTCTATCTCTTCAACCTTCCTAGAGAGTGCTGCAAGTTTTACCCTAAGGCTTTACTCTTCTCTAAGTGTATGAATTCCAGTATTTCTTTGAGGCTTTTCAGAATAAGGTGATGTTCCCCATGTTTGGTTTTGTTCAGCAAGGATTTCTAGATACTCGTAAGCATCATTTGGGGATTTGTTTTTAAAGGTCCCATTACACATCATGTAAATGAATTGTTTGTTCCCAGGGCCCAAAACTTCATAGGAAATTATCACTTGTTCAGGAATATAAAAACCATGGTGTGGAACCATGTTTAGGGTGTCTTTGAACCTCTCCTATGTTTCATAAAATGAATCTCCCTCCTTTTCAAAAAAGTTTTGGGTGCTCTTTTTTAGTGCAATGGTTTTGTGATGGGGGAAGTATTTTTTGTAAAATTATCTTTACAGTTGGTTCCATGTGTGGATTGATGAAGTTCATATATTATTTAACCAGTTCTTTTCTCGATCCTTAAGTGAGAAAGGAAATATCCTCATCTTAGATGACTCAATTTGATGTGGTGAGCACATGGTTTCAACAATGTCATTGAACTCTTTGACATAAAGGTAAGACATTTCTGACTCCATCCCATGGAAGGTTGGAAGGTGGTTTAGGACATGAGGTTTAAAGACATAGTGGGCGTCTACTAGGGAAGAATGCCTAATTCCATAGGGTGCATTGGTCCAGGTAGGTGTAAGTTAGTCATTCATGGTTTGATCAACTGTATTCCCCAAATTTAGGGCTGCCTCATTGGGATTTCCATTTTGGTTCCCACCCGGGTTTATGAGTTTGTTTCATTGAAGACCGCCATTGAAATTGACTCAATATTTAACTCTGGGGTATTAGTAAGATTAGGATCAAATGGTGTACTTGACTCCCATATCCTATAACTTTCCACCCTAACTAGTCTGTTTGAGTTATCGCGGGTGTAGGCGGACATGCGCCAAAAGAAAAAAAAGCGAGAAAGGAAAAAGATAAGAGATATTGGGTGAGAATTGAAGAATAGGGGTGAGGAAAGAAGGTTTTTTGTCTAAGGAACTTACTTGGTCCCCAGAAATGGTGCCAAAATTTGGTTTCACCCAAATTTACCCAAGTTTTAAGGGTTAAGCGGTCGCTTGCAGTGTAGCTTGGGTTGTCGAATCCTCAAAGACCAAAGAAGAACCTTTAGACACTCAATAAAAAGAGATGGATTTTTGGTTATGAAGTGGAAAACTTGGGTTGATTTTAGATGGTTTATAAAAGATCACTAAAATATCTATGTGAATCCAAATTATGAGAAAATGAGTTGATCCTAGGTTATTTCTCAGGGTGGATTGAATGAATTCCTTTTTTTTACGATTTTAATTTCAGTAACTCGAGAAGGATTCATGCAATGAATTAAAACTAACCTCATAACTTACTGATTAAAAACCTTCACAACACATTCTAATCACCTATACACTTGTAGGATCATTTTTATGATCACTCCAAGGTAAAGGATATAATTATCACATGAAAGTGGGGTGAATAAATTCAATAAGGAAGAGGAAGCATAAAAATCACTGAATGAAAGAAAATCAATTAAAAGAAATTAATAACATTTAGAGAGTGATAAATAACATTCAATCCAACACCTTGATACTCCCTTGGATCAATCCATAAAATATCTAGCCCTCCATTGATGAAAAGTTCTCAACGAAAGCAGAAAGTAGACTTACGAGGGTGGAATTGGAGAAGTAAAAACAACAAAAATAATGATCACTCCACCGTTGTGTGATCAAAATCACAAGGTTTAGTGTAAAAAAATTCACATTTTTAGGAAAAGGTATCAAGGTGATATTAATAAGAACATAACAAGATATGATATGAAATTTTATTAAAAACTAACGTGATTCGAACAACTTACATGGGAAGGAAAAATGCTACAAAGACAATTTGGCATAATGACATTACAATCAAAACAAAGATCCAAGATCCCTAAATCCTCCACCACTACTACCTTAAATAGGAAAAAATGAATCCTTTTCTGAGTCCCCAACATACCATGTGCCTTTAATTAATTGTGTTGGGAAAAGGTGGGTGAAACATTAATGTAGATAGACTTTTCCACTTCTTGACCCGATGTTACAGCCAGCTTGCATCCACCGGAAAGACGCGCTGGAAAGACCTTTTATAATGCCTAATTTGAGCAGGCCATGGAAGACTTAAATTAATCCTCGGATGTCCCCTAACATCCTGTAAAATTTCATCCCTAAATAATAATCCTTTCTAGAGATATGATATAAATAGTGGGCTGTTTTTTTGGGCCGCAGAATCTGACCCATAATTGAATCTTCAACTTGGGCCGCATTAATCATCACCATTTAAAATGAATTAGCACTGGATCTCGAAGAATTATTTGTTCCTATATATGTCTTATATCATTAAATTAATTTTGGGCTTCATTGGGCCTGTATTGTGGGCCCCATAGTCCCATCAGTGGGATGATATCCAATCTGCCTTCTCCATAATTGTTTCCTTTCATCACCAAATATCCCCATCATCCTTTATGAATCCTCTATTGATCCCTGAATGAAAAATGTTAATATTTATATTTATATCAATTTCCCAAAATATCAAATTAAAATATAGATAATTACATTCTTTAAAATCAGATGAAACATTGGGCCTAAATTGGTGCATATTAGGAATGAAGTGCACAAATGATGAGAATGAATGTTCAAAATTAAAATCCACTAACTCAGGCCCATAAGATCAAAAATGAACATTTAATACCCTTAAAATTCAATCAAAATATGTGTTTTTATTAGCTAACCAGTGGGTCGGGCCGTGTGAGCCCAATAGGCTGTGCCCCTCCGTGGGCCGGGCCGTGCGAGCCCAGCGGGCCACACCCCTCCGCGGGCCGGGCTACGACTCCCTTGTGGGCCAGGAAATGCCCCCTACAGGTCGGTCCAGCCACGGCCCAGCAGGCCAAGCCCACCACGGCCCAGCCCAGCCAGGCCAGACGCAGACCAGGTCTGATCGGGTCGGTCCGACAAGGCCAATTTTTTTTAAAGGGCTATAACTTGTGAACCATACGTCTGTTTGACAAACTATCTATGGTGCTAGGATCCTTGGAGCGAGGTTGTCCTTTTGGTATACTCCACTTGAGTTTTGGAGAAAGTTGGAGTATGACCGGGTTGGATCGAACCCGTCTCCTACCGAGCCCTCGGTGTTAAAACGCTTATAAGTCACAGACCGGTCGTCCGATTGACGTGCCATATATCATGTTGGAATCCTTACGACATGGTGGTCCTTTGGGATACATATTTGTAAGACTTCGTGGTGTTTTAAGTACAACTGATGGTTTGAGGAGATGATCCTTTCGGAATCAAGCGTGCTTAGTGCGAGAATCTCGTGGCTAGCTGTAATGTGAAGAAAGAAAATCAATCCTATGTGGGTCAACATCTATAGATCCTATGTGGGTCAGTGCTTAGAGATCATGTGTGGGCCAGTATCTATCGATCCTATGTGGGTCAGCGCCCAGTGATCCTGTGCGGGTCAGCATCTATCGATCCCGTGTGGGTCAGCAGCAGAGCCTCTCGACATAATATGATGATCTAGATTTACGACTAATCATCTGTACTTTTGTACTTGAGTTATATACTTGGTGTGATCTGAGTGCTTACCTTTGTGGTACTTTTTTACCTTCATGGTGTTACCATCATGGTGTTTTCTTTTTGGTACTTTTACCTTTGTGGTGTTACCTTTGTGGTGTTACCTTTGTGGTAATTTTACCGTTGTGGTGTTACCTTCGTGGTGTTACCTTTGTGGTATTATTCCCTCATGAATAAGTTGTGACAAAGTCTTAAAATTTGGAGCCTTATGTTTCCTCATGTATGAGCCGATTATATCTTGATAACTTAGGTATATGTATGGGAATATACCTAAGTAGAGTTGATGGATACTTCGTGCTTTGTGTTTGAGGTCTTGCTATGTGGTTTAACCTTTGTGGAACATTGGGAGACCTTCAGGGGTCTCAGGGTCCCTAATAAGTATTGTTATAATCACCCCTATACGGGCTACACCCACACCTTACTATGTCTTGTGCAGACGATAGACAATGTTGATCGAGGATGAGGGATCTAGGACTGGACGGTGCTCATAGGTGGACAATTTGACATGACATGATGCAGTGACTAATGATCGTGAGCTGTACCTACCCTTAAGTTAGGATCCTTAGTGGATGATACATGAGATGTTTTCTCTTTTCAATTGTACTTGTACTTTTCATTTTGGATTTTATTCCAGCCCCTTTACTTTCAGTACACTTTTTACTATAGTAGTTTACTTCGTGGTTGCTTCTTGTTGTGTTCTTGGATTGTGTGTTTGTACTGGTTTAAAGAAAATTCCTTCCCGTTATTGGGATACGCCTTTCCAGTGCTAGTCGCTAGCCCCTGGCCCATGGAAGGCGGGCTTGGGGTAGTCACGACACAGGCCCTGGGGGACGGGCCGCGACATCCAAATTAGCATTTTTTGATACATATGGTGAAGAAATTATGGGAAAAAACTATTCATGAGTAGTAGGGTCCCATTATTTTTTGTGTAAAAAATTATGCTGTGTTAGATACACTAGACATAGAGTATGGAAAGGCACATATTCAATTTTTAATGACTTGATATGATCTTTTAATTTCTTGTGGTGATTCCTATCGGATCATCAGTTTTTTAAGTTATGAGGGAAGAAGAATTAGATCATGTGATATTTAGGAAGTTAGGGATTAGTCTCAATCATGATCAGGTACATAATTATTTCTGTATTCTTTATGACAGGATGATAGAGACATGCACAACTAGAAAATGAGGTTACTGCCACATAGCTATAGCCACGGTTTAAAACTGTGGCTATAAGCCAGTTATCGTGGCCTATGGAGACGGTTTTTAGAACCATGGCAATAGGATGTTGCTATAGACATGGTTCTGTGGCCTATAGCCATGATTCTAAAAACGTGGCAATAGGGTTCCCATGCTTTGGCGGGAAAAAATTTCCCCACCAAAAAATTAGTGGGAATACCTACCACCATAGTTTTGAGGATATTCCCATGGTTTATATTAATATATATATATATATCATAATATATATATATATATACCCATAATGTCGCTCGGTGTAGTGGTAAGTACGCTGGTTCGTAGAGAAAAGGTGTAGGGATCAAAACTTACTGGTGACATTGTGTATTTAGGCTATTGCCACGGTTTACCATGGCTATATCCATAGTTAAAACCGTGGCAATATATTTCTATAGCCACAGTTTAAACCGTGGCCATAAGTCAACTGCCACGGTGGCAATTTTTAAGACCTAATGCCATGGTTTTCAAAACCATGGCCATAGGCAGCTTTTACCACGGTTAAAATTGTGGGAATAGGCTTGGACCTACTGCCATGGAGATAGTGGCCACGGTTTTCCAAAACCATGTCCGTAGCCTAAGGCCATCATTTTGGGGCCTATTGCCACAGTTTTGAACCGTGGAAATAGGTCTTTTTTCTAGTTGTGATTTCTTCATCCTCATTTCTTCATCATCATGTCTCCATCGTCATGTGTCTTTATTAAATCGTGTATGCTCATAGGGCCATAATCAACCTTTCATGCTTAGCCCCAAATATTCTTCTAACTACAAGAGTGTCATACTGTGTTTGACTCTTATTGTTCCCAATGAAACAAATAGCCTTTTACTTGAATATCCAATGTATGCATCATTGTATCAATCCTTCTATCAAATAAAATTGAAAATAGAACTTCACTGTATAGAGGGAAAAGAAAGGATAGATCCCTAGAAGAGTCAAAATGATGATTTTAGAGCCAGAACTAAGAAAAGGAACGAGAGACCATGAGGATAGTGCACAATTGAGGAAAGTCAGTCACATAAGATTTTATAACACCACTAGTCTATACTATATTCGTTATTCAATTGATTCAATATAAAAAGGAAAGCATGTGAAATCTAATACCCTTTCATTTATCCTCAAAATGAAGATAGCTAAATAATCGTATGAGTTATATAGACTTCTATGAGTATATATGTACATGAGGGAAAATAAGGGTAGTAACTTTGTTAATTAAAATAAGGGCTCTATACATGAAGTAAAAATGGGCTTATGTGTTCGAGGTGTCAACAACTCATTCATATGGTGGTGTTATGTTTTTTGGAGGAGCTCATGAGTTTATTCATCACATAATTCATGAATGCATATGGCCTTGTCACATGATTGTACTTATATATATTAAGTGATCAGGGTGGCTCGTTGTAGTGGGTTGATGCATTCCAGTCTAACCAAGAAAAGTGACATTATAAGCCCATGATACCCATCGAAAACGTAGTTGTGAAGTGACAATGGTTCACCATTCAATTTAAAGGAACAAGATCAAGAAAAATTTTCCAACTCATGTAGAACCTTACAATGAAATGGGAAACCATGACTAAAGAAGATTATAGAGGAAATAAAGGCATGAGGAGCATGAGAAAAATGGTAAAAAGGTTTTTTTGAAAGACACTTTTGTTTTTGGAATGAAAATATGAACTCTTTATTAGTGATCTAATTTAAAAGGGAGATCATATGGAAGTTAAAAAAGTGTTATGATGTTTGCAGAAGGTGGCCTAGGTAAGGTGATCCCTTGCAGGTTGATCCGAGCCAATGTCAGTCAGGTGGAGAAGCACAAGTCTTTTCAAAGGAAAATGCATACCAGAGTGATCCAGAAGATAAACGATCAAGATCGAGCGGTGGGTGAAATAAATAATAGTTACCATGATTTTCTTCAATACTTTTATTTTTTTATTTCACAGATGAAAACTACCCATCTCTGGATGGCTTATCTCGGTATCATGAGGCTGGTAGAAACCCAAAATGTCATTCAAATAAGACTCAACTCAGAAGTCATTTTCCCAAGAGAAATCACTCTAAACACTGAAAAAATTGGACTTACCTATACTAAATATATTATACCAAACTCTTTATAGTAGGGTGGCCTATTGGACTAACCACCCATGGATAATTAGCACTCTACTCTAATAGCATAATTACTACTGACAATTCTATCCTAGAGAACATGGGAATCACCCTGAAAAGTGGATAAATCAAACTACTTTATACTCTTTATCCATGAGAAGGCCCTTATTCTTTCCCTTATTGAATTCCCATTCTGGAACAATAACAACAATGTAAACCCATGGAAATAATTAATGAATTATAGTCACTAGAAACTCATGGTGCAAGTTTTTGCATACATGATGTGAATAAGATTGGTCAGATCAGGATAAAAAAAGGGTACATGATCAACCATTCATTATACACAAGGGAGAAATATGTGATTGAAATTCCTCTAATCTAGTAATGATCGAGTAGTTTTTATTCATGAAGAGTTGAATGAGCTAGCTGATTTGAATCATTTCATTTGAAAATGTGAACAACTAAAATTGTATATTGCCTTGATGTACATTGCCTAAACTCAAAACCTAAACCATTCCCACTATCGCTCTACCATCATGACTCTAATAGTAATATTAGAGTAGAGTACTGAGGTTTCCTACCTTTCACACCTTTTTTTTGATTTTTGGAAGGAAATGGGTGGGATTTAAAAATATCTTTATAAAAACATGAGCAAAGAGGAAACAATGTCACATTCCAAACATTCCATCTTAGCCACTAGCCTTGAAAGACCCTAGCATGAAATGAGTGTTTGACCATATCTGATCCTATCTTCCCAAACTAAGATTATTTCACAAAAATTTAAAAGGACATTGGTACTTAAACCTTATTTTCCATCCTTTCAAACATCTTATGATTCAATATTTACCACTCTTGGTGGAGGTCAATGATCAATATGTGTTCGTTTTCTCACTCATAGAGGATATGCACAAGTACGATATTTCTGTTGGTATTGTGGCATGTAGCATAATCCATTGAGCCAAGTATTTTAAAATTATTCCATCATTAGAGTTATGAAACTTTTTCATATCCAGTGAACTAATCCCCAGTATGGTCTAAGGATTACGTATGGTTTAATCAGAGCACAAAAATAAAATAATGAGTATATCACTTAATTTTGAAGCATGCATGTCTATCATAAGTCACTGGGGACTATTGCTTAAAGGATTCTATTCTGAACCCCTCTAGATCATCGAAACCCACTTCTAGAATATCCATGAACACTGGTTTTCAGATTACAAGGGGTATTAGGGAGCTTTGATGATCTCTTCAATGCTGTGATGATCACTATGATCTTCTACCTTCGATCTGTTAAGGAATTCATAGATATTTCACTCAAATTTAGTGATTCTATCTCTAGGATTATATAGGAGAGAGAAGCTCTGAATTATAACATAGATAATAGTCACATAGAAAGAGATTCTCTCTTACTTATACAATAGAAGTTCAAAATACCATATTTGGATTCCTCGACCCCTGTATATTTAACATCCACTAAATAAGTATCAAATAATTTATTATGATGAACTAACTACATCATAAATATTATTAATATTTTATCACATACCTATAATATATATTAAATATATTATGTGATAAACTCGATTCATTGACTTGACTCATAATTCCCAATAATTTTAAAAAGACCTAGAATATCAAAATAATATTTGTTCGTATAATATTAATCATTATATTTACTTAAACACTTGTAAATACTTTTAATAAATAAATTTAACACAATTTTTCATTAATTGAATAATAATGAATTTATTTATTTATCACTAATCGATAATGTTTGGACAACACTTAGACCCCATGGTGGGTCCCACTAGGTCATATATACCTATTCACCAGAATAGGGATGATTATCGAATACACTATTGTGTTTAACCCACTAGGCCCTTATCTTGATAGGAGTGAATACTATTCACAGAATAGAAGTAGAGTCTATAAACTCATCAAGGTCCCTAAAGAGACAAGGAATAGTCATAACAATGACATACAACCTACTAACATACACTATGTAATATAGTCTCTTCATTATACAACATCTCATAAAGTAGGACACACACTTGTGTCAGTGTACTTTCCTACATTATTAATTGTTGATCTATCTAGATATATTTAGCTTCAACTACCATGACCATTCATTTATTACAATACTACCATAATGATCACCTGGACCTAAGATATCACTTCCTCAACTATGAATTGAAAAATAATATCTAGATCATTCAACCAATGCTATACCACAGATGATTCACCCAAAAAAACTAACTTTCCACAATTTCATTATCATGGATTTTACTTGCATCAAAGTATATGATCAAATGGAACACATTGATAATGATCTCATTTCTAGAGACCAATACACATGTCCATAGATAGGAATAACCAATGACATGTGAAACATGTGGTGTTCCTATTTTCGAGTCTGTGCTCATGCTCCCAAATACTAGATATCACCAAGTGCAGACATCATTAAAATAAGTCTTGATTCTTATGATCCCCCCGCACTAGATAATCTCACACCATCTTTGTCTTGTCAGTATGATGTATCTAGGCCATAATACATTACTTTAAGATTAATTTTCTAATATATATAGTTTCTCATTATATTTTAGGAACTTTTATACCCCTTTTATATGACATTTAATCTAAGTAAATTACCATAAATATAGTGTAATATAAGTATCAACACTATTCTAGTAATATTAACACATTTTTATATAAAAAATGTATACATATAATGGAAATTAAAGTACAAAAAGAAGATGGGTCTAGGAAACCCACTTTAAACACTCCCACTTTAACTAGATCTAACTAGTAGGATGTCTCAATCCACTAGCTCTCACACTATAACCATTATTCTTATGAGATATGGATTTATTTAGGGGTTCTTCCACATTATATTTTGTGGATACCCTTCTAAATACAACATCAATCTCTGAATAAAATAACTCAAGAGATGAAACATCTGAAGTTTATGATTTGATCTCTAGTGTGACATGTAATACTTATAAAGAACTAAAGATATAGTATTATCATATTTAATTAAAATATAGACTACACTGCTAGTTATAACACCAATGTCTAAGAAAAATAATCATATCTAGACTTCTTCCTTTGCTGTATTGGAAGCTGCTATATACTCAGATTCTACTATAGAACGAGAGACTACTAAATGCATTTTCAGGAAATGTCAAATTGATTATGTTTTTAAGGTTTATTTATAGTGTAAGGAAGACCCTAGGTCATCCCTCAAGGAGGGTTGGTAGTTTATAGTGTGTATTTTCAATAAAAAGACTAAAAGAAGGGGTGGTTTGGAAAATAATTTTAAGAAAATAACTTAATATAAAGAGTTTAATAGTTGAGAAACCATGTGGATTTTAAAAAATATGAGATAAATGTGTAATTATGATTTCACTACAAACATTTCAAGTTCTTCGTTATTATAGATTCATTCAAGTAAGGAGTATTTACATGGTTTAAATTAATTGGAATTCAGATTAATTCCTAAAATTTTATTTCAATGCTTGAAGAACCAAACCATGACATAAAAATTGTATTGTCAAGGTCCAGAAATTATTAATGGAATAATAGATTCCTAATAAGATTGAAATATCATGAAATTGGATAGGAAAATTATTCTTGTGTGGTCCAATCTGAATAACACAAGTCACACACTCAAAACCTCACACCGATTGGTTAAAAATTTAGAGCATAACATTCACATGCTTCAAAACAAGAATTAAAATATGAAATCATGTATGATACATATAATTAAATATTAATAAACTCAAATTACTCCAAACTAGTATCTAATATATGTTTTGGAACTCCCATGACATTTGTGTAGCTCCCCCACAATGAATACCCACCGTTTAGCCCAACATCAAGAGGAAGAAGCTCGGGTGGAAGTCCTTCTTCATCCTTGATCCTCCTATGAGAATAGGGGCCTCCAGAACATCTTGGATGATAAGAGGAATCCTATTGGTCATCAAAATGGAAGATATTTTCTCTTGGTTATAACTTGTAAATGGGAGATCAAGGTGCCAATTTATAGGAAATGTGGAAAGTGGTTTTGGAAACCCTGATTTCGAGAAACCACTTGGCCCATGGTTTTCAACCTCCATAAAATCTTATCTCACTTTGGAGAAAATTAAAATTTAGTAGACACACCTTCTGAATATATCCACATAAAATTGGAAACCATTTGGACAATCAAATCTAGGGATATTGAATAAATACAGAACCCACTTTTCGACTTTGAGCAGATTCGATCCCCTGGATAGATCAGTTCGGATGGGCCCCTTAATGGATGAATGAGGCTTGGGTTTATTAATATGAAATGTAGATCAATCAATTTTGGACCAGAAAAAATATCATCCCATTTGGAGGAAATTTTTAGTATCAGTGTGCGGTTGAGTCCATTGGGGTGCTTGGATCCTGTGCAGTTTGACCCATTTTTCTTGAACATCATCCTAGGCCCTCTAAATCACCTCCACCAATAATTTAATTATCAAAATAGGTAAAATTTACCTTTTAAATAGTGATAAAAAAATAATTTAAACAAACATGAAGTTAAATTTGTTATTATTTTTATAATTTTCAATGCAAAACTAGTTTAACATTGTGTTGTAAGGGTGAAAATGAAATAGTGAATCATGGTGCGATCACACCCCCACACCTAAATATTTTCACTATTGGGAAAAGTCACATTTACAAAAATTATGAATGGATATATTCCCAAATTCATGAAGATTTAAAATTGAATTAAAATTTGATTCATGGCAGCAACGTGGTCAAATAAAAAATCACACTAAGGATTTATTCTCAATGATCCTGGAAAAAGGTGTCTCAAAAGTTGTATGAGAATGAAATTTTAAGAGATGCATGATGCTAATATGAGAAAAAAATTCATAGGTTAACCATGTCACTAATTCTCCACCTGTGTGTGTGAAAACTATTCCATGAAATTCTTTCCACATTTCTTCCAGTAATATAGGTTAATTTAAAATTTCTTAGCTTAAATGATTCTGTCTACAGAACCTTCCCTACATCATTTACAATCAAATTTCAAGACACACTCACTTAAGAATTCCCAAAATTAAAACCTTAAAATCCTAACTTATATATCCCCATATGTTTTACATATCATAAATCTCCTCATTTATTAATTTTATTGTTTTTTTTCATAAGTTTCACTTGAAACAAATCTCACACTCTTCTATCAACCCTTGTTTGATCTCCTCACGACACTTATTATAATAGTTATAACAATATAAAAAGTTGAGTAAGGGTTGTTTTTGACCATCCCAATATGATTTTTTTTGTTTTTTTTTGTTTTTTATATTTTTTAAGGGTGTAAAATAGTTAGAGAAGAAGTACACATGCAAAGATAAATCTGGTAAAGTAACGAAAAAGATCGAATAAGGAATAAACATATGGAAAACTATTTTTTAAAGAAGATGAATATTATTCTAGCTTATATTTACCTTCTATTGAGTAAAGAAAATCATAGTTCATGGTTGGGCGCAAATATTTGTAGAGATATTAAGTTACATAATTTTCCCATAAACTACTCACACAACAGGTACCATTCTTCTTAATTTTTTCAAAGTGATACAACCATTTATATCATCCAAAAATAACCAAAATTCAATAAAAAGTTACACCTCAATGTTAAATTCAAACCAAAAATAGATTTTATCATTGAAATAATTTTCATTGTTTTTTTTGAAAATGTTAAAACAACATGAAATATGGAAGTTCCTCATGAATATTAAATAACATACATGATTAAGTGGGAATCATTTTCCATGATAAAGTGGGCATAAAAAATTAGCATTCCAACATAAAAGTGAGGAAAAAATGAGTGGGAAAGTAACAACACAATTTTTTAAGATAAATAGAAGAGAAAAAAGAAAGACAATTAGAATTCATATCTAAACCATGAATATACCCATCCCCCAACACCTAGAGCATGTAATGTCATCACTGTAATAAAAGAGAATGTGGGAAGGTAGGATAAAATATGGTGGGTTCTATTTGTATGATGATTCTTGAACTTGGTGTTCCTCTATCATAGAATCCAAAAGGGCTTCGTAAAAGTTCATAAGTCGCTACCCATTAACAGTGATGTTTTTCTTCATTTCTTCACTTTACACCTGAACAACACCAAATGTATAAACATTATTAATAGTGTATGGGCCAAACCAGTAGGAAAGAAAATTTCCTAGATCCAAATTTATCCCTGAATTTTAAAGGAGGACCTTATTCCAAATGTGAAATTGAAGATGAAGTAGAAATAGTTGTGGGTAGCCTTGGTTCACTCCATATAAATACTGGAGTTATCATATGAGTCTCTACAAATTTCCTCCAACTCCTAAATTTGAAACTTCCTTTGAGAAACTACCCCAAAAAGATTAGAACTGAATTTTTAATAGAATAGTATGACTAGTTCTGAATCTCAATATGGAGGTGACAACTCTTTCCAAACACAATCTGATAGGGTTCCATTCCAATGGGAGTTTTAAAGGAAGTATGGTAAGACCATAATAAATCATCAAGTCTAAGACTCTAATATTTTATATTGGGTTGAACTATTTTTTCAAAAATCTATTTTACCTCTCAATTTGACACCTCATCTTGACCATTGGTTTGTGGGTGATAAGTAGTAGACACTCGATGCCTGACCCCATATCGACACAAAAGTGATTGCATTTTTCGGTTATAGAAATGAGAATCCTTATCACTAATGATGAACCTAGGTAATCCAAACCTACAAAAAATTTGGGTTCTCAAAAATTCCACAACAGTCTTGGAATCATCATTCCTTATAGTGTATGCTTCTACCCATTTTGAAACATAATCCACTTTCAGAAGAATATAGAAGTTTCCAAAGGAATTGGGAGATTCCCCCATAAATTCAATTCCCCAAACATCAAAGATGTCATTGAAGTGAAAGGGTTTTTGGGGAATTTAATTTATTTTAGAGACATTCCCCATTCTCTGACATTGAGGAAAAGATTTAAAACAATCATGGGCATCTCAAAATAATGTTTTCCAAAAGAGACCCAAATCAAGGACCTTGCGACCAGTCTGTTGGTGACCAAAGTAGACCCCATAGGAAAGAGTGTGGTAGAACCTAAAGAAAGACTAAAACTCACTATTTGGAACACAATTCCTAAGGACATGATCAATATTTTTTTTTCAAAGGTAGGGATCATCCCAAATATACCAATGAGACTCATGTTTTAGATGGTCATATTTGTTTTTGATGAAGCCAGTAGGAATTCAATATGATACCAAATAATTTACAATTTCAGTATACCAAGGAATATCATCTTTCACTAGGTACAATTTCTTATCTGAAAACATGTTATTTAGAGGAATAAAGGGGTATGATTCAATGTTTAAGGATGGGTGGATCCCACTGATATGGGTAGACACCACTTATATGCTCCATTTTATCCCTAATTTCTACATTAAATTTCTGAAAGAAAAGTATCCAATGAATGAGACGTGGTTTGGCTTCCAGTTTCTTAAAGAGATACCAAAGGGATGCATGTTTTGACAATACAATCACTTTGGACTCTAAAAGGTATGACCTGAATTTATCCAAGGAAAAAACAATAGAAACAAATTATTTTTCAGTTGTGGTGTAGTTTTCTTGGGAAAGTTCCAATTTATGTGAGGCATAGGCAATGACATGTGGAGCTCGATTGACCCTCTGTGATATGACTACCCTAACTACATAGTTGGAGGCATCACACACAATCTCAAATCTCAAATCTCAAATCCCTCTGAGGTGGTTGGATTACAAAGGGTGATGTGAGACTCCATATTAATTTGTTAAAAAATTCATGGAATTATTTATAAAAAACGAATTCCTTTTTTTTGGAGAAATTCGGAGAGGGAGAGTGAAATCTTACTAAAATAACGAATGAAATGATGGTAAAATATACCATGTCCTAAGAAAGACCACATTTCCCAAACATTTTTGGGGAATGGTAGGGAAGAAATGACATCCAATTTTTATTTATCAACTTGGATACCATCCCCATAAATGACATGTCCCAATATTATACCATTTCGCACCATGAAATGGAATTTATGATAATTTAATACAATATTTTTTAATACAATAACGTAGAAAAAAACATAAACTACTCAAAAATTCATCAAAGAAGGATCCATACATAGTGAAATCATCTATGAATACTTCCATGAAATTATCCAGGTAATTCGAAAAAATACTAACCATGCATCACTAGAAAGTACATGGAGCATCACATAGACAAAATGACATACTTCTATATGAAAATGTGCCAAATGGGAAAGTGAAGGTTATCTTTTCCAGATAATCAGGGGAAATATAGATCTCAAAGTATCCAGAATACCCATCCAAAAAATAGTAATGGGACTTCCCCTCTAGCCTCTCTAGAATTTGGTCAATGAACGGAAATGGGAAATGGTCCTTCCAAATGTGTCGATTTAGTTAGAAATAGTTTATACAGACACACCAACTATTCTGCACATGAGTTGGAACAAATTCATTGTTTTCATTTTTAATTACTGTTAGACCAATTTTTTTAGGAACCACTTGTACTAGACTGACCCATTGGCTATCATAGATGGGGTAAATGATTCCAGTATCCAATAATTTAGTTACCTCCTTTTTAACAACAACTAAGAGGTTTGGGTTCAGTTACCGTTGTGCCTACCTTACTAGTTTAGCCTCATCATTTAATAATATATGATTTGTACAAATTATTGGGCTAATTCCTAGAATTTCAAAAAATTTCCATCACAAATATTATTTATACTCCCTAAAAAGTTCAATTAGTCATAATTCATGCTCTGAAGAGAGTGAACTAGAAACGATGATAGGAAAATTGTTTCCATTCTCAAGATAGGAATATTTTAAGTCCTAAGGTAGTTTTTTCAGTTCCAATTAAGATGGATTTTAGATTTATGGGAGTGAATGATATAATGGGAGGTAAAATATCTCATCTAACTACTAAATGGAATCATCCTCAGACAAGGAATGAGATTTTACAAGCTTAGAAATATCATCTATGGTCATCAGATCCTCAATGTTCAAGAAATTATCAATTAACAGACATGCATGACATTTTTCTAGACCCACTTCAATAATAAATGCATGATTATTTTCCTTGAATTTCAATCAATGATAAAAACTCATAAAGGGGATCAGGGGAAATAAAATATTTTTTTTTCAGGGGAAGGGAGTACATCTATAGAGTTGAAAAAGAGAGAGTAATGTTCTTCTAAGGGGTGATTCATGGCATCAAATATGTTGAAGTGGATAATTTCACCACCAAACTACATAGAATATGTACCATTGTGGACATTAATTTTGGTTTTTAATGTTTTGTGGAAAGTTATCCCAAATATAATCGGGGAATGCCTATTCATAATATCATCTTTCATTTTAATCACATAAAAATTTGTAAGAAAAATTAAAATTTTCCCCCTCGCTAGAATGTCCTCCAACACAACATAAGGGTGTGCCATACTCTGATTTGGAAATTAAACAACAATTATAGTGGGATTCATTCCCCCAACCTTCAATGATTATTAAATAGAGTGAGGTATTAGATTTATTGAATCACCTAAATCAAGAATAACATTGGAAAAGGAATACTCCCATATGGTGCATAAAATTGAGAATGTTCTTGGATCATTTCATTTGATATCAAGTTATGGTTCTATCAATGCTGAGATGTTCCTCCCCAATATCACCCTTTCATCGCCATGAATTTTCCTTCGATGTGTACACATCTTCTTCAAAAACATGGTGTATCATTGAATTTTATTCACAACATCAGTTAAAGGAATGTTAACATGAACTTTTGGAAAGTTTCCAATATTTTCCTATCAAGGTTAGTTTCCTTTTTCTTCTTAGGTTGGATGTCCCTTTGGGTAATTTGAAGAGGAATGGTTGGGAAAGGAGACTCATCAATAAACACACTCTTTCCTTTGTAATGGCTTCTATCAGGAAAAATATTTTCTTCTCTTGAACCATTTTTAGCAGTTGGGAAGGTGGTATCCTCAGGGGGGGATGACTCTAATGGAGGGTTCATTTTGGTTTTAAGTTGTGTCCCACTCTTAAGGGTGATTTCATTAACATTTCCACCATCTTTAGGGCTGACTAGTGGTTAAGAGGGTAGTTTACCCGACCCAGGACACTGAATTTCTCCCCACTGAGTTGGCTTGTTAGCCAAATTGGGTTTTTAGATCTTGTATGGAAGATTGAGTGGTTTGTTGGAATTGGATATTCTTGGAAGAAATGTGTTTCCTCATGTCTTCTAGGCTAGGATCAAATTTTAAAGGGGGTTGTTGGAAAGGCCTTTGGGGTGGTTGAAGATTTATTGGTGGTGGTGGTTTACTAGTCTTCCCCGGTTGGTTCTATGGTTGTTGCGATTGGTTTGAATATCCCCCTTTTCAATATGTTTGGTTGTATTTCCACCCAGGGTTGGATAAATAGTAAGGTTCATCCCTAAAGGGTTGGTTACATGGGATTTTTGGAAAGATTGCCTAAAAAATCTAATATCTTTCTCTCAATCGAGGACATTGGTTAGAGTAGTGGGTGTTAGAAGAACATATACCACAATAGATGGGAATAGAAGATTGGTATTTCCCTTGGGAAAGAGAAAGTTGTCGAAGAAGGGTACTTACCTCTTCGAACTTCATGTCCACATTCTTATTGAACTCAGTAATTTGCACCTTGGGGACCTTGAACCAAATTGTTTTGTATTATTTTTCATATTCTCAATTAATGTTCTTACAAAAATTGGGGTTTTATTAAATGGTGCACCACCTACATCAATATCAACAATGTCTCGATCAATAGGAACCAAACATTTATAAAAATATTATATAAAAAGTAGATCACTTTTTTGGTGGTGTGGTAAACTTGAACAAATACTCATAAATATTTCCTAATATTCTTAAAGTGTTTCCCCTTGCGATTGTATTATACCACATATTTGATTTTCTATTGTTGTAGTTCTGGAGGATGGGATGTATATGTTAATAAAAAGACGTTTCATGTCCTCACAAACTCTAATTAGTGAATTAACATAGTAAAGATAATATTTTGTAGTGACTTATAATTAAGAAGGGAATGACCTAAGTTTTACTTTTCCTTCTTCTCTATTGATTCCATTGAATTTTTCTAATAAGTGAATTAAAACAGATTTTAGTTCAAAATTAAGTGTCTCACCTTGTATTTGAATGTATGCAGGATAGATCTCTACATAAGTTGAGGTTAGTTATTTTAATGTCTGGTTATTCTCATCCATATTATGTAAGTATATTTCAGATTTAATATGGGTTCCATAAGAAGAATAAGGATTGAGAAGAGTTTCAATGTTTTGCATGTCCTCCTTCAAAGGGTTGTCTTATGCGTCTTGGTGTTGCTGACATAGGATCCTCTTTAGTTCAAGTTCTAAAGGGGGTAAATCTCCTGGAGTAGAATGAATCATGTACATAACCTACACAAGAAATAAATTAGGACAAAAAAAAACCAAGACGCATAGGATAAAACAAATAAATATTCACAAAATTTACAAAAATCTTATAAAAAACATGCACTAAAAACCAAAATGATCCATGGAAATGATGAAAACATTTGAATGCATTGTCATGAAATGTCAGATTGATTATGTTTTAAGGTTGATTTATAGTATAGGAAATACCCTCTGTCATTTATCAAGGAGAGTTTCTAGTTTATAGTGTGTCTTTTTAATAAAAAGGAATAAAAGAAAGGGTAGTTTTAAAAACAGTTTTAAAAAAATAACTTAATTTAAAGAGTTTAATAGTTAAGAAACCAAGTGAATTTTGAAAAATATGAGATAAATTCATCATTTTGATTTATCTAAACGCATTTCATGTTCATTGTTATTATAGATTCATTCAATTTTGGAGAAATTCTTTGCTTGAAATGAATTGGAATCCTGATTAATTCCTAAGCTTTTATTGTAACAATTGTAGAACCAAACCTTGACATAAAAATCATATTTTCAAGGTCCAGAACTTATGCATGGAATAATAGATTCCAAATCATATTGAAATATCATGAAAGTGGGTATGGAAGGGATTCTTATGTTTTCCAATCGAAACAACACAAGTCATTCACTCAAAACCCCACACCGATCAGTTATAAATTAAGAGCATTACATTCACATGCATCAAAACAATAATTCAAATATGAAATCATGTAAGATACATGGAATGAAATATCTAAAAACCTAAATTAATCCAAACTAGTATCTAATTTATGCATTGAAACTTCCTTGTCATGTGTGTAGCTCACTCACAATGAACACCCACCGTTTAGGCCATCATCGAGAGGGGGAGGAAGCTCGGGTGTAATCTTTCTTCATCCTTTATCCCCCTATAAGGATAGGGGCCTCCAGAGCTTCTTGGATGACAATAGGAATCCTTTTGGTATCCAAAATGGTAGATATTTTCTCCTGGTTTTAACTTGAAAATGAGGATCTCAAGGTTCCAAATTATAGGAAATGTGGAAAATGGTTTTGCATACCTAGATTTCGAGAAACCAATTGGATCATAGTTTTAAACCACTAGATAGTCTTATCTCACTTTGGGGAGAACTAAAAAGTTGTATCACCACCTCCTGAATATCTCCACCCAATATTTGGAAAAATTTGGAAAATAAAATATGGGGATATGAACTAAATATAGAAACCACATTTTGACTTCGATCAGATTCGATCCCATAGACATATTAGTTCAGATGGCCCCCTTAATGGATGAATGAGGATTGTGTTTATTAATCTAAAATGTAACACATTGAATTTTGGATCCGATCAAAAAAATATATGCCCATTTACATGCATGGTTTAGTATGAGTGGGTGGTTGAGTCAACTGTTGTTCTCAGATCCTACGAAGTTTGGCCAATTTTTGTTGAACTTCAACCTAGACCCTCCAAATCACCTCCACATACAATGTAATTATCAAAACAGGTAACATTTATATTTTTAAATGTAATAAATAAAAAATAATTGAATCAAACATGAAGTGATTTTACTTATTTTTATAATTTTCAATACCAAACTAGTTTAAGACAATGGTGTAAGGGTGAAAATGAAACAGTGAATCGCGATGCGATCAACTACAAGTGGCTTCGAGCATCTCCAAATAACTGCACCACCACTTCAGAAAAAGAAATATCCTAACTATGATTTCAAAACAACATGATCTATTTGGAAACTATAATTATTTTATCATCTGATTATCAGTTCCTCATCTCCTACATACAACAAGAACATATCCTTTTTATGCATAAAGTAATCTAGGATTTTTTTCACAGCTTCCTAATGTAGCTCTCCTGGATTATCTTGATATCATCCCACTATGATTAAATAAAAGGAAAAACTAAACCTAATACATATCATGGAGTACATGATAGATCCCACTACTGAGGAATAAGAGAGTCTACTCATTCTTTCAATTTCCTCCTGTGTTTGTGGAAACATTTTCTTAGAGATATTTATATCATGTGTGTAACTCCCCGACCCTAGTTACCCAGAGTCGGTGCATTATTACATAATATTGGAATGATACAAGGAATCATGTCCCGAAAGGCCGATTAGTTTAGTATCCTTGGAAGTACTAGATGCATTCATAAGTTTTACATTACATTATAAAATGAAAAGATACAAAAACGTTTTTTCCATAGACCACACTCATATCCCCTAAGAATATCCCTATAGGACAGTCATAAAATACTTCTTCACTTCCTGAGAAAAATAAAACATAGAAAGGGGTGAGATCAGATGCTCAGTAAGGATAACAATATAGCAGAAACTTTCATAAATAAGCATAAACATTTAAGCCAATGTATAAGACTAAAAAAAGCCTTTTAAACTTGAACTTAATCATAATATGGAAAAGATGAAATCAAATAATTCCATTTACTTATTCATATTGATATTATACTAGTCTAATAATCACATGCAATATCAATAGCCACTTTCATAATGATGGAATGCATAATGCTAGACTTCATAACCACATAGTCAAGGCGTTGTGCCAAGAATACAAATAAGATTTTGTCAAGGCCTTGTGCTAAGACACTAGGTCGTCTCATGACACCTACTGATGCATCAAGGAGATATATCTGGCTCTACCTGTCACCTACTAAGTCCAATGCATTCCTAATATGAAAATTTTTAAACATAACGCAAACATTCATATTAAAACTAGCATAGGAAATGTCAATACTTTATCCATAAACCATGAATGGTATAAAAATAACACATCCACAGTCAAACATAACTCATTAAATACAATATGGAAGATTTTATTATAATAAATAACCCTTAATCAAGAATAATGAAGGATATTGATATAGATGAAGTTAATCATCAAAACTATTTGAGAGAAATATCCCCCTTTTTCATTAAAACATTTAAAAGTCTAACTATTTATCAAAAAGCTGTTTAAAATAGATTTTTGAATCAAAGTGTCCCATACCACTTTGAAACTTTTAAAAGGAATTTTAATTTTAAAACATCAATGTCCATATAAATAAAACCTTAAAATCATTTTTAAAACTTGGACATTATTGAGAATGATTTAGAAGAATAATTTTTTAAAACATTTAAAATGATATTTTAGTTAGTGTTCCTAACCAAATGATAGAAGTTTGAATAAAAATAATTGAGGTAATCAAAACTTTATAATATCATGAGAATAAAGGGAGTCATGATATACTATGTCAAAGTACAATATATACACCAAATAAAAGTGGATTGGCATATAACAACAAAGAAGTCTCAATGTAATGTAAGATGGGATGAATTCCTTTATAAAGACCGTATCCTTAGGTTAAGGATAAATCAATGAAATAATTATGTGTGACAAATATAAATACACTCAATATGATTGGATATTCAGTGTAAATCAATCAGAGGACATTCACACATATTCTTGTAAAAACAATACCAATGACTTGGATGTTTAACTCAATGAATAGAAATTGGGTTAAAATTACTCTTATCAAGTTTATATCAATGAATTGAGAATTTATGAATGGAGTGATTATGTGTATCAAAATTATATCCATGAAAAGGGGAGTGTAAATTACTACATAAGTATATAAATAGTGATTTCACACATAATCTTGGGGGTAAAGTAATCAATGAAGTTTGCGTAAAACCGAATGAGTGGAAATTGAAATTTGAAATTCCCTTATTGATTTGGTAACTTACGAAACATACACCCCATGAAATAAGGATCATCCAATGATGATTTAAATACCCATAAATTAAATTATATTACACAAACAATACAATCATGGGTAGTACATACACCACACAAAAGGTAGCAGTGACAAATATAGCATGAATCTCACGAGAATAAAAGTGAGATGAAAACCCCTTACCTTGTACTTATCCTTGGTCGAGGGTGCATTAACCTCATGTATAATAGTTAAATAATTGTTATTAAATTATAAAATAACTATATACATAAATATGATATCATATATGATCCTCTAATATTGCTTTGTTAATAATATTTTAGGTGTATCATCATTTCGGGTGTTAACTGATTCGTTTTCCTTTATATTCTTTGTTATGTGAGTCATATTTTTTATGGATGGGATGTATATTATTCACATATAGAATTATATCAAGTATTTAAACATTATTTTTAATCATCAAATGAAAATTAGTCTTGAATGGATATGATGGAGAATGAATCTCATCACGTTCATGGAGACAGTAATCCGTACGTACGCACGAGCGACAATATCATTATTTTGATATTAAAATCATATATAATTGGATGAAATATCATATATAAAGAATCATTATCATGTTATATTTATTATTTTCATCATTTATACTAATTATTATACCCATCCAAAAATAATGTATTGAATAACAACTATACCACGACGTGGAGACGGTAAGCCGTACGTACGGACGTATGGTGACTTTGTCATTCATATGATGGATAGAATAATGAATATGGTTGTACCATTTTTATAATAACATCAAAGTATATATAATATAATGGATTTATTATTTTAGAATGGAAGCAAAAAAGAAAGAGGAAGTGGAAGAATAAAATAACTTGAAAGAGGTGATGAAATATTTACCTCTTTTTTGGGTTCTTCCTTTTGATTTGATCAAAAGGGATACTTAGGTTGGCTTTATGAATAAAGTAAAGCCTCTAGGATTAAGGGAATAGAGTTGGGAGGATAATAGGGCTGGGGTGGGTCGAGCCTAATGACTTTGATGGTGTGTAATTTAGAGAAGGGGAAGTGCCCTTTTATAAGAGGAGTGAGGGGAACTTTAGGAAAAGATTGAAATATTATTTTATAATAAAATCATTTTCGGTTTATGATGGATCAAAACTGAATTATTTAAAGTCTAAGGTGGGGATGGGTCGAAAAAATCTCAACCAATAGGTTTTAGACAGGTTTGGGTCACTATATTAATCTTATCTTTTATATTTAACTCTTAGTTAAATAGTTTGACATTTACCATGTCTCTTTGTATTTTTATATTATATGGTTAATAAACTTTCTATAAACATCCAATATAACCACAAGTGGTTCATTAATGATACACCTATCATTATATAAGTATTTTTTCCGAACCTTAGATTTTTATTATTATTATATCAACCAATAATATTGTATTTGTTTCAAAAACTCATTTATGTCAATTTTGACATTATTTAATAATTGATTTTTTTAAAGTCATAAAACATTATTAATTCAAAATAAATACATTTAATAAAACCTAACATATCATATTAAACTAAAAAATTAGTGTAATTTATTAAAATCCTAAAATTTCATTTATTTGGATATTTATAATATCAATTATTTTATTATTTCATTATTATGGTAATTACTGCGTCATCATTGTGTCATAAATGAAATAAATTATTTAATGTCTAAAAATTATAAATAAAATAAAATTATGTTTCAAATCTTTTTATATTTCTAATGAATATTTATAGTTGAATTTATCTTATGTATAACCCTATATTAAAAATGGTTTAGTTATTAAACTTTGATTTTAACTCTTTTAACTCTTTTTTAAATAAAATAAAAATAAATGTCCTAATCTAATCCAAGTGGACCTAAAGGATCATATTTTATTTTTAAGGTTTTTTTGGTCGAATTAAACTTATCAAATAGAATTTGGACATGTGTTGGGGTAATTATGATATCATTTTTACCCTTAATTACCCTATTTACTTTTAACCGTGGTAAATAAAAGTAAAAAGTTACTATTCACCAAAAATTATTTTCATCTTATTGAACCATATTTTTCTTAATAATATCAACCGCTTCTCTCTTATTTTTGAAATTCTACTCACAGAAGTGGTAAAATTAAGTTTTATGCGAATTTGCAAATGCTCCTAGGAGGTGGGTAAAAGACGGTAAAAAGTTTAATAAAATTTATACATTTAATTTTATTATAAAATGACTCTAATGAATTAAATTGAACTTATATAGGTATTATGAATCTATTTTTACTTAAAATAATTTAAAATAAAATAAATAATTATTTAAATAAAAAGTCGGTTTAAAACTATAACGCATTGTTTTTCACTATTCATCAAAAATTGAATGTATTCAGAAAAAATACAAAAACTTTACCCTAAGCTAATTTTTATATTTAGAATTAAAAACTGAATTCTATTTTACCAAATTAAAAACATATAAGTTTCATTAATTAATTTAAAATTAATTCCCATTGTCAAAACCCAAAAGCGAGTTTTTAAAAAGTAAAAACTATCAAAAGATTGACATGCGTTTATGTCAAATTTAAATGTGAAATTACTTATAATCACAAAAATTGTATTAAATTATAAAAATATAATATAATTATACTTCCAAACATTTCAAATACATAATTTAACACTATAAATTATTTCAATAAAAAATATGTTTTCAATTAAAATTTAGTATTTTTCAGTATTCATCAAAATATAAAAGTTATTAGAAAAGTACCAAAATTTATCCAAAATAAATTCTTGTCTTGATTATAAAGAATAATTTAATTTTATTAAATTTAATATATAAAAGTGTCAAATATTGTTTTAAAAAGGGTTTTCCATTAAAGGGTGGTAAAATTGTATTTTTTTTGAAAAATACTTCTTTTATCTGAAAACAAATGAATTTTTTCTTATATTATGTCTAAGAAACACATAATATGGATTCTAAAATTATATGGAGTATATAAAATTCAAAATTCAGTTAATAAAATTTATAACCGCTTTTGAACAGATAGTTTGGTAAGTCGTGGTGCGCTCGAACTCGGTGTTTCATGTAGCGCAAGATATTAAATTACTTTAAAGAAAATAACTTACTATGAAATCTTGGGGTGTTACATTCTTCCCCACTTTTGGAAATTTCATCCTCGCAATTTTAAAATTGGTCTTGGTAACTTCATTGAAAGTCCCACCTCGGAAAAAGAGCCAATAAAACTATCTCTTTAAAAGAAAGAAAGAGAAGTACAAAGGTCACCCAAGATAACCCACACTAGGATTCCATGTAGGAAAACATGGATATAGAAGATAAAATAAGTGTCAAGTTATGGTGGAGAGTTATAGAAAACATGATTAGGAGAAAGTTAACAATAAGAAAACCAAAAAATTGTGATGAGATAAACGTTCATTAGTTTCCTAGTATCAAAAGTAAACGGATAACGTTTTTTTAAGTTCCATTTCATAAAGTGGAGGAATTTATTTATGAGATTGACTAAGAACATAAAGATATATACTTACTTTTTAAGTAGAGTTTCATCCTTTAATAAATTTCTACCACTAACTAATCTTTTTTTTTCAAACGATGAGTATTCAAGATGACTTGGTCACACCTGAAGCACTAGAATCAACTTTTAGAGAATCACATAACCCACAAAGGATAAACTATATATATTTACCTTGTATTTATAGATTAACCAAAACCAAAATGGTTAGTAAAAGATTAGATGATCCCCAAAAAGGATAATACTTTAGAGAAATAAATACTTATCTTAATTCTAAAATTAAACCAACAATACCCAAAGTTTAATAAATACCATTCAATAAACAATTGTCCTTAAAATCCATCAATATAATCCAAACTAATATTGAAACCCAAAAAATAGAAGAATTTGATTACGCAGTTTTCCATATTAAATTATATGTCCAAATAACATCGACTAATCTTAAAGTAACATACTTAAAATTAATTAACCTAATCACATATTCTCTATGATAGGTTAATCATTTCCATAAATAACCCAAATCGCTATAAATCCACAATAAAAAAATAGATAAAAATACACCATTACCCCTCAAATGAAATTCCATAATATTCTATTTTCCTTAGGCATATAGTATTCCCAACAGAGCGAACATCTTCCAAAATAACATTTATCACATAATCCCCAAATCATTTTCCTATAATAATCATATCCATTTGATAAAGCATAATATCCCAAATCAACTTATTATTGATCAATAAAATAATTTAACTAAAAATAATTAGTCACACTAACCAGGGATTTCACGTAGTCTAGTGGTAGGTGATAAATCCCAATCGTACCATGGTTGTGGGTTCGATTCCTACATCTTTTTCCGATGCGACGGGTTGTCACATAGTCTGCGTGTTTTCCTTTTTCAAAAACTATATTTTATAATGTTCCCAAAATGAGATAAGTTCCTCAAAATAACTATAACATAATTTCACCACAAATTTTATCTCATACCTCGCATTTTCATCCCAAAATTTAATAACTTGTAATTGCCTCAAATTTAAGGATCATATAAACCCAAATGGTTATTTATAACTATATCAACAATAGAAAACACAATTCTCCCTAAAATAGCATTTTTCCCATAACAAAATGCAGGGTTACACATAAGAGAAAAGTCTTCCAAAGTAATCCCATCAACAAAGACCACTAATAATTTTAAAAATTTCACCATCCATTTATTTCCACATAGGTTCTTCCTTGAACAAGGGGTTATCCTATAGAATAGGGCATTAACTCGGGTAATGCCCAGGTCCCATACATTTATGGAAAATGACTGTAAATGGATTCTTGGGATCTTTTTTATTTTCTTCCATAATACTCTTCATTTTTCCACGACAATTCTTTACTTTATGTCCTTCTTTCCCACACATAAAGCATTTATTTATTCCATTGAGACACTTCCTTAGGTGTCTCCTTCCACATTTCCTGGATGATGGAAATTGATCTTTCTTTTCTCCATGGTCTCCAATGCTAGAGCTCTTATCATTCAACGCCTTTCTCTTCTTTGTTGAGTTCGGGAGTTGGTTAATATATATGTTTTTGATCATATTTTTGGAAAACTGATTCGGCATGAACATGATATCTTTTACACCTATCAACATTTTATTCCGTTGCTCATTTCCTTCGTCGTTCCCACCTTGTACATCATGTTCAATGTTACTATGACTTCCTTGGAATCCATCCATTGACTACCACAAGAAAGCATAGTGTGAGTCATAAAATCATTTAGAGAATATCATAACACCTTATTTTCAATCTAAAACACCTTAATATTAACGACAGTTATTTATTCTCATCTTATATTAAAACCCTTCAAATCAGTTTGTAAAGAAAATGTGAATTATCCAAAGCATATCCCCTGGGAGTGTCGTAACCAAGAGTGAAGCAAGGCCCATTGTCGTGTACCAAGATACCCCAGGTCAAGCCTGGAACTCTTTGTCGGAGTTTTCACTCCTTGGTACATCTGTTCCAGAGCCACCTCTACCTGCTCGTATCCAGATAGGGATGTATTGTTTATAAAACCCACATAATATTTACATTACCAAATTTTTTGGATTTTCTTCTATACTAATCCTCAAAGTCTATCTTAGGGTAGTGTTTTCTAATCATAGTTTTTTTAAATATAGCTTCCAAGGTTTGTACTAAACTTCCTCTAATACCAACTATAAAGCCCCAACCCCAGAAGCCCAGATTTGGTACATTATTACATAACATTGGCATGATACAAGGAATCATATCCCGAAAGACCGATCAGTTTAGTAGCCTTGGAAGTACTAGATACATTCATAAGTTTTACATTACATTATAAAATGAAAAGCTATGACAACATTGTTTCCATAGACCACACTCATATCCCCTCATACTATCCCTATAAGTCAGTCAAAAAATACATCTTCACATACTGGGAAAAATAAAACATAGAAAGGGGTGAGCTCAGATGCTCAGTAAGGATAACAATATAGTGGAAACTTTCATAAATAAGCATAAACATTTAAAGAAATGTATAAGACTAAAACAAAAAACTTTTAAACTTGAAGTTCAACATAACATGGAAGAGATAAAATCAACTAATTCCATTTACTTATTCACATGGATATTCTACTAGTTAAATAATCACATGCAATATCATTAGACACTTTCATAATGATGGAATACATAATTCCAGACTTCATAACCACATAGTTAAGTCCTTGTGACAAGACTATAAATAATATTTTTTCAAGGACTTGTGCAAAGACACTAGGTTGTCTCATGAGACCTACCAATACATTGAGAAGCTATAGCAGGATCCACCCTTCAATTACTAAGTCCAATGCATTCCTCATATGAAAAGGTTTAAACATAACACAAACATTCGTATTAAAACTAGCATACAAAATGTCAATACATTATCCATAAACCATAAATGGTATAAAAATAATAAATCCACATTCAAACATAACTCATTCAATATAATATAGAAGATTGTATTATAATAAATCAACCTCAATCGATAATAATGATGGATATTGACATAGATGAAGTTAATCATCAAGACTATTTGAGAGAAATATCCCCCTTTTTCTTTAAAACATTTAAGTCTCACTATTTATCAAAAAGCTGTTTAAAATAGATTTTTGAATCAAAGTGTTCCATACCACGATAAAACTTTTAAAAGTAATTTCAATTGTAAAACATTAATGTCCATATAAATAAAACCTTAAAACCATTTTTAAAACATGGATATTAATGAGAATAATTTAGAAGAATAAAATTTTAAAACATTTAAAATGATATTTTAGTTAGAGTTCCTAACCAAATGAGAGATGATTGAATACAAATAATTGAGTTAATAAAAACTTTATAATATCATGATAATAAATGGATTCATGATATACTATGTCAAAGCACATTATATACACCAAATAAAAGTAGATTTACACATAACAACAAATAAGTCTCAATGGAATGTAAGATGGGATGAATTCCTTTATAAATACTGTATCTTTAGGTTAAGGATAAATAAATGAAATAATTATGTGTGAAAAATATAAATACACTCAATATGATTGGATATTCAGTGTAAATCAATCAGAGGACTTTCACACATATTCTTGTAATAACAACACCAATGACTTGGATGTTTAACTCAATGAATAGAAATTGAGTTGAAATTACTCTTATCAAGTTTATATCAATGACTTGAGAATTTATAAACAGAATGATTATGTGTATCAAAAGTATATCCACAAAAATGGTAGTGGAAATTACTACATAAGTAAATAAATTGTTATTTCACACATAATCTTGGGGTAATGTAATCAATGAAGTTTGAGTAAAACCGAATGAGTGGAAATTGAAATTTGAAATTCCCTTATCGATTTGGTAACTTATGAAACATACACCCCATGAAAGAAGGATCATAAAATGATGATGTAAATACCCAAAATTAAATTATATGACACAAACAATACAATCATGGTTAGTACATACACCACACAAAAGGTAGTAGTGGCAAATATAGCATGAATCTCACGGGAATAAAAGTGATATGAAAACCCCTTACCTTGTATTTTTCCTTGGTAGAGGGTATGTTAAACACTTGTATAATAGTTAAATAATTGTTATTAAATTATACAAGAACTATATACATAAATATGATATCATATATGATCCTCTAATATTACTTTGTTAATAATATTTTAGTAGTATCATCGTTTCGTGTGTTAACTGATCCGTTTTCCATTATATTGTTTGTTATGTGAGTCATATTTGTTTTGGATGGGATATATCTTATTAATATCTATAATTATATCAAGTCTTTAAACATTATTTTTAATAATCAAATAAAAATTAGTCTTGAATGGATACGATGGGGAATGAATCTCATCACGTTCGTGGAGACGTAATCCGTACGTATGCACGAGCGACAATATCATTATTTTGATATTAAAATCATATATAATTGGATGTAATATCATATATAAATAAAAATAATCATGTTATATTTATTATTTTCATCATTTATACTCATTATTATACCCATACAAAAATAATTTATTGAATAATAACTACACTACGACGTGGAGACGGTAAGCCGTACGTACACACATATCGTGACATTTTCATTCATATGACAGATAGAATAATGAATATGGTTGTACCATTTTTATAATAACATCACAGTAGATATAATATACTGGATTTATTATTTTATAATGGAAAAAACAAAGAAAGAGTAAGTGTAAGAAGATAATAACTTGAAAGAGGTGATGAAATATTTACCTATTCTTCGGGTTCTTCATTTTGATTTGATCAAAAGGGATTCTTGGGTTGGATTTATGACTAAATTAAGGCCTCTAGGATGAATAAAGGAGATTTGGGAGGATAATTGGGCATGGATTGGCCGAGCCTAATGTCTTTGAATGTGTGAATTTGAGAGAAGGGGAAGTTCCCTTTTATAAGAGGAGTGAGGGGAACCTTAGGAAAAGATTGAAATATTATTTTATAATAAAATAATTTTCGGTTTCTGATGGATCCAAACTAAATTATTTATAGGATAAGGTGGGTATGGGTCTGAAAAATCTCAAACAATAGGTTTTAGACTGGTTTGGGTCACTATAGTAATCTTATATTTTAGATTTAACTCTTAGTTAAATAGTTTGACATTTACCATGTCTCTTTTTATTTTTATATTATATGGTTAATAAACATACTATAAAAATCCAAGAAAAATAAAAGTGGTTCATTAATGATACAAATATAATTATATAAGTCTTTTGGATGAACCGTAGATTTTTAGGATTATCATATCAACCAATAGTATTGTATTTGTTTTATAAACTCATTTATGTAAATTATGACATTATTTAATAATTGATTTTTACTGAAGTCCTAAAAACTTTATTACTTAGAAATAAATAAATTTAATCAACCCTAAAATGTCATATTAACCTAAAAAATTAGTGGAATTTATTAAAAGTCTCAAATTACATTTATTTGGATATTTATAATATCAATTGTTTTAATATTTCATTATTAAGGTAATTACTGTGTCATCATTGTGTCATAAATGAATTAAATAATTTAATGTATAAAAAGTATAAATAAAATATTATTATGTTTAGATATTTTTATCTTTATAATGAATATTTATAGTTGAATTTATCTTATGTATAACCCTATATTAAAAATGGTTTAGTTATTATACTTTGATTTTAACTCTTTTAACTCTTCTTTAAATAAAATAATAATAAATGTCCTAATCTAATCCAAGTGGACTTAAAGGATCATATTTTATTCTTAGGGTAATTTTTGGTCTAATTAAACTTATCCAATAGACTGAAGACATGTTTTGGGGTAATTATGATATCATTTTTCCCTTAATTACCCTATTTACTTTTAACCGTGGTAAATAAAATTAAAAAGTTACCATTCACCAGAAATTATTTTCATCTTATTGAGCCATATTTTTCTTACTGATATCAACCGTGTCTCTCAGATTTTTTAAATTTCACTCACAAAAGCTGTAAAATTATGTTTTATGTGAATTTACAAATGCTCCTAGGAGGTGCGTAAAAGATGGTAAAAAGTTCAATAAAATTTTATACATCTAATTTTATTATAAAATGACTCCAATGAATTACATTGAACTTATATAGGTATTATAAATCAATTTTTACTGAAAATAAATTTAAATAAAATAAATAATTATTTAAATAAAAAGTCGGTTTTAAATTATAACGCAGTGTTTTTCACTATTCATCAAAAATTGAATGTTTTCAGAAAAATACCAAAAAATTACCCTAATATAATTCTGATATTTATAATTAAAAAATGAATTTTATTTTACCAAATTCAAAACATATAATTTTAATTAATTAATTTAAAATTAATTCCTGTTGTCAAACTGAAAAGTGGGTTTTTAAAAAGTAAAAACTATCAAAAGATTGACATGTTTTTATGTCAAATTTAAATGTGAAATTACATATAATCACCTAAATTTTATTAAATGATAAAAATATAATCAAATTATATTTCAAAACCACTCAAAAACATAATTTAACACTATAAATTATTTCGATTAAAAAAGTTTTTTTCAATTAAAAGTTAGTATTTTTCAGTATTAATCAAAATATAAAAGTTATTAGAAAAGTACAAAAAATTTATCCAAAATAAATTTTTATGTCCCGATTATGAATAATAATTTAATTTCATTAAATTGAATATATAAAAGTGTCAAATATTGGTTTTAAAAAGGGTTTTCCATTAAAAGGTGGTAAAATTTCATTTTTGTTTTGAAAAATACTTCTTTTTTCTGAAAAAATGAATTTGTACTTATATTCTGTCTAAGAAACACATAACATGGATTCTAAAATTATATGGAGTATATAAAATTCAAAATTCAGTTAATACTATTCATAACTACTTTTGAATGGCTAGTTTGGTAAGTCGTGGTATGTTCAGACTCGATGTTGCGTGTAGCGTAAGCTATTGAATTATTTTAAAGAAAATAACTTACTATGAAATCTTGGGGTGTTATAATGTGACATGGGAAATAACCCCCTCTTGGATTGTTCTATACTGTGTCTTTTGATTATCATTTGAATTTTTTTCTTTGATGTTCCCCAAGCAGTCCTTGAGATCCATCTTGATAGATCTTGATCCCTAGAATACTGGATGCTTCACCAAAGAATTTCATGGATAAGAATTCATTTCACCAAGTCTTAACTAACTGTAATATTTAAATTTTGTTTTCTATAATTAAAATATCATCAACATATAATATTAGGAAAATGAAGTTGTTCTCATTAACATTATTATAGAAACAAAAATTTATTTCATTCTTAATGAAACTAAATTATCTTATGGATTCATGAAAATGAACATTCCATGATCATGATTACTTCCTCAATCCATAAATGGATCTCTATATCTTGCACGCCTTATTGAATTTATTTAACCTAACAAACCCTTTGATTTGAGTCATATAAACTTCATCTATAAACTTATATTTTTAAAAAGTAGTTTTGACATCCATTTTTCAAATATCATAATCATGGAAGCCTACTATTTCATGAAATATTCTGAAGGATTTCAGCATTTCTACTGGGGATAAGGTTTCATCGTTTTCAATGCCAGGACATTTCCTAAAAATTTTTTTTACTAGTATTTCCTTATAGTATTTTACCATACCGTCCATGTAATTTTTTTTATTGAATACCCATTTGAAACCAATGGGTTTTACATCAGTTAGAGGGTCTACCAAAATCCCAGCATGATTTTGATACACAGAGAAAATATCAAAATGCATGGAATCTTTTTATTTAGCTAGAACCTTTTCTTATACTGCTTCTATATAGGTTAGAGGATCATCATACTCAAGGATTAATGTGTGACCTGATTTAGTGACAAGAAAACTATAATGATCTAGTTCTCTAACCTCTTGAGTTGACCAATTCAGTACTTGTGTGTTAGAAACTTCTTCGTCTCCCACTGTATCTTGTAGAGATAGTTCCCATACCAACTCTTGTGCATCTAGTGCACTGACTTTATCAAAGTCAATCTTTCTCCCACTATTTCCATGGGAATTTGTTCCCATTCTATAAATATGGATTTTCTTTCCACAATCATTTTTCTATCTGAAGGGATATATAGGTAATATCCTTCGGTTTCATTAGGATAACCTATAAAAATGAACATCATGCTCTGGGAGGCCAATTTTTCACTAGTTATAGTCTTTACAAAAGGCTCATATCCCTATACACATATGTTTGATAGAATGGGTTTCTTTCTATACCACAACTCATATGGAATCCAATATGTTGCTTTAGTTGGTACTCAATTAAGTTTATATTTCACTATTAACAAGGAGTATCCCCAAAAGGTTAATATAAGATTTTCCTGACTCATCATTGATCATACCATATCAGGAAAGGTCCTACTCCCCATTTCACTAACACCATTCCACTATAGTGTATAAGGAAGAGAGAATCAGGACACTTTCCCATGATCTTTTAAGTGATTAATGATATCTTGGTTAAGATACTCCCATACTTGGTCTCAGTATAACACCTTAATCTTCTTACTATAGTGGTTTTCTACTTTATGATTGTATTCCTTAAACATTTGAAAGGTATCTGATTTATACTACATTCAGTAGATATATCCATATCTAATATATTAATTGGTTAAAGTAATGAATTATGGAAACCAAACCCTTTATTCTTCTGAAAATAGACCACATACATCAGTATGAATTAATTCAAGTAATTATGTTTCTCTTTCTCCCTTCCCTGAGATGGGTGCTTTGGTTATTTTCCCTTGTAAACAAGAATGACATATATCCAAGGGTTTTAACTCAATTGAGTCAAAATATCATGCTTGATGTAATTACTATAAACAATTATCATTTAAATGACAAAGCCTAAAGTTCCATAGGTGGGTGTTATATGAGTCATGATCACTAGTTGTGTCATTGATTATCCTTATTAGGTTTTTCAGTTCAATTATAAATATCCCATTTTTAAGATGCACCATACCATAACACATGTTATCCTTATAAAAGAGACCAAATTTATTTACAAACATGAAATAAAATCCCATAGTGTCTAGTAATGACATTGGGATTATGTTTTTTGTTACTTAAGGTACATAATAACATTTATTTAATATAAGAACCAAACCAGTAGGAAAAGTTAGATGATAATCTCGAACTACTAAAGCTGCTAGACTCACACCATTTGTAGTACCACGATCCACATCACCTTTTTAAATATTATTTAATAGACTTAGTTCCTATATATGAATACATATGTGTAAGCCACATTCTATATCCAACACCCAACTAGTAAATAATGAATATTTTAATTCAATGAAAAACAATACTTTAAGTAGAAGTGTCACCCTTCTTCTTACTCCTATCTCTATAATTATTCTTCCTGTGGAATTTATTTCCTCATAGAAAGATAATATCCTCCTGCTCATTTCCTTGCCTCTCTATCCTTGATTTTTTGGAAGTATGGTACATTGGTGTCTTCATTTTGGACTTATCCTTTGAATCCTTTACCTTTCCCTTCCTCCTCTTGTTCACCGTAAGGACCGAAGAATTGATATTCTTCATATCCTTACCAGCATGTCAAACTAAATCTAGAAGACATGTGAGTGACTTTTTCTTGTTATTAATATTTTATTTAATAATTAAATTCAAAAATATTGATTGTAAAGAGGCATGAACGAGATTTTCACTAGTTCTTGGTTTTGTTTGAACCCAAGGGTTTAATGTCTATCAATGTACCCATTCATATTGAGTACAAGAGGTCCTTCTTGATTTCTTTATTCAAGACTACACTTATAAAGTGCACTTGATATCTCATAAATTTTTTTCCTAGCTCACTACTGATACTACTACTGGAGATGAGAAGTCATCTTGTAGGAATCTTTGTGCTCTTGAATTTTCCACAACTGACTAGAGATAGATGAAAACAGAATGCATTGTAAATTTAGTGCATCATCTAGATGATTTTTCCAATTTTCTTTCTCCTCCATGTTTTCTCCTTGGGGAGGCTTAGTACGAAGTGAGGAATTCATCACATAATGATTCCTCTCTTAGCATAGTACTATGAACAAGCACCCATACCACTCCTATAAGTTATTCCCAATAAGGATATATTACTTATCCAATATGGATCAAAGTGATAAGGTTTTAGTGGTGTTGGTGATTGAAATTTTTTTGATCTACAAAAAATAAATTTTAGATGTCATTAATTTATCTTGATTAAAATTTAGAAATTTTGATTAATTAATTATTAAATAATTAAATGTCTCCCAATATTTTATCGAAACTCAATATCCCTCACTGTTATATTCAAAATACTATGTTGCTTGAGTATTATAGCGGCATGGATCCTAGAAAACAACCCTAATTGTATAAAATCTATGTATATTCCACTACTTATAGAGTTATAAGGTAGGCTCTAGGCTGGCCAACCACATTAACTCGCGGTTCCTTGATCTGTAGAGTAATGTCCCAACTTAACTAAATCGTAACCTTGATTCCCTCAATGATTTTCCTCAAAAGTAATAGCAAACTATTTGTGGCTACTAATTTTCTAGAAAAATTATTATGTTAACCAATTACTCTAAATAATAACTCCCGAGTAGTAGGAGTCACTCTCAACTATGGATGAAGAGAAACCTAGACAGTCGGTTTTTTTCAAGGTTGAGTAATAGAAGACATTACAACTTAATATATATTTGAGTAATTTTTTTTATTTCATGATGAATGTAATATATTTATATTAAATTTTTTAATCTATGTTGTCACACTCACAAATGAACATGAATTAATAAAAAAACATATGTCACATCCTTATGAAATTTAATAGTTTTTTATTTTATGTTATCTTGTAGTAAACATGAGCTTGTATAAAATAATGAATAATGAATAAATGAAATAATTCTACCAGACTAGTCTTGAGAATATAATATTGGTTGAACGATTTTAAAATAAACATATCAACCATGACCTAGGGAATAAAATACACGAGTCGAGTCATGATACATATTGTATTTATCCCCTAGTTTTGTGTATTTTCTTCTCATCCGGAATACTACCTCATCTTTTCGGGGTCCGAATCTTAATGTATCATCCTCTAATGTACATGTATACCCATGAACATGCGATGGTATCTAGGGTAAAATATAAAATAGATAAATTGGAAACAATATCCCATATACATATTAAATAAAAAGACGATGCGTCGAACATCATTTAATTACCTACTAATTACAACAATTGCACACATGTAATAAATAATTAAAACACTTAACCCAGATATACATAGATAAAGTCAGTAGCTCAAGACTACCCAATATAAAAATAAATGCATGAAAAAATTAAATTTTAGTAAATTTAATGTACACGTTATTTAAATAAATTAAATGAATTATATAAATTCAAAAAAATTAATTTATTCAGTCCTGCCATTAATTTAATTTTAATTCCAGAAATTAAATAAGTAAATTAATTTAATTTAATACTAAAATTAAATTCATATTTCTGAATATAAAAAATTATTAATTGAAAAAAATAATTTTAATTAATTCAATTTAATTATAATATTAAATTAATTCAAGTAATTATTTTTTTATTATGTTAATTTAACTCAGCCCATGAAAACCTCATCAAGGACTTTTTCAGGCAGGGCCATAACCCCGTAGACCCATTTCAGGCTTGAAGGACTCCATAAAGGGCTGTTTAGGGCCAAATAGGATTGACCAAACCCATTTCGGGCCGAGTGAACTCGTTGTGGTCTATTGGAGGACAAATCGGGTTAGGGAGGACCATGGAAGTCTCCAAAGGGGTGCCTCACAATTGGGGCATCACATGGGAGCCTCAGTTCTTGAGTAGTAAGTCACATAGGTAGGGAGAGTCATGAAGTGGTCGAATGAGTGTTGGTATGGGAGGATGGTGGCCTTAGGTGTGCCTCAGATAGTGGATTCACGGTGGATGATAATGGTGTGGGGGGCTGGGTGTCCAACAACAGGGGGCGATGAGCATGATCTCGATCTAGGCGGTGATGACTGTGGAATCCCAGTCAGTGGAAAAGTAACATTCGGTGAAGGGGTTGTGGCTAGAGAGGCTCTGGTGCTGCTCAGAATTATGGTGGATAGCTGATGTTATGTCCATGGTAGGTGCGACGTCTTGTGGGTCTAACTGAACGAGATGGTGGGTGGTGTATATACCTCACATGATAGGAGAGACCAGAAGGTGGTGCATCAAGTTCAACCTTCATGGGAGTAGGTGGTTCATTGACTGGGAGATGGAGGGGAGAGGGCCGCCTAGATGCTATGGGCTTGCAGGTGGAGAGGAAGTCGATGGCAGAGGGAGCCTGAGGGAAGAGCAAGGAGGGCCCACAGGTGGATTCTTCCATGGGAATAAGCCTGTAAATTTTTTTTTTTCATTTTTTAAATTCTCCATGATTCTCGTGAAAAAATAATTCCCCTTATATATTTTTTGGTTTCTTCTAAGTAGTCATAATGAATAATCATTCCCACCCAACAAATTTAAAGTCACATTAGCACTTTTGTTGTTTAAAAAAAGTCTACCTCCATTTTGTTTTCATTATTAATCTCAATTCAAAATCCTCAAGATGAAAATTTGAGATTATTCAACAGATGTTTGGAAAAAAATTTCACCCTCTAGAGGGGCTCCGATGGATAGATTCCGATAGGTTCTTGGTTGGGATAGAAAATCGGTCACCAAAAACAATTTCTAATTTATGAAAAAATTATACTTATCTAAAATAAGTTCATAAAATAATTTAATTTCTGACAATATTATATCTAATAAACACTTTTTAGATTCATAATTTTTTTCTGGATGGTCGAAACATGACAATATGAGATCGGATCAAAGGGAGGTTAGATTCATTAGGACCGATTTATAACGCTCCACATAAAAATTTAAAGAAAAACAATTTTTTATTTCTATGAAAATCCACACAATCCCTCTGATACCAATTTTTAGTACTAGGTTTGGTAGAGGAAGTTGATGGGAAAAGGATTTTAAAATTATTCCATCATGGGAGCGATGAAACTTCATAGTCTCCAGTGATCTAAGGCCTGGTATGGTGTAAGTATCATGCATGGTTTAATCAGAGCACAAAGAATAAAAGAACAAGTACCTCATTCCATTTTAAAGTGCACACATATTTCACAAATATACAATGATCATTGCTTAAGTAATATGACGTAGAACCCCTCTAGATCATCCACACACAATTTTCGAATTTGTGTGCACGTCATTCATCAGATTCTGAGTGCTAGTATAGAGCTCCGAAAATCTCTTTGATGTCGTGATGGTCACCATGATCTCTAGCCTTCAATCTGAAAAGGCATTTTTAGATTGTTCACTTAGATTGAGTGATTCTCTCTCTATGATTCGAGAAGAGTGAGACTCTCATAATTCAAACTAAGTGAATAGTCACATGGAAAGGGATTCTCTTTGACCTATATAGTGGAAGTTCAAAATACCTGGTTAGGGTTCCCCGATCCCCATATATTTAACAACAATTAAATAAGTAATAAAAAATTTAGTGTGTTTAACTAAATGAATCATTAATATTATTTATATTTTATCACATACCTATAATTTATATTAAATATATTTCATGATAAACCTGAGTTATTAACTCAGATCATAATTCCTGATAATACTAAAAGAACCTAGAATATTAAAATAATATTCGTTCATATAATATTAATACATGTATTTACTTAAACACTTATAAAGACTTTTTACAAATAAATTCAACCTAATAATTATTTACTTGAATAATAATGGATTTATTTATTTATCAGTGAATGATAATGCCTGGAAAACCCTCGAACCCTGTGGTGGGTCCCACCATGTCATATATACCTATTCACTAGAATATAGAAAATTCTGAAATATTCTACTGCCTGTGAATCTCTAGGGCCTTAGCTTAATAGTAGTGAATAATATCCACAGACCTAGAACAGAGTCTAGAAACCCATCAAGGCCCCTAATGAGACAAAGAATAGTCATATCAACGACAACCGACCCATGAACATGTACTATGTAATATAATCACTTTTTCATACAATATTTCCTAAAAGAGGAAATAATATTGTGTCATTTTAATTTATTTATTTATTATTTGTTGATCTATCTTTATAGATTTACCTTTGACTACCACAACCACGGATTGATGAATGCACTACCATCCTGATCAATAAGGCCTGAAATATCCCTTCCTCAACTTGGAAGAAAAAAAATCCTATCTTGATTAATCAACCAATGCCATACCACCACTGACACCCTTAACACAAACTACCTCAACATGACTTCATTTTCATGTTTTTTATCCTTACATCAAAGTAAAATATCAAATGACACACAATTATAATTTTCTCATGTCAGGAAACTAATACACATGACCTTAGATAAGAACAACCAATGACACCCTAAACATGTGGTATTCGTGTTGGTGGCTGTGTCCCCATGATCCCAACTAGTACACAACACCAAGTGAAAACTTCTTGAGAATAATTCTCAATGATTATGATCCACAAACACCTGATAATCACACATAATCTGTGTTCTATCAGTACGATGTATCTGGACCATAGGAGATTACTTTATGAATACAGTCATAGTAAATCTAGGTTCTTATTATAGATAGGGACTTTCTATAACCCTTTGATATGACATATAATCCAGGGTCATTACCACAAATATGGTGGAAAAAGAAGTACCAACACTATTATGGTAAGATAAAAACATGTATATATCAAACGGTATACATGTAATGGTAATATAAGTATAAAAAAAGTTGGGTCCTAGATACCAACTTTCAACAGTTTCATTAGCCTGATAATTTCATTGGTTTCAATCCATATCTCACTCTATAGGAGAAAATTCTTGAAAGTGATCACTAAAATTATGAGGCAAATAATGGAAGCAACTAAAACTCACTCATACTCTATTTTCATAGTTTTTAAAATGTGTCCCACATCTGAGTACATAGAAACTGATGAAGTAGAAACACCCTTATTCTCTTTATTTTTCTCCTCATGGTGGTGGATGGGTTGATTATATCAACCCTAGTCTTAACACATATTATTACACGATTTTAAGCATAATTATCCAACAATATAAAAACCAAGGATCATAAAGTATAGTGTCTTTAGAGGAGTAGGTACATAATTAGAAAACATGAAACAAAAATATAACATATTTTCTTTAATGATCTCCAAACTCCATTTGAGCTCCTATAATTTCATCAGATAACATGGGAAATACATAGAAAAAAGGGATGATCTAAAAAACCTAGTAAGGTAATAAACATGAGAATATATAATATCACATGAGTTAGAAGTTATATCATGATAACATAAAAGGCATGTCAAATGAATAATCATATAGAATAAAATGATGTATAACATTGAATCATATTATCGTGAAAAAATTGGAATGTGGAAACAACATACAACATGACATAAACACGAGTCAGGTCTAACTGCCAAGACTATATCACATGGTGGAGAAAGTCCCATAATGTATTAGGTTTACTTCCAAATCCCATACATGGAGTCTCATGAGAATAATAATTACTGAATTAATTGGAGTAATATCAAGGAACACCCATAATAACATTTTCATGAATATTCATGTGATATAAAGAATCAAGCATAAGGAATACACATGAGAGTTATCCATTGAAAGAGACAAGTTTCATAATCATGTCATATGGCATAACCTAAGGAAATATGACAATGGTGGTACAAAAAGATGGATTTAAATCATAATTATACATTAATAAGGGATAATAGGTATAGATAATGATAAATTATGTACAACTGAAGTGAAAAGGTAAAAATAGTGTTTGAGAAACTTTTATAAATAATCCTCTTTAGTGTAGTTTGAGGGAAAATATTAAAGGGTATTTAAAAAATAAAGGGATATATATTTTTTTAAAAACCATAAATTAAATAAGATATTTTTCATGATAAAACGAGGAATTTTTTTAAAATAATGGTTGCTTAAAATATATCATGGAGTATATGAAAATTGGTAATAAATAGAGAAGTTTCATTTAATCGTGCTTGATTATTGGGAGGAATTATGAAATGAATCTTTTAAAAAATGTATTTCCCCATCAAAGAAGGATGAATGGATATGGATTCATAATTTTAGAACATATAAGTATAATGTATAAGAATTTTATAATATGAATGAAGAAATAAATTACTGTAAAGAGATAGAAAGCATAGCCCAAAGGAAAAATGGTGTTCATAGAGATCCCTTACCTTATGTATGAATGTGTTCCATACATGAAATTAATTTTATGGATAACCAAATTAGATATATTAATTAATTAATTAAGAAACTATTATACATGTATTTTATTTATTATAATTTTATTAAGTTCATTTATGGTCATTTTGATGAGTTATAATGTTTAATTTTGTTATTTTGGAAGCGTTTGATTCATGGTTTTATGGTCAGTTCCCTTGAGGTTAATTATGGGACTTATTTTAAAATGGTAGAAAAACACCATAAGTATAATGAAATGGTATTAATATACTTCCAATATTTTTTATTTTCCCATATATATTTTTTTAGAAATGATAATGATTTATTTGATAAAATTTTAATGATAAACATTTATTTTATTTTTGTGCTTTTTCATTCAACACGAACTAGTTTTGTTTTATTATTTAATGTTATGTATATATATTAGATAAATAACATGAAAAATATATAATATAAATATTAAAACCTTTTTTCCATTATAATTTTTTTATTACAGTCCTTGAAGGTGGTAATGGAAAATGAAAACACATCATCCATGAAAGCGGTGCGTCAACACCTGTCAGACAATGTTTAAATTTTTAGAATAAAAGGAGAAGAGAAGAAATTTGATGATGGATATTCCATTAACACAATAAAATATAGGTATATAATTTATAATTTTGTTATCATTATATTTTTTATAGGGTAGTTGATGATATGTTATAAGAAATAATGACTTTAAAATAGAATGGTAGAGGATTTTATCTCTTGAATATATTCTCATTGAGAACCTCTTTATGGCACTTAGGTTTGGTATTTTGTTGAGACCAGAAGCTCCTAGACACAGGAAAGAGTCTTGGGAAGGTAATTGAACATAATTTAGTCATGCTAAAATGCTTATAATGTGTGAGGAGAAGAGGTCTTGAGGTGAGGTATTTATAGGGGTGGAGAGGGGTGTTTTTTTGATGATTTTATTCATTAGATTATTATTTTGGATCAAGAATTCCTATAGTGTTGATAATTATCACTAAATATATTAAATAATGAATTATAGTTTGAGATAATGGTTCTTACATCATCTATAGATCATTCATGACTCAAATATTCATGTATTTTTTAAATATCATAAATCACTTTATTTCACTATTAACTAAAAATTCAACTATTTTAGAAAAATCCCAAACATTCACCATAATTTTTTTGAAATTTATATTTAATAAGTGAACTGAATTTTATGAAAATAATTTACTAAATATCGGAAATTTAATTTTTAAATAAAATGTTCATTTATTCAAAAAATACAGATTTTAAGATCTTAACTGATTTAATGATAAGTTGAAAAATTAATTAAGGTCACATAAAATTATCTTATAATTATAAGAAAAATATATATATTAAATTATGAATCTATTTTATGAAAATTTCTTTTATTTTAAATCATTATATTACATATAATATTTTAAATAGACATCTACGTTTCACAAAAATATAAACACTAAATTTATCATTTTTAAAACATTTATTTACTTATTCAATGATATAAATATATTATATTTTATTTTATAAGATACTTTAATTTTATTTTACAAAAATACCAACAGTAAATTTATCATTTTTAAAATATTTCTTTACTTATTCAATGATATAAATATATCATATTTTCTTTTATAAGATACCTAAATTTTATTTATATTTTCCTAGGTGAGGTTACTATTATAATGGCTATATTACTATTCCAAATGGTAACATTACTATCCCAATGGTTAGGTTACTATTACAAAGGTTTAGGTTCCATAATTTTAATAAATTTAATTCAGTATTCATTTACTTATAAATTCTCTTAAATGTATAAATACACATTCATTTTCAAAATGAGTATAATGTTTTATTTCTATAGCATTATTCATGAATACAGTCATTCTAGTGGATCTAGAAGATATAAATTTCCTTATTCTTATTATCTTATTATCTATTTATTAACCCACTGTAATATTTTTAATTCTTATTTATTTGTTTTCTGGAAAAAGTATTGTTGTTCATTTATGAGAATAATGTTTTTTTTGGGTTCTCTATGTGTTTTATTTTCTTTATACTTCATAATATAATTATAATAAGGGGAATTTAATTAATAAAATTCTTATTCATTACATTGATTATATCATCCAAACGAGTCGGTAGATGCATCCAAGAAATTAGAAAACACTTATATTATAATTGAATGAATGATTCAGTAGATGGTTTATGGATTTCATAATCCTCTATCTTTCACTCCAATCACAAGATTTTCTTTGTTTATCCGATTTATGATCATATGATCTTGTTAAGATATTATGGTCCTAAATTGATGACCCTAGGGTCACCGAAGGTTAGTAATCACATGAATTATTTTCATCATTCAACCTAGAAGTATACCAGAGTAAAGAATATTTCAGTCATCTTGACGATCATTGACCCCCAAAGGATTGATCCAGCTACCTTCACTCTCTTGAGTAATTTGGTCATCATTTCAGGAACACCTATCATGCATTCAGAGGAGTCGAATGCAATCTTAAATTTAATTTCCCAACATGTAGAACACTTCTATGACAATAAAACAAGATCACTGCTTTTTTTTCATCTTTAGCATTACCATGACCTCACACCTCATGTAGTTGTACTTGAGGTTCAACCCCACCAGGTAGTAAGTGTGATTTACTACACATATTGGTCTAATAAAACAATCTAATGTCTTAAGTGGTATATATATATGGATAGTCTTGAATGTTTGTTGTCGGTTTGAACATGATTTCGGGTCAAATACAATACCTAAACCATCCACATCATATGATGAACATTTGATTGAGTATCCAAGTACAACTACAACGCCAAATTCATCTAAAACTCTATACAAAATTCATGCATATATCCCTGAGTATAATATATCTGGAGTAAACCAGAGAAGAAAGAGTATAACAAGGTTTATTGAGTCATGAAAACAAAAAAAATAGTTATTCCATTCTGAGAACACTGAAGCTTTTCTTGAATAAAAAATCATAAGGGCCACAATTTTTCTTTTTATATGTATTGTACTCAATGTAAAAATAATGACTTATGATTCAATTAAATGTTGGTGAAACAAATCATGATGGGTGATATGATATTGGACATAGGATCTATCAACAACCACAAAGGTGTATTTTCAATATGATAACTATGATTCATAAGGATCTCATAGTCACTTGTCAGAATGAAGGGCATGGTATGTCCATTGAATGAAACGAGGATTCATGATCGGTAACTGCATATGGTCGAATATGAGCTGGGCACATATGCACTCCAGTGGAAAGGCACTCGATCCAAGTCAATTGGTATTGATAGGTGTGTTTGGGTCTATGGATTGGATGGTGTTATACAAGTCAATGAAGCTATAGTATGAATATAATCGATTGGGAGACATAGGCATGATATGCACCTTGGATTTTAGATTAGAGGATACAACACTAATTTGGTCATTTGGGATGAATGAATGACTCAATATCTCCTAAAAATGACCATTAAGATCACCCTAGAACATCCACTTTGGTATTGGCTATTTAGAACCCCAAGGTGAAAGATAACTTGACATAAATTGAAATCCCATGAATTGATTGGGTTGTTGTGAGTTTCACATTGTTGGAATTTCATCCTTAGGGATGTCTCTCCCTACACCCCCACTTATCCCTTTTGGGTTGTCCAATTCCATGACCATGATACTCAAGCTAGAAGATAACAGTGGGAAGATTATCTTGAGTTGAAAGGTTTCTGGAGTTGATAAAAGAATTTGATGGGGGGTTTTTAGTACTACTAGATTAGATGATGAATTTGTAGAACACCTAAAATTAACTATTGTTTAGTACTTTAGATAGTGGAAGAGGCCATGATTCCCCCCAATCAATGACATTCCAATCTCTTTACAACCCCCTGAAATACTTCTTTCATATTCTGTGACCATTCCATCATCAATTCCATTTTTTCCAAGGTAAGGGAAAACATCTTGTGTAGAAAATAACTATGAATCTACACTCTATTATAATAGGAAATTTTGTGTTCAAGTACTTGGAATTACTAGGTACTCACTGAGATACTTTATGTATCCTAGGTCTCACCTATTCTGACTTATCTTGGGAGAACTAGGTACTCCTAGGGATACTTGAATCATGTATCCCAAGAACTCCTTGGTAAGTGAGCACTAGTAAATGACCATGTCTTCTCTAATATTCCCAATCTTGGTAGGACTGTGAACTCATTGGGATAATTGAACCATGTATCCTAGGCACTCCCTGGTTAGCGAGCACTAAAAAAAGGTAAGGCCTTCCCTAGTTAGACTAGGAAATTACTACGTCCTCCCTATTATGAGATAATTCATGTATCCTAGGGTTGTTTGGGGCTCATTAGGTTAGGAATACCATAAACCTTTGGAGTATTGACCCATTAACAAACTATCTCTCTAACATCAACTCCAATGGACTTTCCTTCCAGATCATGGGGATGAAAAGAGGTTTCCTAGAGGTCATATTCAGATCTTAGGTAATCCATGGTTGGAGAAATAATATATTGGATAGAACCTATGCATACATATATGTCCCCTATATAGTGTGACATTATTCTCATTATAGGGTATCCATATCTAGTCTATTATATATGGAATAAGGAAAGAAACTATAGTCATAACAACATCAACCTTATCCAAGGCACATTCCATTCTCTTTGACCAAAATTGACCTCATACGAGATATTTAATTCTAGAGACGCTACCATTGGTTTTATCTACTAATCATTGGATTGATATCCAACTTATCACCTATAAAATCCTATACATGGAACACACCTACAACATGAACTCCAACCCCTAGCACTAAATGTGGGAAAGATGGAAACATTAATAGAACCTTGAAAAAACTAACTAGAAAAAAGTAGGACCTAGAATCTTGTCTCCAAGATCATAATATGGTTTGTTTAAATCTTTCATTCCATGGTCTCATGATGTTCGTCTTGTCTAATTATTATTGTCTGGGTTGGGCCATGTAAAAAATTCCTCTATCCTCACACTAACATGGGTGACTTTTACTATGTTTTTAGTTCTAATCTACTTATTGTACCCATTGATGTTCAAATAGAAATTCTATTCAGCAGCCATGTAATCCAACTTTCCAGTATCATAGAATAGAGTAGAGTATATTCATATAGACTAGAGTATAGACCACTCTAGTGGTGTGTTTTCTCTTTTCATTTAGTATCCCCCCTCGTAAACTATGTCAAGATACTTCTCCTTTTCTATCAAGAAGAGGTAGTGAGTTTATGAAAATGTAGATGGGAAACAAAACCACATAAATACCATTATTTTATAAGTGAATTGGATGACCAATGGCTTAGAAATGAAATTATATGATTCCACTAGTACCCATAGATTATTTTGTTGGGTTGGTCAGAGTTCTTGAATCATACATGAATGAGTTGATCATGTTGAGATCTTCACCATGAATGATTCTCTGATAGATTGACCAAGTAGATCATTCCATAGAACACCATACAATTTGATATGATTACTGAAAGATAAGAGAAATAAAATTTACAAGGATCAAACCCTTTCATATCAGTGTGAAATAAAATTACTATTAGATTAGAGTATTGATAATCCACTCCTCTCTCGCTATCACAAGATTATACTTTCACATACATTATGGCATTAGTTGTTTACTTTTCCCCTTTCATTCCTCTTTCCTCTCGACTGAAGTGGATAGACCTGCGGTCGATGATTCAGTGAATGTTTTATAGAAAAAAGACATCATCTTTCTCAAAAACTGGAACAAGGGATGAACCCTTGAGAAAGAGTCACCAAAGATGATTGATAGAAAATAGTCAACTGATGAGAAACTACAAAGGGGAGTGAGTGATACCCAAATATGTAGAACTGGTCAAGTCCATGACCTGATTTTAGAAGTGGCGGGATATGAGATTCTATAAAGAGAAGGATAAGAAATATTCGAAGTCAATCCTTGTATGACTATTGATAAAAAATTATGTAATTTTGGATCTCATTTGTATTCTAGATAGAGTGAGATACAAAATTTAATTTATGAGGGAGTGAGAGGGATCATGGGAAAAGGGTGGGTGGATTTATTAGTAATGTAGTCAGATTGTAAAAAAGTGAAAATATAAAAAAATAGGGCATCTATGGTTCTACATTGTCTAGGAAGTATAAATTTTCACATCTTGAAGAATAATGTTTTTAAAAATTCCATGTTCTTAGGGTCTAAATTAGATCATAAGGAATGAAAATAGATAGGTAATCTCAAATATAGAAAATAATTCATAAAAAATTTCTTCTTGATTCATCACTGAGTACTTGATCGATATCAACAATCCAGTTCTACATGGACATGAATAATTTGGGGATCAGATATGAATTTGTGAACTCAGATATATTCTATGCATATTTTTGGTTATGAAAAGTATGATTTATTTCAGTAGTAGTGTGATATTTTCTTGATGTTAATCTATCTACACTATCTCAACTCGTGCAAAGAGGCCACTATCTGAAGGAAGTGTACATTTTTTATCCTCACATCAGTGATAGTTGAACATTATTTGGTTACTTTTAGTGGCATGTAAGTTTATCTTTCCTTTGATAGTGATTCCATTAATCCTAAATAGTTAAAGTTATCTAAATTGAAACTTTTACCCAATAATTGAAGGGAATGTAAGAGTTTTATCAAAGGTTCCCACTTTCTCTTTCTCAAGAAAGTCTGGGTTTCAGACAATTGAAACTCGTACCCACACCCAAGTAAATAGGAAGAGGAGGGGGGACCTATTTTTTCTATTTCAAATGTAGTTATTAGAAATAAGGGAAGTGAATCTATGAATAAATATTAGTAATGTAATATAATAAAGAGGAGTCCATTTTCTTCCTGTTTTCATGAATTCTTATGGAAAGAAGCAATCAGATGTGATGAATTGTAGTTGGGTTGATCACGGGGCAAGGGAATAACAACAAATCATATAGTTCAATCCTATTTAGAAATATCAAAACCATTTATTCGATAAGAATAATATCTAGAAGATAAGAATGAGGTTTTTACTATATATTAATTCCATGAGTAACTTATGGTAGTATTTTCATTTTCTATGACCGAATCAACTGTGAACATAGGGTGAGATTATTAAATTAACTATTTTTTAGAGATCTTACTAAATTAGATGAGAGGATAAATATCTAAATAAAATTGTCTAAACCTGGTCTTCAAACAACATCATATGATGTATTGATCTCCAAATCAAATGTTGTTGTAACATGTAGTTGGGGGTAGATGGATGATTTGTAAGAATCAGAATAACTGAACATGACTTTCATCCACAAGGAGCTATCTAGGTAGTTCATCTTAGATTTATTCTATTTACATTGATAATTTTTAGGTGTCCTGATATATACCAATGCACTATATCCCCCCATTGATCTGCATGATACTACAACTAATCACTCCGATCTTTCTTTCATTCCATGACTAAAAAACCAATCCATTTCATTCTACTAGAACCGGTTATATTGGAACCACTATACAACCAAAATGGAACCCCTAGGCATGACATATTTATGTAAACCTACCATCAACCTAATATATAGAGGTATATTTCAGTATAATAAAGGTATTAGTGTTATTTTTAAATGGACAACCTGAGAAATGATGGTGTACAATTTCCAGATGATGAACAAAACCCTGCAGATTGGATCATCAATTCCCAATGCAGAATGTCAGTCCATCCAATAGTGGGCATCTAGGTTCCTTATTCAAGTTCTCAAGAGATGTCAAATTAGTAGTATTTGAATGTATTTTCTCTAGTGAAACAAAAAAATAATCTTGGGACTTGACTCTAAAACATGTTGATTCCACTCTACATGAATCTTTGATCTAATCACGTAGCATCACCACATAGTCCCCAATAATAGTTTAAGCATTCCCAACACCTAAAATAAATAATCCCCATTGATTTTTCAACATAGTATAAGGGAATATAGTCCCTAAATTCTAGAAACATATTCTACCATATAGTTCACATAGGATTGACCATGGTCTTATTGTTCTATTAGGACTTTATCTTTCTAGTCATTGTATAATGTAACGAAAAAAATTCTAATATCCGCTCACTCTGCTACTTAATAGTAGACAATTTATTTCTTTTAATGCATCAAATGATGTTTTAACCCACCTATAACCAGGCTCGATTCATGTGCCCATTTTTATTGAGTGTATTCCATTGTATTGGTATGCACTTAAAGGTCAAAATGTTATTTAGACCTATTATCGATAAAAGGTGATCATAACCATGTATATCTAACCAATATTTTAGGAAATATGAGTTTTATAGTTAAGGTTCTTGAGTTGAATAGACCCACAAACCCAACTTGGTTGATAATTAATGGTTTCTCAAATGCTATCATCATGATACAAATTACTCAAATAACAATTTTAGACACCCCAATACTCTTTAATTTTTTATTGTAGATAGATGCCAAACCCCACATAATAGTTCCAATAGATTACTTGTCCTTGGGTGGTATCTACACCACACTTTTATATATCGATTGATGAACCATGAAGACAACTACTTCCATGATCGATCCCACTATTTTTTATTTGAACTTAACCCTTGTTTTTCACTTGTGGCTACTCCCTGCCTACTGGTTTGTATTAGCATGACCCCATACCTTCCCTTTTGATACTGGAATTTTTTTTGGACAGCTTCTAAGTGCACCTATTTTATTTTCCTTGACTCTACAGTGTCGAATGGTGTGTGTATAGGTTGTGTTTTCTTTGAGATTGTGCTCCACTACATAATCAAATATCACCCAAGTTTGTACCTTTAAAGATATTGACACACTATTAGAGCAGAGTATAATCTACGAAAAACATGGCTCAAATATTATTTCAGTCACAATAGCCTCTCACTACTAGCTTCCCACTACCACCCATATAATAAGGTTTATGTAATGACCCTTTCAACTCAGGATAACAGCATCAAGAACCTTCCAATGTACCACATGAAATCCAATTGATATCATTCCAACTAAATCTTATTCTTATGTAGAGTCAATGTGATGGAAATGTGAAATGAAAATATTCTTTACCATACTATTTCTATCCCACACTATACCTCATATTCTTATAGTGTTTCAGTAACCAATATCTTTCAACTTGAGATAAGTGATTCTTCATCAACCATATACTTGACCAACTGATTTTTATTTCAATAATCTTCCCATGGTGTGCACTGTAGGTTTGGTGGTGCCTGATCACTAGCCTCATGTACCTCTTATAATGCTTACCATTATTGATTCCGAATTCCCTCCCATACCTCAATGCTGTAGTTCCTATGAATTTTTACAAAAATAAAACCATAATGTTGACACATAGTAGGACCCCATTTCAACTGAAAATGAGGAATAACAATTCAAGAAGAAAGGAATATTTATTTGATGATCCCAATGATATTATATCCCATGGATCTGTTGGCATTACAACTCCAACCAACATGAATATTTTCATTGAAATAGAGGCTTGATTCCCTTTAAACTCGAAAGCATGCTAGGTGTTGAGAACTAAACCATAAAGCTACTTCAACTACTATGATCTTCATCTCTGAACCTAATGTGCCAATACTCTAAACCAACTATTGATGCGCCTGAAAATAAAATTTTCGAACTCCCCCATGAAATACACTAGAACGAATCACATACCACCTGATGATACCACTCCAACTCTAAAAATCACCATTATGTCACCTTTTAGGGCACCCCCAATAGGTAAAATAGATATTTTGTTGGTGTACCATCATTTCACAATAGACATTTTAACATAAAATAGTGAAAACATATTCCATTATTTTCTCACTCTAGTCAATGATATTGGCGACGTAGTTGGAACCATTACTTACTAATAATAGTTTTGATCTCAAAAACTTGTGAGAACCACGTGTGTTTCACCTCATAAAACACATTTTAACCAGAAACCCTTGGGCCATGACATTTATAACATGTGCAGTAGGGAAGAATATCTATTCAACTGGCCTAAACCACATGAGTCGTTTGGATCCACCAATGTTCCAAATTATCCACAACTACCTATATCACACATTTTTCAATGGCCATGAAATATTCCCAATAGGTGGAACCTGATCCCCAACTCTAGTAATTCACTACATTATCAATCACAAGCTTCTTTCTTTAGAGAATCAGTTCCGCCCCAATTCCAATTCCATCATAAATTGCACCTCCAATTCTATCACACTGCCTCTCTGAATTGATATGAAAAATGTCTCAAATTCCTTATTTCTTAATGAATTCACCCACTTCAGTACTCTAATCAAATAGTTATGGTGCAATGAAAAGGGTCTTGACATTCCAAATCTACGCCTACGTGGTTTTGTGTATTCCATATTAGGATAAACTACCTAGATTATAGAACACCAACTCAATCGAGAAACAGAGAGATACTACACAATATTCCTATATCATAAGGAGTATGGAAGGAATTCACAAGAATTAAAAAATGTTTCAAAGGAACCTTGATAACTGGAACACCCTACACTATTCGAGCACACCTATCAGAAACCTGTTGTACAAGACACTCATACTTCATGGCCATCGCATACCACCTCTTCAACCATTGAAATTTCAAATAACGACTTCAAAATAATGATTCACTTGAAACAAGGTTTAACTTCATTAGTATAGATACTAGTTGTTCTTAGTTTCCCACCACTAGATGATACTATTAGAGTAGAGTGTTTGTGTATGGGGGAATTCAAGCAACAAAAAACCATGAGTTGAGATCATTCATTAGGGAATTGTAGTTTATATCATTGATCCTATAAAATATAGATGAATCGGCCACCCCCGACGCTATAAAGATCATAGAGGACATCATATGATCAGTTGGAATTCACTTTTCAACCATACATTCAACCGCTATAACGTCACAATTGACCCCCTCCTCCCCTATTGAGTTAATCTCTGGATGCTTTATAATCTATGTTTTCCAGTGCCCAAGTATGGCCAAAGAAAGTTGATGTTAGTACTCTACTCTAATATTGAAACGATTGGACAAGACTCCTTGCTTAGAAAAAACTCAGCACCTTTAACTGATATACAATTCCAGCGACTATCTCAATATTCACCCTTACTTTTCCAATAGACCAAAAGGGGAAGTCCCTAGGATGAAATGGATATGAAGGTGGATGATGATGATGATATAAAATCACCTTAAATCTCGTCAATATTTGTAGAAATACACCACCATAGACCATAATGATGATACACTCCAACTTACCCATGTGTGCTAATTGACTCCTTCCATGATGCCTTTTTTTACCCCTTCCCCCTCCATTTATCCCAACTCATTCTATGTTAGGTATATATTGGTTTTATGTTTCTCCTACACATAATACCTTTCTATAATGAGTATAAATTCTTATGTTCTTCAATGTCATCCTTCTCTGGATTAGTGTTTCACTCCATATGATATTCTGAGCTATGGGTCACCCCAATACCTCAACGCCAGTAAAACCACCCCCAATGTATATATAAAACCACATATGTTTAGTTTTTATGAAATAAACTCAAAAAGTTGATGGTCTTGATTGTTTCCATTGGGTCAAGCCACTAATTAATTGGCTGGAAAAGGAGAATGGGGGTGGTATAGTACATGGGAAACAGTAGGGAACACTACCTCAAAACACCAATGTGCCTACGAGAGTGGGGGTGTATACCTATTGAAATTGATAGATAGGGGAAGAGATTGATGGTCTAATGGAATGTGGATGTGGTGAATTATTGAGTTTCTAGGATATAAAGGAGGGTAGAACAAGTGAACCCCCAAGCTAGCTAGCCATGAAAGAGAAATTACAACTCATAGATCATCTATTTCCGTCCAGCCAATACTGCCACTCACTCATTTTAGCTGAAAAAATGATGTCCCATTTTACCCAACCCCACTAGACATTGATGATCTATGAGAATGTAATTGGCCACTGTGAAGTATACTACCTATATTATACCAAGAATTTTATCATAGTTTCATTAAGAGTTTGGCCTAAAAAAAACTAGTACCCCCTTCCTTCATTACCTCATATCATCCCAAGAAACTAGCATTATACTCTCCCTAATATAGAGCCTACCAATGATCAACCCTAAATACCATTGTGATCAATGAAATTCAAAAGACCCATCATCCCCCAACACCGATAATAGAATCATTCCAAAGTTTCCATATAGAACGACAATGCAACTTCTTTTTTTACCATTCATGCTACCGGTGTGAGATGAAATTAATCATGGAATATCTCAGTACTATACTCTAATTGTACTCCACCATCCACTCAATGAACAATGGGAACATGAAGCACATATTTGCCCCATTAAATTTCAGAAGACAATGGGCAGTTGGATGCTATAGGGTTGTTTTCACTTCTATGGCATTAAAGGGGCGCCATAGTGATTGATTTTGGGGTAGAGGTAGTTTATGTCTGGTCACCACTATACTAGATATCACATATATAGAAATGAGTGGATGTATAAGCCAGTCATGAAATCTTCATTTTTATCCTACAGTTGGAGTAACAAGGCCATATCAATTCACAAGAGTGGGGAGGTCCATCTACTAGGGATCGATTAATGCAATGCTTTCATGGGATTGGCAGAACGTCATTCAGTGCACATCGAATAGACAGAATTATTGAATGGGCATACTCCATTTGTTTTTGGGACATTTAGGTTTAGTGGAAACCCATCTTCTAAAGGGAATCCATTTTCCTTAGTATCATCTCCATTTGGTTTCCATATTGAGCCCATTTGAAATGGCTATTTCAAGCCCTTACCAAAGGTGGAACAAGTCAATACCATCTATACAATAGTACACTCAATTTACTGATGTACCCAAAAAATCCATACCATTTGGATGGTCTCAGGGTTTTTATGATCCAAAACCACCATATCTATGAAATGAACAATTAAGTGGATCACCACAAAAGACTTATCTTTTGTTCATCCATTCCCCAATGAACTAATGGATCAGGGGGAAAAAATACACTTTTTTATTAGAGTTGATATGGTCATAGATTCAAGGGGTGTTGGGAGATTCCCTTTTAGACATTCCATGATCTACTCCACCAAAATGAAATCATAAAATGATGGTGGTAAATGTAATGGAGTTGGTTCATTCATAAAGGAATTAAAGTGTGACCCTATGAGTTTCATGTGGAATGGAAACCATGAATCCTTTAGTGTGGAATTATTGAACCATGATTATAGGAGTACTTAATTTCATTGAACATACCACATACTACAAATAAATAAAGAATAAAATATATAAATAAAAAAAAATAAATAATGAAAAAAATAAAAAATGAATTAAAGAAAGAAAGAAAGATAAAAAGGAGAAATATGTGAGCTTTACATGGGTTATGTTATGTGATCCCAAAGTGAAAGATAAAATTCAATGTAACCGTTGTGAAACTACTCTTATGGGAGATTTAGTAGTATCATTTAGTCCCATCCACATGCCTTTGAGGAGTAAGAGAAGAGAAGCTATCTGACGAGAAAGGTGTTAGAAGTCTCATATATTTTTTATACTAAGGATAAAAAATGCATCAACTATAAGAAAAAATGTTCTTTCTACATTATCATATATGAAGAAATTTATACTTGATAATGAAATATCAAGAATAATGAAAACAAATGGTGCATTTAGGTAATTACCATATCCTGTTGTAATATCTACTAAGTTGGGAGGGGAAATCTATTATTCTAATCCAAAAAATTAGACTGGGTAATTGGTTTTCTCTGGTATTTTTTCATATATAAATTGATTTTAACTTTCACAATTATTTTAAACCAATCCTTCCCATCTAACTATAATATCTCTTCCATTATTTTCATTCCTTCTTTCCTATTTGTTACCTTGTATAGAGTAAACTATGCACAATCAATCTATTTCTTTCATCCTATATTCCATTTTAGCTATCTTTCTTATTTACAAAGTGTAACTAAAGAAAGAATCTTGATTGAGTCAAATTAAGTTAGGGTGATTGAACCTATTAGTAAGTCTCAGTATTAATATCAGTTTCTCTTTGTTATCATGAGTGGAAATGCTTTTTTTGTGAGGTTTTTTACATCAGTGCAAAAAAAACATCATATCCATAGGCATACATAAAGGTTATATGGATACATATATCATTTCATTCATCTACTGAACTGGTCTTTGATGAAGTTCAAACAAACCTACTTGGTCATTGACACTGATTAGCACCAACTAATGGTAGAAAAAGTTCAATTGCATCAAAACGAGTAGAAAAACCCACACTGCCATTCAATGTCAATGTTGAATGATCTTGGAGGGATACTTTTAAAGATAAATAAATGGTAATATAGAAATACCCCTTATTACCCACTGATGGTATGACTAACGAGTGGTGTATTCTACCCACCAATTTCTGGTCATGTGTTGGCACATAGACAAAAGATTATTCTATATCATTTTTACCGTACTTAAGAAATCAAGGGTATAAATTCCAAAAGGTTTTTTCTTGGGGTAATAATCCCAAATTCTACATTTCAATTTATCTACCTTTATATGAGCACATTTACCTTGGGGTATTTTTCTCTATACACAATTTAGGTATCAACCCTTTATTTTCTTTCCTGCCAACTGCATTGAAATAATGTTTGAGTTTTTTGACATAGATATGACTAACCCTATCAGTCAAATCCTAAGAATCTACTGGTTGAGCAGAACAACTGAGGGTTAGGATCAAGGGATTTGATATCGAGTGATCTAGTGATATTTTGTTGATTAGTTAAATGGATTAGTTGAGCTTCCATAACTCTCTAATGAAGAAATAAGTCTTATATAATATATTAGACCTAAGCCATTTGATTTGAGTGTTTTTCGTAGAGCTTATGTTAGTATACTCAACTCTATATCACTATTTATTACATATATCTTAATGCTATATGTGGATTCTATAATAGGATAAGGAAGATTGTAAAGGTTTGGTGAGATTGTCAAGTATTCTTGATTAGTATTATTATAGGGTTGATGTAATTGATCTCTAAGTCAGAAAGATTTTTTTTAATCACATAGGGCCAAACAGGCTCAACTGACTATAAAGATAGGAATAAAGCTTGTTTTCTATTCATTTCTCACTACTAGTGAGAGACCCTTTATATATGAATATGAAGAATATAGATTATGGTTTAGGATAGTCAATTAAATTATGTTATGACTTTGAATATCATCTAATAACAGCTTCCATTACAACCCAATCCAATCCTCCATGTCACTATGATCCACACAGGCTAATTTGATAGAACATTAATATAAAACATCCTACCTATCTTATTTGGGGGGTTCCACTCGATCTTGAGTGACTAATAGAATGTGTGGGTAGCATCATTACTCTTAGAGTAGAGTAATGATGCATAATTGACTATATTCTAGTCTAGTAGCAAGAATCCCAAGGCCTTCATCAACAAGATGTGTCAGATATCTGTGTTAACAAAACATTATTTTAGTGTTTGGTTACTTGAATTTATTGGAGTAGCATTGAGGTATTGGGATACTTCATTACTTTACTATAATAGTGAATACCCCATCAAGTCAATGTTCTTGGTCACAATATTCCAGCATATTATGTGATGGACCATTCTTTTTGGAATATTAGATCACCATGGGTGAGATATAATAGAGGCCTATGGTTGTATTTTTTGGATTTCCCCTCAACTCCTTGATGATACTCCAAAATCGATTGGAGTACTAGCTTGTAGTACTAGATTTTTTTTCAGTGATCTACATTAAACTGGTGCTCTAAAATGATCTTGATGTTCCAATTGAACCACTCCAACTAGTACACGAATGAACTACCATTCACCCCAAGATCCTTCTATATATTTTTATCAGCCATAGTTCACCTATATTTTTTCTATTGGTCATTGTGTGTTAGGTTAATTCCATGCAATTTGGTTGATAGTGGTTTATATTGATCGAAAAATAGGGATTTCCTTCCTGCTTCCATTTCAATCACCTTGGATTTTTTGGGGGTATTTTATCAATATTGACTCTTTTGATGAAAAATAAGTTAGTTCGGTGGAATCCATTTTCTATAGGGGTCTCAAGAAGAAAAATTCATCCACTATAATTCCACTATGTATAGTGTTATACTAGTTTTTCAACATCCAAATCAATGGAAACAAGTTTCATGGATTCTATAAACCGTTGTGGATATATGAGTAGTGACCACTCTAGTACCAAGGTGGCCTCCAAACTTTGATGTGAAGATCATGAACAAGGTAATCGTAGATCAAATGGGTGAAAAATTAATCAAATTATATTATTCATTGGTTAGTATAGTTTTTATCACAATGGGACCTTCTAGACTATTTTCAAAACTTTTCATCCTTTGCATCAATACCTCAAAATATTGTTGGGTGGAGTGGCTTGAATGACTATAAATACAAGGTTTAATTTCTTTTTATTGTTTTTTCTCTATATAATCTCATTTTCTTATACCGGATATGATACAAGGATTAAACCATAATTTTATTACCATTCTATAATGTTTTATTCTCTTATCTGTCAAAAAGATACTTCAATGTGATCTCTATTGGGAGTAAGAAATCATGGCCATAGGTTCAATAAAATGTAATCACTCTGAGTAATAGACTGATGGATATCATCCTATTGACACCCATTTTTCAAATTAATAATTTTAATAGTGACTACCCCATGGGTCCAATACCTTGGAATACAAATTTTTGTTTTCTATAATAAACTCTGGTGGAAGAGATGCATGTATTTCTTTGTTTTCACTTGATCCCATCCTTATTCACCTCAATCACAGCATACAGACCTGCCCCTATCCTGTGATATCGATAAACCTTCACTAGGTACTTTGATTTTATGAAAATGGGCTATGAATTTGGATAAATATTTCTACATCTTCCTTCCTCTAACGGCTATGTTCGTATCACCTTTTTCTAGTTCATTCTTTCTATACTTGAATTAAAAATTAATCTAAATATATCCCATATGACTAACTAACATAGTTACATGGATAGCATAACTGTCTAGATGATTATAACCTTAATGATTTACTATCATGAAAAAATGGTCTAATTCAAGCCAGGCCCTCACTAGGATACTTTATGAATCCTAAGTCCTCTCTAGTCAATATGCACCCAGGAATGACCAGGCTTTCACTAAGAATGACTGGGCCCTCCCAGATCTTCCCTGGTATGACATATCCTAGTAGGATCATGTTCTCATGAGGTTACTTCATGTATCCATGGTCTAGGATACTTCATGAATTATAAGTTACTGGTGGTGAAATGGAGTACTTGGACCAACCTAGGATATATGAAGTATCTCAGTGTTGCAACAATTAAATTGAATGAAATTCAAGGAAATAAAAAAGTTTTTTTTATGATAGGAACCATAATTGAATGGGGGTATCATTGGTTGACCAAATATAAACTTATTCACACTATTAGTGTAACTTAAACCATCTTAGAATAAATTAAATATTGGATAGGTATGGTTTGGTGTGAGGAAAAAGGGAAAAATAACCCCAACTCACAAGGAAAATAGGTTCTCAGTCTATACTGGCAGAAGGAAAATAAAATCCTATTTCAATGGATTCTTCTATTTATTTTTCACATGTGGGAATTCTGGGAATCATCTATCAATGTCACTATTCATAGTGTAGTAAAGTACCAATGCATATAAAATTTACTATGAATAGAATGAAGGGTTTGATCCTCTATTTTTATTCACCTAGTTTGGAATCCACTCCATACCAAATATAAACACATGATATTTCTATACGAACTTTGAAGATACTTCCACATCATGATAGGATATTCCATGAATGAATTCAAACAAATGGAGAGATAGATGGTCCCAATAGAAGAACTGGGTCTGATTGGTCTATAATCACTAATGATTAATGAAGGTATTTCAATAATATAGACACATTGGGGCCATTATTTCATCCCCAAACCCAAACCTAATGTTCCCTAATGATTCCATTCAAAAAAATCCTGGGAAAATAATTTAGACACCTAGTAAAAGTATTTTTTAAAGGGACTAAAAGACTTTGCATGTATTCAATTGCAAGACATCCACAGAAAGAATTATAGTAAAAATTCAAACAGAGGAAGAGATCCTAGAAAGTGAATACTCAGTTGGTTTAGACTATCAGGGAAGTCAACTATGTTATTCTTGATTTTGTTTCAGAAGTTGTGATAGGAAAAATGATTCCACTTTTGAAGAAGTTGAATTTTATTTTTTCTTCTTTCTTCTATGAAGGTGGTTCTAGAACTTTTAAACCCAATTTGGTGGGAGTCCACACTAGAGGGAAGACTCTATCTCTCCCAAACATCACAGAACAAAGCTAATGCACCACTTCTTGCACTGATACATGAGGCTCATCCACCACTTTTATGATATCATTCCACACTCACAATTATATAAAATTCTAAAAGGGGTACGTCTATCCCCTACACAATCACAAAGTTCAAATTTGAGGTCCAACTGGGTGGTGGTCTAGGAATTCTTTACTGATATAGTAAACTACTCGGGGCCCATGTATCCCATATCGGATGAATTGTATTCAAGGTCAGGTATTATTACTATTATAATGGTGTAATTTGAAGTGGATAATTTTGTATTAAATAATCCTATGTGTGAACAAGTTAGTGGAAGTAGTAGATGGTTTTATTATCATATAAGGACTAATCACCCAATTGGAATGGAAATATTTAGAATATGGAAAGGGAAAAGGTGGTTGAAAAACTCATTATTTTGTTTGGAAACCACTAGTTCCCTTGAGTTTTGTATTCCATTAGGGGGTTTATAATCCATAAAATTTTAAGCCAACTCATTTTGGATTTGTTGTTCAAATCCTCCATTATGTCCCTAGTCATGACATCTAGGCACTCCCTAGTTAGTGAGAACCAGGAAATCAGCAATTCCTCAGTAGGATAAATAAAGTATCCTAGTAAAGACTAGGAACTTAAATCCCCATTTTCCAATTCAGGTGGCTTTGGGTGTGGATGAAACTATTGATTTTGGAACCCCCCCAAAAGGGTCCCTCTTTTTTATACTGATTGGGATTAACTCAACTAATATAGAAATCCTCCAAATTTCCTAGTGAGATAATTGTTCTCATGGATGTGTTCTATAGGGTTGATTGAGTGTATTGATGTTTTAGTGTGGCCATGGGTTTTAGGGTATATAGATATGGAGATCTCCAATTAAAGTCAAGGAAATGAATGGTCGAGTTACTTGGTGGTTGATAATAATTTTGGCATCAAGTTAAACACAAATCTCAATCAACAATTATGAAATAATAATCACTCTATCATAATAATTCACCTATTTGTTCTTGAGATGGAATGGATTGTTTTTTAATTTGTTAATTGAGGTTAAAATTCAATAAATAACAGATTCTATTTTTCAATTCATAAAACAATTCATCAATAACTATATAAAACATGAACGTGAGCAATTAATCTATTCTGATGCTAACTCAGAAATGGATTAGGTGGTTGATTCATTAATAGTATAAATGATGATAATTATAAATGGTGGTGGTGTAGGTGGCATTCTTTTCACTATTTTCCTTTATTGATATATCTAGAAAGAATAATTATTGATTTGGCATTCTTCTAGTGCTTCCAGTTGATGAAAAAATATTCATTTTAACTATTAGCCTCATTGAGGTTGGGGTTAATATCTTTTCAATGAGTTTAGACAATGGGTGGATTCGAGTGTTTAGGAAATGACCTTTTTCCAAGGGTCGTAGTTGTCCACTATGATGCTAGATCAATGTCTTTTTCTATCCAGTTGAGTTCCAGTAGTGAATTTGGGGTCAAGACATCCACTCAATAGTGATAGTAACGCCACTCTAATTACATCGATTATTCCCACACCCTCATTGACTCACCATCAAGTGATTGTAGATTTCTCAATTTCCTTCCCTTTGTGACACCCATGGGACAAAAATTCATAGTTCATGGTTTGAGATGGTTTAATCCCCATGGTCTACATGGTGTAAGATCTCAATTAGAATACAGTGAGATAGTAAACATAGTATTTCTACTCTATGAAATTGAGGGCTAAATATGGTTGACTTAGACCCATAAAAAAACTCTATTGATAAGGGTCACTGGACTTGTTCTACCACCCCCTAATAATAGACTGAAATGTTCCTTTGGACATGATCCCCAATACCCTAGTCATTATGGCCAGGTAGGCATATGGTTATTGCTAGTACTACAATACCAACTCAATCACAACTACTGGATAATCATAGGGGTTTTTATTGTTTATTTTTTAATTAATATTTATTTTAATTAATATTTATTAATATTTTATAAAATTTCATATTAAATAAATTGTCACAACTCAATTTACAATGGCCAATTCTATGACCATTAGAGAACCACTGCACCCAGTCAACAGGTGCCTTCAGGCTTGAATTGGAAGTACGAGGACTAGGTTGGATTTCTAAATTGGCTAGTAATTAAACACCATGAGTTGTGACCAAGTGCATGGGTCTTAAAAGAGGTAGGAACAATATTATAGAGAAATTAGTAGAGGTTGGGTGGGGTGGGGGTCCATGATGGTTTTGTTTTATTTTGAAATGGTGGTTGGATCAGTCTGACACTTGATGATAATGATCTATCACACATGTATTTTTAAATAGGATAATTAATATCAGTAAATATGAGACTATTTGATGTAGTCTTTAAATAGAGACGATGAGAAGAAAATCCCAATTTTGACCATTGTAATTAAATTGGATGAATACGATTCTCACCCTTGTGGATTGATTGCGTTCATTGTACAAGTGCTCTATTTGACAGTGTATTCAATCACCAAGTCCAAAGGTGGTAGTTGAACTAGGCCAGAAGACTCAGTATGTATTGAGGGAAACCTCGATCAATAAAAAATAGATGTTTCAACCTGGGAAATCCTAGTTTTCTCAGAATAAGTTAGATCAGGGAAGACCTGGGGGACAATAAAGTAGATTAGACCGATGGAAATCAAAATGGTCGAAAGATATAGGTTTCTCACAATTGAGGATTTCATATCCAATGAACTAAAAAACCTAGGTAATCTATATAATATATTCATTGAAAAATATTTTTTCCAACATAACAACGATCCTCCACCAATTGTTCTAACCAGCCTATGTGGTGTTACCTTCATTCTCAAGTGTGAACACAATTCTTACTAAATTACTCATCAAAACATCTTTCTGTCTCATGAATGTTTTTTGGGTGAACCACTCAATACTCAACAAGGTGAACATGATCGTATTCTATAGGTTCTTATTCCTACTTCTTAGAAACCTTGGGGGTCTATTGAGTGAATGCCTCTTCAGTTATTAATAGTTGTTATAAAACATCCTTTGGTTTTGGTATTAGCTTAGTCTGGTACTACATTGGTTGCTTTGTCTATGAGGTTGGTATTAAGTACTAGTATGTTTTTGGGGTGGTTTTAAAATGGATTATATCCAATTGGAATTGGTATGCTCATATGAATTCTATTTTTTTTTCTTGTTCCTCATTACCCTGGGTTTATTATGACTTAAAAAGATACCTATCACATTGGGCCCTTTCTCATTATAGACTAGAATGAACAATCTCCCATTAATAAATTCTTCCATAAACTGGAGGAATACTTAACATCAACTATGTCACATGATTCAATCTAGTACAACAATACATGAATGGATGAACTACCCCATTTGGTCGAATGTTACACCATCCCCCTATACTGCCTTTTTATTATTTATTCTGGAAACAAGACTATGGATTAATTCCTTTTTTGAAGAGTAAAGGGCACATCTCATTGACTAGGGGTTGTGTCTAGATTGAGTTCATCCTTGGGGTAGATTTTACTATGATATTAGTGGTCCAATACTAATAATGTAACACCCCAAGCTTCCACTGTACGTTTCCCTTCGAATAATGCAATGACGTGCATTGTACGCAACTTCGAGATTCTAACACACCACAACCAATCAAATTAGCCGTTATGAATAGTAATACCTACTTTTTAAAATTTTAGAAATTTTATCTCTCAAAATGGACTTCATTTTTGGATTTGGAGTTTCGAATTTAGCCTAAGGTGAAATTTTGGTACTTTTCGGATAACTTCAATATTTTGATGAATAATGAAAATTACTAAATTTTAATTAAAAACAACTTTTTTAATAAAAATAATTAATAGTGATAAATTATGAATTTGAGTGGTTTTAAAGTATAATTAGAATATATTTTTACCTTTTTATCCAATGGTGTTCATTAGAATTAATTTCACTTTGAAATTAGACATAAATAATTGTCAATCTTTTGATATATATTGTTTCTTAAAAACACGCTATTTGTTGTGACAGTGGGAATTAATTATAAAATTAATTAATTCAACATTTATGTTTGGAATTTTGTAAAATAGACATCATTTTTGAATTCGTAATATCTGTAACACCCCGAGCTTCTACGATACGCTTCTCTTTCAATAATGCAATAGCTTGCATTGTACGCAAGTTCGAGGTTCCAACACACGCCACAACCAATCAAAGTAGCCGTTATGAATAGTAATACATAATTTTTAAAATTTTATCTTTCCAAATGGACTTCGTTTTTAGATTTGGAATATCGAAATTAGCCTATGTTGAATTTTTGGTATTTTTCTGAGAACTTCCAATTTTTTATGAATAGTGAAAAATACTTAAAAACAACTTTTAAATCAAAATAATTTATAGTGATAAATTATAATATTGAGTGGTTTTAAAGTATAATTAGAATATATTTTTATCATTTTATCCGATGGTGTTCATTAGAATTAATTTCAATTTGAAATTGGACATAAACAATTGTCAATCTTTTGATATATATTGTTTCTCAAAAACACGCTATTTGTTGTGACAGCGGGAATTAATTATAAAATTAATTAATGAAACTTATATGTTTGGAATTTGGTAAAATAGACATAATTTTTGAATTTAGAATATCAATTATAGCTTAGGGTGAAATTTTGGCATTGTTCTGAAAAACTTCAATTTTTGATGAATAGTGAAACCACTAAGTGGTAGTTAAAAAACTGATTTTTCGTTTAAATGAATCATTACCACTTCTGTGTTTTGATTTTCAAAAATCTGACATACATGGTTGTCATTAGTAATTAAAATGTGGTTCAATGGGATAAAAATAATTTTTGGTGAATAGTAAGTTTTAAGTTTAATTAATCATGATTAAAGGTAATTAGTGAAATTTAAGGTAAAAATAATGTTATAACAATAGGAAATGACCTTTACACTTGTCCCACCCCTATTGGATGTTTCATGGCCGACCAAGACAATCCATGGGTCAGCTTGGGGACCCCATGGAGCCACTTTGGTAGGAAAATTTCTTAAATAACTTTTTATTTAATGTTAAAATAAAAATGTCACAAACAAGAGTTGTTTTACTAAAATAATTTTTAAATGAGGTTATACAAGTAATATTTTTGACTATAAATATTAATTAGAAAGATAAAAATATTTCCTAAATCATGATAGTTTTTTATAATTTTTAGACATTTAATAAATTAAATTATTTATGACACCATGATGATGAAGCGATTAACTCATTAATTAACGATTTAAATAAAATTAAAAGATAATGTAAAATCTAAGACATAAACTTGTCAAAAACCTATTGGATGAGTATATTGCGATCCCTTATCACCTTATCCTAGAAATATATAAGTGTGGGACCTTTAGAATCCGAAAAATCATTTCATAATAATGTAACATTTCAATCTTTCCAAGAGTGCCCCTTCTCTCCTCTTATAAAAGGCCCCCACTACTACCACCTTACTCACACCTTAAAAGCCTTTTGGCTCGGCCAACCTCTGCCCAAATACTCTGTAAACTTCCATAACTTACTCTTAGAAGCCTCACTTTGGGTAGAAGTCTTCCCAAGGAATCCTTTGGCTCAAATCAAAAAGAGTTACCCAATTTTAAGGTAATGTCATCTCTAATGTTGTTTTGTTTTATTTTGCTTCTCCAACCCCTTAAACTCTTTTTATTCCTTTCTTTGGTAACATAAAAAGTATCTAAATTATACTAGTATGTTCTTATAATGAGTATTTGAGCTACAATTACACACACCTACATCTAATGGTTAAATAACATACTGTTTCTGTGGATGGAGAATTTCTGCCTCACGAAATGATGATTGTTCAACACTCATATGACAACTTCAAAGGCGGCCATTAAGATGTCGCTATATTTATATATGATATATAATATGTTTATGTTTTACTTAAGCTTCTATATTTTTCATTTATGTCATACCTTTATGGTTTCCATTATCGGTAAATACGATATTTTCATTTTAGGAAGTGCGGACTACCGCACCCTCAAAGTGATTTGAATCGTTAATGCCATTATTGGGATGTATAAAGGATGGAGTAAATGATATTATACTAGAATTATAATACACATTTATATTATTATTATTTCATTCCATTAAATAGGAAATAGAAATGAAAGTAGCGTTCATGCGTACGTACGGCTTACCGTCTCCATGAACGGTGCATTTCATTTCTTACCTCTAAATGTTATGTAATATTATAAATGAATGTATATACTGGATATATATGATATATATGATATCTAAATCATGAATATAATTCCGGATATAATGGATATTTCACCACATGAATAAATTGTAATTATAAGAAGTTTTTTTTGACTCAAGTACCAAAGATCGACAAAATGACCGTTATTAACTTAAATAATTACATAATGTTCATAACATGGTAATAAGTGATATAAAAGGAATAATGAACATGAAAAATGTTCTTAAGTAAATAGAAATTAACTCTAGTTTAATATTCAGGAGGTTAAAGAACGATCGAGTCAAGTCGAACACGAGGTAAGGGAACTTCTTAGCCCAATTTCTATTCTTTGAGTTAATCTCCTACTTTCAAATTATGTCATGATATTATTATGTCCTATTTTGTATTTTTACTTTATTTATGTGTTCTTATAGTGAATACACATAATATATCTACTTTATTTAAAAAAATGATCTTTGTAAGGGTCTTCGTCTCAATCTCCTTTCATTGAGGCATATTTTGTTTTATACACAACTTTCTTTTATACGGTGTATAAACCCCTTTGACTTTGACTTTTATTCAAAAAGGAATATTTTTTACAAAGAATTTTACTAAAAGACAAAAGGAATGTTTTTTTCTTACGTATGTGGTGACAATGACTTCTCCGTCGCCGTGACAATTATTTGTGTTTCGGCTTCCTCTACAAGCCATAACTTTTTTTTATGAAAAATAAATACAAAGTTTTAACTTTGTTTTATTTTGGCATTGAAAATGGTTTTGAAGGTGTTTTTATTATATCAATGTGTTGTATTGATATCTTGTGATTGAAATGTGGAAATTTTATGTCTCTTTTATGCATGTTTTATGTGATACGATTATGTTATGGTTTATGATATGTTTAAACCTATTCATATGAGGAATGCATTGGACTTAATAAGTGACGGGTGGAGCCCGCTACAACTCCTCGATGCATCGGTAGGTCTCATGAGACAAACTAGTGTCTTGGCACGAGGCCTTGGCAAAATCTTAATTGTGGTCTTGGCACGAGGCCTTGGATACGTGGTTATGATATTTTGGCATTATGCATTCCATCATTATAAAAGTGGTTATTGATATTGCATGTGATTATTCGACTAGTAGAATATCCATGTGAGTAAGTAAATGGCATTATTTAATTTATTTTTTCCATATTATGCTAATGTTAAATTTTAAAAATGCTTTTGTTTTAGTTATACATTGCCTTAAATGTTAACGTTTATTTACGAAAGCTTCCGCAATATTGTTATCCTTACTGAGCATCTGAGCTCACCCCTTTAAATGTTTTAATATTTTATAGGATGTGAAGAAGTATTGGATGAATGATCTGCAGGAATAGTCAAAAGAGGATATGAGTGTGGACTATGGAGACTTTGTTATTGTAGTTTTTCACTTTATGATGTAATGTAACATTTATGAATGTATCTAGTGTTTCCAAGGCTACTAAACTAATCGGTCTTTCGAGACTTGATCTTTTGTAATCATGCCAATGTTATGCAATAATGCACCGACTCTGGGTAACTGGGGTCGGGGCGTTACAGTTGGTATCAGAGGCAGTTTAGTACTAACCTTGGAAGATAGATTTAGATAAACTTTGATTAGAGAACATAGCCCAAAGATAGACATTGAGGATTAGTATAGAAGAACTTCCTAGAATTTTGGTATTATAGAGGTTTTGTGAGTTTTTCGAGCTATACATCCCTTTCTGGATACGAGCAGGTAGAGGCAGCTCTAGCACAGATGTACCTAGGGGTAAAACCCGAAAACACCGTTTTGAGCTAGACTCAAATGGGAACTGGTGCACGGCAATGGGCCTTGCTGCACTCTTGGTTACGACACTACCGGGGGATATGCTTAGGATAATTCTCATTTTCTTTACAAATCATTATGAATGGTTTATGAATATATACTTCCTAAAAGAAAACATTTTTATGATTATGGATTATATCCATAAATAGTTCAATTTATGTTAAGTGTTTTGCATGTTTGTTATTATGTATTTCGATTCATAAAATAACCTAGTTTATTCCATTGTATAGAAATGGATCCCAGTAGAAGGATTGTGAACTCCATCAATACGTATGATCCAAAGAGTAAAAAGGATCATATCTTTCACGGTATTAAGCCAACATTTAGAAGGGAAATAGTCTCCCATGTGTTCTTAACATATGAAGAAATAATATCATGTGTTAATAAGATAAGTAGAGAATTCTCCGAGTCTTATGGATTTGAAGGGATGAAAGTGAAGAAAAGGATGGAAGAGAGAATGATGGATAACAGGATGAGGGAAAAGAATAATTTTCTAATATGTGATAACTGTGGGAAGAAACACCTTGGAACATGCCTGAAGGGAATGGGAGTTTGTTATAAGTGTAGAGAAAAAGGACACCAAGTGCGTGACTTCAAGGGTAAGAAAAAGGTTTCAAATGTACAATGCTTCATCTGCAAGGAGTGGAGACACTACGCAAACCAATGTCCAAATCATCAGAGTATGTCCCAAATGATGTTATTGGATAATAATCAAGTTATGAAACTACCAAATACAAGGAGGAATGATTAGAGTTTTTCTGTTGTCATTAAATAATTTTTCCATTTGAGTGTTGTATCAATGATGTACTGGTTATAATAATTATGGAGTATATAAGGATTGTACTACAGTACTATTTCATCAAGGACTTGAGATTGTGTGGAACCAAGAAAAGTGACTCCATAGCAGGTTAAATTTTTGGAAAATATATGGTTGAGAGAAAGATAAACCATAATATGGTTCTGATACTGAGATAGTGATTTTGGAATAATACATGATTGATTTGGATAAATTATATTGGATATTATTAACTTCCTTGAAACTGATTAATGATTTGTATACATTTTTGGATAGAAGGAGTATATCTAGTATTATATAAGGAATAAGGGATCATGAATGTAATCAATAAGGATTTATGGAAATTCAGTATGTTTTAGTGTTTTAAAAGAATACATGATGAAGGTGTTCACATGTTGTCACGTGTAAAAAAGGATCTTCATTATGTTTACCTTCCTTATAAAATTTGGACTGTGAGTTGGACAGAAGTATTTTGGATAACTATAAAGTTTGGAATGGATTAATTTGATCTTTGGATAATAGTGTTTAAGGTTAAAACATTTCTGAAGATTATTTTTGGAATATTATAATACTACAGTTTTAGGAAAAGGACAAACTGCAGGTTGGGGGATAACCTGTCGCGTCGGACAAAGCTGCAGGAATCGAACCCACAACCATTGTGCGACATGCCTTTATTACCTACCACTAGCCTACAGGAAGTCCCTAGTTATTACAAAATAGTTTTCCTAATCTAAATGGTATGTTGTAATATTTATAACATTATACAATTAGGATAAATAGAATATTTTTAAGTTTTGTTACCATTGGAGTGAAAGATGGGTTTGTGGTAAAAATTTATGAAAGTCTACATGACACGTAAGTATATTTCTTTACGTTATTAAAAAATCTCTTAAATAAATTCCTCAAATTTATAAAAGGTAACTTAAAACAAAAACGTTGTCGGTTAACTTTTCCAACTGGGGATTCAATGACCATTTAACCAATCACAAGTTTGTGATTTTCTTGTGGTTAAATTTCTCCTAATCCAGTTTTCTACAACTCTCCATCAGACCTTGATGGTTTGTTTTTCTTCCATATCCATATTTTCATAGAATCCTAGTATGGGCTATCTTGGGTGACCTTTGTACTTATCTTTCTTTCTTTTAAAGTTATATTTTTATTAACCTTATTTCCAATGTGGGTTTTCCACAAAGGTATTTTCTATTTTAAACCTTTTATTTTCAAAGAAAATTTTCAAATTGCGAGGACGCAATTTATTGAAGGAGGGGAGAATGTAACACCCCGAGCATCTACGATATGCTTCTCTTTCAATAATGCAATAGCTTGCATTGTATGCAAGTTCGAGGTTCTAACACACACCACAACCAATCAAATTAGCCGTTATGAATAGTAATACCTAATTTTTAAAATTTTATCTTTCCAAATGGACTTCGTTTTTAGATTTGGAATATTGAAATTAGCCTATGTTGAGTTTTTGGTATTTTTCTGAGAACTTCCAATTTTTTATGAATAGGTAAAAATACTTAAAAGCAACTTTTTTAATCAAAATAATTTATAGTGATAAATTATACTATTGAGTGGTTTTAAAGTACAATTAGAATATATTTTTATCATTTTATCCAATGGTGTTCATTAGAATTAATTTCACTTGGAAATTGGACATAAACAATTGTCAATATTTTGATATATATTGTTTCTCAAAAACACGCTATTTGTTGTGACAGTGGGAATTAATTATAAAATTAATTAATTCAACTTATATGTTTGGAATTTTTTAAAATAGACATCATTTTTGAATTCGGAATATCAATTATAGATTAGGGTGAAATTTTGGCATTGTTCTGAAAAACATCAATTTTTGATGAATAGTGAAACCACTAAGTGGTAGTTAAAAAACTGATTTTTCGTTTAAATGAATCATTACCACTTATGTGTTTTGATTTTCAAAAATTCTACATACATGGTTGTCATTAGTAATTAAAATGTGGTTCAATGGGATAAAAATAATTTTTGGTGAATAGTAACTTTTAAGTTTAATTAATCACGATTAAAGGTAATTAGTGAAATTTAAGGTAAATATAATGTTATAATAATAGGAAATGACCTTTACACTTGTCCCACCCCTATTGGATGTTTCATGGACAACCAAGACAATCCATGGGTCAACTTGGGGACCCCATGGAGCCACTTTGGTAGGAAAATGACATAAATAACTTTTCATTTAATGTTAAAATAAAAATGTCACAAACAAGAGTTGTTTTACTAAAACAATTTTTAAATGGGGTTATACAAGTCATATTTTTGACTATAAATATTAATTAGAAATCTAAAACAATTTCCTACATCATGATATTTTTTTATAATTTTTAGACATTAATAAATTAAATTATTTATGACACCATGATGATGAAGCGATTACCTCATTAATTAACGATTTAAATAAAATAAAAAGATAATGTAAAATAAAAGACTTACACTTGTAAAAAACCTATTGGATGAGTATATTTAGAACCCTTATCACCTTATCCTCTATATATATAAGTGTGGGACCTTTAGAATCCGAAAAAGCATTTCATAAAAATGTAACATTTCAATCTTTCCAAGAGTGCCCCTTATCTCCTGTTATAAAAGGCCCCCACCACTACCACCTTAATCACACCTTAAAAGCCTTTTGTATCAGCCAACCTCTGCCCAAATAATCTCTAAAATTCCCTCCCTTACTCTTAGAAGCCTCACTTTGGGCAGAAGTCTTCCCAAGGAAGCCTTTGGCTCAAATCAAAAAGAGTTACCCGATTTTAAGGTAATGTCTTCTCTAATGTTGTTTTGTTTTATTTTGCTTCTCCAACCCCATAAACTCTTTTTATTCCTTTATTTGGTAACAAAACCAGTATCTACAATATAATATAATGTTGTTATATTGTTTATTTGATCTACACTTACACACACCTACATCTAATGGTTAAAGAACATACTGTTTCTGTGGATGGCGAATTTCTGCCTCACGAAACGATGATTGTTAAACACTCATATAACACCTTCAAAGGTGGCCATTAAGATGTCACTATATTTATATATGATATATAATATGTTTATGATTTACTTAGGCTTCTATATTTTTCATTTATGGCATACCTTTATGGTTTCCATTATCGGTAAATGCGATATTTTCATTTTAGGAAGTGCGGACTACCGCACCCTCAAAGTGATTTGAATCGTTAATGCCATAAGTGGGATGTATAAAGGATGGAGTAAATGATATTATATATTATATTATACTGGAATTATAATACACATTTATATTATTATGATTTCATTCCATTAAATAGGAAATAGAAATGAAAGTAGCGTTTATGCGTACGTACAGCTTACCGTCTCCATGAACGGTGCATTTCATTTCTTATCTCTAAATTTTATGTAATATTATAAATGAATGTATATACTGGATATATATTATATATATGATATATAAATCATGAATATAATTCTGGATATAATGGATATTTCACCACATGAACAACTTGTAATTATAAGAAGTTTATTTTTGACTCAAGTACCAAAGATCGAAAAAATGACCGTTATTAACATCAATAATTACATAATGTTCATAACATGGTAATAAGTGATATAAAAGGAGTAATGAACATTAAAAAGGTTCTTAAGTAAATTGAAATTAACTCTAGTTTATTATTCACGAGGTTAAAGAACGATCGAGTCAAGTCGGACACGAGGTAAGGGAACTTCTTAACCCAATTTCTATTCTTTGAGTTAATCTCCTACTTTCAATTTATGTCATGATATTATTATGTCCTATTTTTTATTTTTAATTTATTTATGTGTTCTTATAGTGAATACACATAATAGATCTACTTTATTTAAAAAAAATGATCTTTGTAAGGGTCTTCGTCTCAATCTCCTTTCATTGAAGCATATTTTTTTTATACACAATTTTCTTTTATACGGTGTATAAACCCCTTTGACTTTGACTTTTATTCAAAAAGGAATCTTTTTTATAAAGAATTTTACTAAAATAAAAAAGGAATGTTTTTGTCTTACGTATGAGGAGGCAACGACTTCTCCGCCGCCGTGACAATTATTTGTGTTTCGGCTTCCTCTACAAGCCATAACTTTTTGTTAATGCAAAATAAATACAAAGTTTTAACTTTGTTTTATTTTCGTATTGAAAATGGTTTTGAAAGTGTTTTTATTATATCAATGGGTTGTATTGATATCTTGTGATTTAAATGTGAAAATTTTATGTCTCCTTTATGCATGTTTTATGTGATACGATTATGTTATGGTTTATGATATGTTTAAACCTATTCGTATGAGGAATGCATTGGACTTAATAAGTGACGGGTGAAGCCCACTACAGCTCCTCGATGCATCGATAGGTCTCATGAGACAAACTAGTGTCTTGGAATGAGGCCATGACAAAATCTAAATTGTGGTCTTGGTACGAGGCCTCGGCTACGTGGTTATGATAGTCTGACATTATGCATTCCATCATTATGAAAGTGGTTATTGATATTGCATGTGATTATTCGACTAGTAGAATATCCATGTGAGTAAGTAAATGGCATTATTTAATTTATTTTTTCCATATTATTCTGAAGTTAATGTTTAAAAAGGATTTTGTTTTAGTTATACATTGCCTTAAATGTAAACATTTATTTACGAAACCTTCCGCAATATTGTTATCCTTAATGAGCATCCGAGCTCACCCCTTTCAATGTTTTAATATTTTCCAGGATGTAAAGAAGTATTGTATGAATGACCTGCAGGAATAGTCAGAAGAGGATATGAGTGTGGACTATGGAGACTTTGTTATTGTAGTTTTTCACTTTATGATGTAATGTAACATTTATGAATGTATCTAGTGTTTCCAAGGCTACTAAACAAATCGGTTTTTCGAGACTTGATATTTTGTGATCATGCCAATGTTACGAAATAATGCACCGAATCTGGGTAACTGGGTTCGGGACATTACAATATCAATTATAGCCTAGGGTGAAATTTTGGCATTGTTCTGAAAAACTTCAATTTTTGATGAATAGTGAAACTACTAAGTGGTAGTTAAAAAACTAAATTTTTCATAAAACATAATTTTACCGCTTCTGTGATTGAAATTTCAAAAATCCGAGAGAAACGGTTAATATCAAGGAGTAAAATTTGGTTCAATGAGATGAAAATAATTTTTGGTGAATAGTAACTTTTTACTTTTATTTACCACGATTAAAAATAAATAGGGTAATTAAGGGTAAAAATGATATTAATATTACCATAACACATGTCCTAATTCTATTAGACAAGTTTATATCAACCAAAAAAAACCTTAGGAATAAAATATTATCATTTACGTCCACTTGGATTAGATTAGGACATTTATTATTATTTAATTCAAAGAAGAGTTAAAAGAGTTAAAATCAAAGTTTATTTACTAAACGTTTTTTAATATAGGGTTATACATAAGATAAATTCGATTTTAAATATTCATTAGAAAGATAATAATATTTCCTACATAATGATAATTTATTTATAATTTTTAGACATTAAATATTTTAATATATTTATGACACAATGATGATGCAGTAATTACCATAATAGTGAAAAATTAAAATAATTGATATTATAAATACCTAAATAAATATAATTTAAGACTTTTAATGAATTAAAATAATTTTCTAGGATGATATGACATATTAGGATTGATTTAATGGACTTTTTTCTAAGTAATCATTCTTTTATGAGTTTCAAAAAAATCAACTATTGAATAGTGTCAAAATTGACATAAAAGAGTTTTTAAAACAAATATTATATTATTAATTGATATTAAATTCCTAAAAATATAAGGTTCGCCCAAGAGACTTATATCATGATAGGTATATCATTAATGGGCCACTTGGGGGTATTTTGGATGTATATAGTAAGTTTATTAACTATATAATATAAAAATACAAAGTGACATGGTAAATGTCAAACTAATTAACTAAGAGTTAAAACTAAAAGATAAGGTTAATATAGTGACCCAAACCTGTCTAAATTCTATTTGTTGAATGGTTTTGGACCTATCAACACCTTAAACTATTAATAATCAACTTTGGATCCATTAGAAACCGAATATGAATTTATTATAAATTATTATTTTTAGCTTTTCCAAAGGTTCCCCTCACCCCTCTTATAAAAGGGAACTCCTCCTTCTCATTTATTCACACCTTCAAATCCTTTTGGTTCGGAAAAACCGTGCCCAAATACTCTCTAAAATTCCCTCACTACAACCTAGAGGCCTTAGTTTGATCATAAATCCTACCTAAGGATCCCTTTTGATCAAATCAAAAGGAAGAACCCGAAGAAGAGGTAATGTTTTCACCACCCCTTTTCAAGTTCCTTTCTTCTTCCACTTATTCTTTATTTGTTATTATCATTATAAAATAATAACTCCATTATTTTATATATACTGTGATGTTATTATAAATATGGTACAACCATATTCAGTATTCTATCCACCCTTTGAATAACATGTCACCATACGTGCGTACGTACGGCTTACCGTCTCCACGTTGTGGTGTAATTGTTATTCAATATATTATTTTTTGGGTGGGTATAATAATGATTTCTAACTCATGAAAATAATAAATATAACATGATAATGATTCTTTATATATTATATACCATCCAATTATATATTATTTTAATATCAAAAGAATGATATTGTCGCTCGTGCGTACGTACTGACTACCGTCTCCACGAACGCGATGAGATTCATTCTCTATCATATCCATTCAAGTATAATTATCATTTGATGATTTAAAAATAATTTTTAATGAGTTTATATAATTCTGGATATTAATACGATACAACCTATCCATGACAAACATGGCTTACGTAACAAAATATATAAAAGAAAACGAGTAAGTTAACACCTGAAACAACGATAATTCTAAGATATTATTAACAAAGTAATGTTAAAAGATCATATATGATATCATATTAATGTATATGATTCATGAATATTTTAATAACAATTATTTCAACATTATACAGAAGGTTAACCTACCCCCAACCAAGGAAAAGTACACGGTAAGGGTGTTTCTTATCTCACTTTCAATTCCGTGAGATTTCCATTGTTCGCCACTAATTTATTGAAAGTGGTATATTGTGTACTTCCATTTGATATATATTATCATTATTCTCTTTATATTCATGTTATTCTGTAAATAATTTGGTGGTTATTAAATTTTGGTCATACGACTCAGTTGATTACAACGTGGTAAGGGATTTTCTTATCTCACTTTCAATTCCGTGAGATTTCCATTGTTCGCCACTAATTTATTGAAAGTGGTATATTGTGTACTTCCATTTGATATATATTATCATTATTATATTTATATTCATGTTATTCTGTAAATAATTTGGTGGTTATTAACTTTTGGTCATACGACTCAGTTTATTACAACGTGGTAAGGGGTTTCTTATCTCGCTTTTAATTCTGTGAGAATTTCATTGTTCACCACTTATTTATTACATGTGGTGTGTGTACTTCTCATGTTTGTATTCATTGTGTGATATACATTAATTCATGTATATTCACATCATCATTGTATGATCCTTCTTTCATGGGTTTATGTTTTGTATGTTACCAAATAAATAAGGGAATTTGGAATTTCAATTTCCACTCATTCGGCTTTACGCATACATCATTGATTATTTTACTCTGAGATTATGTGTAGAATCACTATTCATTTGATAATGTAATAATTTACACTCCCCTTTCTATGGATATAATTTTTATACACATAATCACTCCATTGATAAATTTTCAAGGCATCGGTATGAACTTGATAGGAGTAATTTTAACTTATTCTCCATTTGTTGAGTTAAATATCCAATTCATTGGTGTTGTTTTTAGAAGAATATGTGTGAATGTACTTTGATTGTTTTACACTGAATAACCAATCATATTTAGTGTATTTATATTTGTCACACATAATTACTTCGTTGATTTATCCTTAACCTAAGGGTACGGCCTTTATGAGAGATTTAATCTCAATTTACATTCCATTGAGACTTCTTTGTTGTTATACACCAAATCACTTTTATGTGGTGTATATAATGTACTTTGACATATTATATCATGAATTCATTTAATCTCATGATATTAAAATGTTTTGATTAACTCAATTATTTGTATTCAAGTGTCTCTATTTTGGTTAGAAACTCTAACTAAAATACCATTTTTAAATGTTTTAAAGACTTATTCTTCTAAATATTTCTCATTAATGTCCATGTTTTAAAAAAATGGTTTTAAGGATTTATTTATATGGAAATTAAAGTTTTAAAATTAAAACTCCTTTTAAAAGTTTCAAAGTGGTATGGGACACTTTGATTCAGAAATCTATTTTTAAATGGCTTTTTGACAAATAGTGTGACTTTTAAATGATTTCAAGAAAAAGGGGGATATTTCTCTCAAATAGTTCTGATGATTATTTTCATCTATGTCAACATACTTCATTATTCTTGATTGATATTAACGTGATACAATACAATCTTTCATATTGTATCAAATGAGTTATGTTTGACTGTGGATGTGCTATTTTTATACCATTCATGGTTTGTGGTTAAAGTATTGGCATTTCGTATGCTAGTTTTAATACGAATGTTTATGTTATGTTTAAACATGTTCATATGAGGAATGAATTTGACTTAATAAGTGATGGGTGGAGCCCGCTATAGCTCCTCGATGCATCGGTAGGTCTCATGATACAAACTAGTGTCTTGGCACAAGGCCTTGGCAAAATCTTATTTGTAGTCTTGGCACGAGGCCTTGGCTATGTGGTTATGATAGTCTGGAATTATGAATTCCATCATTATGAAAGTGGTAATTGATATTGCATGTGATTATTCGATTAGTAGAATATCCATGTGAATAAGTAAATGGAATTATTTCATTTTATTTTTTCCTTACTATGTTGAAGTTCAAGTTTAAAAGGCTTTTGTTTTAAGTTATACATTTCCTTAAATGTTTATTCTTATTTATGAAAGTTTTCGCTATATTGTTATCCTTACTGGGAATTTGAGCTCACCACTTTTCTATGTTTTATTTTTCCCAGGATGTGAAGAAGTAATTTATGAATGACCTGCAGGGGTTGTATGTAGGGATATGAGCGTGGGATATGGAGACTATGATGTTGTAGTAGTTTTTTACTTTATGATGTAATGTAAAACTTTATGAATATATCTAGTGTTTCCAAGGCTACTAAACCAATCGGTCTTTCGAGATTTGATCTTTCTTTTGATCATGCCAATGTTATGTAATAATGCACCGACTCTAGGTAACTGGGGTCGGGGCATTATAGTTGGTATCAGAGGAAGTTTAGTACAAACCTTGGAAGCTAGATTTAGAAAAACTCTGATTAGAGCATGTAGACCTTAGATGAACTTTGAGGATTAGTATAGAAGAACTTCCTAGAATTTTGGTATTATAGAGATTTTGTGAGTTTTCCGAGCAATACATCCCTATCTGGATACGAGCAGGTAGAGGATGCTCTGGCACAGATGTACCTAGGGGTAAAACCCGAAAACACCACTTTGATCTAGACTCGAACGGGAACTGGTGCACGACAACGGGCCTTACTGCACTCTTGGTTACGACACTCCTGGGGGATATGCTTAGGATAATTTACATTTTATTTACAAACCGATTTAAAGTATTATATATATAAGATGAGAGTAAATGACCTTGGTTAATCCTAATGTGTTTCAAATTGAGAATATGGTGACATGTTAATCTCTAAATGATTGTATGACTACTATTACTCACATAATGCTTTCTGGTTTTAGTCAATGGCTGGATTCCAAGGAAGTCATAATGACTTTGAGAATGATTTACAAGGTGGGAACGGTGGTGGAAATGAGAAACAAAATGGAATGTTGATAGGCGTAAAAGATATCGTCTTTATGCCAAATCAATTATCCAAAAATATGATCAACAATATATATATTAAAAAATTATCGGACTCAACAAAGAAGAGAAAGGTGGTGAAAGATAAGAGCTCCAGTAGTGGAGACCATGGAGAAAGAAATCCTCAATTTCCATCATTTAGGAAATGTGAAAGGAGACACCCAGGAAAGTGTCTCAATGGGACAAATAAAAGCTTTACGTGCGGGAAAAAAAGACATAAAGTGAAGAATTGCCGAAGAAAAATGAAGAGTACTATGGAAGAAGATAAAAATGGTCCCAAGAATCCATTTACAGTCATTTTCCGTAAATGTAGGGGACCTGGACATTACCCGAGTGAATGTCCTATTCTATAGGATATTTTCTTGGTCAGAGAAGAAGCTATGTGGAAATAAATGGTTGGATAAATGTTTAAAAATTATTAGTGATCCTTGTTTAAGGGTTTACTTTGGAATAATTTTCTCTTGTATTTGTAACCCTAACGTTTGCCATGTGAGAATGATATTTATGGAAGAATTATCTTTTCTATTATGGATATAGTTATAAATAACCATTTGGTTTTATATGATCATTGGGTTTGAGGCAATTACAAATTATTATAATTTGGGATGAAAATGCAAGGTATGAGATAACATTTGTGGTTAAATTATGTTATCGTTATTTTGAGGAATTTATCTTATTTTGGTAATGTTATAAAATATAGTTTTTGAAAAAGGACAACACGTAGACCGTGTGACAACCCGTCACGTCGGACAAAGCCGTGAGAATCAAACCCACAACCAAAGTGCGATTGGGATTTATCGCCTACCACTGGACTACGTGAAGTCCCTAGTTAGTGTGACTATTATTTTTAGTTAAATGATTTTATTGATCAATAATAATTTGATTTGGGATCTTATGTCTTATCAAATTAATACCCTTAGTATAGGAAAATGATTTGGTGATTAAGTGACAAAAGTTATTTTAGAAGTTGTACACTTTGGTGTGAACACTATATGCCCAAGGAAAATAGAATAGTATGGGATTTCGTTTGAGGAGTAATGGTGGATTTTTATCTATGTTTTTATTGTGGATTTATAATGATTTGGGTTATTTATGGAAATGATTAGGTTAATTACTTTTAAGTATGTGACTTTAAGAGTAATTAATGTCATTTGGAGATACAATTTAACGTGGAGGACTACATTCTTAATAAGTTTTGGTTTTCAATATTAGTTTTGATTATATTGAAGGATTTTAAGGACAATTTATTATTGAATGTTATTAATTTAACATTGGGGTATTGTTGGTTTAATTTTGGAAATTAAGATTAGTGTTTATTTCTCTCAAGGAATATCCTTTTGGGGGATCATTAGATCTTGTACTAACCCTTTTGGTTTTGATTAATCTCTAAAGACAATGTAAATATATAGTTCATCCTGCATGGATCATGTGATTCTATAGAAGTTTATTCTAGCTCTTCCAGTGTGACCAAGTCTTCTTGAATACTCATCGTTTAAAAAAAATGAGTTAGTGGTGGAAATTTATTAAAGAATGAAACTCTACTTAAAGTGTAATTATATATCTTTATATTCTTAGTCAATATCATAAATTAATTCCTCATCCTTATGTAATGTAACTTAAAACAAAAAAATGTTGTCCGTTTACTTTCCTACCAGTAAACTAATGGTCGTTTTTTCCAACACAAGTTTGTGGTTTTATTATTGTTAACTTTCTCCTGATCATGATTTCTATCCCTCTCCATCAGAACATGACACTTATTTTATCATCCATATCCATGTTTTCCTACATGGAATCCGAGTATGGGTTATCTTGGTTGATCTTTAAACCTCTCTTTCTTTCTTTTAAAGTGATAGTTCTATTGACTCTTTTTTAGATGTGGGACATTCCATTATATTCCCAAGCACAATTTTAAAAATTGCGAGGACGCAATTTATTGAAGGAGGAGAGAATGTATCACCCCAAGCTTCCATGGTACGTTTCCCTTCGAATAATGCAATGGTGTGCATTGTACGTAACTTCGAGATTCTAACACACCACAACCAATCAAACTAGCCGTTATGAATATTAATACCTAATTTTTAAAATTTTAGAAATTTTATCTTTCAAAATGGACTTCATTTTTGGATTTGGAGTATCGAATTTAGCCTAAGGTGAAATTTTGGTACTTTTCGGATAACTTTAATATTTTGATGAATAGTGAAAATTACTAAATTTTAATTAAAAACAACGTTTTTAATAAAAATAATTAATAGTGATAAATTATGAATTTTAGTGGTTTTAAAGTATAATTAGAATATATTTTTACCTTTTTATCCAATGGTGTTCATTATAATTAATTTCTATTTGAAATTGGACATAAACAATTGTCAATCTTTTGATATATATTGTTTCTTAAAAACACGCTATTTGTTGTGACAATGGGAATTAATTATAAAATTAATTAATGCAACTTTTATGTTTGGAATTTTGTAAAATAGACATCATTTTTGAATTCGGAATATCAATTATAGCCTAGGGTGAAATTTTGGCATTGATATGAAAAACTTCAATTTTTGATGAATAGTGAAACTACTAAGTGGTAGTTAAAAAACTGAATTTTTCATAAAACTTAATTTTACCACTTCTGTGATTGGAATTTTGAAAATACGAGAGACACGGTTAATATCAAGGGGTAAAATGTGGTTCAATGAGATGAAAATAATTTTTGGTGAATAGTAACTTTTTACTTTTATTTACAACGGTTAAAAGTAAATAGGGTAATTAAGGGTAAAAATGAAATTAATATTACCATAAAACATGTCCTAATTCTATTAGAGAAGTGTATATCGACCACAAAAAACATTAGGAATAAAATATTATCATTTAGGTCCACTTGGATTAGATTAGAACATTTATTATTATTTAATTCAAAGAAGAGTTAAAAGAGTTAAAATCAAAGTTTATTTACTAAATTTTTTTTAATATAGGGTTATACATAAGATAAATTAGATTTTAAATATTAATTATAAAGATAATAATATTTACTACACAATTATAATTTATTTATAATTTTTAGACATTAAATAATTTAATATATTTATGACACAATGATGATGAAGTAATTACCATAATAGTGAAAAATTAAAATAATTGATATTATAAATACCCAAATAAATATAATTTAAGAATTTTAATGAATTAAACTAATTTTATAGGATAATATGACATATTAGGATTGATTTAATGGAATTTTTTCGAAGTAATCATTTTGTTATGAGTTTCAAAAAAATCAACTATTGAATAGTGTCAAAATTGACATAAAAGAGTTTTTAAAACAAATATTATATTATTAATTGATATTAAATTCCTAAAAATATATGGTTCGGCCAAGAGACTTATATAATGATAGTTATATCATTAATGGACCACTTGGGGGTCTCTTGGATGTATATAGTAAGTTTATAACTATATAATATAAAAATACAAAGTGACATGGTAAATGTCAAACTAATTTACTAAGAGTTAAAACTAAAAGATAAGGTTAATATAGTGACACAAACCTGTCTAAATTCTATTGGTTGAATGGTTTTCGACCTATAACCACCTTAACCTATGAATAATCAACTTTGGATCCATTAGAAACCGAATATGAATTTATTATAAATTATTATGTTTAGCTTTTCCAATGGTGCCCCTCACCCCTCTTATAAAAGGGAACTCCTCCTTATCATTTCTTCACACCTTAAAAGCCTTTTGGTTCGGCCAAACCCTGCCCAAATACTCTCGCAACTTCCCTCACTACAACCTAGAGGCCTTATTTTGATCAGAAAGCCAACCTAATGATCCCTTTTGATCAAATCAAAAGGAAGAACAAGAAGAAGAGGTAATGTTTTCACCACCCCTTTTCAAGTTCCTTTCTTCTTCCACTTATTCTTTCTTTGTTATTAATATTCTAAAATAATAACTCCAGTATCTTATATATACTGTGATGTTATTATAAATATGGTACAACCATATTCTGTATTCTATCCACCCTTTGAATAACATGTCACCATACGTGCGTACATACGACTTACCGTCTCCACGTCGTGGTGTAATTGTTATTCAATATATTATTATTTGGGTGGGTATAATAATGATGTGTAACTCATGAAAATAATAAATATAACATGATAATGATTCTTTATATATTATACACCATCCAATTATATATTATTTTAATATCAAAGGAATGATATTGTCGCTCGTGCGTACGTATGGACTACCGTCTCCACGAACGCGATGGGATTCATTCTCTATCGTATCCATTCAAGTATAATTATAATTTTATGATTTAAAAATAATTTTTAAGGACTTGATATCATTCTGGATATGAATATGATACAACCTATCCATGAAAAACATGGCTTACGTAACAAAACATATAAAAGAAAACGAGTATGTTAACACCTGAAACGACGATAATTCTAAGATATTATTAACAAAGCAATGTTAAAAGATCATATATGATATCATATTAATGTATATGATTCATGAATAATTTAATAAGAATTATTTCAACATTATACAGGAGGTTAATCTACCCCCAACCAAGGAAAAGTACAAGGTAAGAGATTTTCTTATCTCACTTTCAATTCCGTGAGATTTCCATTGTTCGCCACTAATTTATTGAAAGTGGTATATTGTGTACTGACATTTGATATATATTATCATTATTCTCTTTATATTCATGTTATTCTGTAAATAATTTGGTGGTTATTAACTTTTGGTCATACGACTCAGTTGATTAGAACGTGGTAAGGGATTTTCTTATCTCACTTTCAATTCCGTGAGATTTCCATTGTTCACCACTAATTTATTGAAAGTGGTATATTGTGTACTGACATTTGATATATATTATCATTATTATATTTATATTCATGTTATTCTGTAAATAATTTGATGGTTATTAACTTTTGGTCATACGACTCAGTTGATTACAACGTGGTAAGGGGTTTCTTATCTCGCTTTTAATTCTGTGAGAATTCCATTGTTCACCACTTATTTATTACATGTGGTGTGTGTACTGCCCATGTTTGTATTCATTGTGTAATATAATTTAATTAATGTATATTTACATAATCATTTTATGATCCTTCTTTCATGGGTGTATGTTTTGTATGTTACCAAATCAATAAGGGAATTTGGAATTTCAATTTCCACTCATTCGGCTTTACGCATACTTCATTGATTATTTTACTCTGAGATTATGTGTAGAATCACTATTCATTTGATCATTTCATAATTTCCACTCCCCTTTCTGTGGATATAATTTTTATACACATAATCACTCCATTGATAAATTCTCAAGTCATCGGTATGAACTTGATAAGAGTAATTTTAACTCAATCTCCATTTGTTGAGTTAAATATTCAATTCATTGGTGTTGTTTTTACAAGAATATGTGTGAATGTCCTTTGATTGTTTTACACTGAATATCCAACCATATTTAGTGTATTTATATTTTTCACACATAATTACGTCGTTGATTTATCCTTAACCTAAGGATACGGCCTTTATGAGAGATTTAATCTCAATTTACATTCCATTGAGACTTCTTTGTTGTTATACACCAAATCACTTTTATGTGGTGTATATAATGTACTTTGACATAGTATATCATGAATTCATTTAATCTCATGATATTAAAATGTTTTGATTACCTCAATTATTTGTATTCAAGTGTCTCTCTTTTGGTTAGAAACTCTAACTAAAATACCATTTTTAAATGTTTTAAAGACTTATTCTTCTAAATCTTTCTCATTAATGTCCATGTTTTAAAAAAATGGTTTTAAGGATTTATTTATACGGACATTAAAGTTTTAAAATTAAAACTCCTTTTAAAAGTTTCAAAGTGGTATGGGACACATTGATTCAAAAATCTATTTTTAAATGGCTTTTTGACAAATAATGTGACTTTTAAATGATTTCAAGAAAAAGGGGGATATTTCTCTCAAATAGTTTTGATGATTATTTTCATCTATGTCAACATCCTTCATTATTCTTGATTGAGGTTAATGTGATACAATACAATCTTCCATATTGTATCAAATGAGTTATGTTTGACTGTGGATGTGCTATTTTTATACCATTCATGGTTTGTGGTTAAATAATTGGAATTTCGTATGCTAGTTTTAATACGAATGTTTATGTTATGTTTAAACCTGTTCATATGAGGAATGAATTAGAATTAATAAGTGACGGGTAGAGCCCGCTATAGCTCCTAGATGCATTGGTAGGTCTCATGATACAAACTAGTGTCTTGGCACAAGGCCTTGGCAAAATCTTATTTGTAGTCTTGGCACGAGGCCTTGGATATGTGGTTATCATAGTCTGGCATTATGCATTCCATCATTATGAAAGTGGTAATTGATATTGCATGTGATTATTCGATTAGTAAAATATCCATGTTAATAAGTAAATGGAATTATTTCATTTTATTTTTTCCATACTATGTTGAAGTTTAAGTTTAAAAGGCTTTTGTTTTAAGTTATAAATTGCCTTAAATGTTTATTATTATTTATGAAAGTTTCTGCTATATTGTTATCCTTACTGGGCATTTGAGCTCACCCCTTTTCTATGTTTTATTTTTCCCAGGATGTGAAGAAGTAATTTATGAATGATCTGCAGGGATAATATGTGGGGATATGAGTGTGGGATATGGAGACTATGTTGTTGTAGTAGTTTTTCACTTTATGATGTAATGTAAAACTTTATGAATATATCTAGTGTTTCCAAGGCTACTAAACCAATCAGTCTTTCGAGATTTGATCTTTCTTGTGATCATGCCAATGTTATGTAATAATTCACTGACTCTAGGTAACTAGGGTCAGGGCTTTACAAATAAAATCAATTTCATTACTTCTCACTGTCGAACCAACAAGTAGTACTGGGGGGGGGGTGTGGGGAATAAAAAATTGATGAATCAATGGGTGGTGGAAACAATGTATCTATTAGAATGGAGTTATTGGTGTTATCTTTAAATGTAAGGTAATAAGTTATGACTTTTAATTGGTGGGGTTTGGGTTTTTGAGAGGATTCTTTGGCGGTCTACATTGTTGGCTACATTGCATTACCAATCGAGTCACCAATGGACATTGGAATGTAAATGGTGTTGTGGTTCATGATCGAATTATAATGAATGGAAGGCCCACACAAACACTATGAATGGGTGGTATTTCTATGTATCCTAATGGTGTTTGGGATTGGGGGAAAGAACCTATTTCTATTTACACTAGTATAATGGGTGGTTTGTTGTATGAAATTATACATACAGGCCCCTCAGTTCCTTCGATACCCCATGGAATTCATGTCCTGATACATGTTCTATTTGATCCCCCACCTCCCTTCCTCCAATACTAGTAATATACTATAATAATATAAGAACCATTCAATTTTTTTGCAAACATTATTTCATTTGGAAGAAGGAGTCGAGTAAGGCAATTATATCCCATACTAAATTCTTCCCCACTATCTTAATCTCGTCCTACTCCTACTTCAGTTCATTCCAAAGCCTAGAATCAATACTCTACTAATATAGTAGCTACATCTGACATTAAAAATTGAAAATACTAGACCATCAAGGTAAAGCAAAAGAAAAATTATGAGAACCCCTTAATCTCAAAATTCATGATTTCACCATTCTCTAATCATCTAAAAATCAAGAAATTCATCTCACCCACTCGCTTTTCATGTTCACATCCTTTTATTACCTCAAATTCTATTATTATAAAATAAAATGTTTCATTCTCATCCTACCTTTCCAAAGGGTTTAAAGCTAGCTCACTGTCTCCCACCACTATTAATAATTGGAAACAAACCCTATCACTTCACTTATATTTCATGCATGACTTGTTTTTATTAATACCCATACCATAGTTCACTTCACTGGATTTGGTATACATTATCATGGATGACACAAGACTCTTTTTATATCCTATAGATCTAGAAAAAGGGAATTTTATAACCCTAGTTCTTATGTATGACTTGACTTTTTTCCTTCTTCAAAATCATGAGATATGTTAAGTATCCTAGTGAGTGTTTAGAATACATCATGTATCCCACTGTGTACTGGCCCACTATAAAATTTTATAGCTATACCCTAACGCATTAACATACTGAAGACTCTATAAGAGTTTCTTGAAGAATTGTCCTCTCACCTTTCTAACCTATTTTGGTTATTCCTCATACTATCTTCTTGATCTATTGGGATGAAGAACCTTTAGCACCTAGGTTTGGTGATTTTCTTCATGTCATGCCAAGGAATTCCCCACATCAACTTTATAACTAATAGCATAATGGAGTACCTAGGATCTCCTTCAGAAGTTTAGTAGCATATATGTGGAATTAGAATCACTAATTGAACTCCAATTATCCTCTCATATTTCTTAAACCTATGAGTTTTATGGTAGTAAAGAGAGGGTGTTCACTATGGTTGGTTCATCCAAGATAGTGGTTATACAATATATATTATACTAGAAGTGGCATATTTTTTGTGTCAATCAGTTTGCGGAGTGCTAATGGTCGATTATACGGTATGGACTGGAATTGGTAATCCCTATTGAAACATTCAGGTTGGTATAGAGTATAGTGAACTATTCTATCAAAATTTGTACTACCTATATAGAACTGAGAACCTGAATCCATGTGATGCATGATAGAGGGTCAAAGAAAGTATAGGGAAATTAACTAAAGGGGGGTATCTTGGTGGTTACTACAGTGGGAAACTACATGATTTGGTTTGAAAGTATGGGGGAAAAACCTAAAATAAGATTAAACCCATTCATGATCACATTGTTACCTTCACTACTTTGTGCATTTAATGATTGAACCTATAGTATTCATATTATAGGGTTATAAGGATAAAAAAACAACTTTTTAAATACGATATGATGACTGAATGGGGGAAAACATTGGGGAAATTATAGTAGGGTTTTGAAATGACGGGATGATGGAAAAAGGAATTGAAATAGAAGTGTTCAAAAATGATGATTTTTTTAAGTGGGGTTCAAAATCAAATAAGTTTAATTATAAGAAACTGAAAAAATTATTTTACTATATATGGATGGGGCAGTTGCGAGTGAAATATATGGGAACCTACACCTACAAGGAAGGGTTATTGGTGGGTGAGTTTAGGCTTCTTGGTGTTCAAAAAATTCCCTAAACTATATTGGATGTAGACCCTCAACGCAAGAGCTCCCAATAAAAGTTCCAAGAGATAGGAATCTATTTAGGACAATGGAAAACAAGTGGTTGGATAGAAAAAAATGATTTCTAGTCTTGGAAAACAGTTGGGTGGCCAGTGTTGGATGGTCTAAGAAAATAGACACTACAAAGTGGTTTATAACATTTGGTATTTACCATTCATCAATCCACCCATACCAACCTCACCACCCAACATTCAGTACCATATGCCAAATACTACACACCAATTCCCCAAAACTCATCATCCAATTGGAATCATCCCCCTTTGGCATGGACGAAAGAACTAACATTCATCTGGAAGCTATCATGATTTCATGGTGTTCCATATATAGGAATGACTTAGTATAATATAGGTAGTAGTATGTATTGGGGGAATCATAATAGTATAGTTGGTAGTGGAGTGGATATACTGGGGTGTTTTTTGAAGTTTTGAGTAGTGTTGGGTGTGATGATAAAATAGGAAACGAGGCTGTGAATCTGATCCAAACCGGTGGGTGAAGTAGCTCATAGAAACATGAGGGGAATGCTTTAATTTATCCGCTAGTTTCATACACTAGACCAAGTGATTCATTGATTCACTTGTCTTTCTAGATCAATGGGGAAATGATATAGCTCATGGATATCTATCAATCTACACCACCATAACTTTGTCCACATATGTATCATGGTACCATTGGGCAAGAAATTCAGTTCCTTATTGCTTTGACTTGATATATAGGAAGGGAGGACTATTATAGTAGAGTATTGATGTTTCACTCGACCGTACAACTAGAAGATCTACTTCCTGTAAAAACCATGAGAAAACCATCATTAAAATGAGAGTATCAGGGAAGAAAATTCCCTTACCTATGCTCATATAGAAAAGAAGATAGTATGGTGTGAAAGTAGGACTGACCCAATATTGAACGAAAATGGAAATCTGGTACCCAGTACATTCTAATATGGAATGTCAACTCAAATAGGTCAAGAAATAAGCCCATACCCAAATCTAGTCATGCCTGACCACTACTATAGCCTTGTTCTCCTATGAACCCTGATAATGAATATCGTTCACGAAATGTCACTGGGAAGGCAAGCGAGCTATCTGACCATCGATAGATCCAATAAGCTAAGGGGGATTGAGAGCACAGCTACCCCTAATACCTTTAAAAAATGTTATCTTATATTTTTATGGATTCTAGTCATTTCACTAGGGGCTCAACTTTGGAGTTGAATTAGTCATCAACGGAAGCCCAAAAACCCAATCAGGATTTGTTGAATAGGGTTGGTGCGATGAGTCCAACATTCATGATAATAAGAAGGGGGTTGATCATCCAGGGAGATATACTTATAGACTATATAGAAAGGGTGTGGGGTATCCTATTGTGTACTCTTTCTTGTGAACTATGGTACTTGATTGAACTATACTATCTAATGGTTCTTGAATAGATGTTTGTTGAATGATTAGTTTATATACTACACAACTTTAGGATTTAGATAGTACAAATGCTCTAACAAATGGTTTCTACACCTATGACACCTTATTTGATTATATTATCTCCCCTTAATGATTTATCCCTAAATAATTTACTGTTTCTTATTCTGGATGACTATATTTACTTTATGATATGGTGTAGTTGAATAGCTCAACATGAATCTTAGAGTCATGAGTGATGATTCTTTGGAATGTCATGGGGGATTTTATAGGTGGGGGTAGCTGAATTGTGTTGTATTTCCTTTTTAATTGATTCATTCTCACATGAAAAAGAAGAAACAATATGGTTCATGGGAAACAACACGCTATCAAATGGACCATTATTCCATGGGGAGAAGGGGCCAAAAGAATGGAAAATGTTTTCGAATGCATCTCTTATTATTATTGGCATTTCATGTTTCAAGATGTGAATTAGGTATCCTATGGGGGTTCGATACATACATTTTTTTCTCTCATCATGTTAGGTCAATGACACTCCAATGTCCCAAAATAACCCTGCTTCGTTTTATTTTACTCCAGGAACTCTTACGACTTGGTCCACATTTTTAATTTGGAAGGAAATATCATCATTCCTATGATGGTTCTGTCAAACATAATAGAACTTCAGGAGAAAATATAAAGACTTAACTTCCATTAAAATGAACTTTGGACTGGGGGCATAGATGGAGTTAAAATGTGACATGGTGGGGGATAGCAATGGCACATGTTGATTTGGAAAGGAGGCTATCAGAATTCAATGCTACTATGAATTGGTTGGTTCAAACATTGTGGAACATGTCATTTTATATCATCCATATACATCTACCAAGTATATAGTTGAATATAATATCTAGTGATCAGGAATCCTACACTAAGAGGAGCACAACAGTGCTCAAGTCAATCAGTTCTTTAGTCCTCAAGTATGTATTGAATAAGACCAACCACTTGTTTCATGTCTCCCCAACTGATATGATGGTACTTCACCTTGAACCAAGCCTAGTTATAGTGTTGGAAATAAACATTGCATTGTAAAGTATATAAAGAGTCTAAAAGATCATATGGTATTGAATAGATATTGGAGTGGAAATCATGCTATCATTTGAATTGGAGGTACTACTCTGGTGGTGGGAGAACTGCCATATCAACTCTAAAAGAGTGGGGAAAAATCCCATATGATTTATTCAGTGATGAATAAATCACTCGAGTAGCACTAATTGATGATCCCATCACTACAAAATGGATTTGGTATACATGTAAATGGTAGTGAAACTCATGGAAAAGGATATGACTCACGAATGGATATTTTAATTTGTTGACCAAGTTGGTTTCATGGAACAATTGATGATGAAATTTGAGCATCTAATGAGCATCCTAAATGTAGAATTTCACCAATGGAACTCATTTTTTCACTACTTGAATATGAGGATATTGGTGTTTAGAACCTTATCTAATACTTTACTAATGGACTTGGTTAATCTTCAATCAGTTTATTAAAGTTCTCCACTCATCACTCATGATGTATCTCTTCTCCCATGATAGAAAAACCAACCCATTCATTATATCATTACTAGCATCTCTCATTATCTCTTGAGTGGGAATGGATTGAGGAGGATCAAGTTGCTCTATATTGACTGTGATGTTCAATTTCACAAGGAATATATAGCTCAAAATGAAGTCCTTATTGTGGGAAAAGAGACAATAGGGTTTCTTGAGTCTAATTTCGATTGTGATACTATTGGTGTAGCGACTCGATGTGTCATTCTTGGTATGAATGTTTGGATTATACCAAGTCATATCCATGACAAAACATGTTATCATCCCTATAGAGATCCTATATTTTTATTCATTAACATTTCATCACTTTTTAAAATACTTAAAACAATACATAAACTGATTCCTAAAGACCGTATTAGTTTAGTTCCTTTGGAAACATGGAAACATAAACACTAGTACATGAGTGAGCTACATTATCTCTCACTAGGTTCTTATTGATGAGAAACCTTCATAGAAACATCATACATAAAACATATCTTCATAACCTATGGAAGGAAACATTAAAGGGGTGAGCTCAGATTCTAATTAAGGGTAAAAAAGGGAGACATATAATCATAAACATGAGAACAGGGGTATGATAATGTGAACATAACATTAGGAGATCATACCCTACATATCATAAGATCATAAACCTAAATCATTGATTAAATCATGGTAGTTCATAATAAAAAATTATAAGGAAATAAATAACATAATCGATGAAAACATAACATAAGAATAATTCATTTAATTGTGGAAAACAGATAATCATATAAAATGATTTACAAAGTAGTAAAGGCATTGCTTCCAAGGACATATTAGAAGCTTGGGTTCACTCCCAATACTATCATTGTAGTCACGGTTCACAACCATGACCATCTTAGTAGCATGAGTTAACTCCGAAGACCATCTTGGTAGTTATGGTTCACTCCCATGGCCATCTTAGTAGTCAAGGTTCACTCCCAAGACCATATTAGTATATCTCATGAGATATAAATCTTTAACCAATGTATTGGAGGTATATATAGTTCCCACCTATCTCATAATAAAATCATACATACTTGTTCTACAAAATCAGAAACAATATCATCATAACCCATCAAATGAAATGGGTATCATTAACATGTAATTTTATTATAACCCATGGGAAAGAGAAAGGTTTCATAAGGATTTAATCAAATCATAACCCATGAAAAAGAAAGTTTCATAGACATACATCCCATTAAATAGAAACATATTTCCTAAACATATAACCAATGAAAGAGAAATGGGTTTTATAAACATATAACCCATTAAAGAAAAAATGGGTTTCATAAACATATAACCTGTGAAAGGGAAAAAAATCCATAAACATCATGAAATTAAAACATAACCTATTCAGAGAAAGAATATGAATGGGAAATTTATATTATTTACCAGAAAGGCATGAGTATCATCAATGGATTTCATCTTAGATGGAAAATAATTTCAAAATATCATTAAAAAACATTTCTTGAGGAAAAAATCCTTTATTCTTCATATAATACTTTTAAAAACATAAAAACCTTTGGAGAACCATTTTCCTAAAAATAAACTTAAAATATTTTAAATAAATTTTGAAAACATTTTGAAAATCATTTTCCTTGAAAACTTATCAAAGAAGCTTAAAAACACTTTTAAATCCATTTCCTTGAAAAATTATATATAAAGCTCGAAAAAATTTTGAAACACATTTTCCTTGAAGATATATAAAATAATCTTGAAAACCTTTTTGAAAACCATTTTCCTTAAAAAAATTCTAAAATAAGTTTGAAAACAATATGGAAAATACTTCACATAATAATTTGAAAACTAATGAAGAAATCATGATTTTTTTTTGAAAAATATTTATTTGAAAATTAAATTAAAAAAATTCTTAAAAATTAACATTTTAAACATGAAAAACAATCCTAATAGAAATTATGGTGGGTAAATCCGTACATGTCGTATGAGGTAAAAAGAACAATCCTTTTGCACAATAAAAAGGTTAGAAAAATTACTTGCTCAGAAAGCGAAAAGAATATTCCATTGAAAACTTCTGTAAAGGAAAAAATGGGTAAAAATTACTTTTAATGGTTATAGGATAAGTATATAATATTCCTAGAAAACCTTTTTAGAAAACGTGGTTTTTAAGGAAGACATATTTCTGACTGAAGAGAGGGTAATGTTGGTATTTCTTAAAAAAACACTTTATTTACTATATTATGCAACAAAGAGTGGAAAAAATGGTACCAATACATAAATATATCATGAATTTTTATATGGTAATAAAAATCATGAGTTTTATTTAAATATTAATCACAATATTTCATCAATGGAATAATAATCATAAACAATCTTGATAAATGATGAGATTGTTTCAATAAACATATTATAACATGGTAACATTGAATCACACTCATGATGTAGGAAAATGAAATTTCATGATGATTAAAATATCATAAAAGGAATTATTTTCATGATATAACATTTTAAATACATTATATAAACCTTATATAAAAATATAGGTGTATAACATGACATGTGTCTCAAAGAAGGAAAATTGAGACAAAATTACCTTACCGATTTATTGAATTTTGGAAAAAACCACACAAATAAAGATAATAGAATGGATAGGTAAATAACCATTAATTTCAGAATAATAATAATATAATACATTCATGGGATTTATATACACCACAAAAGATAAAGGAGGGGTGCACATGGCATGTATCTCAGGAATATAAAAAGTGAGATGAAATTCCATTACCTCGTGTCTTGAATCTCATCATACTCATTAAAACCTATTGTATAATAAATGAAATTTTATTATAAATATTTTAAATAACTTTATTCTTATATCTAATATCATATATTTTTTATTATTAATTTATATTACTCGTTTTCTAACAATTCTGTGTTAAGGTTTCAATTTGGGTAACATCATATTTTTCCTTTGCACGTGTCTCAATTTGTTATATCTTTTGTCATTATAATTATATCATGTTTTACATAATTTAAACCATTATATAAATATAATTTATATTCAGTATATTTGTATTATAATAATATATATAATATATAATTATGAATTAGAATACACCGTTCATGGAGACAGTATGTTGTACGTATGTATGTATACTATTTCCATTTTATTGTTATATTGAAAGATGGAAAGAAAATGAAATATATGTATATATGTATATAATATCAATACATTGGAATTATCATTTAATATATGTCATATAATTTTACTAAACACATCTTTAATACATTCCAGGTAGTGTTTGAACAAATCACATCGCTTTGAAGAGGTGGTAGTCCACACTTCCTTAAATGAAATTATCGTATTTAAACCAAATATAAATTATAAATATATACGTTAAAAATTATTAAGTAATATTAAATTAATAATAATTAAAATATATTACATATATATAAATATATTCCATTATAATCTCCTTTACAAGAGGTAGTAAAGGAAAAATAAACAATCATCGCTTAGTGAGGTAGTAGTTCATTGTACAGATAAAAAATATGTTCATTACCCATTAGATGGATGTGTGTGTAATTTTAGGTCAATACCTTAGAATAAAAACATATTAGTATATCTAGGATATAGTTTTTGTTATAAAATAATGGAATTATAATATTTTATAGTGTGGATAAAGAAAATAATAGAAAAGAGTTTGAGGGAGGGTGTTTCCTCTTAATTGGGTAACTCCTTTTGGTTTGCACCATAGGGATTTATTGGAAGGATTTCAATACAAAGGTAGTATTTAAGAAGGATTTTAGGTATGTTTGGGATATATTTAGGAAGATTCGGGATGAACCTAAGTGGATTGAGAGGTGTGAAGAAGTGCGAGGAGAGGAGGCCTGTTATAGTAGAGGAAGAGTGACACCCTAGTAAATTTTGAGAAAAAGAATTCCATACACATTATTCACATTTAAATTGGATCCAATAATAGATAAATTAGATAAAATGGAGTCTAGGTTCTAAATATTTCTTGAATATGGATCTTGGAAAAGTTTCTAGGTCATTTTGGGTCTTAAATTTATGTATTAATACTTTGTTAATCTAATTGTTCTATTAATTGTTGTAATTAATTTTAACTGCATTCACTAATATTTCTAGTTAAAAATTAATTTTACATTATTAGAAATTATAAATTATTCTGGTTAGAAATATTTTATTGATGTTTCCAAATTAAAACCATAGAAGTGGATGAATTTATTTTAAAATTAAACCCGCAGACGGGATGACACTATGGTGTTCTAAAGTAAAAATGATCAAAATTTTTCTATGTTTTTATGTCCAATATCAATGTGAAATTATTTATAATGACCTAAATTGTATTAATTGATAAAAATATTATCTAATTAAAATCTTAAAACAATATTAAATGTAATTTAACCTCATAAATAAATTATATGAAAAGTACATTTGAACTAAAATACAATATGTTTCACTATTCATTAAAAAATGAAACTTCACAAAAAAATATAAAAAATTCACCTTAATCTAATAATTTTGATCCTATTTAAAATATGAATTTAATATTGACACATTAAGTCTATAAAAGTTCAAAAATTGGGATTTAAAATGGGTTTTCCATTAAATAGAGGTAAAAATACCTTAATAAAAATATACATTTTAAGCATAATATTGGGTTTTTTATCACATGTTTGTAAAATATATTGGATGAATATAAAAAATATTTTATTGAATATATAACCTACATATTGCATTAATATCACTAACTAGTTGTATTTAATTTAATTTAATAGGGTAAAGAAACTTTGTAACCATAAAAATATTAATATTTTCCATTATATTCAATCAGTTTTCATATTCATTCATAATTTATTGGCAACCTATGAATTCATATTATTTTTTTTAAAATCAAATATTTCCATAAATTATATAATACTATTCATAACTACTAATTTAACTGTGAGGTTATATCTTATTATATTAAAAAAAATATTTTAATAATATATTATTGATTGGTAAAACTCAGTCATGCGTGTTACTCAAGACATCGAGGAAAGTCATTGTAGTGTGTAACAGAAGACAACCTCAGTGTTCTGTTTCAAGAAAAATAAAATTTATATTGTGTGTAGTGAAAAATTAACTTGGTTTTGCGTATAACATATTCCAAACATAGTATTTTAATATAAAATAAACTATTTTTAGTGTTGTGTGAAATGAAAAATATAAAAATGGTTAAATTAACTCAAAAAAAAAATTACAAAAAATCTTGTGGTGTAACATTCAACCCCCATAAAATTAATTTCACCATAAAAATTCATCTAGGTTATCAAATGTTTAATACTTGAAAGTTTCAATCATAAAAACCCACATCAAAAAAATGAATACAATAAATTCCCCTAAAAAAGGAAAGTTGGAACCATAACGGTCACCCAAAGTAAGTAATAATGAGATTACTACATTAGAGAACATAGGTTGGAAGTAAAATATTAGACATGGAAGAGGAATATTAACATCAAGTTATAATGGAGATTGGTAGAGAACATGGTCATGTGAAAGTTAACAATCACATATCCATAAATATGTGAGGACCTAAGGGACCATCTGATTCATTAGAAATGAATATACTGGGATTTTTGTTTTGTTTCAAGATCTATTTTCCAAATGTTGAAGAATTATAATGAAAAATATATATTTTCATGATTTCATAAAAACATCACCCTTTGTTGTTCCTTGATCTAATTTACATCTTTCTTTAAAAATTATCATTAATTATTCATTCATAAAGTAAAAAAAGATCATGAGATCCATGATATACCATCCAATTTGTCATCAGTTATCATCAACACAATGTTTTGTGAACATATTTTCCAATATTCATGAATCCGTATGTGGTGAGATAATACTTTAATCTCAAAGACTTCATCCAAATTGTAACTTAATCTTTTCATAAATAGTTAACCTTATAACCATTATGAAATATGAAAATCCAAAAATTTAGAAAGATAGTCATGAAATAATATTAACATTGTTCCCCAATATATCACATGTATATCTTGGTTGTCACATTCCAAAAATGTGAATACCCTCATGAAAAATCCTCTTCAAACATTGAAATAACTTGAATTAAAATAAATCCTTTTAGAAGAAAATAATGAATAATTATTATAATGGTTAATAGATATGTCAATTGAATCCAATATGTAGTAAACATCATCCATGATTACATATACCACCTTTTCAACAAATCCTTATTTGGTTCTACGGTCATTGATACTTACCAATTTACTTCATCCAAATCAATCATCTGTTTATCTAAGCTAAACACATTCTTCTCAACATTTTGAACACATTAAGGGTTACCTTCCCATAATCAAAATATCACAATTATAAGTCTTCATCTCCATTTCAACATGTCCTTTTAAATACTTTAATAAAAACTTAAACTATAAATACTATCGTTCTCGCTCAAACTTACCGAAGAGAAGAAGGTAAGACGGTCCTTGTAGTTTAGCTTGGGTTGTCGAATCCTCAGAGACCTAAGAAGTAACCTATAGACATGTACATTCTATGGACTATTTTTGGATATGAAGTAGCCAACATGGGTTGATTTTAGATGGGTTTAAAGGAACTCTAAGAGACTTAAGTGAATTCAATTTAAAATAATGAGTTGATCCTAGGTTATCGCTCGAGGTGGATTAGACATATTTCCTTTTTAATGATTTCAATTTATTATATTTGAGATGGGTTAATTTAAGGAGATAAAGAAACATCATCACTTAATGGTTTAATTACTACACTCTTTAATACAAATCACCTATATACTTTAAGGATCAATGTTTTGAGCACTTCAAGGTAAAGGTTCGTATTAGCACTTGAAGTGTGTGGCCTTAAATTCAACAAGGACGGTGGAGTTTAAAAATCATCAAATAAAAATCTCAATTAAAGAAGTGATTATACATTAATGAGGTGATAAATAAAATCCAATCCAGCCCCTTTCTACTCCCTTGTATCAACCCATAATTGGGTTAGCCCTCCATTGATCCCATGGTTTCAATGGAAGCGGAAAGTAGACTCATGAGGGAGGAAATGGAGAAGTAAAGAAAACAACAAAAATAAAATGATCACTCCACATTTGTGTGAATAATTTCACAATGTTTGGTGTGAATAAATTCATACCTTGATCCAACGATATCAATGTGATATGAAGAACAAAAGAATAAGAGTATAAGAAGAACTTTTATTAAGAATCTAAAGTGAATTGAACAACTTACATGTGAAAGACAAATTTGAGACAACAAAATTGCAGCATAACATTACAATTGTACAAAGCATCCAAGATCCTAAACTCCTCCAACAACACTGCCTTAAATAGGCATTTTTTGAGTCTTGGGTCGAGCCTTCAACAGTACAAAGCTTCCCACTTGAGTATGGTAAGTCTAGGGTGGTGGAAATTTTGTGGAAAGAAGACTTTCACCCTTGACCCGAAAAGGCATCCGGCTTGCATCCACCAAATAGAGGCGCTTGAAAATTCTTCTAGATGGTAGAATTTTGGTGGGTCATAGAAGACTTAAATTAATATCCGGCTGTCCCCTAAAAGCCTGTAAAATCGCAGCACAAAAGGAGTTGTGGTTTTCGAGATATGGTTTAATTAGTGGGCTGTTTTTATGGGCCGCAGATTCTGGCCCAGATTTTGATATACTATTTGGGCCGCGTAAATTACCACAATGGAGGCCGCATTAGCAATGGATCCTATAGAATTATTTGTTCCTATATATTTCTTATATCCTCCCACCAAATTTGGGCTTCGTTGGGCCTGTATTGGGGGTCCCACAGTCTCATCAGTGGGCTGGTGTCCAATCTGACTTCTCCAGAATTGTTTTCTTTCATCACAAAATATACTCATCTTCTTCCATGAATTATCCATTGATCCATAAATGAAAAATGTTTATATTTAAGTGTAGATAAATTTCCCAAAATATCAAACAAAAATATGGATAATTACATTCCTTAAAACAAGATGAATCATTGGGTACTTTAAATGATGTTCAGAAATGTACCACATAATAGTGCATTTTAAGAAGGTATTACAATCATAATGTGAAATGATGTTCAAAGTGTAAAATGCACTAAAATGGTGTTTATGAATAATAAAGAACATGAATATTATATATATTAACAAGGAATATTTTCCTTGGAAGCAAGATTATCAGCAACCGAATTGGCTTCACGATAAACATGAGTAATGATAAAGTTCTTGGTGGCAAGAATTTCAAAGCATTTGATCCATTTCGGGGTGAGTTTCCAGGTAAGATGGATCTGATTTTTCCGGACAGCTTGTACTATAGTAGACGAATCACTTTCAAACCAGAGATCATTCCAGTGTCTTTCATGAGCCATATCCACTATAGTAATAAGGGCCATCATCTCAGCTTCGAGAGCAGTAGCATAGCCGCAAAATCCATAGGAGCCTTCAAGGAAGTTGCTATTTTCATCTCGGAACACAATGCCATAACCAGCTGGTCCAGGATTTCCTTTTGAGGCACCATCAAGATTTCATTTGATCCAACCTGCCAATGGAGGTATCCAGAAGATTTCCATAGTGCCTGAAGGTTTGGGGAAGTTGCCTGACAAATGAAGCCTCCTCAGGACTACAAAATCTTTGATAGAGTTGTGACATTGTCTAGGTTGGATCTGATTTGCAATTCTGGTCATTGAAAGAATGCTAGAAATAGCAGAATTTTTATTGAAAGCGGACTTGCCATGCCTGATAATGTTCCTGCCTCTCCATATGGTATGAAAAACTTCAGCACAGGCAGCAAAGAAGAGGACTTGAAGATGCATGGAGAGATGAACAGCTGCAATAGAGTACAGAAAATCTGCAACATTATCAACATGCGGTAAGGAGATGTCAAAAAGATCAAAAATGAAAATCCAGATTGAAGCAGCGGTTTTGCAAGAGAGAAAGAGATGATCCAGGTCATCTCTATACTGGTGACACAGGTCACATAGTGAGCAAAGGGAGATGCCAGCTCTTTGAAGATTTCTGTCCATTGGGAGTCTTTTCCTTTGAATTCTCCATAGAAGAGTATACCGAGAGGGTTGTATCCATTTTCTAAAAGCCTGGACAGTGGTAGAGTTGTTGTTGTAAATGGAATGATGATAGAAGTTTTTAGAGTCCAGCATTCCATTGATAGATGGTTCCCATACCATAATATCGTCAGCATTTATGAAGTCATAAGAGTTAACAATTTCCAGAATTTCCATAGGCAGGTTAGGTTTCATCACAAGTTGGGCAGTAATAGAGGCATCAAGATCAGCATCCAAAGAGTCAGCATCGATACCCTCGGCCAAAGGTGCCCCTGTCCAGTTATCCCTCCAAAATTTCCGGTTGGAAGAGGCATTTACTAACCAATGAGAATGTATCTTGATCTTTTGATAGATTTCTTTCAGGCCAGGCCAAACAGAAGAATTCATATAAGAGAATTTACCAGCAATCAATCGAGAGAGAATATGTTTTCGGAGAAAGTCCAGGGAGGCTGAGTTTCCATTTACGAGTCTCCACATAAAGTGAGCTTGAAGGGAATGATTGAAACATTTGATGTTCTTAATGCCAAGTCCCCCCATAGTGAGGGGTAAGCAGCACTTGTTCCAAGAGACAGTAGCAATTTTCCTTTCAAGGATACTGCCACTCCAAAAAAAAAGGAATATTTGCCTCATTTAGTGGCTAATCATACCCCCCAACTTGAGTTTTTCTAGTCCCAAGCAAAATATATCTCAACAATATGAAATTTGAATTCCCTTTTCCAAAAAAATTTTAATACACAATGATCACCCAAAAAAACATATACCAAACAATCATGAAACTCATCAAAATATTTTAATACAAGATAGTTTCATAAGAAAATCCCAATCCCAATCCCATTCCTTTGTTCGAATTCATTGCCATATTTTATCCAATATCAATTAAGTATGAGGATGTGTTGTACATCAAAATAGACATGGGGGTTCATCTTAATTCAAGGGGGAAATTACAGAAGTGCTAGGTGGAATCACATTTCAATATTAAGATGAGTATTCATTTTTTGTTGTATAATGTTTTTTGTTTTTTTTGTTTTTGAAATTTTTCCATGGTAATTGAAGTTTCACTCAAAAGAGTCAACCCCTGAAGCGAGACTTTGTCGATGACTCCCAGGCTCAAAGACCTTAGGGAACCAAGTGAATCCCACTTACTCAGGCATCATATCTAGTTAACTCAGTCAAAAACAAATTCAAATTACCATAAATAGAGATAAAATTACTAACTCTGGACCAGACAACTATGGAGTCACGATCCCCAAGTGCCGAAATCCACAGATTAGGTCATTTCATTGCTCTACGCGCAAATTTTCTTTTCAATTTTTTTAATACTCATATTAAACTAAAATGACCACCAAACCTATGCTATTTATTTGGGGGACCCCATGAACTCAAACTAATACCCCACTATCCAAAGGACGTGCATTGTGATCTTTTTTTTGGATGAAAATATAAACGATGAAATATCACATTGGACAGCCACATTTTCCAAAATCTATGCTCATGAAATTATACAGGGATTAAAATCAGAATCAGGGTATGCTAAATTATTTGATATTCAGTTTCAAAGTGTGCAATGTGTATTACCATGTTCAAAGATAAATGATTTTTTCCTTCTATTTTCACAATTTTTTTTTTCAAATCATTAATCATTTTTTTGACACAAAAGCATTTTTTATTTTATATCCCCCCAACTTAAAATAACATTGTCCCCAGTGTTTAAAGAAAAGAAAATTTAGAAGGGGGTAGAGGTAGGGAATGAAAGTTAAAAAAGGAAATTGAAAATGAGGGTCATGGAATGAAGTCACATGGTGGTTGAAGTTTGAAGTTTTTGCTGCTCCAATTTAGTCCTTTGATATCAATGTCACTTGCAGAGTTCCCTAGTGGAAAAAGGAAAACAAACAAACAAAACAAATGAGTATATATATATATATATATATAAAAGTAAAATATAAGTATATATATAAAATAAAATAAACTGATGATACATTTTCTACTTTTTAAATTTCTGGGTAAGGTATTACTCAAGGATCACACCACGTGACACGGATGAATATGGTGCTCCCCTTTCATACCCATCCATACTCATAATAGAAGAACAGGTCAACAGTCTATATTTTTTTTTTAAATATAAAAATTATTAATTAAAATATAAATTTTATTAAAACAACAAAATGACAAGAAACATGAAAACCATGGGTTTCCTCCCATGCAGCGCTTTTTTTAACATCATTAGCTCGACTTGAACCCTAAAGCTATCAATTTTTTCTTGGTTCATAGGTTGGCTCAGTTAACTCAACCTCTATTTCCTGTTTATTGAATGATTCAATGAAAATTTTTAACCTTTTACCATTGATCTTGAAAATGTAACCACTTGTGGGATCTTGAATCTCTACTACCCCATGGGGGAATACATGATGCACAATGAAAGGTCCTGACCATATAGACCTTAACTTTCCTGGGTGTAAATGAAGTTTTGAACTATATAAGAGCACAAGTTTTCCTGGTTCAAATTTTTTGACCTTGATATTCCTAGATTGGTAGGCTTGAACTCTAGCTTTATTGATCCTTTAATTTTTATAATACTTTATCCTTAGTTCCTCCAGTTCATTGAGATCTAATTTCTATTTTGTTCTGGCCAATGAGAGGTCATAATCCATTTTCTTAATTGCCCAAAAGGACTTATGCTCAATTTCAATAGGTAAATGGCATGCTTTTCCATAAACCAACCTATATGGGGACATTACTAGGACGGTTTTGAATGCTGTACGATATTCCCAAAGAGCATCTAAGAGTTTCTCAAACTAATCTTTCCTAGAGGGGTTGACAATTTTTCCAAGAATTTGCTTAATCTCCCTATTTACTAACTCAGCTTGACCACTGGTTTGAGGATGGTATGCAGTTGAAACTTTATGAGAAATACCATACTTATACATGAGTGAAGAGAATGGGTGGTTGCAGAAATGGGTTCCTCAATCACTGATTATAGACCTAGGAATTCCAAATCGAGAAAATATGTTCTCTTTTAGAAATTGAATCAAAACTTGATGATTGTTGGACTTAGTGGGAATGGACTCAACCCATTTTGAGACATAATAAACAACTAAAATGATATAGAGGTATCCCCTAGAGTTTGGGAAGGGTCCCATGAAATCAATTCCCCAACAGTCAATTATTTCAACCACTAAGATGGGAGTGAGTGGCATTTGATTCCTTTTTGTGATGGACCCTACTTGTTGAAACCTAGGACCAATTTGACAAAATGTGTAAGAGTCCCTTGAGAGGGTGGGACAGAATAGACCACATTGAAGAATCTTAGTAGATGTTTTCTTAGAGGAAAAGTGACCTCCACATGCCTCACTATGACATAATTTAAGGATGGAATCTTGTTCAGATTCTGGGACACACCTCTTAATGACATGGTCAGGGCAGAACTTATAGAGGTATGGATCATCAAACACATAGTGTCTAACATCAAAAAGGAATTTCCTTCGAGCTTGAGTCCCTAAGAATTTTGGAATGACTCCTGTAACTAAGAAATTGGCTATGTTGGCATACCAAGGGCTATCACTCACAGAGTATAGGTGTTCATCAAGAAATGAATCATACACAGAAAGGTGATTTGAGTTGTCCCTGAATTCCATCATAGAGAGGTGATAAACTACAACATTTTCAACGCCCTTTTTATCCTTGATTGTGAGGTCAAATTCTTGTAATAGAAGGACCCACCTAATCAGTCTAGCCTTAGCATCTTGTTTTTGGAAGAGGTATTTTAGTGCAGAATGGTCAGTGAACACAATGATGGGGGATCCTAAGAGGTAGGAACTAAACTTCTCTAAGGAAAACACAATATCAAGTAACTCCTTTTTAGTGGTTGTGTAGTTGATTTGGGAATCATTTAATGATTTTCTTTCATAAGAAATGACATAAGGAGTTTTATCACAACGTTTTCCTAACACATCTCTTACAACAAAGTCACTAGCATCACACATAAGTTCGAAAGGAAGGTTCCAATTTGAAGATTTCATAATGGGAGGAGAGGTGAGAGAGGATTTGAGGGTTGAGAATGAACCCTCACAGCTTTATGTCCAAACAAATGGAGCATCCTTTACTAGGAGAGCACAAAGGGGATGGGATATTGAACTAAATTCCTTGATGAATCTTCTATAGAAACCATCATTTACTAAGAAATACCTCACTTCCTTGACAGTTTTGGGTGATGGAAGGTGACGAATTATGTCAAACTTGGATTTATCAACTTCAATCCTCCTACCTAAGACCAGTTGGCCTAGAACTAGTCCCTCTTTAACCATGAAATGGCATTTTTCCCAGTTTAGGAAAATATTATTTTCTTCACATCTTGACAAGACTCTCTCCACATTCTGCAGACATCCCTCAAATGTATCCCCAATCACAGAGAAGTTATCCATGAAGACCTCTAGTAAATCCTCTACCATGTCTGAGAAGATCCCCATCATGCACCGTTGGAAGGTTCCAGGGGAATTTCATAACCCGAAGGGCATGCGTTTGAAAGAAAAGGTTTTGAATGGAAATGTGAAAGTAGTCTTCCCTTGATCCTCTAGGGAGAGCTCAATTTGATTATACACAGAGTACCCATCTATGAAATAGTAGAACGCATGAACTGCCACTCTCTCAAGGACTTGGTCAATGAATGGTAAGAGGAAATGGTCCTTCTTGGTGAATGAGTTTAACTTCCTATAGTCAATGCAGACCCTCCATCCACTACTCACCCTTGTTGAAAGAATCTCTCCATCCTCATTGGTTATCACTGTGATTACAGCCTTTTTGGAACCACATGGATTGGGCTCACCCATTCACTCTTAGCTATGGGATATATGATACCAGCTTTTAGCAATTTCAAGAGTTCTTTTCTTAATACCTCCATGAGATTAGGATTGAGTCGCCATTGAGGTTGATGACATGGATTTGAATCAGATTCTAGAACAATCCTATGAGTCCCGATAAGTGGGCTAATCCCAGGAATATCAGAAAGGGTCCAACCAATGTCTTTCTTATACTTTCTAAGGACATATAGAAGCATCCTTTCATGATTGGATTCAATAGAGGAAGAAATGACAATAGGATGTGTTTGATTGTCCCCTAGGAAAGTATACTTGAGTGTAGTGGGAAGTTCCTTCAATTCGAGATCAGGTTGGTTCGGAATTTCAAAAGAATATTGGGACATTGGATCAAGTTCAATTTCCTTTTTTAGAGTTTCATATAGGATTGATTCCCCACATGTAGAAGTTTCAGCTACTAGATTGGTTTGATCCGATTTAGGGAAGAAATTTAGAGTGGTCTCAATGAAAGTGGTTTCTTGAAAGGTTTCACTAATTGTTGGACCTAAGACTTCATCATAAGTGCAATTTTAAAATGATTCAATCCAAGGAGATAAACATCCTTCATATGAACAAAGGAAATCATTCTCATCCAGACTTAAACATTCATCAAATATTCCTTGATGTTCCATGGATTCATTATCAATGCTTCCTATAATGTTTACTTCATGAATGTCCTCGACATACCCTATTTGTGAGCTTGCATTATAGATGTTCAATTATAGACTCATGTTCCCAAAGGTGTTGGTCATGTTCCCATTTCGAACTCAGATAACAGAGTTGATTGTTGCAAGGAAAGGACAACCAAGGATGATTGGGGTTTGTTCCTTATTTCCTATGTTTGGATGGTTGTAAAGGACAATGAAATCAACAGGGTAGATGAAGTTTTCAACCTTTACCAGAACGTCCTTCAAAATCTTCTTTGGAACCCTAATGCTACGATCAGCAAGCTGAAGTGTGACAGATGTGGGATGGAGTTCTTCTAGGCCTAACTGGAAGTACAAAACATATGGGATGAGATTGAAACTAGAACCTAGGTCACACAAGGCCTTGACAACTTTGCTCTCTCCTAGTTCAACATTGATGTAAGGGAAACCCGGGTCTTTCAACTTAGGAGGAATGGTCCCTTGAATGGTGGTACTCACATTAGCAGCCAAAAGGACTTGGTTTTTATGTGAAAATTTTCTTTTAAAAGTGAAAATTCCTTATGTTACTTTGAGTAGGAAGGTATGGTTTGGATTGCATCGATAAGGGGTATGTTCAACTTGACTTGTGAAAATATTTCCCTCAACGTTTCAATCAATTCAGGCTTGGGTTTCCCCCTCATGCGTTGAGGAAATGGTGCAGGTTGTGGGGTTTTTTGTTTAAGAGTTGTTTCCCTGACAATGTTATCAGTTTCCTCAGTTTGATCTTGTGGTTCATTTAAATTTTCATCCAAGTTTGAATCTTCAGGTGGGTTCTGAATTAGTTGTTCAGGTTTCTCAATTGATTTCCCACTTCTTAAAACAGTCACAGCCTTTAGTTGTTCATGAGTTGTTTGAGCACAACTTGACTCTCCCCTAGAATTTGAGGATGGAACCTCCTGAGTAGGCCTGGGTGCCTTTCCAGTTTTGATGGTTTGAAGTTATTGTTTAAGGTAAGAGACTTATGAGTTCATCCTTTCCATTTGTTTGCATAGTTTTTCTAGTAGGCTTTGTGGAACAGTTTGGGTTGGTTCTTGAGAAGATTGGTTTATCCAGGGGGGATATTTTGGAAGTGGGATGGTTTGTTGAAAATGGACCGGTGGCTGTTGGTATTGGATAGGTTGGGTTTGGAACTGGTTATGGGTTTGGTAGTTCTGATGGGGGTAAGGATTTTGTCCCTGTGGTTGGCTAGGTTGTTGGTTATCTTTCCAGTGGAAGCCTGGGTGGTCATTATACCTTGGGTTGAAGTTTTTTTGGTATTTAGGATTTTGAAAGATCAAAGCATTTACATCTGCTAGGGGTCCTCCTAAAAGAACATCTTTTATGGATGTAATGGTTAGGTAGTTGTCTGTCTTATGGCCATGTTTGTCACAAATTGTGCAAACAGGGTCAACAGTTTGGATTTCATGGACTTTCCTAAGGTCTATCTCTTTAACCTTCCTAGAGAGTGCTGCGAGTTTAGCCCTAAGGCTTTCCTCTTCTCTAAGTGTATGAATTTCAGTATTTCTTTGTGGCTTTTCAGAATAAGGTGAAGTTCCCCATGTTTGGTTTTGTTCAGAAAGGATTTCTAGATATTCATAAGCATCATTTGGGGCTTTGTTTTTTAATGTTCCATTACACATCATGTCAATGAATTGTTTATTCCCTAGACCCAACCCTTCATAGAAAATTCTCACTTGTTCAGGTATAGAAAAACCATGGTGTGGAACCATGTTTAAAGTGTCTTTGAACCTCTCCCGTGTTTCATAGAATGACTCTCCCTCTTTTTCAAAAACTTTTTGGATACTCTTTTTAAGTGCAATTGTTTTGTGGTGGGGAAAGTATTTTTTGTAGAATTCTCTTTGTAGTTGGTCCTAAGAATTTATGGATGATGGTCTCAAATTGTTTAGACAATTTTTAGCTAGATCCTTTAAAGAAAAAGGAAATAGCCTCATCTTAGCTGATTCTAGTTGATGTGGGGGACACATGATTTCTACAATGTTATTGAACTCCTTAATGTTAAGGTAGGGCATCTCAGAATCCGTTCCATGGAAAGTGGGAAGGTGGTTTAGGACATGGGGTTTAAATATGTAGTTGGAATATCCTAGGGAATTGTGTCAAATTCATGAGGGGAATTGGTCCAAGAAGGTGTGAGGTAGTCATTCATGGTTTGATCGACCACATTCCCCATGTTTGGGGCTGCCTCATTTGGGTTTCCATTTTGGTTTCCACCCAGGTTTATGAGTTGGTTTCTTTGAAGACCTTCCATTGAAATGGGCTCAATTTTAGACTCTAGAGTATTAGTAATATTAGGATCTAATGGAATGAGTTCCCTTGGTGTACTTGACTCCCCAACCCCAGTACTATCCACCCTAACTAGATGGTTTGATTGATCGCGGGTGTAGGCGAACATGCACCAAAAGAAAAAAAACGAGAAAGGGACAAGATAAGAGAATTTGGATGAGAAAAGAAGAAATGCGAGAGAATAGAATGGGTGTTTAGATGACTTACTTCAGCCCCCGGCAACGATGCCAAAATTTGGTTATCGCTCAAATTTACCCAGGAGAAGAAGGTAAGACGGTCCTTGTAGTTTAGTTTTGGTTGTCGAATCCTTAGAGACCTAAGAAGTAACCTATAGACACGTACATTATATGGACTGTTTTTGGATATGAAGTAGCCAACTTGGGTTGATTTTAGATGGGTTTAAAGGAACTCTAATAGACATAATTGAATTCAATTTAAAAGAATGAGTTGATCCTAGGTTATCACTCGGGGTGGATTGGAAGTATTTCCTTTTTAATGATTTCAATTTCTTATATTTGAGAAGAGTTCATTAAAGGAGATAAAACAACATCATCACTTACTAGTTTAATGCCTACAACCTTTAATAATAATCACCTATACACTTTTAGGATTAATGTTTTGGTCAATTCAAGGTAAATGTTAGTATTAGCACTTGAAGTGTGTGGCCTTAAATTCAACAAGGACGATGGAGTTTAAAAATCATCAAATAAAAATATCAATTAAAGAAGTGATTATACATTAATGAGGTGAAAATTAACATCCAATACAGCCCTTTTATACTCTCTTGGATCAACCCATAAGTGGGTTAGCCCTCCATTGATCCCATGGTTTCAATGGAAGTGGAAAGTAGACTCATGAGGGAGGAAATGGAGAAGTAAAGAAATTAACAAAAATAAAATGATCACTCCACTGTTGTGTGAATAATTTCACAAGGTTTGGGGTGAATAAATTCACACCTTGATCCAACGGTATCAAATTGATATAAAGAACAATAGAATAAGAGTATAAGAAAAACTTTTATTAAGAAACTAAAGTGAATTGAACAACTTACATGTGAAAGACAAATTTGAGACAACAAAATTGCAGCATAACATTACAATTTAACAAAGCATCCAAGATCCTAAAATCTTCCAACACAAATGCCTTAAATAGGCATTTTTTGAGTCTTGGGTCGAGCCTCCAACAGTACAAAGCTTCCCACTTGAGTATGGTAGGTCTAGGGTGGTGGCAAGTTTGTGGAAAGAAGACTTTCCACCCTTGACCCGAAAAGGCATCCAGCTTGCATCCACCAAACAGATGCGCATGAAACATCTTCTAGATGGCCTAATTTTGGTGAGACATAGAAGACTTAAATTAAGTTCCGAACTTTCCCTAACATACTGTAAAATCTCAGCCCAAAAGAAGTTATGACTTTCGAGATATGGTTTAATTGGTGGGCTGTTTTTCTGGGCCGCAGATTCTTGCCCAGATTTTGATATACTATTTGGGACGCCTAAATGACCACAATGGAGGCCGAATTAGCAATGGATCCTGAAGAATGATTTGTTCCTATATATTTCATCTGGCCTCCCAACACAGTTGGGCTTCATTGGTCTTTAATTGTGGGTCCCACAGTCTCATCAGTGGGCTGATGTCCAATCTGACTTCTCCAGAATTGTTTTCTTTCATCACAAAATATCCTCATCTTCTTCCATGAATTATCCATTGATATCTAAATGAAATATGTTAATATTGAAGTGTATATCAATTTCCAAAAATATCAAATAAAAATATGGATAATTACATTCCTTAAAACCAGATGAATCATTGGGTACTTTAAATGATGTTAAAAAATGTACCACATAATAGTGCATTTTAAGAAGGTATTACAATCATAATGTGAAATGATGTTCAAAGTATAAAATGATCTAAAATGGTGTTTATGAATAATAAAGAACATTAATATTATATATATTAACAATGAATATTATCCTCATTTAGTGTCTAATCATACTGATATATTTCAGGATTCATATAACATAATATCTGTATTCCAAAACATAAATACTTCATTCATCCCACCTTATTTTTAAACCATTACTCAGGATTCATCAAATTATTCCTTAATACCACTTTCCTAGAATATGAAATTTGAATCATTCTTAAGTTTTTTTAATCTCAATCTAATCCCATCCCACACCATTACCATTTTTATTGAGGAGAAAGCAGGGGATAAGGGGGGAGGAAAAATCAAGGCCTAGGGATGCATAAAGTAATGAAGACCGAGGGAATCCCCTCGAATCAGATTCACCCACCTAAGGTTAGAAGAAGGATACACTATATAGGAACATTAAATTGGATCCTTGATCATCCATATAATCCATGTGGTCTGTAACTTTTTTCCCCTCACACCAAGGGTGGGTCACCTTTGTGTTACTATTAAGGAGTGTTTTTCAATTTATAATTTTGTAAGAGATAGTCCAAGTAGAGGAGACTCTACCATACAAGGTGTATCGAATGATAAAGTAATCTATTTATACTTGTGATAGGAGTAAATTCTCTTGACTGTAAGGATTGAGGCTAGTTAACATATATTTGACCTCAATCTAATTAGGATTCATAAGTTTAATGTCAATCCTGGAATAACATCATATACCTTTCACAGGTTGTTTGTGGTCTAATTATCTTTAGAAGTATAACAAATACTTGTACCACCTTCCTAATTGTCTTTATGGTATTTCCAATTGGGAAATTGATTCGTATAGTGCCCATAATTTCCACATATGAAACATTAAATGTTAGACATGTTACTTCTAGTTCTATCGATTGAATAAAACTATAAATCATAGTGTGAGAAACATTTATCATATTAGGATACTATATAATAATGAAAAATTACATATAGGGTGCCTAAATAATGGCTCATACTTATTTTATATATGAAATCTTAGGTTTATCCTAGGTTATTCATAGTAATCCTCCATTTAAATCCTTCACTATGGTTCATAAAGAGTTTTTGAATTTCTAAATCATATCTTCCAGGAGTGTCAAACCAGGTGTGCAGCAAGGCCCATTGTCATATACCAGGTTACCCCAAGTTAGGTCCGAGACTTCTTGTCGGAGTTTTTACACCTATGTATATATGTTCCAGAGCCACATTCAATTGAAGTATCTTGATAGGGATGTATTTTTAGGAAACCGGTCACTCAATCCTTTTCCAAAATTCAAGTACATTTTACTAAACATTGAAGCATCCTTTTATATATCCTTAGTGACATTACTAGACATATCCTTAGAAATATACCTAGGGATCTCACTAAAGTTCTCTCATCATAGTTTCCAAATGTTATCTAAACATTTTCTCTGATACAAAATTCAATGAACCTCTCTTTTAATATATTTACAATTCCTCACATTTTTGGATTACATAAAAAATTACACAAACAGATGCCCAAAGGCCGTATTAGTTTAGTGCCTTTGGAAACATGGACAAAAAAGCACAAGTACCTCAGTGTGATACGTTATCTCCCAATAGGCTCTTCTTCAATAGAACAGTTCTTAGACACATCATACATAATACATATCATCATAACATGGGGAAGGAATCTTAAAAGTGTTGAGCTCAAATGCTCAGTAAAGGTAAACAAGGGAGACATGTAAGCATAAAAATGATCATCAGGTATGATAAAGTGATCATAACATTAGAATATCATACCCTACATATCATAAGATCATAAACATGAATCATGAACTAAACCTTGATAATTCATAATAAATGAATCATAAGGAAATAATTAACATAATCCATAAAAATGTTACAGATGAATAATACATGGAATTTTAGAAAACATATAAGTATATAAAATGGTTTCCATAGTAGTCAAGGAATTTATACCAAGGTCATATTAGTAGTACGGGTTCACTCCCTATACCATTTGGGTAGTCAGGGTTCACTACCATGTCTATCTAAGTAGCATTACTTCACTCGTTATACCATCTTGAGAGTCATCGTTCGCTCCCATGGCCATCTTAGTAATCAAGGTTCACTACCCAATCCATCTTAGTCCATATCATGAGATATAAACTTTTACCCCATGCATTGGAGGGAGATATAGGTCCCACTTATATCATAATTAAATCATACATACATGTTCCAAAAAATCATAAAAAATATTATCATAACCCGTGAAATAGAATGGGTACATAAATATGTAAATTTATCATAAACTGTGGGAAATAGATAGGTTTTATAATCATTCAATAAAATCATAACCCATGACAATAAGTAGGTTTCATAGATATAAAACCTATTAAAGAGAAATAGATTTTATTAACATATAACCCATGAAAGTTAAACTAGTTTCATAAACATATAACTCATGAAATAGAAACAATTTTCATAAACATATAAATTTTGAAAGAGAAACAATTTTCATAAACATCATGACATCAAAACATAACCCATTTATAGAGATAATATGAATGGAACCTTTATATTATTTATCATAAATGTAAGAGTAACATCGACATATGTCATATTGGATATAAAATAATTTTGAAATATTATTCAAAATATTTATTAATGAAAATATAATCTATTATTTGGAAAACACTTTTAAAAAAACATAAAACCATTTTAAAACCATCTTACTGAAGAAAAAAACAAGAAAAATTATAAATAAATCTTGAAAAAATTCTGGAAACCATTTTCCTTGAAAACTTATAAAATAATCTTGAACATTTTGAAAACCATTTTCCTTAAAAACTTATAAAAGAAGCTTGAAAAAATTTTGAATACCATTTTCCTTGAAAACTTATAAAATAATATTAATTTTTTTATAAGCATTTTACTTAAAAACAAATAAAATAAGTTTTAAAACATTTTGAAAAATAATTTCCTTGAAATATAGTTTGAAAAATTATAATAAAATCTTGAAATTGTTTTGAAAACCATTTCATTGAAAATTATTTTGAATTTTTTTCTTAAAAATTGCCTTTTTAAAAAAGAAAATGAATCCTCATAGAAATTATGGTGGGTAAATCAATACATTTCATATGAGGTAAAAAGAACATTCCTTTTTCATGATAAAAAGGTTCTAAAAATATCATTTTCATAAAGCGATAAGAATATTTGGTTTAAAACATTGGTAAAAGAGAAAAATTAAGAAACATGTAATTTAAATATTATAGGATATTAGTATAATATTACTGGTATCCATTATTATAAAACTTGGTCTTGAAGGAATGCATATTTCCAACCCAAGAGGGAAAAGTCAGGCTTTCTTTAAAAACACTTTATTAACTATCTTATGTAACAAAGAGTGAAAAAATGGTACCAATTCATAAATATAAAGTGAATATCTATGGGATAAAAAAATAATGTGTTTTCTAGAAAGATGGGTCATAATATTTTATCAACGGAAGCATATTCATAAATAGTCTCGATAAACTATGAGATTATTTCAATAAACATCTTATCACTTAGTAACTTTGAATCACTATCCTAATATAAGAAAATAAAATTACACGATTCTTAAAATATTATTAAAGAAAGTAGATTCATGATATAACATTTCAAATATAGTATATAAACTTTACACTACTAGAAATTAATCATATTTCCATGGACCTATAGCCGTGGTTTTATTGGTCTTTGGATAATCCTTTCTAATTTCCATAGTTTTATTAATCCACCATGGATATACCACGTTCGTCAATTATTTGGTATCAGGCTCATCCTCCCCGATTCGCTACTCACCTCGCACTACTCTCCCTGGAGACTTCTCCTCCCAAAAAATTCTCCTCCCTGAACTCTCCTCACCGTCTCACCCTCCTTCCCAACGACCTCTCTCACTGCAGAACCCTCCTCCCCAGAGACCTTTATCACAACAGCGCCCTCCTCTCCGAAAACCTTTCACCATGGCACCCTCCTCCTAGAAGCTTCCAATCAATGCAGGTATTTTATACCATATTATTTCATTAATTTTTTGATTTTAAGGTTGTAGTGTGATTTGAATTTCATGTGATGGTTATTTAGATTTCCCTTCCTCTTGAATATAGGTAATATGGGGTCCGTAAAATCCATCTATGAAGGATTTAGATCTACCCACTCAAGGTCTAGATTCATATTGGGATGAATTAATTGTCACCTCTCATACAATGATTCATTCCAAGATGAAAATGAATTAATTAAGTCAGGGATTATTGATAGAATATTTTCCTTGGAATACAATCATGTGGAGGCATTGGGTAGATCAAAATATAAATTTTACCATGTTTTTTATATTTTTATCCATCATGATCATGCTTGGGTTACCTCACATGAAATATTAATTGTTGCAAAGATAATGGAAGGTATTAATGATAGTCACGATCATTGAGGGTTAGATAATCTAATTTTATGTGACATAGTTTATCCAAATAAGTAGAATCTAATATTTATGGTTGATAAGTCCCCTCATGTTCAGTGAATTCACTTGATGGTATATATAGTCCATCTCCATGAAGTATCACTTAATTGGAAAACCATATATATGTCCCTTAATATTGATTCTCTTCAAATTATATATTTCAATTTCATATTCATTTCATCTATTCTTAGTGGAAAGGGAATGAAATCATTTATGTGGTGGGTAGGATATATCCATGAAATTTAAATTCTATTTAGTTGAGGACTTCCATGTTAAGAAATATCTAAATATTTTGAGGATCTATAAGATATTTAATCAACATATTACACCATGTGAACACTCATTCATCATGTAATTTAGTGAGAACAGTATTTTGGTTGGATATAATATCATTATGATCATATTTGTTTGTCTCTTGATATATGTTATCTACATGGATAATTACAATAAAATTCAATTATGTAATTTGAATAATTGTGATCAAATCCTCTTCACTGTTGTAGGGGGATTCACTTCCATAAAACTATTTTTAAGTGGAAAAAACAACTATCATTGATATTTTCAATCTTGGTAATCCATTTTAGATTGTTATCACTATGAGGTTCCTCTCTCTCTCTCTCTCTTAAACTATCCATAAAAAGAGGTTTTTGATAGGTAAATGTGAGTTACTTTTCAATGGATTTCATTACACTAGATCCCAATAGGGGAGGATGATCATAAGGTGGATGGAGCCAAGATAATTATTCCTATGAAGTCCCTCCTAACCAAGAGATAGAAAAATACCTTTAAGGGGAAGGGTGTAATAATTATCCTATATATATGGTTTGAGGTTACTATACCACCATTATGACTATCTTTGATGATGAAATGGTTGTAATAATATCCCCATAATTATGGGGTGGGGTTTCTCCTATAATACTATAGAGGTTGTTTCTTCCTCAATATTTATTTCTTTTTGGGCTTCAACTAGGGAATGGGTTTGGTGTAATAACTTATTTTGGGTGAACAGTTCACATGAGTAGGGGATTCCTTATGGTGGCATGTTTTGTTTTCCGTAAATTGGAGGCATCTTTAACCTTATTGAAATCTTAATTCATGAGTATATTAATAAATTTTCTTATTAGGTATTTTATTTCTATGATTTAAGAATTCCATTATTTTTTTTACATAGACAAACTTGAATATATGGAGCTAGGCCCTGAGACTTATTAGGGGGGTGCATTGTGCTGAAAGGGGGAAGGGTGTGTAGGGGGAGGGGGGCTGTTCGGGGGGGGGGGGTGTCCATGGCGGGGGTTGGAGTGGAAGTGTGCAGGGCGTGTGGGGGTGTCAGGGGAGGGGGTGTCCATGCGGGGTAGTGTACATGGAGGGGGGGTAGGGGGTGTAGGGGGAGGGGAGTGTGCAGGGAGTAGGGGGTGTGGGGTTGTAGGGGGAGGGGAAGGGGGTGTAGGGGGAGGGGAGCTGTCCAGGAGGGGGGTGTCCAGGGTGGGGGTTGGGGGGAAAATGTGCAGGGGGTGTCCGAGGGGGGGGGAGTGTACAGGGAGGGAGGAGGGGGGTGTAGGGGGAGGGGGGCTGTCCAGGAGGGAGGTGGGAGGTGGGGGGGGGGTGGGTGTAGGGAGCAGGGGGTGTGGGGGTGCAGGGGGGAGGGGGTGTAGGGGGAGGGGCTGTCCAGGAGGGGGGGGGGGTTGGGGGGGGGGCAGTGTGCAGGGGGTGTGGGGGTGTAGGGGGAGGGAGGCATGAGGTGTGGGGTGCGGGGGGGTGTCCAGGGGGTCAGTGTGCAGGGGGTCAGTGTGCAGGGAGGGGGGAAGGGGGTATATTCAAGAGGGGGGGAGGTGTGTGTGTGGGGGGGGGGGGAAAGGGGTGTGGGGGTCCAGGGGGAGGGGTGTCCAGGAGGGGGAGTGTCCGAGGGGGGGGGGGGGGGGGTGTAGGGAGGGGGTGCAAGGGGGGGCTGTCTAGGAGGGGGGGTGAAGGGGTATGGGGGAGCAGTGTGCATGGGGTAGGGAGGGGGAAACGTGTGTGGGGGTGCAGGGGGAGAGGGGCTGTCTAGGGGGGTCGAGGGGGATGTCCAAGCGGGGGGTGGGGTATCCGGGGGGGTGTCCAAGAGGGAGGGGGAGGGGTGTCCAAGAGGGGGTGTCCATCAAATAATTCTTTAAAAAACATAATAGGTCATTTTTCAAACATTTAGGTTTTAATTTGGGTGTTGGAGGTACACGAAAATAATCTTATGTGGTCATAAAAAGGTGTGACTATTCAGGATATTTTATAATTTTAAACATTTATGAATTACCTTAACCATAATATTTGTTATCATTTTTTATTGACATGTTATTGATGGTTACTTATTATCTTATGAAATCATACATATAATGTTAAGTCATTTTCTTGATTATTTATTTAATGTATGTTTATATTCCTTAGAATGGATATATATTGGATGTACAATGTTGATCAGATCACTGATGAATTTCAGACGGAGTTACGGTATTTCTTGGACTTTACATTCACTAATGATTCACATGGAGGATTGATTCGATACTTATGTTTTGATGGTGTTGGAAGACCATGGTTAAATCATGAGAAAGTGAGTTATCATATCACTAAAAAAGGTTTCCAAAACAATTATCATGTGTGGTATCACAATGGAGAAAAATCGCAAGTGGTGAATGACATCGATTCAGCAGAAAGGATTGGTATGAAAAATATGATTTTTGATCGGTTTGATTTTTTTTATGAAACCTTATCCTTATGTAGACCAGTTTAAGAGGAAATGAATTTCTGAAAACTATTTTCATATATTAATCAGAATGATGACGTTGAGAGTGTTAGAAAGCTTATGGAAGATGCAAATACCATAGTATATCAGGCATGTGAAAAAAATGAGAAAACTTGAGTTTTTAATGCGATTATATCATGGAAAAATAATGTATGGATTTAGTAATATTGCGGCTGACTATCTCCTTAAATTTATTAAGGATTTACTACCCGATGATGCATGTATTATAGAAAATGATTACATGGCATCAAAGTTGGTTGAAAAATTTGGATTTTCATCTATTAAGATTCATTCTTTCCCCTAATATTGTTGTCTGTTCTGGAAAGAAAATGAAGAGTTAAGTCAGTGAAAATAGTATGGCACGTTAAGGTGGAAGACTAATAAAGACAAAACTCAATCTCGCATACTAGAGAAAGTGATTTTGCACTTCCTTTTAATTACCAAGCTTCAAAAACTTTTTATGTCAGAAAAAATGGTAAATAATATGAGATGGAATGAAGATGAAAGAAATAAAGATAATGATGAAATAATGCATCCTGCAGATGGGTTTTCTTGGAAAAAATATGATAGGTTACATCCTGATTTTCAGCTGACCCACAAAATGATAGATTGGGATTATCCTATGATGGTTTCAACCCATTTCTCCAAATGCATAATGTAAATAGTACTTGGCTTGTTTTCATTCACATTTATAACTTTCCTTCATAAATGTGTATGAAGAAGCCGTTTACTATCATGAGTATATTGATATCTGGACCCAGTGATCTTGTAAATGATATTGATATATACTTGTAGCCGTTAATAGATGAGTTAAAGGATCTTTGGATTGTTGGTGAACAGGCATACAATGCATTCATAAAGGAGTGCATTATGTTTTGTACAACTTTATTATGTACAATAAATGATTTCCTTTCCTATGGAATGATTTCTGGTTAGAGTACTAAAGAAACATTATCCTACCCTATTTGTATGAAAAATACACGTTTCCGAAGATTAATGTTTCGACGAACTTTCAGCTTTATATGGCATCGATGATTTCAACTGATGGATCATCCATATAGGAAAAATCGAAGACTGTTCAATAATGATGTCGAGACAGATGAGACACCTCAAAGAATTTTAGGGAATGATATTGTTAAAGAACTTGATGATTTGAATTATGTTCTTGGAAAAAGTCAATCAAATATCATAAAGAGAAAACATGTTAAATCGAATTCCAATAGCAATTGGTGAAAGAAAAGAATATTTTTTTGAGTTGCCGTATTGGTCATCGAATTTATTGTTTCATTTTTTTGATGTAATTCATATCAAGAAAAATATTTGTGAGATGTTACTCGCTATTATTTTAAATGTCAAAGGAAAAAAAACGATGATTTGTGGTCTCATCATGATTTGATGGATTGGGGTATAAGAGAAAAACTTCATCCTGAGTTAATTGGTCAAAATAAGTGGAAATTACCTATTTCCTACTATTCAATGAATAATGTGGTGAAGAAAAAATTTCTTCCAGACTTGGAAACTTTGAAGGTTCCAGATTGTTATTCAAGTAATATTTCGAAAAGGGTGAATACAGAAGATGTTAAACTAAAATCTCTTAAAACCCATGTTTACCAAGTCTTGTTACATGATTTGATTCCTATTTCCATTCAAAATTTACTTTCACATAATGTTATAGTTGCTATGATTAAGTAATTTAATTTTTATCGAGGCCTTTGTGACAAAAGACTGAACAAAATTATTGTTAATAAATTTCAGAGAGATGCACCAGTTATTCTTTGCGGCTTGGAGAAAATTTTCCCACCGCAATTTTTCACATGTATATTACATCTAACTGTGAATCTTCCCATAGAAGTTCTTTTTGGTGGTCCTGTTTCGAGTCAGTGGATGTATCCTACAGAAATAATGATGTTTACATTGAAATCTTATGTAAGAAATAAATATCACCCCGAAGGATCTATTGTGAAATGTTATTTAGCACAAGAATGTGTGGATTTCTATTCATCGTAATTAGAAAACATCACTACTAGGTCTAATTGTCTAATGAGAACTGAAGATGAGCAATATGATCCCATTGAGCCTATATTTCCTTCACTTCCCCAAACAGAGGGGATATCTGGACTGTACTCATTGTGTACTTTAAGTAGGGAAGAGTGGGAAATGGCTCATCGTATAATATTATTCAACTGTGGTGTGCTTGATGATTATATCAAGTAAAATAATAATTATTCATTTTTTTCATTATGTTATTTCTTCATATCTTTTGAAGTTTTTAAGATTTCATATTTGTAGATAAGTTTTAGAAATTATAAAAAAGTGGCATCGCTCTCTATCTATTAAGAGAAAGGAGCTATTTCACATCAAATAATTTGCTGCTTGGTTAAAGTCAAAGGTAATAGATTTTTTTCTTATCATAACATAATGACATGTTTCTATTTAATATTCAATGTTGGTATCTTATAGGTTTTAGCTATACCACTGAATGAAGTATCAGATGAAGTAAGGGTGTTGTCCTTTGGTCCAAACGATGTGGTACATGATTGTAAAGCAATTTCTGTCAATGAATTTAAATTTTTTATAAATAGCTATGAAAAAAATGGCAACACAGTATGACAGTGTCACGATAAGAACCATAATAGATTATTATGCGGGTGTATCTGATAGAAAACCTCAGTTAGAAAATATATCATATTATGGTGTTTTTGAAATAATCATTTTATTGTATTACTATGCACATGGTCGTGTCATAATGATAAAATGTAAGTGGTTTGATTGAATGAAATGACAATAAATACATTTTGATAACTTTTGATTTATATTGATTGATATGAATCACCATCTTCACACCGATGAACCTTATATTCTTGCGTCACATTCTAGACAGGTTTTTATGTAACTGAACCATTAGAAAAATAATTTGGTGTTATTGTTGAAGTAATTAATAGACATATTTTTAACAAATACATGGATGAAAATGATGTTGTGGATGAAAATGTCAGTATTTATTCGAATGTTGCATTTGATGACACAAATGACTCAATTTTTAGAACAGATTGTGAACCAGAAATTGTCACCGAGCACATATAACATTGAAAAATTTGTAATTATTTACCTTACATTATCGTAATATTGTATATGTTTTTTTTAAACATCCATACATGATATAAAATTAACTAGTATATTTTATACCATTTTCGAATATAAAACTATTTATAGTCTGACCAATTTATGTTTAAGCACATATATAGTAATTCTTGAACATAAAAAAATCTTGATATTTTATCAATATAAATATCACATTGAAAATATATCTCATTGTATTATGATACAATTGTATTATTTAACATTTTTCATTATTTCTATTTATTTGAGAATAATATTTTAAATTTCCAGGTCAAAATGTCTGAATATAATGTTATTAGAAGAAATAGAAAAATATAAAGAAATGAAAAACATATGTCTCATCTGGACAACAATGTATGTACAATTTATGTTTGAATATAATGGTCTTTCATATTATTTATCTTGTTATCGTTTGTTTTATTTTATCATCTATGTTATTTTAGGCTAATTATTCAAGGAGGTGGTTGGATTATACTACCGAGGATGATAGTATGGAGTGGGGTAGTGGGGTATTGATTCTATAGTTCAGCCTACTATTATGCGGTTTGAGTCACCAGAAGGTCATCCTCCCATCATGCCACCTCCATATTATCCATACCCACATTTTCCATATCCCTTTCTACCTGCACCCACATCGGATGGTAGTTCTCAGACTCCCATACCTTCTTATTTTCCATTCCCACCATCCACTGTACATGGCACTATACCCCAATATATCCCACCACCATACCCATATCCATATCCACCCTCATCTATATAGGGTTATCCTTCTACAGTATAGAGTACTCCTACTATAGATATCCCACCTACCACAGAGGCTACTTTCCCTCTAGACGCTGCAGTTTAGGGTTCAGCAGATCCCCCATCTACTAGTATGTGTTTAAACATTACTATTAGTGACTAATGATAAATTCATACATATTATTATCCTTTAATACTTTTTTACATGACTAGCCCCAGTATCCACCAGACGATGAGGCCGCATAAAAATGTGAGAGGTTTGGAATCAACATACAAAAATCATGGTTGAATACAATGAGGATGGAGCTATAATTGAAAAAAATGGTATAGAATGTAAAAGCTTTATGGGAACACTTTCTAGACATACTAATATCATTATAGTTCAACCAATAAGTTAGAGGGAAGTTGGAGAAAAAATAAAGGACAATGCCTGGGAAGATATCTGGGTAAGTAATGTTAATCACCTTTTATATATATTAATTTATAATATTTTCTTTACAAATATTTTTTCCATTGTAGCTCTGATATAATTTTCCTGATGGAAAAAATGCCAAGGATGCAAGGTTAATGGATTTAGGTGAAATGTGGCTAGCGTACAAGTATGAATTATATATTTGTTAGAAAAAGAGAGTTGACATGGAGCTTTAAGAAGTACCAAAGATTCATGATTGCCAAATATCGTAATACAAAGATATGATTGACTATTGTAAGAGTCAAGAGTTTATGGTATTTGTTAAATTTATATATATATTCATTTATTTATTTGAATAAGAGTTTTATTTATGTTAATGAAATTATATAATTATTTGTTTATAGGATAAATCATACAGAGATAAAAGAAATAAGAGTGGAATGAAACATGTTTATACTCTTGGACACACTTCATTCCCAGATCTTGAGAAAACAATGGTAATTTAATATTTAAAATATTCAAATTTGTTTAGTGTAATTTTTTGACTTCCAATTTTGATTTATTTTTTTTGTTTTTTCCAGAAAAAAGAATTGAATATCAAGGGTCACTTTCCTCTCTCAACTTTTTTTTGTATAAGAATAAAAATAAAGATGGTACTGTGCCAAATACTGACACCAAGAAGGCGATTGTAAGTATATTTAAATTTCTTTTATTTTGACTGAATTTAATTCCTTATATTATTTATCATTTTAATTTATGATATATATCAATAAAGAGAATGATTTGGAGACATTGGCAGAAAAATAACCTGACAATTTGGGCTCGAACGATCATCTACACCAGGTTTTAGGAGACGAGAATCAGGGAAGAGTACATTGTCGACCTGGGAAGAAGATTGTACCACCTCGATACTGGTCTACTGAAAATGTTTCTTTGAGTTCCAATTCCGATTTGGTCATAGTGGAATAGATGAATTCCATAATCAAAGAAGCAACTCAAAAAGTAGAAAAGGTGATATTTGAATATATAATGAAAGTTATGCCTGCCATTTCTTCTACACTTTCACCAGAAGCAGTTGTAGCAGTTGATGTATGTTTGACATCGGTGACTTCTGATAATGTAGATTCTTCTGCTAGAGTCGGAGCTGGAGCTGGAGCCAGAGCTATAGCCGGAGCTGGTCTCGGTGTCTGTACTGGTACCGATGCTGATGTTGATGATGATGCTGGTGGCATAAGAGGTGCTGATGGTGTTTCTATAGGAGGAATGGATGAGGGTTATCATGAATCTAATGATATTGATGTTGAGACTCACTATTGATGTGAACTATATTTTTGGATTGTTAATATGTGTAATTTTATTATACAGTGAGGTTTGATTATGGTAATACTAAATTGTGTTGCGGTGTTTCTGACTGTTTCTACATATATTGAATTATGATATTATGAGATATGTTGGTTTATGTAGTAGTTAAGTTTTATTATTATTATATTGAAATGTATCCTCCTCTGATGTGACCATTGTACCTCCTCGATGACGCTGCTCCAAGGTGGCCTCTCTATCTCCTCCAATACACCTCCGATGGTATGTAGTCCAATTTTCCATTTTTTTCTTAAGGTGGACACTCAATTAGTTTCACTAATCATATTATAAGTTTGATGACTTGTACTATTATGTAGGATAGTGATGCATGCTATGTATAGAACCAACATGAAAACATAGATGGTTCAATTGATTTTCTCCCATGACTTGCAACTGGGATTGACGTGAATATAAAATTAAATAGGTAATGGTTATTTTATACAATTTTTTGCAAGACATTAGTAACCATTTTTTGTTTTTTTAATAAAATTTACTTGGAATACACCATGCTTACAGAATTTTTGATTTTAAGGTTACTCATGAGTGCGCAATATTCGATCTTCTGGACATTGGTTTGTATCATGGTTGGATAGTTGATCCCTAGGTATGCACTTTTGAATCCTGTACCTTTATATTTCACTTATAACAAATCATACATTATATGCATACCTTAATCATATTTATTTATTTGAAAAATATGAATATTTTTGAATGAAATAGGTTAAATATGAATTGAAAATTGATATAATCTAATCATATACCAAAAGTGTACGAGGATAAGAAATTAATGTATCTAGAAAAGTGGTATATAGCATACAATTTATTAGATAATTAACCGAATAATAGATAATTACTATTTTTTTATTATTTTGACCCTTATACACTATATAATCTAGGCCTTACTTGTCTTTACTTAGTTTCCTGTAAGTCATCAATGAATTGGGAGTCTACATTCTTTGATAAGGATCTTCACACCCAACTTTAACTAATTTCCCATATTAATTTTTTCATTCCCTATTAAAATAACATCATATATGTCTTGACATGAAACATCTATGTAATTCCATTGGATTATTCTTATAAGAATGGATACAATACATTCTTTTCAACAATTGAATTTCTTGGTTGGATCAAATACAATAGAGTACACTGAGAAACTCTTACTTTCCCCCATATAGTATCTTTCCCGATACTTCAGATGATCTTTCCACTTCATAATACTGGAAGTGTCTCCATTGTAATGATAGAAAACTCAGTCATGGGTCTTATATAGAGTTGAATTAATCATTCTACCTATCCTCATATATACCCTTCTTCATTATCAATTCCTTGCACAACACATTTGGTTATGATGTCATATCAAATATCCTTACCTATAGTTTGATATCAGGATGATGGTATATCTACAACATACGAGCCTTTTGGGCTTTGATTCCAGCCAGAAATTGGGGAAATCAAAGCAGCTATATGGAAAATAATATTACAAAATGACATTTCTGAGGCTCTTCTGCATCTCCATAAACACATGGTAATAGTCCAACATCATCATGTTAGTAATTTATTTTCATGGAAAACCTCCATGAATGTTTTCTATGAATGATAATCCTATATTCTATCTTGATTAATGGTATTCCACAATCAAATAGTTTATTTATGGAAAATGGAGGTCTCTAGCATCACTCTCTCATCCAAAAATGTCTAGGCCTGAGAAAAAATGAACTTGTTTTTTTTCTATCCAATCATTTTCATCCTACATACCTGTAATACATAGAAAGGGTGGTGGATGTGGGAGATTAAACACCTGATTATGTTTTCTCATGGAATTTGGAATGTTTCCAACTTAAATGAGAACAATCTAATAAAATCCTTCGTAAACTAGCTCTGCAGCATGAGTCACCAGAGACTATACAGGGTGGGGGGGCGGTGTGCAAGGGGGTATGGGTTGTGCAGTGTGGGGGGGTGTGTAGGGGGAAAGGGGGCTGTGGAGGGGGCAGGGGGTAGGGAGAGGGGGAGCTTTCCATGGGGCGGGAGGGGGTGCAAGGGGGAGGGGGCGGAGTGAAAGGGGGCATGGTCTGTATAAGGTGGGGGGGGGGGTAGGGTGGGGTGTGGAGGGAGGCATGGGGTGTGTTCAAGGTGGAGGGGGAGGGAGAGGGGGTGATATCTAGGGGGTGGGAGGGGGGTGTGTAGGGGGGGTGTGAATTAGTGTTTTCTTTTTTAGGAATTCATTTTCTTTCAAATTCAGACTCTCCAACTTGTTAAGACTACACACCTAATATTATAACTCTATATTCTCAAAACTTCTAAAGGGAAATTCAAAAAAAATTAGTATAAAAAAAACCAAATTATAACATCATCAAAGTAATCAGTATTTAACTAAATGAAAACCAAAATATTCTATATTAAAATTGGATAACATATCCTCATGTCTTCTATATCATCACTCCATTTTCCAATGATCAGGAACATCCACCACATCCATGTTGAACTTTCCCTTTTTGTGTACCAGGAATAAGAAAATCATTAAATGACATGTCAATGGTATAGTGTGAGAAATAATTACTAACAGGTTTTCACCATGTGTGTCATAATCAATACCATAAAAATTTACCATTTATATTGTCAAATAAAATTAAACAAGGAATTTAATTTCATTTTTCATATTTTTAACCAAAACCTGAGTTACTAATCAATGTATTGAAGATACGTCTAAATATTTTTCAAATTGATTTAATGAAAAATTTAATGAAAAATGTTTATATATATTATTTCACATGAATAAAATAGTTCATAATTAAATGGAATTTATATCAAATAAAACAACTCATAGTTAAGAACCATGTATGAAATCTCCATGGCAATTTCTCTATTATTTGTTGTATTATGAAAAGTTCATGATAGGCTGTGTCTGTGGATGTCTAGGGGGTGTCCAGGCGGGGTGTCTAGGGGGGGTCCAGGGGGTGTCCATGGGATATCTAAAGGAGGGGAGGGGGTTCCTAGGGGGTGTCCTGGGGGGTGTCTAGGGGGAGGGGGTGTCCTGGGGGGTGTCCAGGGGGTGTCGAATTGGCCGGGTCTTGCGTATGGTGAAAATGTTACTATTTATACATTCTAATTACTTTCTTGTGATTTTTGATAGGCACTGTTATAATAATGAGAAACAACTTGAATTTAAAATCTGACATGGTGGAGGTGTCACAGGAAAAATTGCTCTCCTTTGTTGTAGAATGCTTAATCGATTCAAATAGTAATGTCAAAGTAATTTCCTTGCTTTGGGATTCTTGATGGATTTTAATTTTCAATCATTTGTTAATTTAGATTACTTGTATTGATTTTCTGGATAGGTATTAATTATATGAAGAAAAACAACAACAAAACATATCCCATGGTTATGAATTTGATCATATATATAAGGATCCTCTTGTGCGTGGCTTGACTCCTTTGAGGTAGAGTCCCTCTCCTTGCCTCTTTAATTAAAGAATTTTTTAAATTGCATTTAAATTCTTTCTTAATTCTACTTATTTATATTAAATTGAAATTATTAATCAAGTGTTAGTCAAAATAATTGTTTTGTTTGATAAACAAGTCATATTTTTGTAATAAAACCCCTCCAATGGAGGTGTGCTGTCTGCGAAAACTCACAGTGGTAGTTTATGCTTATATAGCTTGTTTGAAATTATTGCATTTATGTTTTCCATTTTAATATTTACCCCTTATTCCCTCATTTGAGACACCACGGGAATCTTAAAATATTTTTTTGACTCACAGGGGTGTGTGCAGGGGTCAGGGAGGTGTGAAAGGTGGGGTGGGGGTGTGTTGGGGGTCTGTCTAGGGGGAGTCTGTCCAGGAGGGGGGGTGTCTATCCAGGGGGGCTATCCAATGCGGGGGGGGGGGGGTGCAAGGGGGCTGTCTAGGGGTGTTCAAGGGGGGTGTAAGGGGGCTGTCCATGTGGGTGCAAGGGGGCTGTCCAGGGGGGGTGCATGGGGGTGTAGGGGGGTGTCCAGGGGGTGTAAGGGCTGTCTAGGGGGTGAAATAGGGCTATCTAGGGGGGGGGGGTGAAAGGGCTTTATAAGGGGTGCAAGGGGGATATACAGGGGGAAAGTGGGTGTAGGGGGCTATCCAGGGGGTGCAAGGGCTGTCTAGGCTATCCAGGGGGTGCAAGGGGGCTATCTAGGGGGTGCAAGGGCTATCCAGGGGGTGCAAGGGCTGTCTAGGCTATCCAGGGGGTGCAAGGGGGCTATCTAGGGGGTACAAGGGCTATCCAGGGGGTATAAGGGGGATGTATGGGGGGGGGTACAGGGGGAGGGGGTGAATTAGTGGTTTCTTTTTTAGGAATTTCTTTTCTTTCAAATTCAAAATCTCCAACTTGTTAAGACTACACACCAAATGAAGTCTTAATACACCGTAGGATAATATTTAATCTTCCTCCATGAGCTTGTAGGTTCAGATTTGATCATGTATACTTAAATTATCTTAGAAAAGAATTGAAGATGTCTATATACCTTGATCAATTTATTTTGATAACATGTAATGACCAATTTCCTTAGTGAAACAATTCTCGGGTTATGATTTCTTCTATCTAAGGTAATGACCTCAATAAAATGCATGCAAGAGGTGAACATAATGTTCTTCAATATTTTATTTAATATATGACTTTCACAATACCAAATTACTTATTCAAGAATAATAAAATAGATTTAATTACATAAAATTCATGCATGGGATGCATGGAATCCAAAAAAATTAACACAATTGTTTATATATTATATTAATTTATGTGTTATTTAATAACTTGTTTTAGGTATGTCAATTATGCTTGCATGAATTTAAGGGTAGCATGAAACCTTTGTCTTTCTCTCTTATTTGTTGTATTATATAAATTTCATGGTCTAAGAAATGTTATGTGATCTATTCACTATATTTTAGTGAACCATATGTGGATCAAAAATGTTTTTTTCATAACCAAAAGGATTATTTGTTAGATATCCAGAATTGTCTGTGGATAGTTGTCTCAATGTCTTCACAAGAACTGGATTTCTTATGTGAATGATTTCACATGATTGGATGTGTCTGTGGATAGGGATGCATTTTATGAAGAGGACCAAAAAAAACATAGCTCATTCTTATGAATGTGAGAATATATATAATGATCCTTTTGTGTGTGACTTGACTCATTTGAGGTAGAGTCCCTCTCATAGCCTCTTTAATTCAAGAATTTTTGAAATTGCATTTAGATGCCTTCTTAATTTTTCTTGTTTATATTAAATTTCAATTATTGATCAAATGTTAGTTAAAATAACTGTTTTTTTGATAAACAAGTCATGGTTTCGTAATAATACCCCTCCAATGGAGGTGCGCTATCTGTGAAAACTCACAGTGGTAGTTTATGCTTATATAGCTTGTTTGACATTATTACATTTATGTTTTATATTTTAATCCTCACCCCTTATTCTCTCATTTGAGACACCACGAGCATCACCAAATATATTTTTTGACTCATAGGGGTGTGTGCAGGGGGCAGGGGGTGTGCAAGGTGGGGTGGGGGTGTGTTGGGGGGTCTGTCCAGGAGGGGTGTCTGTCTAGGGGGGGCTTTCCAAGGAGGGGGGGGGGGGATACTGCCGGGGTGGGGGTGGGGGAAAGGGGGCTGTCTAGGGGGTGTTCAAGGGGGGTGCAAGGGGGCTGTCCAGGGGGCATGGGGGTGTAGGGGGGCTGTCCAGGGGGTGAAAGGGTTGTCTAGGGGGTGCAAGGGGGCTGTACAGGGGGGTGCAAGGGGGTTGTCCAGGGGGGCATGGAGGTGTAGGGGGGCTCTCCAGGGGGGTGCAAGGGCTGTCTAGGGGGTTTAAGGGGGGTGTATAGGGGGGGTGTGAATTAGTGGTTTCTTTTTTTAGGAATTCCTTTTCTTTAAAATTCAAACTCTCCAACTTGTTAAAAATTCACACCTAATGAAGGCTTAATCCGCTATAGGATAATATTTAATCTTTCTCTATGAGATTTTTGGTTCATATTTTATCATGTACACTTAAATTATCATAGAAAATAATTGAATATTTCTATATAACTTGATCAATTAATTTTGATAAACATGTAATGACCAATTGTCTTAGTGAAACAATTCCCGGGCTATGATTCCTTCTATCTAAAGTAGTGACCTCAATAAAATGCATGCAAGAGGTGCACATAATGTTCTTCAATATTTTATTTAATATAATACTTTCACAATATAAAATCTCTTCTTCAAGAATCATCAAATAAATTTAATTAGGTACACTTTAAGCATGGGATGCATGGAATCCAAAACATTTACACAGTTGTTTATAAATTATATTAATTTATGTGTTATTTAATAACTTGTTTTAGGTATTTCAATTATTCTTGCAAGAATTTATGGGTAGCTTGCAACCTTTTTATTTCTCTCTTAATTGTTGTACTATGAAAAATGCATGATCTAATCAAGGTTATGTGATCTATTCACTATCTTTGAGTGACCCATATGCGGCTCACCAAATGTTTTTTCATAACCAAAAATATTCTTTGTTATATATCAAGAATTGTTTGCGGGTAGTTGTCTCAATATATTCACAAGAACTAGATTTCTTGTGTGTATGCTTTCGCCTGATAGGGGGCTGTACAGGGGGTGCAAGGGGGGCTGTCTAGGGGGTTCAAGGGCTATCCAGGGGGTGTAGGGGGGCTGTCCAGGGGGGCATGGGGGTGCAGGTGGGGGGGGGAGGGGGTATCCATGGGTGAAAGGGCTATCAAGGGGGGTGTAAGGGGGATATCCAGGGGCATGGGTGTGTGTGTGTGTGGGGGGGGGGGTCAAGGGGGTGCCAGGGGCTATCCAGGGGGGGTGAAAGGGCTGTCCAGGGGGTGCAAGGGGGATTTCTTGGGGGGCATGGGGGTGTAAGGGGACTATCTAGTGGGGGAAAGAGGGCTGTCTAGGGGTTGTTCATGGGGTGAAAGGGGGCTGTCTAGGGGGGTGCAAGGGGGATGTCCAGGGGGTATGGGGGTGCAGGGGGCTATCCAGGGGGTGAAAGGGGGCTGTCCAGGGGGGGTATGGGGGTGTAGGGGGGTTGTTCAAGGGGGTATGTGGATTTTTTTATGAAATGTGAAGCCCTATAACCATAGTTTTAAACTGTGGATAAATCTATATAGCCATGATTCAAAACTGTGGCTATTGTCCTTGTGTGGATTAATTGTTCTACCACAGTTTGGAACTGTTGCTGAAAACCTATAGCAAAGGTTTTAAACCATGGCTACAGGTCTTGCCCTATAGCCATGCTAATACCAGCCACGACCCATTGAGCGATGGATATAACCTATAGCTACAGTTTTGGGGCTTATATCCATGATTTGAAATAGTGTCTATAGCCTAAATTTCTAGTAGTTTTATATAAAAATATAGGTGCATAACTTGGCATGGGTCTCAAAGAAGGAAAATTGAGACGAAAGTACTTTTGATTTGGTGACTTTTAAACAAAAATCCATCCAAAAGAAAGATAATAGAATGTATATGTAAATAACCATAACTTTAATAGAAATAATATTATAATACATTCATGGTCAGTATATACACCACAAAAGATAAAAAACGGGTGAACATGGCATATATCTCACAGATATAAAAGGTGAGATGAAATTCCCTTACATTATGTTATGACTCTCATCGTACTAGTAAAAACATACTGTATAATAAATGTAATTTTATTATAAATCTTTTAAAAAACCATATTCTTCCATTTAATATCATATACGGTTTTATTATGACTTTTTTTTACTTTCTTGTTAATAATTCTCCGTTAAGGTTTCACTTTGGGTAACATTTGCTTTGTTCTTGGCATGTGTCTTAATTTGTTATATCTTTGGTAATTATAATTATATAATGATTTAAAGAATTTAAAACACGATATAAATATAATTTATGTTATGTATCTATGTATTATAATAATATATTTAATATACAAGTATTAAATGGAATGCACCATTCATGGAGATGGTAAGCCGTACGTGTGCATGAACGTGTTTATGTTTTGTTATCTTATTCAAAGAAATAAATAAAATGAAATATATGTATATATGTATATAAAATCATTAAAGTATCCTTATTATTTCATATATATCATATAATTTCACTTAACACATCCTTAATAAATTCTGAGTAGTTTGTGAATGAATGACATCGCTTTAAGTGGGCAGTAGTCCACACTTCCTCAAATGAAATTATCATCTTTACACCAAATGGAAAGTATAAAGATATTATTTGAAAAAGTGTTAAATATTATTAAAGACATAATAAAAATAATATGTAACATTTATAAACATATTTACAATGATAATTTCTAGCATGAGAGGCAGTAAAAGAAAAATGAATAACCATCGTTTAGTGAGGCGGTAGTTCGCCTTACACCTAAACAATATGTTCATTACCCATTAGATGGATATGTGTGTAAATGTAGGTAGAAAAATTAGAATAGAAAAATATTTGTATATTTAGGGTACTATTTCTGTTATACAATCCTGTAATATGAAGAGTTGAAAGAGTGGAGAAAGAAAATAAATGAAAGGAGTTTGAGGGAGGGTGTTGCCTCTTAATCAGGTAATTCCTTTTGGTTTGTACCAAAGGGATTCCATGGAAGTATTTATGACCAAATGGATGATTTATGGAGTAATTGATGGATTTTTAGGATCAATTTGGGAATATATTGGATGATTCTAACTGTCTTGTGATTTGTGAAGAAGTGAGAGGAGAGGTGGCCTTTTTATAGTGGAGGAGTAGTGGCACCCTTGTAAATTATGGGAAATGGAATTTGATACATGTTTTTCCCATGTCATGCAGATCCAACAATGGAAAAAATTTGATACAAGCGAGTATAAGGTCAAAATAATTCCATACAATGGATCTTGAAAAGTTTCTCAGTCGATTTGGGTCTTAAATTTAAGGTTTTGTAATTTGTTTTCCTGATTTTTCTTTTAATCATTGTAAATAATTTTAACATAATTTGCTAATGATTTTGGTAAAAATTAATTTTTAACATATTAGACATCATAAATTATCATTAATCCAAATATGGAATCAATTTTTCATAATTCAAACCACATAAGTGTTAGAAATTAATTTAAAATTAATTCCATAAATAGGACGACATTGCACATTTTTAGAGTAAAAATGATCAAATGTTCACTATGTTTTATATCTAATTTCAATGTGAAATTGGTTATGACTCCATAAATTTGATTAATTGATATAATATGATCTAAATTAAATTATAAACCAATTTAAAATTTATGTTATCTTTATGAATAAATTATATGAAAAATAAGTTTTGAACTAAAATACATCATTTTACACTATTCATTAAGAAATGAAACTTCATAGAAAAGTACCAAAATTTTTACCTAACATAATTATTATGTTCATATTTCAAAAATAGAGTTTATTTTGATGTATTAAATTTATAAATTTTCCAAAAATTATATTTAAAATAATTTCTCTCCTAAAAGGTGACAAAAATACCTTAATAAAAATATATGTTTTAAGCATAAAATTGGGTTTGTTCTTATCATATGTCTATCAAATATATTGGATGAATATATAAAAAGTTTTATTGAATATATATAATATATATTACATAAATATCACTCACTAATGGTAATTAATTTTATATAATTGGGTAAAATAACTTTGTGACTATAAAAATATTAATATTTTTCTTTTATATTCAATCAATTTTCATAATCATTTATAATTAATTGGTAACCTATGAAGTCATATTATATTTTTTTAACCATATATTTTCATAAATTCGGTAATAATAACCATAACCAGTAATTTAACATCTAGGTTATATTTTATTATATTAAATAATAATATTTGAATAATATATTATTGTTCGGTAAAACTCGGTCATGTGTGTTATGCAAGACATCGAGGAATGTCATTGCAGCGTGTAACAAAATATTACCTTGGTGTTCCATGTATAGTAATATAAATTTATGTTGTGTTTAGTGCATGATTAGTATGGTGTCGCGAATAATGTAATCCATACCTAGTACTTTAATATAAAATAAACTATTTTCAGTGTTGTGTGAAATGTAAAATAACAAAAAGATTAAATTAATTTGGATAAAATAATTCAAAAAAATCTCAGGGTGTTACAATCTGAAAAAATATGACTATATATCCTCAATTTTAGATGTAAAGGAACTTGGAAATCACCTACCATCAAACACAACTTGCTTATGGAAGATATGGTTCTACTAATTGATTTTTTGGATGTTGTTTCGACCATTGGTAGCAACTACTAATTCGATCATCCATTTCATAATTAAGGTGAATAGATTGTCCTGAGTGTGAAAAGTAGGTCCATTAACCTGAAAACCCCATGATGTATGCATGGGAATATTGAAAGGGAAATCGAAGGGAGAGATGGATATTGTGTCACCAGGACAACTCCTATTTGAATTAGATTGTCAGTTCTTGATTTCTATTCAAACTGTAAGTATATCATAACAAAATCTATTTTTAAAAACTCATTTGGTTCCATGGTCAAAGGAAATCCTAGAATATATCCTATAGTTCCACTATCATATCCCTTCTCTTCCCATTTTTACCATTTGACCTGCACACCATCCTTTTCTGATAACCCATATGATTTTCAGGCCATAACTCCAATAACGTAGTCCCACATCTCTGATATCACACATAACGTTTCACCAACTTGACCACCACTGTCTCTTCTCCCATTTATGCTTGAAAAAGTTCCCGTACTTTATTGACTCTGATGAACAATGTTTTATGACAGTACATAAAATTATGGTTCTACCCCAGCTTCCTAGATTCCCCCCTATGATCCCCAATTATACCTATTCACACATTCCTTTAAACTAATGATTTTGTGTTTAGTACATGACCATTACCAATCTATTGGGATATCAAAGTGAAAGGGTACTACATGTGTTGGGATAGTGCATCAGGAAATAGACATTGGTACAAGCCAAGGCATTTGATAGTGGAGTGTGGTCCATCAATTATTTAAGTATGACTAGCTCCCCTGTCTTCGAAATGATGAGATGGATGGATTACTAGATCAACCTCAATAAATCTATTTTAATGATGAGTACCTCTATTTGAGGCCCCAGGTCAATGTATTTTATCTTTTTAATTTTTAATTCAACTTGTTAGTGATGAAACACATACATTCCCTTCTTTGTGATTGGTGAAAATCTGCACTTCAATATGAAGGACTCTGATCCTAGGTTGTGATTTGAGGATCTACTAACTAATGAAACCTTTATAGAGCACAATATTCCTTTAGGATTTCGTTATTATTTTTGGTATCTTTGTGTATATTTTTTAGGTTTCCAGGGTCTTACAAGTCTTATTTAAATATGGTGATGTATTTTAAATACTACAAAGGAATGTTGGAACCCTTATTATAAATTAGTTTTTCTATTTTTGTATGATTGAATGGTGAAACATGAAAAATATTATTTTATTTCCCTTTAGTTGAGTATTTAAAACCCTTTCCTAATAGTCAAGTGGAAAATTCTCCTATCAGACATGTGAATGTATTTTTTTGACTCAATAATATGACCAAGCTATTATTGCACATGTACTTAGGCATCAGGCAGGTATTCAGTCACATCTCATAAAAACATCTTTCTATTTAGTCCTTCATTCAGACTGGCCATTTTGGATTATCCAGTCTTCCTTACCCCTGCATGATGGCTACCGTAAATAAAATAATGATAGAAATTTTACTCAAATCATTATCACTTTATTAATTTAAAAATTTGATCATAGAAGAGAAAATCCTAAATAATGTGACTCTTCCATACAACTTGAAACTCTTCTCTCCATCCCCCTTGAATCAATGAATCTGTGGGTTTCTTTATTAAAACTTATAAGTGAAAATCTAATACCATCCACTTCTTTTTCACATCCTTATCCCTCCTTAAAACCTAAACATCACCCAATAATACAATTTCCTATTATCTAAATTAATCATAACAAAAAACATTCTTATATTTCTCTACACATGCTCCACTTATCCTCAGTTCCAGAACTGGGATAAAAAATGAGATAAAAGAGATGAACATGTTCTATGAAACCACACACCACCTTGAAAAAATTCTCCACATTATTAGAATAAAAAGAAACATTACATAGAAATAAAATGATCCAATATTATCAAGCATACCTATATTATACTGAGAGTGGTTATGAGCTACCTATTAGATTGAATAGTGAGTAATGGAACAATATGGGAATTTCCTCTTTTATGGTATATAATGAATCACGTTCCAGACCAACATCCCTATGTGTAGAGCATTGGGAAATGGGGTATCCATCAGGGAAAGGAAAAAAGTAATGATACATGTGAAATAGAAACTGGGATCTAAATGCATTGGATCATCAATTACTCGATGGGCTATTTTTCTCCACAATCTTTCCATTTTGTATTCCCCAACATCAATAGGAACCTTTGAAGAATTGACTTGAGAGTAGGAATATTTTATTTCTCTATCTATCAGTACTCTACTCAAACAATTTTGTACCCCCACCTACTATAATTAGGATCATGGGGTAATCAACCTCTTTCTCTTGAGTTCAAAACCCAGGTAAAACATTTCCCATATAGTATACTATCCCAAATCCATTCCAACTAAACCACCCATTTAGATCCAATCAATAAATTTTATCTCATACCTTATATATTTTTCCATGGTCCATCCCACCATAGCGTGATCAAGTATACTCTAGTTGAATAGGATTTTAGGTGGTTGGAATTGGTTTAGTGGTCAAAGAAATTGAAAAACAAAAGAACATTATGTACTTTTCTAATATTGAATTCTATATCAATGAAACCTAGTATGTCCGAGATGAAGTCATACTCTACACTCTAATCTATTGTGGCAATCCAAAATCCCACTATGAGATGTTTTCTTAGTTTCAGTTTACTTGAATGAATTGATCATTCCAATTAGATTCCCAATGAACACTAGTACCATGCTATGACTGGTGAGTGAGTGTAAAACCTCCTACCACTATTCTGATTAACCCACTCGAATGGATGTTGTACCTTGTAGATTACTATCCAAACACACTAATATATATACCATATATCTCCCTAGAGATCATTAGAGTTTCTATAGTTTCTAGTAGTTTTATAATTCACAGGTCATGGTATGATAGCGACACCAGGCTCCCACCATGATCTAGAGATTGGTTGGTGATGAACATGTGATCATCAATTTGAGAAACATACTTTTGTACTAGGAAACCCTACTGGAAGGAGGTTAAACCCTTCCAGCAATGTCTTATAGTTTTCAATAGAGCAATAGCTTCTTCCACTGATGTTATTTGATCTGGGAAGTAGTGGTCATGTGATACCCCAAATTCCAACAATCATTAAGTTGTTGCCTAAAAAATACCCATTTCCATAATATGTCTATAGTAGAAGTCATTAGGATTGGTGTTACTAATTGAATGACCTATTCAACACTGAAGTTGGTACTCATAGTGTATGGTGTTTCTGATTCTCAATGATTTCCTTGAGGATCTAAAACCATCCGAAGTTCTCACCTTAGACTCTATCAAGTACATCACCACCACCCCCATGATCATTATTCTTGATATGGCACTGTCGATACTTAACCCTATGGTGGATATTACCCCCCTTTAATTAAAATACACATTCACGTGGTTTATACCAACTCTAATGTGAATATCATGCCAACCTAAGAATAATGAACCACCATTTACATTAGAATATCAGGATTGATCCATCCATATGAGCAGCCCCATGAACCTAATGTAGTCATTTTTATTTTCATTGTGGATTGGAGGTTTCATTGTGATGCAGATCAACCTTTCATAGCTCTATATAAAATCAAGGAATTGTCTTCTATGAAAATCAAAGTGGACCCAACTTGAGATGCCTATATTTGGATTAGACTATTATAGTAGACTGATGAGGAAATCTCCAAACATATATGGTATTTTTCTTATATATTTATTCTCATATGTTGAGTACGAGTCTGGTTTGGAGTTGAGATGTCAGTAGAGCTCAAAAAATGGGGTTCAAAAGAATCATAAAATAAATATGTGTTGGGGGTCACCACAAGGTGTCACCACATAAACATCTCAATATAAAAATTTTGGTCGAATGAAACAAGGTACGCTGACACTTCATGGGTGTTATATGGTTACGATAGACTGTATAATAGGTTTTATGGATAGATAGCACAATGAGATATAAAATTCACCCAAAGTCACTAAAATATCTTGTAATGGTGGGTTCCTAATTTTCTCTAAGGGGAAGTGGCATACAAGGGGTGTTTTTAAAGAAAAAGGGGTGGTGTGGTCAATTGATTCATTAGGCATAGAGCAGGGGGAGTAGAAGAATTAACATTGGAAATAGAGTGGGGGGGATCTACTCTATTTGGAATGGATAGTATGGAATGGAGTGTTCGATGGATCAAATTTTAAACAACATTTAGAAGAATTAAACAAGGTAATACCATACGATTTTGGATCAATGACACAATTAGAGTAGATTATTGTGGTCATGGGGAAAATGTGGCAGTTTCTTCATCATTATATATATATGTATAAGTGAAATGGATGGTAATGGTGTTAGATATAATCTATTATTGTTGTATATTAATTTAGTGGATGAATTATACTATATTAGATCACTAATGCTGGGTGGTTGGTAGTGGGGAAAAGGTGAATTTTTAGGGCATGTTCATTTTAGATGGTGTAGGAAAAGGGAACATTAGGGGTTGATTTTCCACACACCAATTCAATTATAAACTTAATTGAGTACTCTAATATAAATAAGTAGTACATTTTTATCACTGTTATGTTAGAGTATTGAGGTTTAATAAGACAAGAAAGTGGTCACTTGACTCATGGTGTTGCCATTGGAGGGTCTCATGATACTGTAGGCAATGTGTGGTGGTGGCAGCATTCAAACACTATAAATGGAGGTCGATAGACATGGTGGTGGTATTGGATTTGAGTAGGTAGGGATATCAATACTATAATCTAATAGACTCCTTTCAAGTTTAGATGAGCCAAAGGTGGTTATAAACAGAGTGATGATACAAGTACTAGGTGATAAGGGAATCAATTTCCTCCTATCAACACTATATAGACAACCTTGACATGTTTCTATGATTCCTTGTTCAATAGTGGTATTTGGATCTCCAACTAGCCATTCTCATGGGATTAATAGTATATGTACAAAGGAGATGGTATGGACTATTATAGGAGAGTACTAATTATGGCCCCTACCACACTTATTGATTGGGTACCTCTTTCCACTTCATTGGTGGTTGACTTGATTGGAGGGTGCTGGTGGGTTGAAAGGTTAGTGTGATCTAGAATGACCAGTGAGCTGGGGGTGATATGATCCACATGGACAATGATTCCTCCAACTTCTTAAAGGTTAAAGAGGGGAGAGTGATGCAGTTTAGAGTGAATGGTGGATTTAATTTAAACTTGAAACAATGCTAAAATTCCAATGTCATCAATATTAAGAATGGTTCAATTTCAAGTAGTTTCTAGGTGGTGTGCCTTTGACCCATGAAATTTCCATAGGAATTAAATTGTTATCCTTTTTATATTGGTAGTACCCAAATGGTCCCTAATGAGAGATGTGTGTTGGGAGTACAATGTATAAACATACCATCAACAACATGCATACGAGCCTTCAAGTTCATCAAATCAATATCCCCACCAAGTTTTGTAGGTTGACATACTCAATTCGAGGTGTGGGAGAAGGTTTTTTGTATGAACTCATTGGTAGTTTCACTATAATTTAAATTGTGTCATCAACTACCAAGGAATGTTCAGAACATAAAATCAACCATCTGCCAATGCCAACTGCAATTAGGATTGTGGAACAAGAAGAGAATTAACTGGAATATATATATATAAAATTTGTTGAAAATGGGAAATCAAAAGTCATAACTAATACATGTGAAAAACATAAATGACTGATTGAATGGAATTGGCGGTCTAGTTGAAATTCCTTCATTATTTCCCCCTTTGGTGAAAAGGAGCATCGATGTCTATCCAATGGAATCAAATGAAAGAAACTAGATTGGACATGTTTCTAGTTAATTTCTTAATTTTTGGTTCCATTCCACAGGTAATTAGGTAGGTTAGAAACTCGGTATTGGTGAATAGGTTTCAAATTAAGAAGGCATTTCATCACATTGGTCCTGGAGATACCATTTATAGTTTATCCCTAGTTGAATTGACCTTCTAGAGGTCCATCATTATGAAGTTGGAAGTGGAAAGTAGAGACAAATAAATATAGAAGCACCCCCCATTTCCACTATTCTAGAACCATCAATAATTGGTCTAGGCTACTCAAAAAAGGATTTTGGTGTTCATCACATGATCAGTTGGTTACGATTGGTTAGGTCATCTCTACATATTTCCTTTAGACTATCCAACAATCTAGCTTTTAGATCTAAAGCATCGTATTTCTTTATAGGAAATTCCTTCACAGTCCAACACTTCCACTTGAGTATACACAATAATTTTTTACTTCTAAGACGATTGATCAAAACCAATCCCATGACATCTTTGTTCAATGAATTCACCCAGTTCACCCACCAATGATGATTATGAATAAAGATATGGGTACTCAACTAATTTATTTATCATATCCCAACCTCTATTATATAATCTTTGGGAAGTGCATACACCAATTAGATATCAACTGAATACCATATTCTAATCATTATTCAGAGTTGAATGATACAACACCTACAACTGTGGTATGATAAACCCCCTTCCAAAGTAATAATACGGGCAGGAAAAATGATCTAGGAAGGAAAAAAAGTATGCTATGATCTATATAGTCATGAGACTCTAATGGAATTTCCTATAATATGAATCTAGTGTTTCAAGTCACCTGATACCAAGGGGAAAGTATGTGCTGCTATGACCAAGGTGGTGGAATGAAATAAAAATAACAACTTGCCTTTCAACTAAAAAATGAAGGATGGGGGTGAAGTCCAAGATTACAGAGCTTCATGGATGTAAGGATCAATACTATACTATAATAGTCTAATCAAATATCATTAATATATAATAATAGTTCATTTTATGACCATGAATCTCAAAAACCATTCCAATTTCTAGCTTTCTATTGAACCATGATAACACCGAGTGGTGTGCTAGTACTAATACGTCATATTCTTCCATTAACCCATTGAAATGTCTAAATAGACAGATTCATAAAAATGTGAGGTTTTTTATTGTTAAATTAGTTGGTATTGGGTTATTGGAATTTATTGGGTGGTATGGGAATAAATATGTGGATTGTGATAAATATGAAATAGTGGTGGAAAAATTACTATATCGAGCTAATTAATATGATAGAGTACCTAGAGATTGGAATCATTCCTCTTGGGACTATGTTCATGAGAGTTACCATCTTGAAGGCACCATTCCAATCATTTATTCATTGTTCCCATCAAAATGATTGGTGAACAACTAATTATTGAAGGTCTAGATCTAATATATCCATATCTCAGATATGGGAATATGTTTAGGGGGTATAAGGACTGGTGGTTTGGTATGTTGTGCTTGGGATCAATTCAACTTTCTCTTTATAACCATCTTGAGGCCACTAGGACCACCAAATACTAGAAGGTATGCACCCACTTTTTTCTCTTGTCAACCTTGAAATTCTAGTTCAATTGATTTTTGTTGTATTGTAAGTTCAATGATAGTTTGATTGAGTTGGAAACTCACCTTTTTGACTAGCATTGTACCCATAGTGCCCTTAAAAAAAGATGGTGTTTCATTTTCATTCAATTCACCATGTGTGCGATTGGGTGGTGTAGTACACTTCATGGATTCTGTCTAGATAAGGGGGTTCAAACCTAATGAGTAGTATGGTAGGGTCAATATTTCAGCTTTTAGTAGTTAACTCGCAAAGCATAATTGCATAAGACATGTGAGGGTAGCTACGTGTAGGTTTAAGACCATTTTAGTTTTTTCAATTATTTGAACACATTCCATCTTCACATGATCTCCGAGAGGAGGAAGTAAACACGTTTTAATTTTTTAGTTAGATGGTAAAAGCATGAGTTTCTAGCATGCCATGTGAAGTAAGAAACTTGAATCGACTCATGACTTAATCTGCTCACCCAACCAAATCATCCCTGTTTTTTTTCTGGAAGATAATTGAGTATATAGAACCCCCTACCACGCTAGTACTACTACATAATTTCTTGGAAAATTAATTAAAGAAAAATTGGACTAATCTTCATGAAGAGTGGAGGCAGTCCTACCAAGGTTAAGAGTGGATGGGACTACTTCCTCATGTACTTATTGATTATATCCTACATGGGGATTTATTAAGATTGATGAATAAGCTGAAAATTATTTTTTATAGCCCCCATGACGCACCTCTTTTATTTATGTCAACTTTCAAGTTAGTATTTGATCATTAAATCTTGTAGTCCCAAGCAATGGTTTCTGAATTGATGTCCATTATTAAACTATCTATCATTGTAGGATTCTTATTCAAGATCAAGAATCACCCCTATCTCTATGATATTTGATTTTTAATTTGTAAAAAGTATGGGGTTGACTATGAAAATAAAAGCTATTATAAATAAATAATAGAAATAAAAGAAGGATACTGGGGACTATGGAAGGGAAGTACGCTCAGAGCCATATATCTAGAAATAGAAGCTTCATGTATCATAATTCAATCATGGTGAAGAGGTTCATATTGAATCTCATGAAATTTAGGACTCTACCAAACTAGGGAATTAAAGTACTCTCCTTTTAGAAGTATAAAGGTGAACAAATGCTTGAGTTATGAGTTATGGGTGGTGGAGTGCTCCTAACATTGACACATTCGGTTGGATCTTGTTAAAAAACCCTAAGATTAACCTATATTTGGATATTTTTACTAAAAAGGAAACCCAATATTTTTATTATAAATTATAGATAGTATGCCAGAGAAGATTATATGGCATCCTAAATGGGTACTTATACTTCTACTTCTTTCCGTGAAGGCAGATTGAGTAAAGAATGTCTATATGCTAGTTTCCCCCATCTCTTTCTTAGTAGACACTCTAATAGTGTTGGATATATTAGAATAAAAAAAGGAAAAAAACACCATCATATGCTTATGTAAAAAGTATTTGGTAAATAAGAGAGGTATTTTAATTCAATGAAGTCAGGGGCTTAAAAACTTAGGTTTAAGTACCCAGAGGTCTTGGGATAGGCTAGCGTATAGAAATAATTTGTTTCTGGGGCAAGATATGAGGATTTCAGGATGACTGATTTTGTAGGTACTCTTAGTACTCTCTTTTTGAATCCCCTAAAAGGCCTTGTGGTCATGGAATATGGAAATTCAGTCTTGCAGTATGGGAAGGAATGGGGAAGTTATGTGCAAGACTTAAGATAAATAGAAATGCTAATGTTACCATAAAATCCAATAACTCACTCTGATTGGTGACTCAAGACCACACCAAACTACATAGTCAAATAACAAGGGTGATCCTATTGTAGAATGAATTCTTGTTATTTTTGTAACACATAAAATGAGAATTTTCATTTAACCCATAAATTATTCATATTAATTAGAGGTATATCCATTCTAGAATACTCACCAGTTCCTCACTGGAATACATGAAATATCCCATGAAAATCCTAGTAATTTCATGGTTCTCAATGGCGAGTGAGTACATGTGATACATCAAGTATCCTAGTGAGTACATGGTCCTCATAGGAATACTTATACCTGGTCATTTCATGGTGCTCACTGAGCAAGGAGTTCCTATGATATGTGATTTAAGTGTCCAAGTGAGTGCTTTGTACTCTCAGAATAAGACATACTAGGGAATACCTAGTAATTTCCTGGTGCTCACTCACTAGGGAGTTCTTGGGAAAACCGAGGATAGAAGAAAGAACACGACCTGGAACACATTGGGTGAATAGGTGTGTAATACTCGGGATTGAGAATTTTTTCCAAACACTGTGAGAACTTGAGAAAATTAAATAAATAAGTTTTTACTATTTTAGGAGCATGTATCTGATTTCGTAGTTGGTTAGTGAATAATGGGACAATCCATTGATGTGTTTTTGGTCTTTTTGGATGAGTATCCATATTGGGAATGAGAACTATTGACTCCAGTTTTGGGTGGAAGTATTGGGTAATCTTGTTAAATGGGTCGATGACTGATCCAAAATGATAACATGAGTGAACCGATGGGTGAGATATGGTTGTAAAGATTTCGTAGTTGACTGGTGCAATATTGATCATTAAAAAACTATATTTGAGTCTCTAACTAGCTCTGTGCTAGTAGTCATGGTAAGATAGAGGATTGGGAAGTGTTATTCGGAATGAATGTGAACCATGGGAAAGTAGGTGGTGGTTGATTGGTAGGATTTTTTATTGCATTACTACCTATCCTTGCTTCAACACCAATTCAAATGGATTCACCCGTACATAGTGGAATACCTTGGTGTGTAGGGGTAAAATTAGGAGATAATATATGGAAAATTGATAAATCAAAGGAGATTATATTAGATATCCCATTAGTCCTAGTAGTAACTGATAAGAGTCATCCCTATTAGTGGGGATCAAACACTATTGAAACACTCCTCCTATGATGTATGGTCATACTAAAACTCAATGAAATTTATGAGGGCTAGATGAAGTGGTGGAGCATGTATTTTAATTCATTACAATGCATATAACCTTTTCCTCCTAAGTAGGAATGATTAATCTTAGGTAAAAGGGGAATAAATTTAGACTATGGGGTACTATCTAATTTAGACACATGTTCACACTTGTTCTTCACCTCTATCATCTGCACATCTAATGAGATAGTAATGTGTCATTTAGAAATAAGCTCAATCCTACCTAGTATGGTTTTTCTAATACATTCCATTAATTATAATATTTCTATACGCAAGAAGCTAGGATTGTACATTTAGGTCCATCCACTCTTTCATGGAAAAGTGGGTTCATGGTCCTTGCTATGTATACCATGAAAGTTGTGTGTATTTCATATTATTTAGTGGGAGCTATGAAGAACCTATAAACCCAAGGGAACTGAGTTCAACTAGAAACTTTATATTCTAGAATATATTGGTCATCAAATCCTTCCAAGAGATCAAGCTAGTTTTAAGGGTAGAAAATCGGTATCATCTATTATACTTAGGATGGCCATTAAAGTAGTTGATGTACTCATGTGTGTATCACCTACTCTTAAGCATCAATACTCTACTATAATATTGTTGGTATGATGGGGCTAGTTGAGTTGGTGGTGGGAAGTCTAGAAATAACCCAGAAGAGATGGCCTATTCATGGAGTTATAGTTGAGTTGATTTGGTTCTTAGGTGTGAGGGGGGACTGAGTTATGAGATGGTGTGTTAGTCACTTTGGACTACCACTTGAAAATATAGAGGTGGTGAGATGAAGTCAAGTCTTTAGGGCCTAATGATCTAGGTGACACACATTCTACTAGTAGTCATCCATGACAATGGGAATCATGGATGAATGGATAAGATAACTTGGTTCTAAGGCGAATTGGGTATAACAATCAATCATTCCAATTATTATATGCAATTTGGGACCAAAAATTTAGAATTTCTAGTGATCACAGAGTGTCATTACATGGTGAATATGTACCCTAGACTTGTACACACCACCATTAAACCCCTTTACTAGTTAGCACCTGACACATCGATCTACACCTTCGTCTTGTTTATTGATTCATGGTGCCATTTTATAGCTATGACTCCCAAAGGATAGAGGATGTTTATCCAATGTGTGTATGTTGTGGTGCTCATGCTCTGGTTCTATTCATGATATTTCTATGAAATTTTTCTATGGGTTGAATTCATAACATTGTAGCCACAAGGGATCTTATGGTTAGATTATAATGACTATACAACTATGATGGCACCAATAATCACTATATGGTGCATCCATGCATCCATATATGTGGAACCTTAGTTAAAACATTGAGGCATGGAATTAGAAAGTGTGGTTCAATAGTGTGAATCTCTACATCACATCATGGAACCTCTATGTTGGATTTTGGAATTTGAACCAATCAAACCTCCCTAGAATACAAGGGAAATAAGGACCATGGAATTCCAAGATCAATGCGTTCTGGCAACCTCAAGGCCCACTACTTTGAAAGGGTACACACATGGTGTATAGATGGAAAACTGAACTTGAATTGAATCTTAAAATATTGTCATTGAATTGGGAAAAAACATGGAGAGTGAAAACGAATTGGGGTGGAGGGTAGTTGACTATGAAAATGAGACCTGAGTTATTCATGTTTTGGCACACCCTGGCCCCACATGAAACACTACTCGATTCCTGGTGGTTCAAGTCGAATGAATAATTGGGTCCATTATGTACTTAGTTGTTTGGGAGACACGGTGTCAGATCCAATATCATGGTAGAGAGGTGTATGGGGTTATATTTATGTATTCATATATAAATGGGGTGAATTTAAATAGGTTGAAGTAATGTTTGGATCACCCATCCACCATCCTTTTGAATGTTAATTATTTTTCCATTTAGAACTTATATGTGTAAATATCATGTTCACCATATCAAGAAAAATGATGATTTTTTTCATTATTTAATAAATATTGAGGTATTACACCACCAATAACACTACATAATACCACAAAACTTCTTGAAATGAAAATTAAATCGTAAGAGATGAAATTGAAATAGTCGCATGAATGACCAATGGGGATACTAGTGCACTAATGGGTCTTGGGGAATATACTAGAGTTGGGTGGGTTAGGATGGTATTTTGGGAAGAAGTGTTAGTGTGTGTTTCAAGGGTGTAAAAAGGTGATAATATCATGTTTTAATGGGTAGGGTCTTGTCAATTTTGCACCTTAATGGAAGGAACTTGTGGAGCTCACCTATTTGTTAACCTTTCAGTATTCTAACAATGAGCTAACTGCCAAATCGACCTCAACTCATACCTGGTCTAATGATCTGAACTATATTTCCAAGATGTTCCCATGACCACCATATCAATGAAAATGGGTGGGTATCCCATTTTATTCTAGATACTCGAACTATCCTTGCTAAAATATGGTGTTGAACATGTGACAAACAAAGAGGAAGCATGACACTAAGTCAACTTCTCAAAGAACTATGAGAGAATAGTGAATTGAGAAAATATAATATAGTTATTATAGGGTTATATTGGTATCAATTGTTTTATAATCTTCATGATGGTGTGTTTATATGGATCAGGGTAATATAAAAAAGTTTAAGAGAGTTGATGGATTGGTTGGTTATCTTGCATGTGTGTCCATGTGACTACTATTTCACCTATGGGCCTTCAATATTAATTGGAGTGTACCAGTGGGAAGGGGATAGGTTGGAAAATCCACACCAATCCTAATAAAAAAGATAAAATTCTTATGGATTCCAACATTGGATAACTGATCTCTGACCGAATTGTCTCCCTTCCAGTTGAGATGTTACCACTATTACATTTAGCATTGCACCTGACTGCACCGACATGGTTGAATGGGGTCTGAAATTTTCTAGGTTGTGTAATGGTGTATGATCCACTTATCAATGAAACATTTAATTGGAAGGGGTTATCTATTATTGGGAAATTGGGAACATCCACCTACCCCATCAATTCTAGGGGTGAAAAATATGGTTCAAGTACAGCGGCGAGCAGTTATGGTATTTTCTACTCAAATGGTTGGAGTATCAAGGTTGGTACTTGAATAAAATAACTGAAATGACATAACTATAGTACCTGGACTGTAGATCATCAGATAAGGGGGAGCAGTAACTAGAGAGGTCCAAATGCCCAAGCCCCAAATATTACCACTGAACACAATTTCACAAGGATAATGGTCTATTTTCTCTACTACATCAGAACATGCCATGGAAAAAACCCAATAGGCCAGGTTTTATTTCCAACAGCATACATCCCTAATGAAAATAAAAATACCAATGGAGAAGGTGGAAAATATTCCATAGACAATTATATTACAAATCTAAAATATTGATAAACGTGATAAGACTCTATCTATGTTCGTGGATATCTGGTTGAACGTGCTAGGGACTAGTCTACGAGTTCTTTTTATGATGATATATCCACTACGAGAACTGAAACACCAATGTTTTTGACGCATATTAATTAGAAACTCGAATCAGATCAATGATGGAAATTGAAATATCTATACTACATTGTTTGGAACATTTCCATCTACATTAAAATAAAGCAACCATTCACCACCACTGAACCTACCCTATTTATTCTAGTACACTAGAAGTTCAATAGTGATATCAAAGAATAAGGATGATAAAATAAGCAATTGATGACTATAGTCGACTCTGAAGACAGCTTGGTCATTCCCAAACCAAAATTTCACTGTGTTCTCACTAACTAGAGAGTGCCTTAGATAAACGAAGTGTCCCAGACTAGTAGGGACCTACTATATCTTGATCTTACCTAGGATGATCTTGGATACATGAAGTATCCCATTGAATTATTGGATTTCCTACCAAGGCTTAGGGATCGAACTCGAGGTTCATGGAAGGAAGGTAAAGGGAACACATGTCTGAATCTAAAAATCACCTAATGACATTAAAACTGCATTTATTTATATTTAGAATGTAAACCATAAAATCCATTATACACAAGTGTTAAGAATTTAGACCAATAAATTGATCATAAAATCTTCCTCTTAGTTAGTATATTACCTATAATTTTACTCTAACCATCCTTCTTAACACCCCCTTCAATTTAGGACAAAGACCTACCTTTATTCCTAAACCGATGTTGTTTCTTTTTCTACACATGGCTAAGAATAACACGTCACTTAATCCAAGATTTTCTATTAAGAAACTATATCTCTCCATATTATATGTATTTCACATAACCTTAACTAAGATCAAAAGGTATTAAGGGTGGATTCCTTTATCACCATACTATTTGATATATATATATCCATATACAGTCTTTCCATCAATTTTTGAGTATAATAAAATGGACAGGGAAGACTCATTAAATCCCCACTCCTAGTATAGTGTTAGAATTGTGATATACTATCTATCCATCTTAGGAAACTATGGGAGCTCTTTCCATTTTCCTAGATAAGGGGAATGAAAGAGTCTCTCTTTTTTTATTTCCTTTCAATCATTCTTCTATCTGATCAAGCAGCATGATTGTATTTTAGCAAGGTGGTAGAGAACATTAATTTATGGGTTTTCGCAATAATGTTGTATCTATGTCTATTATATCTATTTCAATGATTGGTTTTTATGATCTCTATATGAGATTGTCTATATTTTTTACCAAATGGCGATACCTGTATCATTGAATTGAATGAAAATTATAGTTTTCTTTGAAATATCAGTGTCAAGGGTGAAAAATTCTTCAGAAAAAAGGGATTGATTTACAGTCAACCAATCAAGGCCTTACCAACAAGATAGGCCTTTCCAACCCACATAGAAAATATGTTTAATCTAAGACCCATATAACACTCAAGCGAATCTAGCCGAGAGAGAGATAAAGACCCCCATTTGAAGAGTAATGATTTATATCCCATTGGATACTAAAGTAATAGGTAGACAATACTAAATTAAAGAATACATTCTTATCAATATAGGAATATAGAAAAAGAAAAGTGATAGAGGCCCTTTATAGAAACCCTTTATTTTCATACATTAACATTACGTAACAATTTTAGAATAATTAAAACATTATATAAACAGGATCCCAAATACTATACTAGTCCAGTGACTTTGGAAACACAGAAACATAAACACTTGTACATAAGTGAGCTACATTATCTCCCACTAGGTTCTTCTTGACTAGAACACTTCTTAGGCACATAAAACATAATATATATCTTCATAAACTGGGGATGTAAACTTAAAAAGGGATGACCTTAGATTCTCGGTAAGGGTAAATGAGGGAGAAATGTAAGCATAATCATGAGCATAGGGTTGTGATAACATGATCAATAAAATAGAAGATCATACCCTGCATATCAAAGATCATAAAAATGAATCATGGAATAAAGATTGGAAGTTCATAAGACATGAATCATAAAGAAATAAAGAACATAAGCAATGAAATCATATCAAAGGAATAAAACTTGGAATTTTGTAAAACACATGAGTATATATAATTATTTCCATTGTTGTTAAGGACTTGTTTAAAAGCCCATCCTAGTGGAAAAAGTGACTTACTGAACCAGGTTCAGACCCCATTCTAGCCATTTATTACAGAACTATGTTCACTCCTCATTCCAACCTTGTAATACCGAACCAGGTTCATTTCTCATTATACCCATGTATATATCATAAGATATAAATCAATAACCAATCCATTGGTGGTAGATATACTCCCCACCCATCTCATAATGAAATCATACATACATTTTCCAAAATACCAAAAAAAAATCATATCCAAACCCATGAAATGAAATAGGTTTCATATACTTGTAATCATATCATAACCTTCAGAAAAAGATATAGGTTTCATAATAATTTCATAAAAATAAAAACCTGTGAAAAGAAGTGGGTTTTGAAAAAATATAACCCATTGAAAAGAAATAGGTATCATATGTATAATCCCATGAAAACATAAACAACTCAATAAAGAATATGAATGGAACCTTTGGATCATTTCTTATAATGGAATTAGTAACATAAAAAATGTTATATTAGATTGAAAATAACTTAGAAAGATATTTTTGAAAACATTTCTTGAGGAAATTATCCTTTCTTCTTTGAAAAAGTCTCTTTAAAGCATAAAAAGCTTTTAAAATTTGTTTAATTAATGATAAACATTAAATATTATAATGAAATAATTGAAACCTTTTAGAATCCCTTTTCATTTAAAATATATAAAATGATCATGAAATTTTTTTGAAAACCATTTTTCTTGAAAACTTATAAAAGGATCTTGAAAATGTTTTGAAACCCATTTCTTTGTAAATAATTTGAAAACTTATAAATAAAGATTTTAAATCATTTGAAAAAATTTTCCATTAAAACATATAAAATTTATTTGAAAAAATTTTGAAACAAAATTCCTTTAAAACTTATAGAATATTCTTGAAAACCTTTTAAAAATCATTTCCTTCAAAACATTTAAAGGAATCATGAAATTTTTTTGAAAAAAACATTCCTTGAAAAATTTTAAATAAAGCCTGATTTATTTTTTATTTTTTTGAGTATTATTATTTAAATAACATTTCATAAAAAATAATCCTTTTTAACATTCAAAGGAAGATTCACTGAAATGATAGTGAGTAAATCCGTACATGCCGTATGAGGTAAGAAGAACATTCCTTTTGTATGGTAAAAGGTTAGAAAAATTCCTTTTTCAGAAAGCGATAAAAATAATCCTTTAAAAAAATATGTAAAATAATAAAATGGAAAAAAATATTTAATGATTATAATATAATATTCTTTTAAACCCTTTTTGAAAAACATGGTTTTGCAGGAACACATATTTCTGACTTAAGAGTGGGTAATGTCATGATTTCTTAAAAATATACGCATAACTATATTATGTACCAAAGAGTATATTAATGGTTACCACGCATGAATAAATCATTAATAAAAAGAGTAAAATAAAATTCATTAATATTATTGAGAGATGGTACATAAGATTTCATCAAAGGAAGCATAAACATAAAAAATATTTAAAAGTGATGAGATTGTTTCAATAAACTCTCACCACTTGGTAACTTTGAATCATACTCACCATGTAAGGAAATTAAATTACATGAATCCAAAAATATCATGAAATTAATTATATTCATGATATAACATTTCAAAGGTAGTATATACACCTCATAGAAAAATATAGGTCCATAACATGGCATGTGTCTTAAAGAAGGTAAATTGAGAAATATCACTTTATCGATTTGGTAACTTTTGAAACATAAATAACATGAAATAAAGATAATAAAATTGATATGTAAATACACATATTTTTAATTATAAGAATAATATAATACATCCCTGGGTAGTATACACACCACACAAAAGTAATGAGTAGTGAATAAATCATGTATCTCACATAAATAAAAGATGCGATGAAATTTCCTTACCTCGTGTATTGAATCTCATCATAATATTTAAAAACTACTGTATAATAAATATAAATATATTATAAATATAATAAATAACCATATTATTATATCAAATACTATATATGGTTTTATTATTACTTTATATTACCTCATTGTTAACAATTCCATGTAAAGGTTACGCTTCGGGTAATATTCTCTTGGTTTTTTTCATTTGTGTTAATTTGTTATATATTTTTTCCTTATAATTATATCATGATTTAAAAAATTTAAACCATGATATAAATATAATTAATATTCAGTATATTTTTATTACAATAATCTATATAATATATAATTATTGAATGGAATACAACATTCCAGGAGACGGTAGGCCATACGTGAGCATGAATATTGTTTCCGTTTAATTGTCATATTGAAAGAAAGAACGTAAATGGAATATATATATATATATATATATTTATATATAAAATTATTACACTATAATTATTATATAATATATATCATATATCTTCAATAAAAACATCCTCAATACATTCCATTTAGTTTGTGAATGAATCACAATGATTTTAGGGGGTGGTAGTCCATACTTCCTTAAATGAAATTACCATATTTAAACCAAATGGAAACTATAAAGATATGTATGGAAAGTTAATTAAATAAGACTAAATACATAATAAATATAATATATAACATATATAAATATATCAACCATCATAATTTCCACCACGAGATGCGGTAAAGGAAAAATGAACAATCATCGTTTCGTGAGGCGGTAGTTCGCCGTACACATAAACAATATGTTCATTACCCATTAGATGGATGTGTGTGTGTGTATAGGTAAAAAACATCCCATAAAAGAATATAACTATATTAGGGAAACTTTTGTTTTTGTATAATCAGGTAATAAGATTAATTTAGGTGGTGAAGAAAGAAAATAAAAGAAAGGAGCTTGAGGGAGTGTGTTACCTCTTAATCGGGTAAATCCTTTTTCTTGAACCAAAGTGATTACATGGAAGGATTTATAAAAAAAGAAGTTTCAAGAAGGAATTGAGGGTTTTTTAGAGGATATTTGATTAGATATTTTTCTATCCTAGGTTGTTTGTGATGTGTAATGAAGTGGAGGATAGTAGGACTTTTTATAGTGAAGGAGGGGTGACACTCTTGTAAATCATTTGAAAAGTAATTCCACCCACCTTTTTACATGGAATGTGGCCCCCATAAAAACAACGTCTATAAAAGGGATTATATAGTTGATATATGGCCATAAAATGGGTGTTTGAAAATTTTATACGTCTTTTTGGGTCATAAATTTAAGGTTTAGTCCCTAGTTAGCTTAATTTTACCTTAATTGTCATAATTACTTTTAATTACATTCAGTAATAGTTTTGGTCAAAAAATAAGTTGAAATTTTTAGAAATTAAAAATTAATATTAATACAATTTTTTAATACTTCTTTGAAAATTCCAATCATATAAATAGAAGAAAATAATTTAAAATTAATCCCGTTGAAGAGACGAAAATGCGAGTTTCTAAAGTAAAATTGATCAAAAGTTTGCTATGTTTTTTATATCCAATTTCAATGTGAAATTTTCTACAGTGAACTCAATTGGATTAATTGAAAAAAATATTATTCAATTAAACTTTTAAACCAATTTAAAATATAATTTATCCTTATAAATAAATTAGATTAAAAAGATGATTTGAATTTGAATTTCATATTTTTAACAATTCATTAAAAAATGAAACCTTACAAGAAAATACCAAAAATTTATTCTGACCTAATTTTAATGTTTCTATTTAAAATATAAAGTTTATATTGACATATTAAATCTTTAAAAGTTACAAATTTTGGTCTTAAAATGGGTTCTCTATTAAAAGGTGGTAAAACTACCATTATAAAAATATAGGTTCTAAGCATAAAAATAGGGTTGTTCTTATATTATATCTACCAAATCTATTGGATAAATATAATAAATATTTTTTTTGAATATATAACATATATATTACATCAATATCACTCATGAATTATAATTAATTTCTTTTATTTGGGTAAAAGAGCTTTGGACCATAAAAAATAAAAATATTTCCCTTTATATTCAATCTATTTTCATATTAATTTCAAATAAGTTGATAACCTATAAATTAATATTATATTTTTTTAAACATTATATTTTTATAAATTAGTATATAATATTCATAAACACAAATTTAACATCTAGGTTATATCTTATTATATTAAATAATAATATTGAAATTATATAATACTGTTTGGTAATCCCCGGTCATGCGTGTTATGAAAGGCATCGATGAAAGTCATTATTATGTGTAATGCAAGATAACCTTGGTCCTCCATGTAGAGAAAGATAAAATTTATGCTGTGTGCAGTGCATGATTAACTTGTTGTTTCATATAATTCAATCCAAACACAATTCTTTAATATAAAATAAACTATTTCAATGTTGCGTGAAATGAAATATATGAAAAAGATTAAATAAATTTGAAAACAAATTCCCAAATTCTCAGGGTGTTACATTCTTACCCCCCTTAAAACGAATTTATCCCTATAAATTCATCAAGGATATCAATGGTTTAATACTTGAAAGTTTCATTCATTTAAACCCACCTCGTGAAAATGAGTACTAAGACTTCCCTTAAAACAGAAAGTTGAAACCATAATGGTAACCCAAAATAACATATAATTAAGTTTCCTCATAGGAGAAAATAGTTTGGGAGTTAATATTGGACATGGAGAAAACCTGTAAATATTTATAAGGAGTGATTGATTTCATCAATCATAAAAAAGTGAATGATCAAGAAAATTAGAGGGACTCAAAGTCATAAGTATGTGATGATTTAAAAGGACATCGGTTCAACAAAAATTAAGGTATTTGGGCAAAAAAAAATCATTATTCTAACATTGATTAATTCTTTTATTGAAGAAGAATATATGGAAATATAATTACTTTATATATTTATATGGGCAAAATTTCATTATTTAGTTTTTATTTTATGTATTTCTAATTCATCCATTACATTAAGAAATGGATGTCCATAAATTAACCATGATTCCTGAAGTGATAAAATACACTTTTAGTAGATATTAAAGTCCATAAAATAACGAGGAGCATAACTATTTGTCTATAATTATTCTTTAAAATCAATATTATCACTACAAAAATTTGTAAACATAAAAAGCAATTTTACTGGTTCATCATTAATAATTATTCAACAAAAATTATTACACATTAACTTGGAAAACACATAGAAAAGTGGTAGGTATGATACCCTTATCATCTTTCGGTCATGGATTCAAGACCCGTGACAATTACAAACATGACAGGTTATCACCCGATATACATGATATCATTTTCTAAAACTACACTAAAATAATTTTCTAAATGAATAAGATGGGCATTATTGAAATATTTTTAATCACTAAATAGCCTTTTAACTATGTTTTTAAATACAAACACAGTGAATAAATAATTCCTATTAAGTTTAACTTAGACTTTACCTGAATGGTTAACCATATAACCCTTCTGAAAGATGAAAGTTGAAAACTTTAGGTATAAAGTCACAAAATCAGTTTAACATTGATCCTTCATAATCTCAAAGTACCACTTGGTTGTCACATTCCAAACATGTGAATACCCTCATCATATTTTCTCTTGAAACATGGTAATTTACTATATTACCTTAAATACTTATTGATAAATTCATGTTTCCTTATTCCAAAGTATATTGGATCAGCTCCTTAAATCCAAAAATGTTGTAAACTTCTTCAATGATAGAAAAAATCACCCATCAATAAGTCCTTACTTAGTTCCAAGGTAATTTGTACCGTATAGTTTACTTATTCATAACCCACATATAATTTTCGAAACAAAATTATCTTAACATAATTGACACATTAAGGGCTACCTTCCCTCAGTCAAAATATCACATTGTCTTTAAATCACTTTACCAGCCCATTGGGAACATTCAACACAAGCATGAATACTGAGAAAAAAACATAAATTTAACAATACCTATATATTTCATCACTCATATAACATAATTTTTGAATTCATATACATATAAACATTGATTATTCCACTTCATCTGTAATCCATAAGAAGGATAGCTAATCTTATTTCATAATACCACTTTCCTTTCACATTTCATATGTTGTATCATCATCATTAGAAATATAACCATTACACGCACGACCATTATGATTATCTTCTTTAGCTTCCCCTTTAGGAAATAAATTTTCAAAATGTCCATGAATTCCACATGAAAAACATTTTAACTTTATTGATGTCTTAGGGAGGCCAATATTCCCATCCATTTCATTAACTGAACCCATTATTTTTTCTTTGCAGTTACTTTCTTTGTGTCCATCTATTCCACAGCCAAAACAACTTTTTATTTCTCTAAGACATCCACTTTGGTGATTATTTCAACATTCTTAACTCAGAGGAGACCAAATCTTCTTTCCTCTATGGTCTCCATTACCCAAACTCTCAGTTAACTCTTTCATTCTCTTCCTTGGTGAGTCCAAGAGTTTGTTAAGGTATACATTATTGATCACGTTCCTTAAAAATTTATTACGCATGATCAAACAATCCTTCACTCTAGTTATCATCCAATTTGACTACTCATAAAAATATTTTCTATCATATTCAGAGTTAATCCAGTTCCTTCTGGTTCCCTCCATTGACGAAAACCAGGAGGAGTTGAGTAAGAAATTATTATCATAGAGAGGAATTACATAATCATGAAAACCAGTTATGTGATTTCTAAATTATGGAACCTTAATTAATATATTACACCTTAGGTTTATCCTAGGTTATTAATATCCAAATTATATTTAAATTCCTTATGTTGGTTCATGAAGGGTGTGAATTTCCAAAGCATATCCATAAGGAGTGTCAAACTAGTTGTGCAATAAGGCCCATTGTCATGTATTGAATTACCCCGTGTTAAGACCGAAACATCTTGTTAGAGTTGTTAAAACTAGGTATATCTTTTCCAGATCCACATCCAATTGTATTATCCATACATGGATGTATTTATAGGAGACCACTCACTCTACCCCTTAACAAAATTTAGGGACATTTTCCTATACTTTTCCTTATCCTTAGACTTATCCTCAGACATATCCTTAGGGATATCACTAAGGTTTTCTCATCCTATATTCTAAATGTTAAATAAACCTTTGATTTGATACCAAATTTAGATACCCTTGATTTTGAAACATTAACATTACATAAATTTTTTCGAATAATTAAAACATTATACAAATAGACACCTAAACACCATTCTAGTATAGTGCCTTTGGAAACATGGAAACAAAGAAATTGGTACATAATTGAGCTATATTATCCCTCAATAGGTTCTTCTTGTATAAAACCCTTCTTAGTCACATAAAAAATAATATATATCTTCATAACTTGGGAACAGATACCTAAAAAGTTATGATATTAAATGATTAATAACGGTAAACAAGGAGACATAAAATCATAATCATGAGCATAAGGGTATGATAACATGGTCATGAAAATTTAAGATTATACCCTGCATATCTAAGATCATAAACATGAATCCTGGAATTAATATTGGCAGTTAATAAGACATGAATCATAATAAAATAAATAACATAATCCATGAAAGCATATCATATGAAAAAAAACAAGGAATTGTTGAAAACACATAAGCATATATAATTATTTGCATAGTAGTCAAGATATCAGTACCAAGGCCATCGTAGTGGAAAAAGGATTTTACTAAACTAGGTTCACACCCCGTTCCAGCCCTATATTACTGAACTGAGTTCACCCCTTGTTCGAGTCCTATAATACTAACCAAGTTCATTTATCGTTCCAAAGATTCCAATCTCATGAGATATAAATATTTACCCAATGCATTGGAGGGAGATAAAGGTCTTACGCATCTCATAATGAAATAATACATACATGTGCAAAAAAATTCTAAACAATAATATCATATCCCATAAAATTAAATTGGTATCATAAATATGTAATCATATCACAAACTACATAAAAGGATATTTGTTTCATATTCATTTCATCAAAAGCATAACCTGTGAAAAGAAGCTGGTTTCAAAATCATATAACCTATGGAAGATAAATATCTTTCGTAAGCATAATTCCATAAAAAAATAAACCATTAAATAAATAATATGAATGGAACCTTTGGATTATTTCTTATAAGGTAATTAGTAACATCAATAGATGTCATATTATATTTAAAATATCTTTAAATGTTATTTTTAATTTTTTTGAGGAAAATATCCTTTCTTATTTTAAAAACTCTACTTAAAACATTAAAAGATTTTGAAATTAATTTTACTAAAAATATACTTGAAATAATTTAAAGAAATATTTGAAATCATTTTGAAATACTTTTTCCTTTAAAACATATAAAGACATCTTGAAAACGTTTTGAGAACCATTTATTTGAAAATACATTGAAAAATTATAAATAATCCTTGAAATGATTTGAAAACCATTTCCCTTCAAAACATATAAAATAATTTTTCAAATGTTTTGAAAACTTTCTTCCTTGAAAACTCATTAAAAAACCTTGAAAACATTTTGAAAAAAATTTTCTTTGAAAAATTTCAAAGGATGCTTAAAACCATTTTGAAAATAACTTTCAATGAAAACTTTTAAAGGAATAATGAAAAAAATTTAATTTTATTTAAATTTTTTTTAAAAACAAATTTCTTAAAAATAAACATTTTAAAAATACAACCAAAGCTTCACAAAAATGACATCAGGTAAAACCGTACATGCTGTATGGGGTAAGAATAACATTCCTTTTGCAAGGTAGAAGGTTATAAAAATTCCTTATTTGGAATGAGACAAGATTATTCCATTGAAATTATTATTAAACTAAAAAATGGAAAAAATTATTTTAATTATTATAGAATAATACTATAATATTCTTATAAAAACTTTTTAGAAAACATGGTTTTGAAGGAACATAGTTTTCTGATTGAAGAGAAGGTAAAGTCAGTATTTCATAAAAACACTTTCTTAACTATCTTATGTACGAAAGAGTAGAAAAATTGTTCCAATACATAATATAAAATGAATAACCAATAGAGAAGAAAATTCATGAATTTTCATGATATATGGATCATAATATTTCATTAAAGGAAGCATAAACATAAACAATCACGAAAAGCGATGAGATTATTTCAATAAACTCTTACCACTTGGTAACTTTGAAACACACTAACCATGTAAGAAAATAAAATTAAATGATGAATAAAATATCATGAAAATAATGATATTAATGTTATAAAATTTCAAAGGTAGTATATATTCCTCATGAAAAAATATAGGTTCATAACATGACATATGTCTAAAAGAAAAAAAATTGAGAAAAACAATTAAATTACCGATTTGGTAACTTTTGAAACATAAATCCCAGGAATGAAATTTCAGAAAATTGATACGTAAATACCAATATTTTTAGTATAATAATCATATAATAAATCCATTGGATGTATAAACACCACACAAAAGTAATGGGTGGTGAATAAATCGTGTATCTCATGGAAATAAAAACTGAGATGAAATTCCCACACCCTGAGTCCTGAATCTCATCGTACTCATTCAGAATTCTTGTATAATAAATATAAATTTATTATAAATATATCAAAGAAACATATTATTATATATAATACCATCTATGGTTTTTTATAACTTTATATTACCTTATTTTTAACAATTCCATGTTAAGGTTTCACTTTGGGTAACATTCACTTTGTTTTTTGCATGTGACTTAATTTGTAATATATTTGGTTCTTATACTTATATAATTATTTAATGAATATAAACCATTATATAAATATAATTTAAATTTAGAAAATTTTTATTATAATAATCAATACAATATATAATTATTAAATTGAATACAACTTTCATGGAGAGGGTAGGTCGTACGTACACATGAACGTTGTTTCAGTTTAATTTCTGTATTAAAAGAAATAACCATAAATGAAATATATTTATATATATGAATATATTTATATTTTTTAAAGTAAAATTATTATATTATATATATCATACAATTTCACTAAACCCATCTTTAAAACATTCCATGTAGTGTGTGAACGAATCATATTGTTTTGAGAGGGCGATAATCCACACTTCCTCAAACGAAATTATCATATTTGAACTAAATGGAAAGTATAATGTTGTGTGTGGAAAAAGGATTAAATAAGATTAAATAAATAATAAATAAAATAAATATAATATATATATAGATTCTCCATCAAAATTTCCACCATTATAGGTGGTAAATGGAAAATGAACAATCATCATTTAGTGAGGTGGTAGTTCACCGTACACATAAACAGTACGTTCATTACCCATTAGATGGATTTGGGTGTAAGTGTAGGTCAAACTCTTCACATAAAAACATATAATTATATTCAGTATACTAGTTCTTTTTTATAATCATGTAATAAGATGAATTGAGGTGGTGGAGAAAGAAAGGAAAATAAAGGAGCTTGAGGGAGGATGCTACCTCTTAATCAGGTAACTCTTTTTCGTTTGCACCAAAGGGATTCCTTGGAAGGATTTATTCAAGAAGGGAGGATTCAAGAAGGAATAGAGGGTATTCAGGAGTATATTTAATTAGATCTTGGAAAAACCTAAGTGGATTTATAGGTTTAAATAAGCGGAGGAGATGATGCGTTTTTTTAGTGGAGTGGCACTCTAGTAAATCATTGGAAAAGGAATTCCACCCATGTTTTTCCTAGGGAATGTGGACCCCATAACAAAAAAAAGTCAAAAAAAGGAAGTACTGGGTCAAAATACAACCATAAAATGGGTTTTGGAAAATTGTATATGTTTTTTTGGGTCTTAAATTTAAAGTTTAGTCCTTAGTTAAGCTTAATTTTACCTTAATTATTGTAATTAATTTTAACTGCATTCACTAATTTTTTTGTTCAAAAACTAAGTTGAAATTATTATAAATTATAAATTATGATTATTTAAAATATTTAATACATTTTTCCAAATTAAAATAACATATTTGGTAGAAATTAATTTAAAATTAATCCCACTGATGGGATGACACTACATGTTTTTAAAGTGAAAATAATCAATTGTTTTCTATGTTTTTGTATCCAATTTTACTGTAAAATTGGTTCTGATGAACTAAATTGGATTAATTGATAAAAATATTTTCTAATTAAACTTCTAAACAAATTTAAAATACAGTTTAACCCTATAAATAAATTAGATGATAAAGGAGTTTTGAATTAAAATACCGTATTTTTAACTATTCATTAAAAAATGAAACCTTCCCGAAAAATTCAAAAATTTATCCTAACCTAATTTTTATGTTTATATTTAAAATATGAAGTTTATTATGACATATTAAATCTATAATAGTTACAAAATTTTGATTTAAAATGGGTTTTCCATTAAAAGGCAGTAAAACTACCATTATTGAAATATAGGGTTTTAAGCATAAAATTTGGTCTATTATTAGCTTATGTATATCAAATATATTGTATGAATATAAAAAATATTTTATTGAATATATAAAATATATATTACATCAATATCACTCACTAATTATAAATAATTTAACTTATTAGGGTAAAACAACTTTGTGACAATAAAAAACTATAATATTTCCGTTTATATTCAATCAGTTATCATATTAATTTATAATTAATTGGAAACTGATGAATTCATCGTATATTTGTGTAAAACATATATTTTAATAAATTTTCTAATACCATTACTCACCAATAATTTAATGTATAGGTTATATATTATTATATTAAATAATAATATTTAAATAATTTATTATTATTCGGTAAACTTAGGAATGCATGTTACGCAAGCCATCAAGGAAAGTAATTATTGTGTTTGATGAAATCTTACCTCAATGTTCAATGTAGATAAAGCTAAAATTCATATTGCATTTTGTGCATGATTAACTGGGTTTTAAATATAACATGATCCAAACATAGTGCTTTAATATAAAATAAACTATTTTTAGTGTTGCATGGAATGAAAAATATAAAAAAAATTAAATTAATTTCAAAAGAAATTCATAAATTCTTGTGGCATTAAATTCTTTAACCTAACTATCCCAATTAAATTTTATAAAATAAGAATTATGTTAGACATATCATATATATATGTAGACTATATTGAGAGACTATATAGATAGACTATATAGATAAACTTTTATTCTATCTATATTGTCTATCTATGTCCGAGAATAAGTGGCAAGAATATGAACAAAGGGTCGAAGATGGGTCTTGAGGTTTGGAATGAGTTTGGTGCCGATACTCTACTACATTAAAAACTCTAACTGAAATGCATTGAAACATCCACCAACATCAAAGACAAGCTGATTGATTCACCTAAAACTCATATGCATGGATTTAGGATCACCTTTGGTAGGGCTGGAAGATAGAGATGACTTATTAGGAAAATTAATTATATTGAACACTCACATGAATGAGGATGAACCATAGATATTTAAACAAATTAGAGAGGCTCACATCATAGAGGAAGGATACATACATATCTTTTAGAACAAATAATGAGAAATTTTCATGAGATGAAGTAGGAGAGTGAAGAGATGAGAACTATTCAAGCATGATGAAGAAATATTTGTTACCAATAGATTCTTCAAAGAAAATAAGACTAGAATCTCTGAATAATAAGTCTCAATATAAGAAAATAAAGTGGCTATTGAAAAAGAAGGTCCCAAAAGGAAGATTAATTCATTTGATGGTAACTACCCATTGGAATTGAACTGGTTTTGAAAGAGTGAACAAACCCTTGTGTCTTGTCTTTAGTGTGTGTTCTACTAGATATTAATGTACTGAAGGTAGGATAGATCCCATTAGTGAATCTACCTATGAGTTAAATGGACCATCATTACCCTTCTATATATTGCACCTAGGGAATCAATTGAGTAGTGGGGTTGTCCATTCAAAAACCAATGGACCTCTTATCATGTCATTGGAGATAGAAGTTTTATGATTGAATTTTGGGCAGTTGGGATGGTTCGAGTTGCTTTGTAGTTTTATTGAAACAATGTTTGTGTCTAGATCATTCCCATTACTCGGTGTTAAACTATCATTTGGAAACCTACGTATTTACACCCTCCTATGATATGAGATAAATGCACACTATTACTATATGGGAATGGCGACACTATAAAAACCAAAAACACTCATCCTTCCAACCCCACTACCGTATCCCAATGGTTGAAATCAGGTCCTAGTCATATTTTCCATCCAGAATCATGAGTATGCTAATTTACACTAATAAAAATTGATGGGTCCAAATGTCCAATGACTATATCGTATGGATAAAACCCTTGGCTCCTACAAACTAGTTCAATACTTTTCAAAATAATGGATGGTGGAATTACAAACACATTCGAGATAGGGATGTATTGTTTAAACATGTATTAAATGTTAGTGTAAATTAGAAGAGTTTATTTCTCTAATAGCCAAACTAGTATATAGTTATACAATATTCTACTCTTTTTTTCTTAAAAAAACTGATGTTCTCCCAACTACTGATGAAACATCTCCCTTAGCTATTGGCTACTTCATTTTTCCTATGTTGGTGTATCAAATGTGGTTCTTCATTTATCAACTTTTCTTATTTGGGTACGGAGTGAGATCTTGTCACTCACTTTGTTTGAGTGTTGGAAACATTATACTTTCTAATTTCTGAATCAAACCCCTCTTGTTCCATCTTGTTGTCTTGTTACTTATATGTGGGGAAACAACTTCACCATTGAGTCACTCCTATTCACGATTCTTCCTATTATATCATAGCATCTGAAATTGGATGTTTGATTTTCATTCCTTCATTTGGTCATCTCCTAGGTAGTGCCATACAATTCCATAAATGTTTCATGGACCATCGTATTAACTATATATTCCCACACTCAATCCCTTGGGATGTAGGTTCAACTATTGGAACTAACAACATTGGGTCACCTTCATCATTTTAGATTGGTCTTTCTTCTTATTCTAGCCACTATAGTGACACCTCTTAAGCTAGTCCTTCAAATTGTATCATGATACACCTAATATTTGATCTCCAAGTTGGTTATCTATATGTCATATATTTATCAAAAAGTATTATGGATGGTAGAAAAATTAGGCTCATCTCAAAGGACACTATTTATGATGGATGTTTGAGTGATGCAGTTCAAAAAATTATCAAGAAACAATACCCAAACTCAACACTATTTGACAGCTTCTAGTTGATGTTCCTACATTACACCACTATTATGCCTTATAAAATGACTTTCCTAGAAAAATAGAGATAACTTTGTGTGTTATATTAGAGTTATTGTCATTCCCACTCTTGTAGAGTAAATTCATATGTTAGCATCTACAAGTAACCCTTCATGGAAAGAGTTGTGATGGAGAGATAGATTTTCAATGGTGGTTGTTTTTTAGAGTTGAGGTTGATCATTGGTTGTGGGGGATCAATTGGAATCAGAAACAGGGATAGCTACTTTGATATATGTTCATTGTAACTGAGATATGGGTGTGGTTTTATTTAGGAATTTGAGTATCCCGGGTTTAAGGGGATGAATTTGGAGAACCATGAAGTATAATAGCTGAAAGTTATTGAAACCGGGTTGTGTTTCAACTCTGTGAGACCTCTACCATGAGTTTGAGTGAGGAATTATTTCTTTTTTAGAGCATATGACTGATGTTCTTAGAATCTCTAATGCAGGTCAAACACTAATTATCGTACCAGAAGATCAATGGCCACACCTTTCTTCCCATCATCTATTAATTCATGACTGGTGATGGAATGGATGGATATTCAGTGGGGGATCATCGGTTGGTGGAGTTCTATGTACATGGTTAGAGTAGAAAACCAAGATATCCAGGAAGAGGATATGAGGGTGGAAAAGAGAAACTGATTGAACTTTTGAGACAAGATGAATGTGATGGTCCATAGGGGGACAATGATGATAAATGACATTCTAATACACTCTGGGTTTGTTGATGTAATATTGAACTCGAGACCTGAATCCTATTGAGCAGTTGAATTCCTTGAGTGTTCACCATGTCTTATCCATGAACATTTTCACCATTACTCTAGCTTGGGCTCTTCCTCTAAATCTATTGGCCATTCTATAGTGGTGGAAAACCATGAAATAGTCCACCATTGGGCCGAGGTGTTCTGGTGGGAACCTGTAATTTGAAATTCTAGTGAGGTGTCACTGAAGGAACCCATTTGATTCATGATCCATAGATGGACATCCCTAACACATTTAATTGAATGGGGAATATATACGGGTGACATTAGGCCTATAACAGTCCAATATAATTACTGTTCTCACCCCATAGTCTACCTTTGTTTCTTCCCCCATGAGTTTGTGCTTTGGTTCCACCGATCTAAACAACCTATTGGTATCAAGAAATGATGTAAAAGAAATAGAAATCATTTTATCTATCATATTTTATCATATATATAGATAGATACAAGGTCATGATATTTAAATATCAATCCATTCTGTAGTCGCTAGTTGTAGGTTCCATGAATGTGAGAAAGGAGAAGGTGGTCGTGAGCTATCTTTGGAATTGGTACTACTCATGAATGTATGAACCAGATGGTTCATATTTAGATCAATGGTTTGATTCCAATGGGCACCTACCAGCCTATACCAGTGAATGAAATTCTAGGTGCATTCACATTTTAGTATGTAGGGCACCTAGGTGGAGAGGTCTATATGGTATGAATCTATTAATGAGGCCACTCAACTCCATGGTTACTCTATTCGAATACTAGATCAAGACCATGGTTCTTGAGAATTGGGGGGGGATGATGATCATAAAATTTAGACTTGCCAATGTGATGGTCTAATATCGAATGTCAATTCAACTTCTCAGATTCCTTGAAACCTTTTTGTTATGAGAGATGTAAATCTTTGACACATTCCAAAGGGTGGAAAGATCAGGGGATTTACTACTAGAAATTAGATCATTGTAATTCCTACTGGGGATCTTGGGGTATGGGAATTCATGAGGGGGCGATGACTCGATATTAGAATACTGAAGGAATGAGGTGTTAATCATTATTTTAATGATGTAGGTATGGCTGGGGAATGGATGGTAGCTCTTTGGAATGGGTTGGTCATCCTATAGGATGAGGAAAGAATGATGATTCATGGGAGGTCTCTCTAGTGGTAGGTCAAAAAATTCCATGACTCTCTAGCCCAAAGGTGCAAGGGTAATGTAAAAAATGGCTACTCAATGCCATTTTATAGCGCTCTATCCTAGAGGGTGTATCCAGGCATAGTGGATGGTTTATTTTTCATAAAAGACTCAATTAGACCATCCACTGTACTCAGTTGGTCGGATCACCTTCTTGAGAATCATGGGGGATGCTGGTGCCTTCTCTTATGGAATACATAAGACACAATGATGAGTTGTGGGTCCATTCCTGCCTCATTGATGTTGTGCTCACCCCAAAACACCATACACCATTCCTTTTCCCAAGATATTCCTTTTTGGTTCTATGGTTTCAACCAATAATTTAGATTTGGATCCACTATCTACTTGGGCATAAGGGGTTCTTATATTTCCTTCACTAGTCATGACATTAGGGGTTATGGGGGACCTTCTATACATATTGTTCAGTAGTTAGTGTCATTCTTATAGTCTTGTATGGGTGGTGGTATTTTACTTGGTAACCTACAAAAGGTTCATTGTATAGAATATGACTATATGATTCAACATAGGAAACAAATAAAAAAAGTTCCATGAGGTAATTATGAAGACGAAATGGGTAATAGGACATGCACTACTTGCATGGGTGAGAAAGATCAAATAAAAACTTACAACCAACATATCATCCAACTATAGGCCATGGGGGTGGAAGCTAAACACAATTATCGATTACTAGGTAGGATGGTATATTTGGGATGGAGGTGAAGGGCTGATCTAACTATAATCAAATAATATATCCAAGGGTTAATCAAATTGGTGTGAGAGTTATTGGTGATATAAATTTGGGAACAAATTGGATTGAACGGAAACATATGATTTTATCTATCTACTCAATCAATCAAGAACATGGTAGTAGTAGTGAGTGAGCACCATGGGGTGAGTGGGCTCATGTGGCTAGTCGGTATACACCAGTTTATGGTCACCCATCTTCCTATGGGTCCAACATTTAGAAGATAAAATATCAAGGGTGATATACAGGGCTACTGGAATTGTGATTACTATGTTTAGATGGAATATTACAAGCCTCCCCCATTAGAGGATAATATTGATAAGGTATTGGGGGTGATGATTGAAGTGCAGTTTGAAGGGTTTGGAATGAAAGCCATAAAGGTGAAATACCTAAAATTCATGTTAACCATTGAGAGTGAGTCCCAAAGAATTAGTACATGGCATTTTTAAATTTTATATTGTCCTAAAAAACCTGTAGCAACATGGGGAGCCACCATCTATAATGGTTTATGTATCAAATTTCTTTGGGACTTCGATAGACTAATGAGTACCATGAGGTTAACATGAAATATCACCCCCCCAATTTTTAAAGGAAGTGAACCACAACCCAATTTTCAATGATTTTCAGACTGTTGAAGAAGCGAGTAACATAGCAGTGGAAAGATAGCACATAGGATCAATTGTAGTTTTTGGTCAATTACTCAATTCCAAATGGAATACCTTATTCATGATGGGTCAGAAAGTCAATGGGATATGTGGCTTGAGATACTAGGTAATGAAACTACTCTCGATTGGGACATGATGCCTTTGGACTTGAAACCAATTGAGATAGTCATAGGCAGGTGGTCACTCTCTCGTAGGAAATGGCACACCAAGCCCATGTATGTGGAAAAATACTTGAAAGACTAGTTTCTAGGGGGGATAGGACAACCATGATTTAGGATTAATGGTTTTATACGAAATGTATTTCAATAGTGTGTACCTAAAATATAAATGGACTAAGGTAGAGGGTGATGGGGGTGTTGGGATTATACAATTATTTGTGATGCTATTTGGTGCTTGAATCCATGGGTAATCTACTCAAATATTGGCCTCGTATCAGTGGTACAAGATATATGATGTGGTTTGAAGATCCAATTTCAATATGGAAAGTACCCAAATTGTTAGGAAAGGTCCCCAGTCAAATATATTACTAAATAAAGATTTGGGGGTATCAAAGGTGGTTCAGGTGGTTAGCATGGAAGTAGCAATATAAATGATCAAAATTGTTATAGATTAATAGTCAAGGGTGAGTTCGAACTGAAAATGCCATGGGTCTATAAGTGGTGCACTGAAGCAACAAGATGATTCTATCATGGCACAACCAATGTGACAACAATGGTGCTATCAATAGAGGGATGTTTGGTTCATATATAGGAGGGACTTAGATACTATGCCTCGAGATTTATTAAAAGAGAGAATGATGTCATAAGTATAATATTTGAATAATGTTTCCATGAGGGTGACAAGAAATAGACTAGGGTTTAAATGGGTGGTTAGAAGTGTTCAGAGAATCGATCCCTTAGCTCTCCTTTTTCCAGTGAGGGTGCTCAAGAGTGATTGATCTATTTTAATACTAGTGAAACACTGATGAACATGCATGATAGAATTGTTAGTGGTGGCTGGCCATCCATTCTATGGTAGTTCACTATTATTATATTATTTATCACACTTCAATATGCCATAATAGAACATGGGGGAGGTCGTTGGTACTCTTCTAATTATGTTGACAGACTATTAGAAGAGTACAGAGGATACCCCATAAAATGGTTGGGTTTCTAGATGGATCATATAATCTTTTAATAGTGGGGATATTCTATTCATCATTACTGGAATTGGGTGGTCCAGTATGTCACACATCCAAATTGCATATACATATACATATTGTTTTTAGAGGTTGTGTTGCGCAATGGGCACCAAAATATTATAATCACTCGAGGTACAAAGGGTGACTGGTCATTGGTTTCATGTCTAATTCACTAACACCACCTCATGACTACATATATTATTAGTGAAGTGTAATTTTCAGTACTCTTCTAATAATGATTCAACCACAATATCTTCTATATGTATGTTCTGATGGAGGGAAAATTTAAAGAAATCATGTGATACTTGTTGGGGGTAAAGGTCCACAGTAGTGGGATAAGGCCAAGTGAACTCCAACCATTCAATTAGTGTTTATGGTGGATGTGATTGGGCTATTGAAAGTAGAAACTAGAAAAAACTATTAGTTTATGAGTCAAATATAGTTAGAAAATGGATAATTTTACCAACAAATGACACCAGTGAACCAGTAGAGTATACTATTTGGCACATGTCAAACCCATTTGGAAGGAACATGGAAGGTGCTTGAACCACCATTTGTGTCATTATAAGAGTAGTTCACTAATGATAGACCTACCCCCTTATATCACCTCTTGACCATGCATCCAATAAGTGTGGAGGAAGAAATGGGGGTACCAACTATTTATTGAAAACATAGGACTCATCTAAGAGGTCAGCCTATGAATAGAGTCTGAAACATTCCTAGTGTTTCAAGGCTGATGAAGTTGGGTATAGAGCAGAGGGTTCCTGGCAGTATCAACCTAGTTGTAAATGGTGAAAGTAACCCTAAATATCCAAAGGTAGAAAAATTACTTGTCACATAAGTAGTGGTATGTATGAATGGAATCGTGAATTCCAAGCTATCTCTGAAATAGAATCTGTTGAAAATTAACTATAAGTTCAGATAATGATCTCCCCCTGGCTAGATGGTAAGGCCCTGGGCACCTTTATTATTCACTTCATTATGAGAAAGATAGTTGAATACCTTGTAGGATGGTAGTAGTGATTTGGTATCCTGTTTCCACAACTCCACTAATACGTAGGGCCACTCATTTGGTAAATTCCCAATTCTCTAACCCAATTTCACCATGAGTGAAATTAATTGACTATCCGGTTCCACTACATCACAAAAATGAACACCATATATACATTGGCTCAGAAGGATCTGGAAAATTCATGGATAGGCGTGGAAAGTGGTTCATCCATTAATCACCCTTTCTTCAATCACTTGGGTTTCCAACTACTTTGATACGGTCATAGGGTAGTTGTCTTGGTATCACCTCTATATGGTGGTGGTCTTGGTGGTGTGATGGTTGACAATTGTCATTGTGATATCATTGGTGGTTTGTTTCATCAGCTTATTCATTCAATTTAAGTAAAAATATTGGGAATAGAGAGAGTTTTGTAGTTTATATAGGGAATATACCTCTTAAAGAGTAATATGTGGTGTGTAACGGAGAGAGACACCCAACACTTCCAGGAACGTATTGGTGTTCCACACCTGACTGCAAGATGGCCGAACTTGAGTAGGGAAAAATAATTCAAAATGTAATCTAAGCTATCAGCCATAGTGATTTGAGTAGTTATATGTTGTTGGGAACATGTTAAAAAATCAAAAGTATTATGAGTATAATAGGTTGATGAAAACCAGGAGCTTAGATGGATGGTTTGATTTGGAAACTTGAGGGTGACTCATCACTTCCTGGGGTGGAAGCTAGCCCCAATGGTTTAGTTGTTCACTGATTGGTGATTGTGTTACTTGAGTTGGGTTTAGATAATGATGAGATAGTTAAGTTCTAATCTATTATGAGGTCATGATAATTTAAAGGTACAAGCCCAAGTGTGATATGAATGAAATTGAGCATGTGTCTAGCCAATTGTGACCTGGAACTCGGGTGGCGGTATAAGGTGGAGCTACATTTTTGGTATCATCTCTATTGGTGGAGGCCATTGGTGGTTGGATCTTAGAATTCCATTTTCACTCTATCTCAGATGGATAATGACACTATAACCATAATAACCAGCCAACAATACATAAGAGTCATGGAATGGTTAACCATGGGGCTAATTCATCTTCCAATCTAAAGGTAGAAGGTAGTTTCAAGTTCAAATGGGGGAATTCACCTCATATGATGGTCGATGGTTTGGGGGTTCGATAGAGGATATGGTGGTTCTGTAATTGTAGTTGGAGTTACTATACTAGACTAGTAGTAGTAGTATGACTATGATTGGATGGTGGGATATAATTTTCATGGTTGGGTTGGGGGATGGTTAGTTTAGAAGTTCATGGTGGTTTTAATGGCCAGTTGGTGTTTTAGAATGAGTGGTTTAATAGTTGATTTGTCAAAAATTATATAATATATAGTCTAGTATTGGATGAAGGTTTTCTTGATATTTGGGTGGAGGTGGTGCTCATTGAGTGGTCTTATCTATAGAATTAGACTGAGCGTAATGAAAAGGTAAATCCTATCATTGGATTCGATAGCCAAAACAATCATGCTACCCCCTTCCCAACATGTTCCAACTTCACCACCAATGTTTTTCGAGTGAGTATACTCAATTCCAATCATCGCATCTCTAACATAGTTGAAATTGTATGTGCATGATTTCCAAAAGTTTTATGTTGGACCTTTCCCCACTCACTGGTTGGGAAATATTGTTTCTTAGGTGGTTTAGTGGGATGGTTTTTCAAATTGTGATTGAGTGGACATGGTGTACTTGAGATCCCACCCACTTGAACACCACCACCAAATCACAAGGGTCTTGTCCATATAGCATGATCCAGAGTTCAGCTAACCAAGAAAAAAAACCCTATAACTATAAAACAATTCCCCAGTTAGAATGGGTTATTTTTAGAATACAAGGGTCTAAAACCCTTTTTAAATGCATTAGAAATAGTTACTCGTAACCTACCACTAATGTTCCCACAACATGGTGTTAGTGGTGGTTTTTTCTTAAAATACTAGTAAAGTAATTCAGAATTATCATTAGTTAAATTAGAGGGGTTAAACCCCCTCTAATTTATTTATAAAATTTTATTATATAGGGGTTGTAACCCCCTCTATTTTATTTACCATATCACGGGTGGTTGAAAACTGCCATTAATTGAGTGATATGGCCCAGATTAGAGGCGGGTTTTCAAAATACAACTAAAATTTTAACAAACCCAACCCCAATATCCTAGATTTAGTGGTTGTTTTATTACAATGTTATAGATACAAAATATCACATCACCAAGGATCAATCAGTTTAGTAGTATTTAGAAAACTAGATATATATATGGTATCCTTGTTACATTGGTAATTTACCATATAACATAACAAAATTAAATAAATTGCTTCTTGTCACTTATTCAAAGATTTCATATTCACAACCTGGGGAAGGAATATAAATAAAAGGGTGATCTCAAATGCTTAGTAAGGTTCATATAAAACAATAATAAGTGAAGTAAATAAAATAATGATTGGACATTATGGAAATGTAAGTAATTTGGAAAACACATTCCATCAATACACTGAGAATGATAATGAATCCATAATTTTTTTCAATGTGAAGAGCTCATAGAAAGTAATAACTGAATACTGAAGAAAGAAAATGATTATTATTTAGACATAATATATCTATAACATGAACCATCATACCATCAAATTTCTTTAAGTCTGTGAGTAGATACCCATCTGATTCTATTAAAAAAAACATGAATGGTTTGTTGCCCACTGTTTTGTCTCATGATACCTATTGATGCATCATGGGCCTATAAAGGGTCTCTACCATCACTTAATGTCCAAATAATTTCTCATAGATAGATTTAATTCAAGAAAAATATGACTTTTCAATATGCTTATTGAGTAGAGGATACAAATTCATCAATATTTCCCCAGTTAAAATAATATTCAAAATAAATACGACAAGTAAAATGGTATACAAATAAGAAAATAATCATATCCATAATTCAAGAATATTTATATTTAATATAAATATAATTTCAAATGGAAAATTATCTAAAATGGTTAGTCGATACAACACATAAGAATGTCTAGGTGCAAGATACCAAGTATGTCAAAATGAAATGGAAATTGAGACAAAGTCCCTTAGCTTATGGGAAAATGTGTTCTGCACTTGATCTTAATGTACTAGATAATTGGATTAAATACATTAATTAATTAATTCAAAACATTTTATACATGTATTTTATTTATTATAATTTTATTATGTTCATTTATGTCTTTTTTGATAAGTTATAAGATACAATTTTATCATTCAGGGGTGTTCGTTTACTTGGTTTTGATAACAAATTTACTTGTATATATGTATGGAAAATCATGTAAAACGAGAATAGTTGTCCATAATTGAAACTATATTTTATTAATTAAATTATTGAATATTTAATGGTTATATATTTAATTTATTTATATTTTTTAGGATGAATCATTAGATAAAATGTTTGTGATAATCGTTTAGATTATTTAGGAATTTTTTCGATCATCAATTACTCTTTTAGTCTTATGAATTAATATTAAATATATATACTAGTTATAGAGCCTTAAAAAAGTTTTAATACATATATTATAGTCTATTTCAACCAATAAAATGGTTTTATGACCATCCTTGAAGGCATAATTGAATTCCGGAAACACATCATCCACAAAGGTGGTAAATCAGCACCTCACGAATATTGTTTTCATTTTTAGAATAAAATGGAGTAGAGAATGAGTTTGATGATGAATATTACATTATCATAATAAAATTAAAGTATTTATAAGATACTATTGTTATCATTCATCTTTTTATAGATGAGTTAATGAAAGAATAACTAGAAAAAAAAATTAAATTAAATCGAAAGAGAACCAAAAAATGATTTACCTCATGAATTCCTCTCCTTGAAAACCCCCTTAAGGGACTTATAAATGGTCTTTTGGTGAGACCAAAAAGACCAAAACGTATGGGAGGGGTTTGGGAGTAGAAATGGGTAGAATATAATCAAGCTTATAGTCTTTGGAAGTGTGAGGATAAGGGGTGGGTAGGGGTGGTATTTATAGTGGAGGAGAGGGTGTTTTTTTGAATATTTTTTCCCTTATTTTATTATTTTTTGTCAAGAAAAGAAAGAGTGATGATTATTATGATTAAATATAGTAATTGTTTCATTTGAGTTCGAACCAATGGGTTTTACATCAGACATGACTAATGTAATAGTGTATTTAACTTATAATGTATATATACCATAAATTATCTTATTTTACTATTCATTAATAATTCAAGTATTATAGAAAAATATCAAAAAATAATCCTAACCATTTTTTGATGTATATAATTAAAAAATGAACTCCATTTTATAAATATGATAAATTTTATTTTTAATCAAAATCATTATTTACTAAAAAAATACCAATTTTAAAATTATAAAAGATTTTATAATACTTTGAAAAAATATCCAGCGCCTTATAAAATTATATTATAATAATAAGACATAAAATTATTATTTTTTGAATCTATTATATGAAAATAAATTTCTTTTAAATAATTATATTAACTATAATATTGAAAATAAACATTTTTCTTTTATGAAAATATTAATACTTAATAATTTCTAAAAAAAATATTTACTTATACAATGATATAATTATATCATATTACCATTTACAAGAGTCATATATTTTATTTGTACTTTTATAGATTATTTTACTAGTATATTGTCTTAATAACTATTCCTAAGGGTCACATTACTATTCAAAATTTCAAGTTACTATTTCATCGGTATATATTCATTAATTTATAGAAAAAGCCTCTTATTTTGTTAATTATTCATTTATAATGTTTCTTTGTTCTCTATGTGATTTTATATGATATATACTATTTGTAATAATTTTGTGTGTAATGTAAGATATCAAATAAATTGAAATTATTTAAGAAGATTCATACCATAAAATCTTGGGGTGGTTTATTCTTCCCTCCATTAGAAATTTCTTCCTCCAATTTTTCATGAATATTTGCTTCTAAATAGATAAGGGTGGTTCTTATTTATAAAATCCTCAGGTTCCCACATTGCTTTTTTCCATTTTATGGTTTCTCTAAAAAGCCTTTACCAGTCGAGTCATCCAATTTCTAAATACTTTTTATTTTGTGTCAAGAATCTCAATAGGCTCTTCACAGTAATACAAGTAATGTTCCAATTCTATTTCTTCATAGGTGCGTACATGCATTGGATCTGGCATGTACATATTTACCAATGACACATGAAACACATCATTAACTTTTGAGAGAATTGGTGGCATTGCTAAATCGTAAGCTACAACTCAAATTATTTCCATAATTTCAAATGGTCTGATGTACATGGTGCTCAGATTCCCTTTCTTACCAAAGCTTAAAACAACATTCCAAGGAGATAGTTTCAGAAAGACATGATCTCCCACTTGAAATTAGAAATCCTTTCTCTAGTTGTCAGCATTACTCTTATATCTACTTTTAGATGCTTTAATATGAGCCTAAATAGTCTTTACCTTTGTCATTTTATCTTCAATAAGTTCTGGGTATTTAAGTTTCCTCTCACTAACTTCGTCCCAACAAGTTTGAGTTCAAAATCTCTTGACATATAATGCTTCACATTGAACCATTTGAATACAATAATGAAAACTATTATTGTAGGAAAATTCCCCCAATGGTAACTACTGATCCCACATACCTTGAAAGTCATGTGGGAATGATCTGAACATGTCTTCCAGTGTTTAAATAGTCCTTTCAGACTATCTGTCGGTGTAAGGGTGATAAAAAGTACTCATATAAAGCTCAGTAACCAAAGGCTTCTAAATAATCTTCCATAATTTTGCTGTAAATCATGTATCTCGATTGGAAACTATCTATAGAGTTTCACCATGAAGTCTTACAAAAACATTAATATAGATTCTTTCTAGGAACTCAATTGGTAAATCTTTTCTTATAGCAAGGAAATGTGCTGAAATTGTAAGATGATCAATAATTACCCATATTTTATCATTCCTTCTATGTATATATGGAAATCCTATGAAACTTTCCTTTATAATTTCATCCCACGTGCACATAGTAATAGGGAGAGATTTCAGGAATCCTCTAGGATGTTGTCTCCCAAACTTCACTTGTAGATAAACTAGACACCTTGACACATAGTCAACAATTTTCAGTTTCATGTTATCCCATAGAAGATATTCTTTCACATCTCTATAAATCTTGGTACTGCATGGATTTATAGAGAAATTTGAGCTATTAGAATAATTTAATAGTTCCCATTTTTGTTTAGGTATTTATGGAACACATAAAATCTTTCCAAATATCAGAAATCCATCAACATACATAAAGTATACCAATATTTAATCCTTAATATCTTTAATTTTTGTTTGATAATTCTCTTCATCATATTTAGAGTTTTTTTATCTTATATTGTAAAGATGTTTTAGCAATCATTTGAAAAAGGAATTATTTTTACCCATCCTTAAGAATTCCCATAGCCATTTTTATTATATATATGAACATATGATATTTCTAAATCCTCATTTGGGTTATAATTACATGATATTTCCTAATTAATGCATCTTCTACTTTATTTTCCTTTATTGGGTGGTATCATATTGAAAAATCATAATATTTTAGTAACTTGAGCTATCTCATTTTCCTCATGTTGAGTTATTTTTGTGTAAAAATGAATTTTAAACTCTTTGCATCCATAGATATCTCAAATATTTCACTATAGATATAGTGTCCCCATATTTTCATATCAAATATTACAAATTCTAATGAAATATCACGAGTTAGATAATTTTTTCATGTGTCTTAAACTACCTTGATGAATATGTAATAAATTTATCATTTTCCATATGGAAACAACCCAGTCCATTATTTGATGCATCAGTATATATCACAAACCCCTCATTTCCAGATGGAAGAGTCAAAATTGGAGAATTGGACAATCTTATCTTCAATTCTTCAAAACATTTTGTACATTCGTTTGTCCATACGAACATAACCCCTTTACAAGTGATCTTGGTTATAGAATTATCCAATCAAGAAAATTATGAACAAAAAACCGATAGTAACATGCTAATCCAATGAAACTACATACCTCAGCAATGTAGTTGGAATAAGACATTCTTGGATTTCCTTTTCCTTCATAGGATCAACTAAGATTCCATCCATAGAGACAATATGGACAAGAAAAAAAACTATTTAAATCCAGAATTCACTCTTACTAAACTTTCCATATATCTCTTTTCTTCTAAGAGTCTCTAGAACAACCTGAAATTTGTTATCATGGTCCTCATAGTTTTTGTAAAATATCAGGATATCATCAATAAATACCACAAAAAAATCGTCAAGATATTCCTTGAAAACTATATTCATTATATCCATGAAAACATACAGTGCATTAGTCAGTCAAAATGGCATTACTGTAAACTCTAAATGCTCATACCTGGTTCAAAATATTGTATTTGAAATATCTTCCATCCTCACATGTAGTTTATGATATCCAGATAAATGGTCAATCATCAAAAAATACTGAACTCTATGAATTTGATCAAATTAATCATCAATGTGAGGAATAAGATAATTCTTTATTATTAAAATAGCATCCATTTATTTATAATCAATCCACAACCTCATGGATCCATATTTCTTCTTGAAAAAGATAATAGAGGATCCCCATGGGGAAACACTAGGTTGAATAAATCCCATACCACTCAATTCCTCTAGTTGTTTATTCAGATCCACTAATTCCACAAGGTCTATTCTATTAAATGTGTATGATATATGTTTACACTGGTAATTAAATCCATAAAGAACTCGACTTCCCACTCAAGAAGAAGTCCCGGTAAATACTATAGAAATACATCAATATATTCTTGTACAGTTGGTATATCCTCAATTATAAGATTACTTTCCTCATACCAAGATTATATTTTATCTTCCACCATAAGAATATCATTTAATTGATCCACTGGTGGTGGATTTGGATAAAAACAATGTTATTACATTTTTTCTATCAAGATAAGGGATTCTATATCTTCAAAAATTGTTTTGACATCCTTATTCTTTCAATATATTTTCACATCATATTTTGAAAGTTATTACATAATATGTATTGTATCAAAATAAACCATATGTATGATGATATGTTTTGCAACTAGAGAATGTTTATGTGTCATAAAGGGAACTGACCGACACATATTTGTTACAACGAGACTTCCCTTATGAGTTTTGACTGAAAACTCATTTATTAAATCAAAAGGAAAATGTCTAATTTTCTTGGAAAACTAAGAAGATATAAAAGAATTAGATGAACAATAATCAAATAAAGCAACATCAAAGATTTAGAAAACAAGTACTGTTCCTACCAACACATCATTAGGAACTTCAACCTCCATAGTTGTGATCACATAGGCTGGTCCATATTTCCTTTTCCACTTCTAGGGTAGATTCCCCTGATGCTTGGGACATTAATTTGAATAATTCCCCATTTCAATATAGTTTAAGTATTTATGAACATTTATTTTTTCTTCCCCTTATATTCATTAGATCAATGACCCTTTTTATGCACTTATGGAAAACTAACATGCCTTTCAAGTATATCCCAAGATGATTCTATCCACAATTTTCACATAATGGAAATTCCTTAATTTCCTTCTTCTTCTTTGATGCATCACCTTTTCCATGGTTATCAGAGGACCTCTTCTTATCTTTATTTCCTTTGAACATATATGATCTTGAAAATTCATTTTCCATTTTGATGGAACTTAATAATATTTCATCATATAATGAAAATGTTTTCCATGCAAGTGATTTTTGGAGACTTGGCTTAAGACCTTAAAAGAAATGATCAATCTTTTCGTCTGAATCATGTAGGTAATATATAGTATACCTGTATAGTCTTATGAAGGTATCCTCATACTCTATAACACTCTCTTATTTGTTTTTATTTAATTGAAGGAATTTTATCTTAATTTTAGTTCATTGTCCACAAGTAAATTCTTTATCCAAGAATTTTTACTTAAAATTTCCCCATTCCATGTCCTCTATTTCATCTTCCATGTTAGTATTCTAGATCAAATACCACCATTAATCAGCATCACCCTTGAGAAAATTTACTTCCAGTACTACCATTTAGTTTTCATTGCATCTCAATACTAGAAATATATTTTCATATGACATGATATACTTTTCATCTTCCACTGAATTATTAGTGCCACAAAAATATGAAGGCTTCTACCGCATGAAATGATCTAAAAAATGTGTATTATGGTTATTCATCATAACATAAATAAGAAGTCTTTATATAGTCGTGATCTAATCAGCTCCAACACTAACTGTGTTGACTTACTCAGTGTAGAAATCCCTAAATTTTATGTGGATATTGATTTTGTTTCTTATATTAGGCACAATTTCTAAATAATGTCATACACTAAATTAGGTTTTGAATCATGATGCAAAATTTCAATCTTGAAAAACACTCAACAAAAATAGCAAATTTAGGTATACCAAATCTCATATTCATAACATGGTTTCATTGGATACATATTTACATTTAAATCCTTCATAATGGTTTTTAAAGAAAATTTGAATTATCATAAGAATATTCCCAAGAGTGTAAAACCAAGTTCATAGTAAGACCCAATTTCAGGTGCTATGTTACCTCAAGTCAGGCCTAGGACACCTTTCCAAAGTTTTTCCCCTAGGTACATCTGTGCTAAAACGATGTAAAATTGTAGTATCCATACAAGGATTTATTTCTATGAAGACCCACATAATCTATACCATACCAAAATTATAGGATTTTATTATATTTTTTTCCTCAAATTCAACCTTAATGTTAAGTTCCCTTAACTATGTCTTCTAAATCTAGTTCCCAAGGTTTCTTCTAAACTTTCTCTGATACCAAATGTAAAAAACCATACCCTAGTGTCCCATAGTCAATGATCTTTTTATTAAAATAGAATAGAAACAAGTGGTAAAATCACCATGTATCGATAATTTCCGTAGTCTTTAAGAAACAAGATACTTACATGGTTACCTAATTACATTAGTGATGAAACATAGAACATAACAAAATAAAATAAACCGCTTCTTGTCACTTTTTAATGTTTTTCATGTTCACAACATGGGGCAGTAAAAAAAATAAAAGGGTGAGCTAAAAATCTCAGTAAGGGTTATATAAAACAATAATTAGTGAATTAAATTCAATAAGGAATAGAAATTATGGAAAGTTAAGTAATATAGAAAACACATGCCATCAATACACTGAGAATTATAATGCATCCAGAGATTTTGTTAGAGTGAAAACATAATGGAAAGTAATAATTGAATACAGAATAAAGAAAACTATTATTTTTTTGGATTCATGTTTCTGGAAAATGAACCGTCATACCATTATGATGGTTTAAGTGAGTGGGTAGATACTAGTTTGATTCAGTTTGGAAGCAAACACGATAGGGTTGCCACAAATTGTTTTGTCTCATTAGACATGTCAATGCATCGATGGTATATAATGGATCCCTCATGTCACCAAAAGTCCAAATCATTCTTCATAAGTGGATTTAATTCAATAACAATATGCCTTTTCAATTACCGTATTGATTAGAGGATACAAATCATTAATATTTTCCCAGTTAAAACAACATTTCAAACAAACACCACATATAAAATGGTATACGACTGAGACAATAATCATATACATGATACATGAATATTGATATTTAATATAATTATAATTTCAAATGAAAAATGATCTCAAAAGGGAATAAGGTACACCATATAATTATTAGGTGCAGAATACCAATCAAGTCTCAATTAAATGGAAATTGAGACATAGTCCCTTACCTTATGCCCGAATAAGTTCTTCACTTTATCTTAATGTCCTGGATAATAAGTTTAAATATATTAATTAATTAATTAAAAAAATTTCTACTTTTTTTCTGATTTAGTATCATTTTATGAACTTCATTTATGGCCTTTTTATTAGTTATAAGATAAAATTTTATAATTCATGGGTTTTTGTTTCCTTGGTTTTCATGATTGGGTTTCTTTTATATTTGTATGGAAAATCATGTAAAATGAGAATAGGTGTCTAGAATTGAAATTATATGTTATTAATTAAATTATAGAATATTTAATGGTTATATATTTCATTCATTTATATGGTAAGAACTTGAATCATTAGATAAAATGTCAGTGAAAATCATTTAGAGTTTTTAGTATTTTTTCGGTCATCACGAACTAGTTTTGTCTTATGAATTCATATTATATATATATATTCTAGTTATAGAATAAAAAATAAGTTGTAATAAATATATTATAGACTCTTTTAACCATAAAAACAGTTTTATGACCATCCATGAAGGTTTAATTGAATGAAAAAACACGTCGTCCATGAAGGCAGTAAATCAGCACCTCACGAATCATGTTTTTATTTTTAGAATAAAAGGGAGAGGGGTTTGATGATGAATATTCCATTATCATAATAAAATTAAAGAATATATAATATATTGGAGATATGATTCATTTTTTGAGAGAAGTCTTAAGGATATAATAATAAGAAAGTAAATTAAAAGAAATTGTAAGAGAACTAAAAAGGATTTACTTTTTGAATTTCGCTCCTTTTGAACCTTCTAAAGGACATAGAAATGGTATTTCAGTGATACCACAAAGACCAGAATGTGAGGGATAGGTTTGGGAGTGGAAATGGGTAGAATATTATAAAGATTCGTGGATTTAGAACCATTAGGTGTAGGGGTGGTATTTATAGTAGAGGTGAGTGGTGTTTTTTTGGAATATTTTATTCCTAATATTATTATTTTGCCTCGAGGCAAGTAATGGTGATGATTATTGTGACTAAATGGATTAATTGTTTCTTGTGAGTTCTAAACAATGGTAATTTCATCATCCCTGAATCAAGTAATAGTGTATTTAACTTGTAATGTGTATATGCCGTAAATTACCATATTTTACTATACATAAAAATTCAAGTATTTTAGAAAAAACCCAAAAATTCACCCAAACAATTTTTTGATGTGTAGAATTAAAAAATGAAATCAATTTTATGGATATAATTTTATAAATAAGAGAAAATTTATATTTAATTAAAATCATCATTTAATCAAAAAAACAAATTTTGAAATTACAAATGATTTTATAACACATTGAAAAATAAAATAAGGTCTCATAAAATTATATTATAATAATAGGATTTAAAATTATTAATTTATGACTATATTTTATGAAAATAAATTTTCTTTTAAATAATTATGTTAATTATAAAATTGAAAATAAACATTTATGTTTTGTGAAAATATCAATACTTAATTAATAATTTCTAAAACATTTATTCATTTATACAATGATATAATTATACCCCATTACCATTTATAGGATTCCTAAATTTTATTTATACTTCCATAGGTGATGTTACTATTCTATTAGCCGAATTACTATTCCTAAGGGTAATATTACTATTCCAAACCCCAAGTTACTATTTCATTGGTATATGTTGCTTAATTTCTTGAAAAAACTTCTCATTTCATTCATTATTCATTTATAATATTTTTTTGTGTTCACTATGTGATTTTATATGATTTATACTATATGAAATATTTTTGTGTGAAATATAAGCTACCGAATGAATTGAAATTATTTAAGAGGATAAATTCCATAAAATTTCGTGGTGTTATAAAATGAGGCTAGATTAGAGGTAGTTTGGAAAACCGCCTCTAATAATTTTATTTTAAAACAATCTGGTCTAGAACCGACACCCCCTATTAGTCGCAAGGCCATGTTCCCCCTCCCATTCTTTCCTGTGGTCCCCACCTGTGCATCCCTCCCATTTTCCCAGCTACCTCTAGTGGCCTTCCGTGTATGCCACATCTCTCTCAAGTACTCCCTCTCTCCACTCCCCGCACTAGAACAAAATTGCTCCCACATGTTCTTTCCACATATCACGCCGACCACCCCACTTTTTAAAATATTTTCTAGAGGATATTCGTACCATGCTAGACTGGATAAGGGTAGCCACCAGCTACCCATCAATATAACTAGGGAAATTAAACATTTGTTAAATATATACACATGAGGCTATTTATATACATTATTATTTATATTATATACTTACTAAATTTAAATATATAACCTATATATAAATTTAAATAAACTATATATTTATATGTATATTTACATATATATGAGTAAGTATATTTTTACATATATTTATAATTCTTTTTATCTAATGTATATACACATATGATTATATATTTATGTAAATTATTTATATACTTAAATACATATTTTTATATTATATATATGTTCATTTATATAATATATATATTTATATAAGTGTCTTTTTAATATATTTTTATAATGTTTTACAAATATATTTATATAATGTATTTCAATACATATATTTTTTATTTTTCACACTAATATATATTTATTTCTATAAATTTTATAATATTATATTAAATTAATATTATATGAAATAAAATTTATATAAATATTTATATAATTTTATATGAGATACAATTTATACAAAAATTTATAGAATTTATTTCTATACATATATTTATTATTATATGTATTAATATATATATATTTCAACAAATATAATTGTATAATATTGTGTACATTAAAATATATTTATTTTCATAAACTATATTTTATATAACTTTAATTATATATAATATAAAATAATAAACATATTATTTAAAAATATATTTATTATTATAATAAAATAAACTATAAAAACTATAGGTTTGGGTTTTAATATGATAATTTTTTTAAATAAATTATATTTATGTATATATTTATATAATATGTTTATGATTTTATATTATATATGACTAATATTATAAGAAATACCATATATGTATATATATATATATTAATGAATATAATATTATACAATTATATTCTTGTATACATATATATACAGTTAAATACAATCATATAAATATTTTATATAATATGTTAATATAATATATTTAAATACATATATATATTGTGTTTTGAGTATATATATATATTACAATATTTTTTTAAATAGTGCAGGTTCACAACCCCCTTTAATATCTTATATTGGTGGAGGTTTTTAACCCATTCTAATTTAAAGATGTTAGAGGGGGTTTTGAACCCCTCTAATTTAATATATTAGAGGGGGTTTTCAACCACCACTAATTTCAAAATTAGAGCGGGTTTTGAACCCCCACTAAAATGAAACTGGGTATTAAAAAATTTAGAGGGGGTTCAAAACCCCCCTCTAATTTAAAAAATTAGAAGGGGTTTAAACCCCCAATAAATTTGATGACTAGAAAGGGTTGTACATAGCCCCATTATTATTTATATATAAGATGAATTTAAAGTTGGTTCATAACCCCATATAAATTTGATGATTAGAGGGGGGTTGTGCATAACCCCCTCTAATTATACTAAAAATGATTTTTGAGGGGGTTGTGCATAACCCCCTCTAAATAACTCCATATTATGTGTTGTTTTTAGGGTGTGTACCAAAATTCTTCTAGAGAGAGTACATTGACATGCTCGAGGCCAACTGCAACACCTCAAGATTTTTCGAAATATATGTTTTGAATTAATTTAAACTATTTGATACTTTTCATTTCACGCAACATTGAAAATACTTTATTTTATAATAAAGCACTTTGTTTGGATTACGTTATACAAAAAAACAAGTTAATCATGAATTAAAAATATCATAAGTTTTATCTTTCCCTACATGGAACACTGAGGTTATAATTCCTTACATGCAATAATGACTTTCCTTGATGGCTTGCGTACCTGGCTGACCAAGTTTTGCCGAAAAATAATATATTATTAAAATTTTATTATTTAATATAATAAGATAAAATATAGAAATTAAATTACAAGTCATGAATAATATTAACTAATTTATTAAAATATATGGTTTACACATATATAATATGAATTCATAGGTTACCAATTAATTAGACATGAATATGAAAACCGATTGAATATAAAAGGAAATGTTATTATTTTTATGGTGACAAATCTGTTTTAACCTAATAAATTAAATTAATTATAATTAGTGAGTGATATTAATATAATATATAATTTATATATTTAATATTTTTTATTCATTAAATATATTTGATAGAAAAAAGATAAGAACAAACACAATTTTATGCTTAAAAACCTATATTTTTATAATTGTAGTTTTACCGCATTTTTATAGAGAACCCATTTTAAATATTTGTTTTGGAAATGTTATTTATTTAATATATAAAAATAAACTTCATATTTTAAATAGAGACATAAAAATTCGGTTAGGATAAATTTCAGGAATTTTTCTATAAGGTTTTATTTTTTAATGAATAATAAAAAAATACTGAATTTTAGTCCAAAACTGATTTTTTATATAATTTATTTTTATAGTTAAATTAAATTTTAAAATAGTTTTAAACTTTAAATATTTCATATTATTATTAATAAACCCAATTTATGTCACTATAATCAATTTCACCATTAAATTGTGTATAAAAATATAGAAAACCTTTCGATATTTTTACTTTAAAAACCTATAGTGTCGTACCGTCAAATAGATTAAATTTAAATTAATTTCTGCAATTTCTGTGATTAGAATTTGAAAAATGGATTCCATATATTGAGTCAAAATAATTTATAATGTATAATAATGTCATATTAGTATTTTACAAAAAATATTATTGAATGTAGTTAAATTATTTATAGCGATTAAGGTAAAATTATAGCTTAACAAGGGAATAAAACTTAAACATAAGAACCCAAATCACCTATACACTTATGGAAACCCCATTGGTTGTCCATAAATATTCCATAAAACTTCCAATCTTTAGTTTTATTGGTTTGGTATTACTTTGTTACGGTTAAAACTTTGGTACACCAAATTTGTTTTAAAAAATGCCAAGTGAGTCCTTTCCCTCTCCTATAAAAGGCCACCACCTCTCCCATTTTCTCACACCTCTCAAACCACTCAGTTTCAGAAAATATATTCCCAATAAACATCCAAAAATCATTTAATTTCTTTATTAAGCCTCCCTTTGTGTATAAATACTTCCAAGGTGTCCCATTAGTGCAAACCAAAAGTAGTTACCCGATTTAGTGGTAACAACCTCCCTCTTTATCTTTTATTTTATTTACATTATCCATTACCTAAAGACTAATTATTCAATGATTGTACAAGAAACCAGTATCCAAAATATACTAGGATGTTATTATTATATGATTTTTATCTACACTTACACGCACTTCCATTTAATGGGTAAGGAATATATTGTTTACGTGTATGACAAACTACCCCCTCACGTAATGATGATTGTTCATTTTTCCTTTCCTGCCTATCATGGTGAAAATTATGATGGAAAATATATTTATATATTATATATATTATATTTATAAATTCTTTATTTTTTTTAATTTTTATTTATAACACACCCTTATTCTTTCCATCCTATGAAAATATCATATTTTCATTTGGGGAAGTGTGGACTGCTGCCATCTCAAAGCGATGTGATTCATTCACACACTACATGGAATGTATTAAAGATATTTTTAGTGAAAATATATGATATATATGAAATAATAATTCTAATTTAATGATATTATATTCATATATACATATACATATATTTCATTTACTTTCTTTCTTTGAATATGTCCATAAAACGAAAGCATCATTCATTCATACATACGACCTATTGTATCCTTGAACGATGTATTCATTTTTATACTTCTATATTATATATATTATTATAATAAACATATAATTAATATTAATTATTTTTATATAATTTTTATTTAATTTTTTACATTATTTAAGTAATTATATTGTTAGGATCATAAATAACTGGTCCTTTGATAAAACGATAATTGCGAGATTACAAAATAAAGTGCAAAAGTGAGGAATTAAAGTGAACACTAGATGTAAAGTAGAAAAACCCCCAAATGAAAGGGGTAAAAAACCACAGGCAAATAGAAGGATTTCACTATGGTAAAATGTGGGTACAAATTCTCTCTCAATTACAAGGAGAAAACACTCAATAAATTCTCTTTTGTAAAATATGGAAAAACGCCTCACAAAATACTCCACTCATGGATGAAGATGTGTTGCTTCTAAATCCTATGATGAAAAAGTCAAGGAGGAGATCCCTTTTTATAGCCTTCCTTTACAACCTTTGGTCTTCCCTCAATTAAATGACTTTTACCAAATTAATTGGGGAAATAATTGCAGGGTGTCAAATTCATTAAATGTAATGAATGCGGTGACCATCATTAATATCTCTCCGCGTCTTCCAACATATCTCCCACTTGGAGATTTTATTAAGTGTCAATCACATCTCCACACATCCTTTCTATCTGCCCAAACTGCTGCTCATGTATCTACAAGGCCACTTGAAGATCTGCACCATCTGAACTTTTTAGAATTAATCACCTTTGTCCGGATATCTGTCAGATTTTCTTTAGTGTGAATTTTCTTCATGTCCACACTTCCTTCCTCCACCACATCTCGAACAAAATGGTATTGTACTCCAATGTTATTTGTCCTGGAATGAAAATATGGATTCATTGCAATGTGCAAGGCACTCTGACTATCAAAAAATAATGGAATATGATCATGTTTGTGCCCTAGCTCCTCCAATAACCTTCTCATCCAAATCGCCTCTTTGCAAGATTGTGTAGTTTCCATGTACTCCACTTCTGCCATGGATAAAGCCACAACTAGCTGTAGCTTTGAGATCCAGCTCAAAAATCCTCCTGTAAGAGTAAACACATAACCTGTAGTGGATTTCCTCCGGTCAGAATCACCTGCAAAATCTGAGTCAACATATCCATTGATAGTAAAATTTGATATTCCAAAACATAATGCAACATCTGAGGTTTCCATGATGTATCTCAGGATCCTCTTCACCATGCTCCAATTCTCTCTTCCTGGATTCTCCATGTACCGACTAAATTCTCCCACTGCATGTCCAATGTCTGGTCTAGTACAAACCATAGCGAACATTAAACTCCCCACTACTGATGCATACGACACTCGAGACATTTCCATTCTCTCTGCTTCACTGCTAGGACTCACTGTAGAGGATAACTTGGAATTAATGGGAAGAGGGGTAGAAATTGGCTTAAAGTCTTGTATATTGAATCATTTCAAGACTTTCCACAAATAATTCTTCTATGATAGCCAAATCTTTCCATTATTCTTGTCTCGGTAAATTTGCATCCCAAGAATCTTGTTTGCGGTTCCCAAGTCCTTCATATCAAAATCCCTAGCCAACTGTGCCTTCGTCCCATGGATTTGATCATTGTTGGGACCTGCAACCAACATGTCATCCACATAAAACAGCAAAATGATAAAATCATTACCATTTAAACCCTTTAAATATGCATGAGGATCTGAATTAAGTCTCTTGTATACAAGGCTCATGATATAGGAATCAAATCTCTTCTACCAACACCTCGGTGCCTGTTTGAGATTGTACAGAGATTTGTTCAACCTGCAAACCAAGTACTCTTTACCTTTTTCGGTAAAACCTTCTGGTTGGATCATATATATTTCTTCATCAATATAACCATGTAGAAAATCTGTTTTCACATCTAGCTGCTCTAGATGTAGAGTGTATGCAGCACACTTATCCAGAACTACCCGAATAGTCGTTAGTCTAACAACAGGACAAAATATTTCATTGAAATCAATACCTTCCTTCTGATCATATCCTTTTACCACCAGTCTTGCACGATATGTTTCCACCTGGTCTGTTTCATCCCCCTTGATATTTTAGACCCATTTATTCCCAATGGCCTTCCTTTCGTGAGGTAATGGAACAAGATCCCAAGTCTTCTTCTTGTGCAGGGCTTCAGGTTCCTCCTGCATCTCCTCCATCCATGAAGATACATTCGGACTCTGGGTCGCTTCCAAAAGAGATGATGGATCTCCATCCTCTGTCAGTAAGCAATACACAACATTTCTCTCAGTGACATAATCTGAGTGCCATATCGGTGCTCTTTTCTCTCGATTTGACCTTCGTAGTCCAGGATCTTCTGGTGCTTGATCATCATGCTCTGGTAATGCCTCATAGGAAACTGGTTCTTCCATTGTTTCTTCCTTCACATTGACTGTTGTAGTTTCTGTACATTCTTTCTCCGTGTCCTTTTCAATCATCATTTTCACCTTGTCTTCTTCAAAAATGACATCTTTGCTGTTGATAACTTTGTGGGCAGTGGGATCCCACAAACGATACCCCTTCACACCATCAGCGTATCCCAAGAAGATTCATTCTCTGGATTTCGAGTCCAACTTTGATCTTTCCTGGTCATGAAGCAGTGTATATACAGGACTTCCAAAAGTATGGAAATTAGAATAATCATCGGGTTTGCCAGTCTACATTTCCATCAGTGACTTGAGATCAACTTCCCTTGAAGGGGATCGATTGATTACAAAGCAGGCGGTATTTACTGCTTCCACCCAGAATGTCTTGTTGACTCCTGCAGTCTTCAGCATCGCCCTTGTTCTGTCCAACAAGGTTTTATTCACCTGCTCTGCCACTTCATTCTACTGAGGAGTGTACGCCACCGTGAACTGGCTCTTGATTCCTTCATATTGACAAAAAGAATCAAACTCCTCACTTGTATATTCTCCACCATTGTCAGTCCTCAGACACTTGATTTTCTTTTACGATTCAAGCTCCTTTAGTGCTTTGAATGTTTTGAAGACTTCAAAAACATCTGATTTCCTTTTTATTTGAAACACCCAACATCTCCTGGAATAATCATCAATAAAAGATACAAAGTACCTTGCTCCTCATAGGGATATAACTGGTGCTTGCCAAACATCAGAATGGATCAACTCCAAGATCTCCTGACTTCTTTTTGTTGACGTCCCAATCTTTAACCTGTGTTGCTTGTTCAAAACACAATGCTCACAAAATGGTAAGGATACCTTTGTCAGCCCAGGCAGCAACTTCTGATCTGCAAGAATCTTCAGGCCTCGTTCTGACATATGGCCAAGATTCTGATGCCATAACGTCATCAACACTTCCGTCAAGGTAGTTGATGAAACAACTATCTCAGCATATTTGTACGTTTCACCCATAAGCACGTACATGTTCTTTGAGATCTTCTCCGCCTTCATTACCACAAGTGTGCCCTTCACAATTCTCATCACTCCATTCTCGATGCGAGTCTTGCATCCAATATCATCAAATTTTCCCAAGGACAAGATGTTCTTCTTGAGGCCCTCCATATGGATTAATCCTTGGATGGTTCGGACTATGTTATCATGCATCTTCAATTTGATGGTTCCGACTCCAACGATCATAAATGTTTGATCATTTCCCATGTACAAAAGTCCTTCCAGGATGGTTTCATATTGGTCAAACCATTCCCGTCATGACGTCATGTGCCATGTTGCTCTTGAGTCAATAATCCATGCATCATCGAGGTGATGTCCTCCTTCAACAGTCATCTTCGCATCGTTGATTGGTACGTCGCCATTTCCCAATGTACTCGCCACATTTCCTTGAGAGTTATTCTCACCACTCTTCTTATTCCAGAAGTCTTTTCTCACATGCCCCCTCTTACCGCAATTGTAGTATTGGACGTTTTTTTTCTTGCTCCTTGATTTAGACCTACCATGATTCTGGCTACCACTGGAACCACGCTCCATCATTCTTCCTCTTTCCATCGATAGAGCTTCCACTTGGTGTGAAGTCATTTTTCTGTCTTCCTTGTTCTTGCACCGACTTTCTTCTTCGATAACCGAAACTGCAACATCATTTAAGGACAACATATCCGTCAGGATATTATTGGTGAGGTTGATGATGAGTTGGTCATATGAATCTGGAAAACTCTGGAGCAGGATCTCCACACGTTCAGTATCCCCAATTTTATATCCCAAAGTCATAAGTTGAGAAAAAATGGTATTGAGTGTGTTGATGTGGTCACTCTCCGATGATGAATCCTCCATTCGAAGAGTGTATAATATTCTCTTCAAGAAAATTCTGTTGTGGAGTGATTTTTCCTTGTACAATTTTGTTAGAGTATCCCAAATTTCTTTCACCGACTTTTTCTCCGCAATGCCTGACAGGACCCCATCCGCTAAAGCCAAATGAAGGTTGGAAATAGCATTCCCGTCCATGTCACTCCATTTCTATTCCGTCACACCTGTCGGTTTCTCTCCAATCGCCTGTAGGCAATTATCCTTCCGCTTCACTGCTTGCATCTTCATTTTCCACAATGAAAAATTATTTCCATTGAATTTTTCAATCTCGTATTTCGCCGCCATTTGGACACGTCGTTGGTCTGGAATTTTCTTGGGCCACGAATCTACCTATGATACCACTTGTTAGGATCGTAAATGATGGGTCCTTTGATACAACGATAATTGCGAGATTAAAAATAAAGTGCAAAAGTGCAGAATTAAAGTGAACACCAGATGTAACGTGGAAAAACCCCCAAATGAAAGGCGTAAAAAACCACGAGCAAATGGAAGGATTTCACTATGGTAAAATGTGGGTAAAAATCGTAATTATATAAGTATAAGGACCAATGATATACCAAATTCAGACACATGTGAAAAAAAAAAATATACCAGAAGCTTAACCTTAACATAGAGTTGTTAACAAGTGGGTAATATAAAGTCATAATCAAACCATATATATAATTAAATATAACAACATAATCCTTTAAAGGATTTTTTAATAAACTTATATTTATTATACATGAGGTTTTTTCAAGTATGAAGACAGCCAACACACTATTGATATATGTGAGATACATACCATGTTCACCATGTTTTCATGTTGTATATACTACCCATGAATATATTATATGATGATTATACTTAAAATTATGGGTATTTACATAATAGTTTTATGATCTTTCATTCATTTGGGTTTTTTTTCAAAATTTACCAAATCAGTAAAGTAATTTTGTCTCAATTTTTATTTTTTAAGACACATGTCATGCTATAAACCTATATTTTTCCATGAGGTGTATATAGTACCTTTGAATTGTTATATAATTTATATCCTTATTTTCATGATATTTTAAGCTTCATGTAATTTAATTTTCTTAGAAGGGGAGTATGGTTTAAAGTTACCAAGTGGTAAGAGTTTTTTGAAAAAATGTCACTACTTTTCAAGATTATTTATGATTATGCTCCCTTTGATGAAATATTTTGATCCATATCTCAATAAAAACCATAAGTTTCATTATCCTCTATTTATTCAAGATAAATCCATGTATTAGATCCAATTGTTTAACTCCTTGTTACATAAAATAATTAATAAAATGTTTTTAAGAAAAATATGACTATATTTCTATCTTCGGTCAACAATCTATTTTATTTTAAACCCCATGTTTTCCAAAATGTTTTCAAAAGATACATGAAGATCATTTTCAAGGATAAAGGAGTTCAAAAATGTTTTATAGTTTTAAAATATTTCTTTATCAGTTCTCAAAGTTATTTTCAAATAAATGGTTTTCAAAACGTATTAAGCCTTCTTTATAAGTTTCTAAAGTGTTTTCAATTAAAATGGTTTTTAGAATATTTTAAATCTTATTTTTCATGTTTTCAAGGAAAATAGTTTTCAAACTATTTTCAAGCTTATTTTTTATGTTTTCATGGAAATTGGTTATCAAAATGTTATCAATATTTCTTTATAATTTTTCATGTTTATTTTTAATAAAATGTTTTTCAAAAGGTCTTATGTTTAAAAAATAATTTTCCACAGAATAATGGATATTTTACTTAATAAATGTTTCCAAAATATCATTAAAAGTTATTTTCCATTTAAGATATCATACGTTGATGTTAATCAAGACCTTCTAGGAAGTGATCCAAAGGGTCCATTCATATTATTTCGTGAATGGTTTATGTTTTGAGAGAATAATTCTTATGACACCCATTTCTCTTCCATGAGTTATATGCTTTTGAAACCCACTTCTTTTTATAGGTTATGATTTAATGAAATTATTATGAATTCTAAATATTTTCCATGGGTTATGAGGGGATGAAATCTTATAGATTCCCATTTTATTTCATGGATTATGATTTGATGTTATAGATCCCATCTCTTTTCATGTGTCAAGATATGATGAATGTTTTATGGAACATGCATATCAGATATCATTATGTGATCATTGCGACCTATATATCCCTCCAATTAAGTGGTAAAAATTTGTGACTCATGAGTATAAATGTTATGCGTGAACCTATTTACATGTTCAAAATGTTATGTATGGACCTGGTTACATGTCAATAAGTTTATGCATGAACTTGATTACATATTAAAAATGTTATGAGTGAACCTTATTATATTTTTATAATGTTATACTTGAACCAAATTACATGTTAAAAATGTTATGCATGGAAAGGGATTCTTGCCCATAAGTTTATGCATGAACCTAATTACATGTTAAAAATGTTATGTGTGAACCTAATTATATGTTCACAATGTTACGAATGAACATAATTTCAGGTTGACAATATTATAAGTAGACCTGGTTTTATGTCTATAAGTCTATGAAAGCGCCTGATTTCATGAACTTACTTAATGTGTGTACATGTTTCTACTTATACATGTTCACTATGTTATACATTGATGTGTATCCCACAATTCCATGTCTTATTCTTATGTTATAATTTCATGTCTTATGACCATGATTTCCTTATTATTAATGTCTTATGAACTGAAAATATTTATTCCACGATTCGTATTTATGAACTTTGATATGTAATTTATGATATTATAATGATCATGATCATGTTCTTAAACACTTATATTAATTATATGCTTAAATATTTCATTTATTTACCCTTAATGATCATTTGGGATCACCACTTTCTTACGTTTCCTTTCTCCAGGTTATAAAGAATTTTTTTTATTAGAGTTAGTATGGGGGAAGATATTTGTGGGAAATATTTAAGATCTTTCACTAAGCTAGAATATTTTTCCATGATTCCAAAGGCACTAAACTAATATGGTATTTAGGTATCTGTTTTTTTAATGTTTTTTGTATTCTGAAAAAGTTATGTAATTTCTATGTATGTCAAGACTGGTTCGATATAGTTGGTATAAGAGAAAAGTTTTAGTTAACATTTGGAAACTAGGATGAGAATACTTCATTGAGATCCCTAGGAATAATTTCTTGGATAATTATAGGCATGTTTATGAGGATAATTATGAGGATGAGTTAACGTTTAAGAATATGTCTTGAAATTTACGTAAAGGATATAGTGAGTGGTTTCCTAGAATTATATCCTTTTCTGGATACTACAAGTGGAAGTGTATCTAGAACAGATGTACCTAGGGGTAAAAACTCTAACAATATGTCTTGGGTATGACTCAAGGTACTTTTTTACATGACAACATGACTTATTGCACACTTAGTTTGACACTCCTAGGAGATTTTCTTTATAAATTGACAAAACGTTTATGAACCATCATGATGGATTTTAATAGAATATGACTATAAAAAACCTAGGACAAACCAAATGTGTCATTAATTAAAAAGTAGGTTTCATGATATAGACATCATATAAGTAATTTTTCATGGTTATGTGGTTTTCTTTTATGATATGTGTTTCTCACCCATTGATTTCCTTTTTTAGTAAATGGAGATAACTATAAGAAACATGGTTAATATTGAATGTTTCATATGTGTAAGGTATGAAAATTATTAAAATACATTTCCCAATTTTTAATCTCATAAAAACAATTAGGAAGGTTGTATGAGTATTGGTTATACTTCTGAAGATAAATTGACTGTAAATGACCTATGAAAGTTATGTGATGTTCTTCTAGTATTATTTTCATTAACCATAAGAATCATGGTTATATTGAGGTTTATGAACCTTAAGGCATGATTCATATTTCATATTCCTGGAAATGGGTATTAAAGAATAAGTTAATAAATCCCGAGTAATGATTTAAGAATAAATTTAGATGAATAAAGTATTTATGTTTTGTAATTCAAATATTATGTTATATGAATCATGAGATATATAAGTATTCTCAGTATAAGTTTTCATTAAAGAATGGAAATGTCATGTTGAATGGTAATGAATACATTGAAAAGTTATTTCATAGAAATATGATATTTTGATTAATGGAAGGTATCCTATAGTAGATTCATGATGTTGAGATAATGATGTTTGGATAAAGATATGTTGTATATTAATAAATAAATTGTATATTATGGATTAACCTGGAATTTATTATTGAAAAAGTGGTATATGTCATCAAGGATGAGGTTTACAACTTCTGGGATTTAAATAATATATCCAGTAATCATTTGAATAAGGAATTATGCATGTTTTCCAAAAGTATTTATAGTAATTTTGGTTATTACCATGTTTTGTGGGAATATACTATGGGGGTATTAGCATGATTGGAATGTGAAAACAAGGAGATACTTTATGATATATGAGTGGTCAATGTTAAGTTGATTTCATGACCTTTTTTATAATGTCATAGTTTTTTGTCTTCTGGTAGAGAAAGGAGGTTAAAAATTTATGGAATGTATTAAGATAAACATCAGATGAAATTTGTGAGATTAAAGTAATATCTTACCATATGAGGATTTATACACATTGAATATCCTATTCTAAAGAACGTTTTTTTGATAATAACAAATGAAAAATGGGACGGAATATCATGGATCTCAGGATTTCTTAGATCTTGAGGAATGAAAAATTCATCATCATTCCCTGGAATAAGAGATGAAGCGGTAAATGATCAAGGAAAAACCAAAGGGTGAGATTGTACATATGAGAAGGAATGAAATAAATTAATTATGTTTCATTGTGTTCCTATACACTAAAATAATCCCTCGAATCTAGGACAATGATATTGAAAAATATTTATCCTAGAACTATTATTTCTGATAAATCATATGGTCTCTTCGATCATTGTAGATTTATGGTTTTGTGATCACCCACTTATACTAATCAATGTTCACTATAACTCTCCATCATAATGTGATAGATGGGTTTATCACACTTTCCCATGTTTCCCTTACCAAACTATGTTCTCTTATGTGAAACCCAGTTATATGTCCCTTTGGGTAATAGTTGTGGTTCTAAATTCCCCTTTTAAAGGGAATTTATAGTATTAATCTTTACATTGTGGGTTTCTATGAATGAAACATTCAAGTATTAAACCATTGATAAACCATAATAATTCTATTGGAGAAATTAATTTTTAGGAAGGTATAATGTAATACCTCTATATTTTTTGATTTTTTTTTCAAATTAATTTAATTTTTTTAACAATTTTCATTTCACGCAACACTAAAAATAGTTTATTGTATATTAAAGCATCATGTTTGGATTATTTTATACACAACCCGAAATTAACCATGCACGAAATGAAATATAAAATTTTTCTTGATCAACATGGAACAAATATGTTGTCTTGTTTTACATGCAACAATGAATTTACTCAATGGTTTGCGTAACACAGAAGACCGATATTTACCAAACAATAATATATTATTAAATTATTATTATTTAATATAATAAGATATAACCTATATTTTAAATTTGAAGTTATAAATATTATTAAATAATTTAGGAAAATATATGGTTTAGAAAAATATAATATGAATTCATAGTTTACTAATTAATTTGAAATGAATATGAAAACTAGTTGATTATAAAGGGAAATATTATTGTTTTTATTGTCACAAAGTTGTTTTACCCTAATAAATTAATTTAATTTTAATTAGTGAGATATTTTAATTCAATATATATTTTATATATTCAATAAAGTATTTTTTAAATTCATCCAATAGATTTTATATACATAATATAAGAACAAACCCATTTTTATGATTGAAAACCTATAATTTTGTGATGGTAGTTTTACCTCCCTTTAATGGAGAACCCATTTTAAATAAAAATAGTGGACGTTTTATAGAATTATTATGTCAAAATAAACTTCATATTTGAAATAAAAACATAAAACATTTGTTAAGAATTCTTTTTGGTATTTTTCTATTATGTTTCATTTTTTAATGAATAGTTAAAAAATACTGAATTTTAGTCCAAAAATAATTTTTAATATATTTTATTTATAATGTTAAATTAAAATTTAATGTTAAATTATATAATATTTGTATCCATTAATACAGTTAATGTCATTATAATCTATTTTAACTTGAAATTGGGTGTAAAACATTACAAACTTTTGGATGTTTTTACTTTAAAAACCTAGAGTGTCATCCCGTCAACGAGATTACATTTAAATGAATTTCTTCAAATATTGTGATTTAAATTAAACAAAAATGGAATCCATATTTCGAATAATAAAAATTTATAATTTATGATAATTTTAAATTAGTTTTTGACCAAAAATATTATTGAATGAAATTAAAATTAATTATAATGATTACGGTAAAATTAAGTTTAATAAGAGAATAAAAGTTAAATTTAAGGGCCCAAATGACCTATCCACTTTTCCAAAACTTATTCTATATCCATAATTATAACATAAACCTTCCCTTATTGTGTTTTTTTGGGATTTATTAATTTTTTTGGTAAAAAAGTGGGTACACCGTAATTGTTTTCAGAAATGCTAAGCGAGTCATTTCCCTCCCCTATAAAAGGACACCACCTCTCCTACTTCCTAAAACCTCTCAAACAACTTAGTCTCGGCCATGATATGACCAATACACATCCCAAAATCCCAAAATTCCTTCCTTAAACCTCCTTTTTTGAAGAAATACTTCCAATGAATCCCATTAGTACAATCCAAAAGGAGTTACCTGATTTAGAGGTAACACCCTCCCTCAAACTCCTTTCTTTTATTACCAATATCCACTAACTAAAATCTTATTATTACATTGTTTTATAAAAATAGTATAATAAATATAACAGGATATTAAGCTAAATTTTCATGCTAAACTTACACACACTTCCATATAATCGGTAAGGAATGAACGGTTTATGTGTACAGAGAACTACCGCCCCACAAAATGATGATTTTTTATTTTTAATTACCACCTATAATTATTAAAATTATGATGGAAAATAAATTTATATATGATATATAAGATATTTATAATGTATATATTCTTTTTTAATTTTTATTTAGAACATACCCTTATGCTTCCCATCTGGTGTAAATAAGATAATTTCGTTTGGGGAAGTGTGGTCTACCGCCCCCTCAAAGTAATGTGATTCATTCACAAACTACATAGAAAGTTATAAGGATATGTTTAGTGAAACTATATGATATAAATAAAACAATAATTATACTAAAATTATTTTATATTCATATATACATGTAAATATATGTCATTTACTTTCTTTCTTCCAATACGTCAATAAAATGGGAGCAACAATCATGCATACATATGACCTACCATCTCTATGAAAGATTAATTCAATTTCATACTTCTATATTATATATATTATTATAATACAAATATATTTAATATTAATGATATTAATATCATTATTTACTTTCATTAAATCGTGATATAAGTATAAGGACCAATGATTTAACAAATTAAGACACATGATAAAAACAAAGAAAATATTAATTGAAGCATACCCTTAACATAGAATTGTTAATAAGTGGGTAATATAAGGATATAATAAAACCATATATGGAATTATATATAAGAATATGGTTCTTTAAAATATTTATAATAAACTTATATTTATTATATTGGAAGTTATTACAAGTACTAAGAGAGACAAGACACAAGGTAAGAGAATTTCATCTCAACTTTGATATCCATGAGAAGCATACCCTATTTAAAACTATTTTCTTCTTAGTGATGTATATAATGACCATTAATATATTACATAAATATTATAATTAAACTTATGGGTATTTACATATCTATTTTGTGATATTTTTTTATTGGGGTTTATGTTTCAAAAGTTACCAAATCAGTGAAATAATGTTGTCGCAATTTTCTTTCTTTGAGATGCATGCCATGATATGCACCCATATTTTTCCATGATGTGTATATAGTAACATTGAAATTTTTTATCATGAATATAAATATTTTAATGATATTTTATGGTTAAATTAAATTCATATTCTTACATGGGGAGTATGGTTCAATGTTACCAAGTGGTAAGAGTTTATTGAAAAAATCTCATCGCTTTTTGAGATTATTTATGATTATGCTTATTTTGATGAAATATTTTGATCCATATCTCAAGAAAAATAATGATTTTACTTATAATTTATTTATTCAAGATACATAAATTTATTAGTAGCATTTCTCACTCCTTTTTTACTTAAGATAATTAATGAAATGTTTTTAAGAAAAATATGACCGTATTTCCCTCTTTAGTCAAAAATCTGTTTTATTTGAAAAACCATGTTTTTGAAAGTCCTTTAAAATTATCCTTTAAGATAATTTTCATGGTAAAAGTATTTAAAAAATGTTTTATTGTTTTCAAATATTTATTTCTAAGTTTATAATGTTATTTTCAAATAAATGGTTTTCAATTTTTTTCAAGATTTATTTATAATTTTTCAAATTATTTTCAGAGAAAATGGTTTTTAGAATATTTTGAATCTTATTTTTTATGTTTTCAAGGAAAATCTATTTAAAAATGTTTTAAATATTCTTCTTATGTTTTAAATGATTTTTTTTCAAATTGTTTTCATTATTTCTTTATAAGTTTTTCAATTTATTTTCAATAAAATGGATTTCAAAAGGTTTTATATTAAAAAATTATTCGAAATAAGAAAGAATTTTTTACTCAAAAAATGTTTTAAAAATATCCTTCCATGTTATTTCTTTCTAAGATGACATTATTTGATGTTTCTTAAGACCTTATTGTAAATTATCCAAAGGTTCCAGTCAAATTCTTTCTTGAATGGTTTATGTTTTTATGAAATAATTCTTATGAAACCCATTTCTATTCCGTGGGTTATATGATTTCAAAACACATTTCTTTTCATGGGATATTATTTGATTAAATGATTATTAAACCTATATCATTTCCATATGTTATTATGTTATGAAATGTTAATGAATCCCATTTTATTTCATGGGTTATGATTTGTTGTTTATAGAACCCATCTCTTTTCATGGGTTATGAAATGATGACTGTTTTTTTTGTAAATGCATGTATGATTTTATTATGTGATGGGTTGGACCTATATATACCTATAAATAATTTGGCAATGATGGATGAATCATTAGAATAAATGTTATTCATGAAATGGATTAGATGTTAAAAATGTTATGCATGGACCATGTTTCATTTCTATAAGTTTATGCGTGAACCTGACTACATGTTCACAATGTTATGAGTGAACCATGTTATGTGTTAATAATGTTATGTTTGAACCTGATTACATGTTCAAAATGTTATGCATGTACCTGGTTTCATGTCCATATATTTATGTGTGAACTTGATTACATGTTCCCAATGTTATGCATGAACCTGATTTCATTTTCACAACATTATGTGTGGACCTGATTGCATGTCCATAAGACTATGAAAGTTCCTAATTTAATGTCATAAACTTAACATGTGAACCTATTTATACTTATAAATGTTCACTATGTTATACATTGATGTATATGCCACAATTCCATGTCTTATTATTATGTTATTATTTCATGTCTTATGCTCTGGATTTCCTTATTATTCATGACTTATGAACTGAAAATATTTATTCTATGATTCATGTTTATGATATTTGATGTGTATGGTATGATCTTATAATTATCATGATCATGTTATTACACCCTTATATTAATGATATGCTTACATATTTCTTTTCTCTTCCCTTACTAAGCATTTAATCTAACCCATTTCATATGTTTCCTTTTCCTAGGTTATGAAGAAAGGGTTTTTAGTAGATTTAATAAGGGGAAAGATATTTGTTGGAAACATTTAAGATCATTCACTAAGATAAAAGGTTTTTTTCCATATTTCAAAATGCACTAAAGTAATATGGTATCCGGTAGTACATTTTTGTAAGGATTTATGTGTTCCACAAAATTTATGTAATATCTATGTACATAAAGACTAGGTTTTTATACCAACCACTAATGGAAAAATTGACTTAGAACTGGTGAAACCTAAACACTTCATTCAAGACCCCCCAAAACCTCATTTCACTATTATATCACAAATCATGAAGTAATAATATTTATTCCATCATAAGAGATTATTTAAATTTAGTGACTAGAATAACTAAACAACTATACTAAGGAACTTGGATGACAACATGAACCCTGCTTTATAGAGTAAGGACCATTTCAATAAACACGTATACTATGCCTGAAAATTATGGTGAATAACATTAGGATGCTCTCTATTGATTGTAATGGGTGTGGAGTGTTTATGATGGATTTATTGAATTCTAGAAAATTGGTTATTATTTTATGAATGAATTGATTGGGGTTGGTTCTACCTTAGCTTGGTGGACTCCCCACTTATTTGTTCCAAGAAAGTGTGGTTCCACTATGTATACATTATTCCCTTTTGGAAGGTTATCTAGTAAAAAAGTTGTATGTATTGGTGTTTTTATTGAGATGGTAGTCGAGGGTTTTGGTTTGGAGTGTATGGACCCATTGCATTGAAGGACATAAACTATATGGTTTGTGACATCCACCCTATTGGAGTGTAGTTAGGCTCAAGAATGTATATAGGATGAAAGCATCATCCATTATTGTTACCAATAACCTTATGAGAAACCAAAATTTCCATTCCATCCATAATTTCCACGAAAACATCTATAAGAGCTAGATAACCATCTCTATAGGAGCTAGATAGCTAGAGTGCTGGGTATTCTAGCACCCATTAACAAGGTTTCGATAGGATATCAACAATAAGAAGAATGGTGGGAATGGTCCACCAAGGAACCAAACACACTGCCTAATATTCCAAGAGGAACTTTTTTGGATGCAGTGGTCACACATGATAGTCTATGACAAAGTTTGGACATGACATGCTTGATTATTTTCTTTCCAGACCTTGCGTGATAGTCAATATCCATTGAATAGACTCACAATTCTGGCCGCAACCCCTCTCTATCCTAAGGCTATAAGTATGGAACTTGTGAAGATTCATTTATTGTTATAGTGGGACCAATTAGTCAATGGTAAGGGTCATATATCTTCAAAATGTTCCATGGTAGTCAAAACAACCCATTATGATGAACTGACAATCATTTTAGAGAGTCTAATTTACATATTGAACATTATGAGTGCCCAAATAAATAAAAAATGGTATATTCTTGGGATATAATGATGAAAATGCATGTGTATTTGGGTTGTATCAATTGAAATGTTGTGAAATGGTCAAGTTTTCTTATGTTTTGAATGGAATAGTGTTGTATTTGGACCTTGAACTATATAGTGGTATTGGTGTTGGATACCACTATGAAAAAATAAGACCAATTCACACACACCGGTTCGACCATGGATGTGCACTAAGGGAAGTGATAGCTAGGTTTTTTTGTCGATTATTTAGGTGTTCAATTTCAAATACCTTAACTATGCACTAGGAATCCAAAAAAAAAGAAATGTAGAACTTAAAGGTTCAAGAATTGTCTTAGCTTAGACTATTCATGATCCAATGAAAACTGGTCTTAAGGCAGTGGATATTCTGATGCCTATTAGTCATGGTCACTATGAACACATCATCGGGGATTAAAATATGGGAAAACCATCATTGGGGCCAATACCATGATATCCAAAAAAATCATACAATCACCACCTTTTATAAATAACATAAGATCTATTGTGTCTATGTAGCTATTAAATATAAATGCTTAATGGTTTCCCAAGTTATTCACTTACCCTCAGACACTTACATCATGAGGTATTCTATTATGGTTGCTTCAACTAATTCGGAACCATCTCCAATTAAATTTCATGGACAATATTTAGGGTGTGTGATGGGGTAATATTTCCCCAATCATGAAATTCATGTTGTGATCATATATAATGATCTTTCAAAATAGGCAGTTCCATATCAAAAAATGGAATTATTGTTATGTCAATCATTAGACCGTGAGGTATTCCTAGAAAATGTTTTCTATTTACATTATTGTCTATTATAACAAGCAGTTAAATGATTGAAAAATTCTGGTGTAGGTAGCCTAACCTCCTATCCCATTATAGACAAACTAATGTGAGTATTCTCATCCTATATTACCACCAATATGATCCTAATTACTTATTTAAGAATATTTTCAAACACATATCTCTTTTCTTGAGTTATGCACCCAACAATCCATGTTGTATTACCAATCAGTCGAGTAAGATCATCCCCTAAGGTGGAAGATATGAAACAAGTATATAGTTCTTCAATACTCAAATTGGAACAATATTTAGAATTTTAATCCCTTGTTCAATTTGGTTCATACCCAGATGAAGAAACTCAGGCAATTCCCAATCGAAGTGCCTAGCCTACAAAAGTTATGAAACTACCACTAAACCATCCAGTGGATCTTGGGAAAAAAAATTTGGTACTACATGAAGCACTCAATAGTGTCTTTTATTGAGTTATTATTGAAAAAATATCATAATATGAGATAGGAATTACACACTCCCTCAGAGGTGGTTGGAATTTCAATCAAACTAGATCACTGGGTTTACACTCGAGGTAAAGAAGGAAACCAATCAATTATTATACAAAATTACTTCATTGGTCAACCAGATTAATATAATATTGTAGTAATGGTCTTGTTAATTCAACATCTATGGAAGTCATGCTATTCATCTTTGTGACTCACTTTCAGAAGCTACCCATGGTCAAATAAATAGGATAGTTGGATCTCTAGGTACAGTGCTAAAATGAATGATTTGATACTCAGGGATGGATTCTTCTTTCTATGTGAAAGGATCACTACCACATATACTAGCTGTATAACACTAAAAATGAATATATTAACTCTATTACCAATATTATACTAATGAACAACCATTTAATGTTTTCTGCTCAGGGAACCCAGAACAATCGCCAACTCGCATCATTGGATTCTATCTTGATAACATTATGTCTTCAAGGGTGAGTGAAATGATAAAAAAATTGTGTGATTTTTTCATCATGTTTTCTAAAACACCATGCTCAATGGGGAGGGAATACAAAGGTGGTGATTCAGTACTATACTCTATTATTTTATAGCTATGAAATCTAAACTATTGGTTGTGATGAATATGATTAATGGTGATGGGTGTAGAACAGTTGAGGAAAATTAGACCTAAATATTCCCATTAATTGAGTCAACATAGAGAGATAAACCATTGGATTTTCAAGGATGGTTAATTTCAAGAATCATAGAAAGGAAGGTATAGATTCAAAAACACCTAGGGGGATCATGGGATCATTAGGAATGACCAGATCCTCCTTGTTATAGGATACTTCATTTATCTCTAGGGAAATGAAACAATAAGATAGAATAATAGACTCATCCTTCTGCACACACCTGAAATGAATCTCCTTCTTGAATTAGGGTTAGGAAATGGAAATATAAAACGTAATACCAGTGGATGAATAGTATGATTTGAGGTGCATAGGTATAGTGATCTTGTAGTAATTTGAACCCTTTCTCCATTTACACTATACAAAAAGAGATGAAAATTGATGTCACCAAACTAGATACTGTTTGTGATTCATCTTATCCATATCAATTAGGATCGAAAGAGGAATCCACACTGATCATTTAGGGGATCACCAAGTTACATAATGAAATATTTTACTTTTTAATTGTGATCAGAGGGTTCATTTCAGGGATAATAGTTCAATAATTTGGGTTGCTCCTCTTTCCCAATGGGATACCAAACCAATGGATCATTAATGAAAATACTCTAGAGATGCTTCATACCATATTTCTTAATATCATACCGATGTTCATTTTTATCCCTTGCTTTTCTTTTTTATACTCATTGGATGAGATCATCGATCCGATCATGATGATTATAGATATTGGACATCAATGGTATCAAAGGATAAATCATACCTATGGAACTGATGGTTATTTCTCAGGTAGTGAACTTGCTATGAAAATCACTATTTAGTTTATACTATTAGAGTAGAGTACATAGAAGTTTCAAAACCATTTACTACTCTGTTTGGATGACACGAATGAACAAGTAGGTCGAATTTTCTCTTGTATCTATGAAGAACAGGATGGGGCTCTGGGAGATGGTTCATCCTATATAAGATACATACATTTCAACTGCTACTGGACTACGAGCATTATAGTATGGGTGGATTGGATGGTATGGATCCTAATCAATTGGATTGATCTCACACAATGGAAACAATGGCATTGATACTTGGGGCCGGTGAGGTGCAACTATAAGAATGGAGAATTTTGATAATCATACCTCATAGAAATCATTGATTAATTGGGGGTGGGGGGGGGGTTTAATGGATCAATGTGGTTTAGAAATAGGTCTATTGGGAGAGTCAAAATGGAAGCTACATTTTAATGGACCATGGATACCATCTGGGAATACCGAATTTGCAACAAAATCATCTTGTTTTTTATTGTCAATCAACAATAATTGATATGAGTGATCAATACAACAAGAAGTTATGAAATGGAAATAGTATGAGTGGTGTCAGTAGAACATTAGGTCATCCCATATATTCCACTACACTCCCAAGGGTCTGTATGAAAATGGTTTTATATGGTGTTCTATATCTTTCCTGAACTATCATACCTAGACACTTGGTTCCTTGAGGTGATGTGGGTGTATAGCTCAGCTGGTAGAGCTTTGGGAATTTAACCCAATTGTTGTAGGTTTAACTCCTATTAAACTAATCCATATTACATGATTTTCTTATGGAAATGGGGTTATTTCCCTCCTTATGGTGTACTAGTATGCTCAAGTGGCGATGTTATGCCTTCGTATCGGTAATCCTCATAGCAATGTCATGGATGGAATGCCAGCTCATATCCCACACCACACCAGGGATCCTCTTAGTGGATTATGGAATTTGAGTGTTTTAGATGGACGCCACATTGATATTTTTTCTATGAGTGGTTTTTGTCTTGTTGGAAGGTTCCCAACACATTCCACAAACCAAATGCAAGTGAATAGTGAGTGATAAAACTTTATTTGGTGTTAATGGGTTCCATATTCCTCCAATTGAAAATAATTTACTTCCCAACACTAACTTAGTAACTATGGATTCATAGAATGACTAGCTGGTAGGATGAAGGGGACCAACTTTAAAACACAACCATGGAAGAAAATAAGTTTAATATAGACCATAGTATCTCAAGACCACCGAGTGCTGGAAGCACTTGGGAAAACAATGGTGTAATCATGAACCACCATATTCATGATATAGGGGATTCACATAGCTATATACCACAAAAATATTCATTGAAACTATATTCTAATAAAATGAGGTAGGAGCCTGGGGAGCTGGCCAATACAGTTTCATCGTAGAGAACAAATGCCATCAACCACATTTTATATAGGAGAAACAAGGGATTCAATATAAACTATTAGATTTTAGTACCAATCAAATAGGTAAAGGTATCTTCCATAGGACGGAACCCAATTTCTAGAACAATAAGGACCCTATTGGCCCTTGAACCTGCCTATGTTCATGATGTCTAATATCAAGGTTGGATAACTATTAGATTAGAGTACTAATTTTGATTTTCACACCATGGGTAGTTGGGTTGCACCTACTTTAACTACTACGATATCATGAATGAATCATGTGTTATGGGTGGTATTCAATTCCCACAACATATTATTTTCATTGGTTCAAGAGATGAGCTGATCCAATGGCCCCTGTAGCACAAGAAATTATTGTTGGACGACAGGTGGTCATGGATGCACTCAAAAAGTACATTTCTTGCTAGTTGTCACATTTATCTAATGGAAAGTAATGTATGGATACTTTATAATTTTGGTATGCCACATTTTAATGATTCTAATATTATGTGGTGCTTTCTGATTTAATTTCCACAATGGACTCAACTAAACAAGGTTCTACTAGGGTGAATATTTTTGTAGAAGGTACAACAGGAGTTGAAAAAATGACACCACACCGATTTTGGGGAGCGAGCAAGACAACCAAGACTATTTCACCACCAACAAAAAATCTAGATAATGGATTTCAAGAGAGTAGGAACAACTCATCTCACAATGGAACATTGGAAGCCGGAAAAATTGAAATTGAAGTGGTATAGTTACAATTTAAATTGTGGTTGGAGAGATGGTAATAGGTTTCCAATCACATAAGATGTGGTAATTATAGTAGTCATGCCTCTGTGGTGTTATTGAAATCAAGACAATGGTAGAAATTAGGTCTTGGGTGTTGTGGTAGAGGTATGAATATTGTTCCAATCAGATCATTCTGAACTAGGGTGGACTGTTTCATCTATGTTATATAGTCGATGGACTCTTGGAATACTTACACTACTAGAAATACAGTATTTCCCAATGGTTTAGAACCGTTGGGAAAGGCTGCAGAACCGTAGGGAAGCAAGCCGTTTGGAAAGATTTTCACAAAGGTTTACAGTGAACCGTTGGGATAGGGTGGAGAAAAATTACCCTATCCCATTGTTTCTGCCAAACTATTGGGAAATCTTTTCCCAACGGTTTGCAACCGTTGGGAAAGGGTGGAGAAAAATAAGGTAGTTTTTCCCAACGGTTTGGCCAAACTGTTGGGAAAAGTGTTTTACCAACAGTTCATGGAACCGTTGGTAAAAAAGAACCCAGTGATGCTATGCGAATGGTTTCAAACCGTTGGCATAGCCTATGCTGGGAAAATTGCACAGCAGCTCTGCAATTCCCCCCGCAGCTCTCCAATTTGTCCACCAATTTTCCCACCAGGTCTCATTTTGTGGGTTCCCTATCATTTTCAATCCAATTATTATACCTTCAATAAACTAACACATACATATACAATTATTGTACCTGCAATAACCAACTAACACATACATATAGAGAACAAATTTATACACATTTAACATATAATGCTGGAACTATACACATCCATAATTAAATTATAATTCATAACATAATTATAAACATACATAATTCATTTAGAATAAAATTTAAAATTTAGATGATAATTATATGTGGAATCCGGAAGTCAATTCATAATTTGATCGGTTTTTTGTATACCATATATTTTTACCTGAAATAATGTCCATTTTAAACAAAATACATACATCTGAAGTACTACCGGCCACACCGTGCCTTGGATTGTGCCGGGATTGACTCGTACATGTCACATATGACCCATGTATCATTCTTCTAAAGTTTCAACGGAAACCGAATGCGTTTGGTCAGTTTTCCGTATGCCAGTTAATGTTTTTCAATTAGAATGAAGTCCTTTTGAAACAAAAGGCAGACACTTTGAGTGGTTCTGGCCACACCGCATCTCATATTGAGCCGGGGTTGATTCTTACACGTCACATATGACCCATGAATCGTTCTCATAAAGTTTCAATGGAAACCGAATGGGTTCGGTCGGTTTTCCGTATGTACTTCAAATGTTATCCATTTTAAACAAAAGAGAGCCACTTAGAGTGATTCTGGCCACACTGTGCCTCCGATTAAGGCGGTGTTGACTCGTACACGTCAGATATAACCCATGGATCGTTGGGATAAAGTATCGACACAATCTGAATGCGTTTGGTCAGTTTTCCGTATGCCATTTGATGTTTTTCATTTAAAATGACATCCTTTTGAAACAAAAGACAAACACTTTGAGTGGTGGAGGCCACACCACACCTCAGATTGAGGCGGGGTTGACTTTTATATGTCACATATGACCCATGGATCATTGTGCTAAAGTATTGACACAATCCGAATGCGTTTGGTCGGTTTTCCGTATGCCAGTTGATGTTTTTCAATTAAAATGACGTCCTTTTGAAACAAAAGGCAGACACTTTGAGTGGTTCCAGCCACACCACGTCTCGGATTGAGGTGGGGTTGATTAGTACATGTCACATATGACCCATTAATCGTTCTCCTAAAGTTTCAACGGAAACTGAATGCGTTTGGTCAGTTTTCCGCATATACTTAAAATGTTGTCCATTTTAAACAAAAGAGAGCCACTTAGAGTGATTCGGGCCACACCGTGCCTCCTATAAAGATAGAGTTGACTCATAAACATCACATTTGATGCATGGATCGTTTTTCTAAAGTATTGACATAATCCGAATGTGTTTGGTCAGTTTTCTATATGCCAATTGATGTTTTTCACTTCAAATGACGTCCTTTTGAAACAAAAGACTGACACTTTGAGTGGTGTAGGCCACACCATGCCTCGGATTGAGGTGGGGATGACTTGTACACGTCACATATGACCCATGGATCATTGTGCTAAAGTATCTACACAATCCGAATGTGTTTGGTTGGTTTTCCGTATGCCAGTTGATGTTTTTCAATTAAAATGACGTCCTTTTGAAACAAAAGGCAGACAATTTGAGTGGTGGTGGTCACACCGTGCATTGGATTGAGGTGAGGTTGACTTGTACACGTCACATATGACCCATGGATCATTGTTCTAAAGTGTCGACAAAATACGAATGCGTTTGGTCGGTTTTTCGTATGCCAGTTGATGTTTTTCAATTAAAATGACATCCTTTTGAAACAAAAGACAGACACTTTGAGTGGTTCCGGACACACTGCACCTCGAATTGAGGTGGGGTTGACTTGTACACGTCACATATGACCCATGGATCGTTCTCCTAATGTTTCAACAGAAACCGAATGCGTTTGGTCGATTTTCCATATGTACCTAAAATGTTGTCCATTTTAAACAAAAGAGAGACACTTAGAGTGATTCCGGCCTCACCGTGCCTCGGATTAAGGCTGGGTTGACTCATTCACATCACATATGACCCATGGATTGTTGTACTAAAGTATCGACACAATCTGAATGCGTTTGGTAACTTTTCTGTATGCCAGTTGATATTTTTCACTTAAAATGATGTCCTATTGAAACAAAAGACAGACACTTTGAGTGGTGGTGGCCACACCACACCCCGAATTTAGGTGGAGTTGACTCGTACACATCACATATGACCTATGGATTGTTGTGCTAAAGTATCGACACAATCTGAATGCGTTTGTTGGTTTTCCATATGCCAGTTGATGTTTTTCAATTAAAATGACGTCCTTTTGAAATAAAAGGCAGACACTTTGAGTGGTGGCGGCTACACCTCACCTCAGATTGAGGTAGGGTTGACTCATACACGTCACATATGAACCATGGATCATTGTGATAATGTATCGACACTATATGAATGCATTTGGTCGGTTTTCCGTATGCCAATTGATGTTTTTCAATTAAGATGACATCGTTTTGAAACAGAAGACAGACACTTTGAGTGGTGCCAGCCCCACCACAACTTAGATTGAGACAAGGTTGACTCGTACATGTCACATATGACCAATGGATCATTGTTCTAAAGTTTCGACACAATACGAATGCGTTTGGTCGGTTTTCCGTAGGCCAGTTGATGTTTTTGAATTAAAATGACGTCCTTTTGAAATAAAAGGGCGACACTTTGAGTGGTGGTAGCCACAACATACCTTGGATTGAGGTAGGGTTGACTCATACACGTCACATATGACCCATGGATCGTTGTGCTAAAGTATCGACACAATACGAATGCGTTTGGTCAGTTTTCCATATGCCAGTTGATGTTTTTCAATTAAAATGACGTCCTTTTGAAACAAAAGGCAGACACTTTGAGTGGTGCCAGCCACAACGAATCTCATATTAAGGCGGGGTTGATTTGTACACGTCACATATGACCCACGAATATTCTCATAAAGTTTCAATCGAAATCGAATGTGTTTGGTCAGTTTTCCGTATGTACTTAAAAATGTTTTCCCTTTTAAACAAATGAGATACACTTAGAGTAATTCTGGCCACACCGTGCCTCCGATTAAGACAAGGTTGACTCGTACACATCACATATGACCCATGCATCGTTGTGCTAAAGTATTGACATAATCTGAATGCGTTTGGTCGGTTTTCCGTATGCCAGTTGATGTTTTTCACTTCAAATGACATCCTTTTGAAACAAAAGACAGACACTTTGAGTGGTGGAGGCCACACCACGCCTCAGATTGAGGTGGGGTTGACTCGTACACGTCACATATGACCCATGGATTGTTGGGCTAAAGTATCGACATAATCCGAATGCGTTTGGTCGATTTTCCGTATGCGAGTTGATGTTTTTCAATTAAAATGACGTCCTTTTGAAACAAAAGGCAGACACTTTGAGTGGTGGCAACCACATGGCGCCTCGGATTGAGGCGGGGTTGAGTCATACATGTCACATATGACCCATGGATCATTGTGCTAAAGTATCGACATAGTCCGAATGCGTTAGGTCGGTTTTCTGTATTCCAGTTGATGTTTTTCAATTAAAATGATGCCCTTTTGAAACAAAAGGTAGACACTCTGAGTGGTGGCAGCCACACCGCACCTCGGATTGAGGCGGGGTTGATTTATACACGTCACATATGACCCATGGATTGTTCTACTAAAGTTTCAACAGAAACCAAATGTGTTTGGTCGGTTTTCTGTATGTACTTAAATTGTTGTCCATTTTATGAGAGTCCTCATGTGTCTATTAGTGGAATGGTATTTACTTAAAATCTTGTGGATATTTATATAAAATATTTTTATATCATTATTAGTATAGATTAGATTTTAGTTTATAATGCTATGAAACATTTCGGAGCTAACAGTGTCATGCCCAATGAATACACCTCTTTTATAACATACCAAGAATCTATGATATTGATTAGATGTGTAAATGTGATTTACATTGATTATCATGATGAAAATAAATAAAATATATATTATAGATTTTCTAGTATTAAATGAAATCAAGGAGGGTGGGGGGGGGGATGTCTGGAGGGGCTGTCCGGTGGGTGTCCGGGGGGCTGTCCGGGGACCAAGGAGGAGGGTGGGGGGGGGGGCTGTGCGGGGGGTTGTCCGTGGTCCAGGGAGGAGGGTGGGGGTGCTGTGCGGGGGGCTGTCCGGGGGGTGTTCGGGGGGTTGTCCGGGGTCCAAGGAGGAGGGTGGGGGGGCTGTCTGGGGGGCTGTCCGGGGGCGGTCTGGGGTCTAGGGAGGAGGGTGGGGGGGGGGGGATGTCTGGGGGGCTGTTCGGGGGGCTGTTCGGGGGGTTGTCCGGGGTCCATGGAAGAGGGTGGGGGCTGTCTGGGGGGCTGTCTGGGGTCCAGGGAGGAGGGTGGGGGGGGGGGGGGGGGCTGTCTGGGGGGCAGTTCGGGGGGTTGTCTGGGGTCCAGGGAGGAGGGTGGGGAGGCTGTCCAGGGGGCTATTCGGGGGTCTATCTGGGGGCTGTCCGGGGGGTGTTCGGGGGGTTGTCCGGGGTCCAAGGAAGAGGGGGGGGGGGCTGTCTGGCGGGTCTGTTCGGGGTCCAGGGAGGAGGGTGGGGGATTTTCCATGTTCTAGGAAGGAGGGGGGTTACCAAACACACAACAACTAAAAGACAATAACATCCATAAAAATAGATAATATATTAAAATAACTCAACTCCAATACTATACTACGAGTCTAGATAAAACCTACAACTAGAATAGATTAAATATAAAATCTTAGTAATATCAGTAAAAAATATAATGGATCAACTTGTCCCACATCACCATCACCATCATCACTATCATCATCACCCTCATCCTCATCCCCATCATCGTCCTTGCACTCCTCGCCCTCGCCCTCCTCCTCGTCCTCACCCTCCTCCTCGCCCTTGCAACCCGCCTCACCCTCCTCCTCTCCTTCCTTTTCCGTATCAGACTCCTCACCATCATCATCGTCAAGCTGGACATCATCCTGACCACCACTAGAACTACGACCTGGTGTACCGTATATAGAACGTATCGATAAAATATACTCATCAAAAGCTGGGTTGGCCTCTGCTAGAAGTGTAGGATTTAGAACTTCAATAAATTTCATAAACGCACTGTTTTCCCTAGCAGACTGTTCTGCCATCTCTGTGGACCTTTTCTCAGCCTATTCTACCTGTGCCCTACTTTTTGCATCTCGGTGGCACTAAAGCTCGTACCTGAGGAGGGACAATACCTTGTCGGGGCTATGTTAGGTTGGCAGCGTACTCTTCCAGAATGCTCCTCTCCCAACACCTGATGTAAGTGATCTGTTGGCCTAAAATTGTCTGGTTCTTAGGCATCGAGGGCCTCTAAAGCAGCCTATTAAAAATATAAATATATCATTAAGTTACCAAATAGATAATAAAATATAAATTCAACATATTAAAACTTACAAACTGCTGCTGAGTCGCTTCGTTGACGACACTTCCATCCTTTTTCCGTCTACTCAAGCAAAACAGTTTTGTTTGAGGCACACGTCCTTTAATATTTTGTATTTGTCTCTACAATGACATTGAAAACTAAAGTTATATGAAAACTTTATCAAACTATTCAATAATTGAGGAAACAAAAGAAAGTGTAAGTCGTAAAGAAAAATTATAAACAATTGTCATACCTGCTTCCTCTCATGATCAGGCATCGTAGTGCGTCCTAGTGTGTGGAGGTATTTTTTTGCATCAATGTTCTTTTTATTTTTTCCAAATGATTCCTAAATAAAAATAGAAAATTCAACAGATAGTATTAATGCAAAACATGAATGTTATTATTTAAATACCTCAAATGTTATTAATACCTTAAACTGGGTACTCGTCCAATGAGTAATCATCTGGCGATATTGCTCTATATGACAATCATCCACCACTAGTACCGCCTCTAACTCAGTACCAACTCTAGCAACCCAGCCAATATAAAACTCATGCTTGTAGGCTCTCCAAAGCTCGCCTAAATCCTTTAGACATTCCGGTCGTGCACCCTCACCATTGGGAAAATTAAATCGAAGCTGAAATCAAAATATTAATTCATATAAATACAAAAATAATTCATGGCATTAAATAGAAAAGTTTTTTTTACCCATATTTCTGCCCAAGCTCTATCCTTGACCTCATGTGGAAAATGTCTCCACGATAGTGGGCTGACGGGAATGATGTCAGAGTATTTGGAAAGCGTCGCAAAAAAACTCCGACATTGCTGCCCTATTTTCTCAACCATTTGGTTGTCTTCATTATAATCCACCAAAACCTGTGTGTGGCAATTCCACACCGAACGCATGCGTGTACGCCCCCACCCACGCCTCCAGTCAGTATATGTATCTGTCATGAAATAAAAAAAATATTTTATCAAAAAATGTTATAAAGAAAATAAATATTGCTATAAAAATTTGTTAGGGTTCTATAATTATACATGTGCCGGTCTAATCACTGAGTGCCGCTGGATCCACAAAAACTGATGGAACACCCTGTGGTGGAACAGGAGTTGAAGAAGATGGAATATAGAAGCTCGGAGAGACAAAAGTAGAAGGAAAAGAAGATGAGACAGTTTTCTGACCGGATGCTGACTGGGGAGTGGGAATCATCATGGGATTTGAAAATGATGGGCCAGAAGATGCAGAAGGTAGAGAAAACATGGGAGGCCTAAATACCCCCGTGTGTCCCTAACGACACACCGGGATTAGAATGTGGGAAGGATGACATGTTACTGGGAGGGTCAGGGTCTAGTCAGGTACGCGCAGCTGCTCATCCACCTCTGGTACGAACCCTCCTTGTACCACCGACCTGAGTACTAGGACAAGTACTAGGCTCCTCGTCGAATAACTGTCGATGTATAGGTGGATCCTACAAAAATTTTTACAAAAAAATTAATCACATGAAATTATATATTCTTTAAATATATCAATTTGAAATAAAGTACTCACTATAGGCACTAATGATGGAATTCCCAACTCTATCATTCAACGATTGTTCTCCATCATTTTTTTCCTTCGTCTCTCTTCAATTGGCTTCTTTTTTTGCTTTTGAAAACAAATATGTAATTAATTAGAAAAACAAAACTAATGTGTAACCCAAAAAACTAAATATATGAGGGAATATGGGGATTCATTGGTAATTTAGCTATCAATTTTTTTAGAAGATATTGAATGGATTTAATAAATCATACAAGTTATAATTTTCACCAAGTTAGAAATATTGTTTGACTATGTTTGAATACAGCTCAATTCCAAATTAGAAAATGCAATTCAAATAAAACTACAACCAATAAACATTGAAAATTCACATAATGGTCAAGTAATCTATCAATTGTTTTAGAAGATCTTGAATGGATTTAATAAATCATACAAGTTGTAATGTTCACCAAGTTAGAAATATTGTTTGACTATGTTTGAATACAGTTCAATTAAAAAATAGAAAATGAAATTCAAATAAAACTCCAACCAATAAACATTGAAAATTAACATAACAGTCATGTCAGCTATCAATTGTTTTCGAAGAGCTTTAATGAATTTAACAAATCATACTAGTTGTAATGTTCACCAAGTTATAAATATTGTTTGACTATGTTTGAATACAGTTCAATTCCAAATTATAAAATGCAATTCAAATAAAAATGCAACCAATAAACACTGAAAATTCACATAATGGTCAAGTCATCTATCAATTGTTTTAGAAGAGCTTGAATGGATTTAAAAAATCATACTAGTTTTAATGTTCACCAAGTTAGAAATATTGTTTGACTATGTTTGAATACAGTTCAATTCTAAATTAGAAAATGCAATTCAAATAAAACTGCAACTAATAAAAATTGAAAATTCACATAATGACCAAGTCAGCTAAAACATATTTTTGATCAATACTAAATCAATTTGAATATTACCAACCTTAACAACCCAACTCGAGGTAAAACAAAAGAATTGAGAACATGGATGAATGATTCTATATATTTTCAACCACAACTTCAGGTTCACAATCAACTCTGACAATTGAGCTATTTGAGTCATCGAAAGAAATAAATGGATTGGTTCCAATGGCACTAGGGACAGTGTCAATTCCATCATCACCGTCATCAAAAATATGTCTTGGAATTACTTCAACTATGACACCAAATTCAGGTCAAAGTTGGTATTTGACATAAAAAACTTGTTTAGCCATTAATGCAAACACATATGGTTCTTCGGTAGCAAGAGTGTGAGTCATATTAATTACTCGAAATCCACAATCATCAATAAATGTGCCATGTCTCATCATATAATCAAAACAATGGCATTTCATAATTGTGACTTGTCCATGAGAGTAATAATCCAATATTATTATTTTATCAACAACTCCATAATAACCCACATTTTTAAATCGTGGTCTACTATCTGATGCACAAGCATAACAATTTGTTTTGGCAGTAACCATAACACAATCATGTTGTGTTATCATGTTCTTTGCTCGTTCAGTGACAATAAATGTGTACCCATTGATGACAATTGATTTACAGTCACGAACCATGGTATTAGGACCAAAATCCAAAGCTCTTATTTCCTCAGAGACAAAGTCAGCAGACAAACTCAGTACCTGAAATATAAATGACTATTAAACTTAATCAAATATTGATATAATTATTTTAAACATTAATTTTTTTATACCTTCAATTTTAACCAAGAAGAAAACTCTTTTCTATGAAAAGTCTCTCTCCTTATCAATGATAAATAACGATGTTTCCTATTTATCATTGTTTTATGTTCCCTATAGATAAAAAATATGAATATTTTAACATATATATATGTAAGATATACATAATCAATTTAGTTACCTGATATAATCATCGAACAAATCACATTTGAACAAAACTGTGCGATGGGCCATCTCCCGCACTTCATGGCTTAATGTCTTCAATGTATATGATCCAGGAACTCTTCCTGTTTGAGGAAGTGATGGAAAACTGGGTTCAATTTTCTCATACCGTTCTTCTTCATTTCTCATTGGTCTGTTTAATATTGTAGTGAGATCAGACAAATACATCGAGCAGAAATCCATACATTCTTGATCCAAGTAACCGTTCACGATAGAACCTTCGGGATGATTTTTGTTTTGGACAAAAGACTTTAATGTGAACATATTTCATTCAGTTGGATACATCCAATGAAAAGAAACAGGTCCTCCGAGAATTATTTTAGTGGGAATATGGAAAGTCAGATACAACATGCATGTTAAAAATGATGGAGGAAATATTTTCTCCAACTGACACAAAATTAAGGGGGCATCTGTCAACATTTTTTGCAAGAAAGACTTAGAAAACTTCTTAGCACAAAGATCTCTAAACAAATGGCACAAACAAATAATATCCACCCTTAAATTATTGGAAAAAAGATGACAGATTGATATTAGAAGCATGTCATGTAGTAGAACGTGATAATCACGAGTCTTCAAAGATTTTAGCTTCAACTCTCTTCTGTTTACCCGTTTAGATATGTTGCTTGAATAGCCATCAGGAACTCTAATAGTCTCTAATACTTCCAAAAATTGTTTTTTTCCGTAGGTGTCATCACATAAGAAGAACATGGAAGTTGCCATTTATTTTCACTGATACGCACAAGATGTAATTCTGGTTTGATGCCCCAATCCACCAAGTCACGCCGAGATCGTAAATCATCTTTTGTCTCCCCCTTGACATTTAGAAGAACCGAAAGAAAATTTTTGCATATATTCTTTTCAATATGCATTACTTCTAAGCAATGATGTACCAAATTGGTTGACCAATAAGGAAAATCAAAAAAGATACTTCTCTTCTTCCAATTGTAACAGGTTTTAGTGGAAACATTCTTTATCTTTCCAGATTTCATTTGACCCTTCCCGAATGAAAAACGGAAATCTTTCAATTCAATAAGCACGTCAGTTCCAGACATACGCTTAGGTGGATCATCAGTCTATATGGTATTATCAAATCTTTGACGATTCATTCTATATGGATGATCCTTTGGAAAGAATCGTCGATGTCTCATAAAACTGAAACTACAGCGATGTTTCAGTCTTCTAGATCGTGTATTCTTCATACAAACATGACATTACAATTTTCCCTTCGTGCTCCATCCAAACATCATTGCATAAGCCGGAAAATCATTGATCATCCAGATAAGTGAATCACGCATCTGGAATATGTCTTTCGAACATGCATCCTATGTGCGCACACCCACATCCCAAAGAATTTTCAACTCTTTTCTTAAAGGTTGAATGTAGACATCAATATCAACGTCGGGATCAGAAGGAACAGATATGAGTATACTCATGAAAGTGAATGGTTTTTTCATACACAACCATGGGGGAAGATTATAAATGTGTATAAAAACTGGCCATGTGCTGTGCAAAGTAAGAATCTTCCCAAACGGATTAAAACCGTCGCATGAAAGACCCAGTCTCAGATTACGCACGGCAGCTGCAAAATCAGGATGTTGAGCATTAAATCTCTGCCATGCAAATCCATCTATAGGATGAACCAACTCATAATTAGTCTTCTTTCTCTCGATATCATGACATCTCATTTTTAATGATATATCATCAGACATAAAAAGATTCTGGAGTTTGGGGATCAATGGAAAGTGCCACATTACTTTCTGTAGAATGCAGGATGGTGTTCCATTAGATTTTGACTCCAAGTGGGATGATCCACATTTTATACAATCATTTCATTCAGCGGTTTCCTCCCAGAATAAACTGCAATCTTTTAGGCAAGCATGAATTTTGTTTCTTGAAAATTCAAGTTCCTCAACTAACTTCCATGCCATATAGTGGTTTGAGGGAATATCTGCATCATTTGGAAGTAAATCCTTCAAGAGGGCAAGAATGTAATCGATTTTTGTATTAGAAATCCCATACATAGTTTTCCGATGAAACAATCGGATTAAAAATTCCAGATTTTTCATTTTATCGAATTGTCGATATACTGGAGTCGTGGTGGCATCATTCAATTTTTTCACCCTATCAATATCATCATTTTCACTAGATGCATCAGCTGTGCTCATATCAAAGTCTTCTTGAGTCAAAATCATTTCTTTTTCCTAATGACTAATAAACAGAAACTGATCATCTAACAAATTCTCCATTCCAGTCTTTTCATTTCGATCATCACCAATTTGAGATTTCATTTTCTCCCCATTGTGATACCACACAAAGTAGTTTGCTTGAAAACCATTTTAGGTTATGTGGTAGCTGAATTCTTCACGGCTCAACCAAGGTCTACCAACACAATTGTAACATGGGAAGTGTATGCGACCACTATATGAAACATTGTGAAATGCAAAATCTATAAAGCTCTCCAAATTGTTTTGAAAATCGTTTGAGATCTGATCAGTTTCATACATCCAACTTCTTTCCATTATGTAATTTTTTTTATACAAGTCATTTTTTCATAAACAATTCAATAGGATTGAACTTTAATAGAAAATACATTTACGTAAACAATAAAGGAAGAAGTTTCTAGTCGATGTAGTGAACTATTAAAATAATGAAAAGAACAAGTACTCATAAATTAAATTAAAATTTATTTATATTCATTTTCATTAGGTCTATAAGAGGCACATGCCTCATGTCTCATCATGTGTTATAGGCATCCCAAATCATTCACTCATGTTCAATAACTCATTATTGACACCTGGCCATACCTTTCATTACCCAAGTACTTACCCAAGTCAAGCGCACCCCATGGGTGAATAAATTTTAGGCTTCTACACTAATAGGTTGTTCATGACCTGTAAAAAGATTTAATTTCATTAAGTATAGAAAAAAAAAACATTTATTTGTAAATTTGAAATTCTTAATAAAGTATGTCAATGATAACAACATTACTGAATTAAACTTGTGACTTATCTAACATTTTTATTGCTGTCTACACATGCCAGAATGGGTAGTAAAAAGCACCCCACCCTCATAAAAGTGAGTATTGGCCAAGAAGGACACATAATATACAACGTAAAATGAGAACCATATTTAGTTTACCCTAAAGTTATATTAGTACAGTCATCTTGGGGGAAATGGAATATATGATCCTTGTTAACGGATGAATTCAAAAGATCGTATTCCATATGTTGGACACTATCTAAGGTAATAAATCATGTGATTATGGGTTTACATCATTAAATTTATTAAATGCTAGTGAGAATGAAGGCTTAAATTAATGACTTGAGTTCACTGATACCATGTCAACTGTTATACACACCATGTGAACCCTTATACACACCATGTGAACCCTTATACCATATCGTCATTATTACAACCATTAATAAAAACTTATTAAATAACATCACTTGTTAAAGATAATAAAATTGAACATAAATCAATAATAATATTGTATATATCAAGTAAAATTAATTCATACTATCTTACATCCTAAATGACCACCCACAACCATGATTAATGACCACAAAGCTCCCCTTTCGGCCAAATCAAAAGTGAAAACAAAAAAAACATAGTTGTAGAAAAGAACCTCATTTGTGAGAAGAATAATAATATCATGGTCCTCAAGATATTTGAACCATGCAGTCATAATTTTCGAGATGAACTTTTATCGATGAAACCATATGAGAAACACAATTCAATACATGAATTTTTCTAATTTTCCCAAGCATTTTGAGGAACCCCAAATCAGTGAAAACGGTCATTATGTTTTAAAAAGGTGATTTAATAACACATGTATGATGTCGAAGTCAGAATGATTAATGGTTATATTAGAAAAACTAATATTCACTAATATTGCGAATTTTACATTCTGTGAATTAGTTTCATGGAGAAGTAAGAAGTACTAATTAGGGACCACATACTATTTTGAAAAGTTCAAGACGATACTCCATATGTTCTATTGTGTAAAGGATAAGTGAACAATGAGTCATTTTTTATATATATAGATTTTTATAGAAACATGATACATACTTGTTATGTAATACCCATAATGTACAAAAATTAAGATGAAAAAGATCTTCATTTTTGGAATGATCCAAATGTAAGGAGTGATTTTCATGAAATAATATCAATAAATATTACAAACAATTTCTTATTAGTTCCTATACATGAATCTATAATATTTGAAGCAGATTAAAAAAAAACTATGAATCTTCAAAATTAGAACACAATAAAGAGACAACATGCCCTTATAAATGTAAATGTGTAATGAAAACATTAATTGGACATACACCGATATAGGGATTTGAGTACACAATGCGTGGAACAATCATAAAATTTTACAAAAACCCTAAAAATTGGGAATAAAGAAATCGTTGAGAATAGAAGGATATGCTTTATAAGAGGTGGAACTATATCCTTGATAAAATATAGAAGGAGTCTAAACTGGTAGATGCTGATCCGATGGAAGATGTGGGGATTCGGAAGTGCTTCTGCCAAGGAATGGATTCTAGAGACAAGCGGAAGGCTTCTGGAATCGTGGGGAGGCCGCTACCTGCATTTGGAGAATTTGGGGATTTTTTCCCAACGGTTTTTTAAAACCATTGGGAAAACCCAATCTTTCCCAACGGTTTCATAAAACCGTTGGGAAAACTAAGTTTTTCCCCATCTTTCCCAACAGTTTAAAGAAACCGTTGGGAAAAGTGATTTTCCCCACTTTTCCCAACAGTTTCATAAAACCGTTGGGAAAAGTCAGTTGTTCAAGGTCTTTAACAACGGTTTATATAAACCATTGGTAAAGACAACCTATACCAACAGTTCTTTGAACCGTTGGTATACAAGTGTTGGGAAAATTCCCATTTCCAATAGTGTTATCAACCTGAAATGATCATAAGTTTTCAGTGAATTATATACATAAAGTAGTAAGACCAATACAGATGATACCAATATGAAATGAATTTTACCCACTGATCACTGTTGGATTATGGGAAAATGATTGATCCAATGCACAATACCTTCTCAATACCAATACTCTAGAAGAGATAGAAAACCTACATCCGTCTCTTTTTCCGATACACCTATGAAGGCCGATGTTTTACACATGTAAATATTAAAATCAATTTAAAATGTTTTTTAAATGGTATTAAAATCACAAAGAGTAAAGAAGTAGGTTTACTATGAGGTTTGGGTTCTCAATTCTGGCCTACTATGCTTCTCGTACTAGATGAGGTGGTTCAGAAGGAGGACTAGATGACCATTCAGTTATGTTAGATAAAACATAGCAGTATTGTTGATAAATAATCTACTCTAATAGTGTGTAATGATATGGGTTTTCCATTTAGAGGCATTTTACTATGGTTATAACATCAAGGAAGAGGCCATGTTCCAGTCATTGATTTGAGCTAATGGTTTGACTTGTGTACCATGTAGTATAATTAAACATAGTTATAGGATGTTTCTAGTCTATTATGATACACCACACTAGATATATTTGTATGAGATCTGGGGTTAAATGAGAAACCACATTGAAACCACAAACTCCAACCCATTGTGGTGATATCAAAGATGAGGAATCATAGACCCGATATATCTATATCAGCTCATTTCCTTAAGAAACCTACTTTGGCGCCCCGCTACTACTCAAGTTCCACCCTAAGAACTCACTTGGATACTTCATTCATCCTAGGTGTTACATAGTCGAACATATCATTGGAGGACCCATTATTCACTAGGATATATGAATCATGTATCTCAGGAACTCTCTGGTCTATAAGCACCATGAAATGACCAGGTCTTCCCTAGTATGACCTATCTTGGGAGGACCAAGTAGTCCTTGGAATACTTAATTAATATATCCCAGGGACTACCTGGTTAGTGAGAACTTGGAAATTAATAGGTTTTCCCTATTCTTATGAGTAAATTATGATGATTTTTCCTTGGATACGTCACGTATCCCAGTGGGGACCTGGTGAGTGAGAACACTGTGAAATGGAGTACTTAGACCAGGTCAACTACCACATCTAGACCTGGTGAGTGAATAGACTATGAAATAGAGTTCTTGGACCAGGTGTAATTTCTAGTAGAAATAGAAGATGCATAGTGTTTCTCCTTGAATCTTCCAGTCCTCGACTTGGTGGTAGAATAATTTATATGAATAAAAAGCAACCTGGACTCGTAGGTTCTCCCATGGTATGAAAGGAAGTCACTCAACCACCACTCCTAATGAAATACCATATACCAGGTTGAATGAAATCAACCCAAACATAACAATTTCTCTAAAAGTCTAATTTAGTTCTCAATATGCCAAAGCCAATTTTGTGGTTCAATGTGCCTATGTGAGATGAGTGTCTCAAGGAACACGATGCTTGATGATGTAAAATCAATAGATGATGGTGATGCTACTATTTATTGAGCTGGAGTAGAGTTAAAAATTGTAAATGTGTTCAATGCATTTATTTTATCCATGGAATGCAATAAATCAATGAAAAAACCATCATTTGGTATGCAATTTTGGTGTTTTCTTTGACTGAAGCTACAACCTCGTTTTCCTCAATGATGGTGTTTTTATGTCATCCATGTTTTAAACTGATTTACCCTTTTCCCTTAGTCATTATTAGGGATTCTTCATGTATTCTAGGAACTCCATGTTTAGTGAGCAGTAGGAAATTACCATATCCTCACTGAGATACATGAAGTATCAAAGTGAGTTCCTTGGAATCTCATTGAAAGGAATTGGATATATGGCATGAACCCAATGGAGAAACAAAGTTCAATGACTTGACCAACTGAGAAAGACAGAAGTACCGTACAATAATAGACATGGGGTGGTTGAAAAGAGAGGATATACAATGAATCACTAGCATGGAATTAAATCAACTATCTTAGGTTCTGGGGAATTCTTCCACTAAATCACCAACCCATGATTCCCTCATTGCTATACTCGTGGTCCCAGTATTGTTCCTCCTTTATCATTTTAGTACAATGGCTAATACACTGGTGTTGGTAGTGTAGTTATAGTTTTCCTTGATTTTTTGTCATATAATCCATTTCTGTATCTTTCTATGTTAACTATTGTTTCCTTAACAGGGCATAGGATGATACCATCTTGTTATAGAGTGGAGACCTGACAACATGAAATCATGTTTGATAGGGTGGTTCAGGTGGATATTTCATTCATTCTAGTTAGTCAAGTGATGATGTAAATGCTTAAATAATCAAAGTAAATATATTTAGGCACTTCATGCTATGGTCACTACAACTATTAATATTTATCCACTCAAATTTGATTGTATATTCTAATGGAATTTGTAGATCTTTGATCAGAATATACCTTGGATCTAGATTCCTATTGTTTATCAGGGGTCTTTTGTTCCATCCTCATTGTAGAAAAAGTTCAAAATAGAAGTATTTAATAAATTTATTGGACTATTATATATAATAATAAATAATGTCTAAAGCTTAGTATATTATAGGTAGTAGAGTAAATAGTATTGTTATCCATGTCTCTATTCAATTTCTCTCACTATAAAGATGAATATGTGATGAATTTTCCCATGGAAAAGAGATCATGAATGAGTTCTTATTGGTTTCCATATTTAAGGTTTTTTAGGGAATCATTGAATATCTATGAAAGTATCCATCGATAATGATAAGCATATAAATTATGATGAATGGGTTGATATCATTGGATAAGTGAAAGATATAAAATTTTCTATAGGAGAATATATCATGGACTGTATAATAAAGCTAGTAGACTATGAACTGACCATGATTGGACCATACATGTTATGTCACATATTTTAATGGACGGGGTTGACAGGGTGGATGATAGGTATATTTCTTTATTGACTTGAATTATACCACTAAAAAGTGGCCAACATTAATTCAACATGGTTCCATTTTAATTCTCTCAGGAAATATTCGGCTCTAGTCTATGCGTGAATTTATTCACTCATTCATTGACTAGGTATTGAGAGGGAGGTTATATCATTTAGCATGGTCCCACAGTCTGATTGATCACATCATTGGATGGTGTGGTTGGCAGCAAACCAGTGCTACCCTAGTATATCCTAGTCATTCCTTGGCACTGAATAACCAATTAGTACTTGGGATACATGAATTATCATAGTGAGGACATGGAAATTACCATGGGTGTAAATTGGGGTATGGGATGGAGTAAATAAACAGTGAAAATATGGATGGGTATTGAATTTAGAAATGGCATACGAATCATGTGAAAAGCCAAGCTCAACTCCCTACCACATTCTAGCATGATTGATGGGAAGGATGTCCCTAGATTTGAATGGGGTATACCCCTGTAAAATTGAAAAGGTAGTAGAAATAGGAGGATCATTCAGTTTTGGTATGGCTAACTCAAGATTGAGTAAATGGGTTTAGAATTCCATTCTTATATGGAATTGCCTTTTTTCAGTGGTTTTGATTGTTTTATACAATCAGTAGTTCTATTGATTTATTGTTTGGTCAATTTTCTGTAGGGAATTATGGTCATGGATGGATAGAATTAAAATGTATTTTTTTTTGTGGTCATGGGGGTGTTGATATGGGGAACATTGGAATTGGATCAGAACACCTTATACTATAACCATTGTATGTGAAATGTCTTGAGTTTTCAGTACCCAATCAACTATGGAGTCTCCTATGATTTTGGCATAGAATTATTTGGTATTGGTATGGGGTTCCATCTGGTGGTGGTAGTGGAACAAGTTGGGGGGGGGGGGGGGGTTCAGATATGAGATATGAACCCTTTTAGACAACTATTATCATTATTAGACATAATTGGAAGAGTGTTCCAAGGGAAATAAAATACCGGGCCACCCGACATCTTGGGGATGAACATGGTGGTTTGGGCATGAAAGGTATGACCGTTGAATTTGAAATTTTAGTGGTGATATTTTATATCATGTTCTCCCACGTGGTAATAGAAACCCAACTGAATGGATAGGAGTCGATCACTCTATCATGTTCCTTTGATTAGTGGTGGACAAACATTAATATAGGGGACTTCCTTTGTCCATCATTTCTAGAAGAAGAGTTATTGGTGTTCCAAGAGTCACCTAAGTGTAGAAAATTGATTTGAATAGGTTTTCCTCATGTGATTGGGCCTCTTAGAATTGAAATCGAGGTTCTAATATCTAGGTGATACCATCCAATAACCAAAGGTATTGAGGACGAAAATGGATCGTGGATGCCTCATATTGGGAATAATAGGAAGGAATACAATTACCGACTTCCTTATTATTCTAAGATTGGAATTCTTGGAATTCGGGGGGGGGGGGTCGAATTCGTTGAAGTGGGGGATCAATAATCTACTCTTTCAAATGAACATTCACTAGTAGTTATTATAGAACAGTGGAATGACTAGGTCTGGATGGGTGTTCGATCCACTCTTTGCTTAAGTATTGGTTGATCAATGGCATAATGATACCACCACTATTTTTAAGTGATTTATTTAGATTCTTGGGGAATATATCATATTGATCCAATAGGATGGGAAGTGATTTGACCACTATTATAGGGTTCTCCCAATGCAGCAATACAGAATTCCAAGGCACAAAGAAGGTATATGGGAGTGGATGGTAGTGATTTTAATGGATCAAGACGACAGTTTAAATTACTGTTTAGTTTCCAATTATGATACACATATATCCATGTTTAGAAGAATGAATCGTCCAACTCAAATTGTGTTTTATTCTTCTTTCTTCCCTTTCGATTGTTAGTGGTGTGATAACACCCATAATAGTGACATTGTTTGTCCATAGAGATGTTTTGAGTTTTTGACCCTCTATAAGGGTTCCAATATTTTTATTCCAATACCATCCTTTTTCTTATTATGCACCTACCTATCTCGCAACCCCAATCTCTTATTAGACCCCCTCATTCGAGCATAATTTCCAATAAAACAGACTCATTTACATTTTATTAAAGGAAAAACCTGGTACATATATACAGATACATACATACATACATACATACATACATATATACATACATACATTCATACATACATACATACATATATATATATATTAATTCCATGGTCATGATCCTAGCATCTGGTACCACTGGGTACCTCTTTCCATTCTAAGAAAGAAACCCCAAGGAATTATAACCCATGAATCACCCTCCATTGGATGTTGAGGTGATTGTAGTTACAATCACTACAAATTACCAATGGATCATGCTATGTATTAGATTCTCTATTCTCTCTTTAGTGTGTGGTTTTCTCAAATTCCAATATTCCATAAATCTCACTATAATCGTATGATTGAGTTCCCAAGCTCCACAATTTCTTGTTTGGATTCCTAATGAGCATCATGATGGAGTTTGACTATTCATTGGGATGGTAAAAATTAAGAAATTTAGATAGAGGGTTTTCCATACAACCGTCATGTAAACTTAAAGTATAGATTCAGATCATTGGGACCAAGATCAAATGAATTTATTTAGTGTGGAGTTGGCTATACCGATTTTAAAGGAAATTTTTTGAGCTCAGAAAAATTATATCAATCATTTTAGAGTCATGATTTTGATTTTGGGTGTTTTTCTACCATTTTGAGATGGATTTTTTGTGACCACCTATTGCCCAACCAAATCCTATTGGTTTTTAAGATGTCATTTCAATCTTTATGGGGTATTGAACCTATGGTAAGAGTTTGAGTTTTTATTTTATCCACCTCTAAGAGTGGATCCAATTTCCCTGATGAACATATGGTCATGACCAATAAACTGAATTTTCTAATGACCCATATAAATTTTATTTTGTGGAAGAAATAAATGATTGAAGTCTGTTGGTTTAGGTTCACTTGGATTAATATGAAAATGAATTCAAACCTCGGGAAGAAGGAAATTCCATTTAGACTAGTTAGAAACATCGACCTTGAATCATTGAGAATTCAATGAGGTATAATTGATGATGCTAGGAAATAGTGGCACTGTTCACCATCTATGACCATTCACTAGGGTTCGAGCTCAATCCGACATGATCTATTTTTCTGTCCAAAATTCCAAATTGGTCTAGTGTAGTGAGATCGGTAGCTGGTATGCACATTCAAACAAGTAGGTGGCTATGCTATGAGATACCACATTTGGTTTCTCTAGGAAATTGGAATTGGAATGGTCAGTGTGTTAAAAAAATGATCTGTTTGGGTGATGGAAACATGTAATAGATAAGTTCAATTGAAGATATAATTTATACAACTTAATTTCCAACCTATCAAGACAATGGAACCTTATAATCTGTCAGTGGGATCAAAAACATTTTTGGGTTCCAATACAAATCAGTAGAATACATTTAATGTATTTTTTTGGGGTTTGAACCGAACAACTAGTAGATAATTTTCATTGATGTTATGTAGTTGTTTTTTTAACTCTCCTGAGAGAACAATTATGGTTATGTGTAAGGGAATTATTCATAAAATGGTACATGGGATCATTCAATTGAGTTGAAATTAATTTAATATTCTTACTTCAGTTTTACTATAAATTCAACAAACTCTTAGCCAAATAGAAGTGTTGGGAAGATCATTAGTGTCTTTCTAGCATTGTGTGTGAATAATATAATGGGATATTGAGATTGTTTACCATTTTTTTCCAAATATCAATTGCAATTGTTGGATGACAACTATGACTGACAGGGTGATACAAATCAATCAAATGAGTGATTGATATAAACTGATGGGTTTATGAAATGGGAGAATCATGGATTTTCCATTTATCTGAATGATCCGGGGAGGTATACTCATGAATAATTTTAGAAGATAGTTGATTTTTTTATTATCTATAATGGATGAATGGATTTGAAATGATGGTGTCTATGCTTGATTCACTAGGTGGTTTTGGAAGAAATAGCTTCAGGATTAGTGGAGTGGATGAGTTCATAAAGAATTGATGGTGGGATTATTGAGTGAAGCTTATGCCGATGGATAGGGAAAGTTGGGTTGATTAGAATAGGTGGTTTTCAGTTAAACAAGTTACATACTAGTGTAGTTGAAACTTTATGATTTGAGTGGCCCCATGAATTCATGATCATGGTCACAAAAAAGACTCTCGAGAGTGAAGAAGGATTCTATATGGGTTGGGTTGAGAATAGGAATTCACTATATGAGATCAAATATTTAAAACCATAGTATCTCAATGGTAGAGTGGTAATATTTTAACTTATTGTCATGTGTTCAAAGGTTTGATTCATTCTTTATGAAATCATGATTAAAGGGTATCAGTCATAAAGAAAGTATCCCAGGTATTACCTCATCATCCATGACTTAGGAGGACTCGGTAAGATATAGGAAGTAAACCCTAGCTTAGGAAACATCATTTATCTCAATGAGGACCTGGTGAGTCTTCTAGATTTATTCCACTAGTTGACCAATTTCACCTCTTGTGATTCACTATTTTGTGTCAGAATACGATTCTAATCTAATAATTCAGTAGCGAGGTCTTTGTGATGAGCATCAATGAACTGTCATAGATTAAGAAGTGAATATCTTAATGGATAAATTCGAAACTGGTTACTCAAGACCATATCTATGAAGCCAAACTACCTAGGTCAATGGCCTTATTTGAATTACCTAGTTTTATACTACTAGATTTAGTTTAGTTAGTCTATGCCTCCATTTCAATATAGGATAGTTTTATAACCTTTATATATAATTGAGTTGGTCAGGTCATTTAAGCTCCCCCAGAATTTCAAAAACATAGAAAGATTACTTCATCACTTCCAACAACATCTAATATTAGGTTAGCTACCATTTTAATTGAAAAGTCACTAAAATTGTAATTTAATTACCTTACATTTTCACACCTACTTTCAAGGTGCATGAGTCACATCAAGTGTTTCCATAATTTCCACATACTTATGATTGGAATTGCTATATAGAAAAATTTGAAATAGAAAAAAGGTACCAAAAATACCTATAAAAATAAATAAGTGCCTAATTTTGGATCAAATTTCATCCATATCACTGGTATAGTTCATATATTCTAGGATTTGGTGGACCTAGATCAGGGGTCACTCCATCTGGTTTGTTTCAAACCTAGAAGGATTCTTTCATTTTTTGGCATTCAAGGGACCTGATAAGCCCTATGAAAAGTAGTGTCTATGTTAAAATCTTATAATTTTACTATTCTTTCAAGTGGGTTTTCATCATAGGATAAAGTGTTCAAAAAATTTTATGGTTTGGTTAATTTTTATTTAATGTCTCTCACACACCGCCATTCATCCTTGGCCATGTCCCGAACATAGAAACCACATGAACTCAATGTATAGCGATTCATTAAAATTTTAGGTGAAGCCCCAGTATTTGACCATGTATTCAAAAGAATCACTCATGATTGAAAAATTTCTTAAAAAATGTATAGGATAGGAAAACATAAAATGGTGAGTATCTAGTGAAAAGTGATGGTTTTCATATAGGGGGAGACTCTTATAGTGGTTTTGGTTTTCTCATATGATAAAAAATATCTATTATCAAGATATAAAGAAAATGGAAAGAAAGGATTTTAGGATATATAGTGATAAGGGGAGATTGATTCACAATACTGGGTGATGAGTTTTTCTACATAGGGAACAAATACTATATAATGAACTTTGAATGTCAAGTTGAGAGTCCCATATGATTCTATAATAATAATGAAGTATTGAGGAAATTGAGAAAAAGAATAGCGCATTGAGTTGCATAATTTATGTGAAAGGGGTGAGAAGAAAGTCATGTGCTATGAAAAGTGCAGAGAGGCATGATGAGTAAATATAGAATCATGGGAATTTGACTCAACCAAGAAGATTAGAATAATATAGGTAGTAGACATGTAAAAACTTGAGAATACATGAGGCTCTTTTAAACTATCACTTTTTCAATGGGGATAGGGATAGAATAGATGGACAGATAGATATAAGCATGAAAGCACGTAATGTTTTTTTATATCTTCAGAGAGTGGAATTTATGGGAAATAAAAAAGACCCATATAAAATCTATTAGTGGATTGAGATTAGGAAATAAAACCAAAAGGGTGTCTCCGACTAAGGTTCCGTTAGCTATGGTTCTAAAAAGCTATAAAGAATAAATTTATTTATTCGAAGCTATATACATATGAAACTAGAGTGGGAAATGTATGCAATATAATAATTTCCCTTTTCATCACACTATTTTAGTTAGGGGTGAACCAAAATAATCTTGGTGTTCTCGAAACAATAACAAGATTTTATTTGTGATTCTATGTTTGGATTAAAGTCCCAAGAATTTTTCTACTATTTTCACATTCATAGAGTCTGATCATTTTTCAAAGTGGTTTTATATTTTATTATTTATATTTTCAGGAATTTTGATGTTCTATCTTATCCAGGGTAACATCATTCTTTCTTTATTGGCTATTTCACTCTATCTTAGTAGATCTTATAAGTGAGTGAATTAGAATCATCTTATTTACCCATAGTCACCATAATTTTCAAATTGATATCTCTATTGACATGATAACACTTATGGAAATCACTTAGTTGTTCATAGTCTTAGGATGATAAGACTGATTTTTTTTACTATGAACTATATTATTTATTTTATAAAGCATCAGAAATGATAGAGCCTCTCATATCTAGGGTACACACAAATCATTATAGAGTAGTGCATGAGTTTAGATGGATCATTTGATATTGGTAGATGCCGAGATGAAGAGTCATTGGACGTATATCTACTATAATTTCTTTCTATCTCATGAAAGACTAGTGAGCAATAAAAATGTAAGTAGAATATTTTTCTTAGACCATGATTGAACACATAAGTGAATTTTTAGAAAATATTGTTTCTCTATCGGCTGTTGAATGAAATGGAATCACTCTGAATCATCCTTATTTTTTTTATTGGTTATGGTTTGATCTTCTGAGTTCTCTCTTATTTTATGATTTATTCTCTCTGGTTCACCTCTTATTGTTTTAATTAACTCTTCGCATCTAGTATAAAACTCATGACTATGGTTAAGAAAATAAAAATCTCAAACTCAAAGGGATCAAAAGAAAAAATCAATGTGTGAAAGAAGGGTTTTGTGTAACACATAGAGATTTTATGAGATAAATTCATTTTAATTTCTTTGATGTCTTGTGTTGTACACTACGCCAACATTAGCTTGTGCTATATGCAACACCGTATTAGCTTGTAGTATACACAATACTATTCTTGGTTTGTGTTGCACACAATTTCAAGTTCTTTTGATAGAATTCAACACTAAGTATAGATTTTATTCAATGTATAAATTAACTAAGTTTGGATTATGTTATATGAAACACCAAAGGATTATTTCACTATACTCAACACTAACATAGCTTGTGTTACATGCAAGAACGACCTTCCTCGATAGCTTGTGTGGTACGCAATATCGAGTATCACTAAACAATGATATGTTATTAAAATATTATATAAACGATCTGTTATGAATAGTATTAGCCACATTTTGAATTTTATATAACATTTTCATTCATATTACAAATGATATGAGAACAAAATCAATTTTTTAAATAAAAGAAGTATTTTTAAAAAATATGTAGTTTTACCAATTTTTGATGGATCAAAGTTTTTGACACTTTTATAAGTTAAATTTGACAAAATAAACTTCTTATTTTGAATCAGGATATAAAAATTTACTTTGGATAAATTTTTGATATTTTTCTGATAACTTTCATATTTTTATGAATAGTGAAATTATGATAAATTTTAATTGAAAACAAATTTTTTCATCTGAATAATTTATATGTTTAAAATATTTTATTGAGTGATTTTAAAGTATAAATAGAATATATTTTTATATTTTAGGACAATTTATGTCATTTTCATTAATTTTACATAGAATTCATATGTAAAAACATTTCAATATTTGGAAATGTTTTAAAAAAAACCTCTTTTCTTTTTGAACAACATGATTAATTTTAAATTAATTACTGCAACTTCTATGTTTTGAATTTGGAAAAATGTATTACATATTTGTAATCAAAAGGTTTAAATTGTGTAAAAAGGTACTTTTTTTATTTTTGTACATTATGAATTGTAACTTCAGTAATTATTTTATTTACCATGGTTAAAGGATAAATCTATTAAATAAGGGTAAAAAAATAATATTATAATAATACTAAACTACCCTAACACATGCCCTAATCATATTTTATGAGATATGTAGGACCATAGGCATCCTTGGGTCAATTTTGGGACCCCATGGATTCACTTGAATGTGATATAATAATTAATTTAAAGTAATGATAATTATAGCCTAAAGATATATCTTTTACTAAATTGATTTTAATATGGGGTTTAATAAAATATCTTTGTGTATATAAATAGTCATTGGAAATATAAAATTATTTAATACGTTATGGTAGTTTATTTATATTTTTTATACATTAGATAAATATATTTATTTGTGACACAATTATGATGTATTGATTATCTCAATAATGAAAGATTCAAATAAATGAATTTATAAAAATTAAAATAAGTCTCATTTGAATATTTTGATTCCTTACACAAATTTTATGGATGAAATTGAAATATTAGTAATGAGTTAATTCCTTTGGTTTGAAGTAATATGGTTGTTTTAAATTTTTAAAAATGTCAAGTATGAATAGTTTCCAAAATTGACATAATTCATAACTTAAAACATAAAAAAGTTTATTAAATAATATTAAATTCATAAAAATTTAAGATTCATAAAAATGGTTAATATAAGTCAAAATATGTTATAAATAACTTTTTTGGGGTCGTTTTTCATGATATGGTAATTACATTAACCCAAAATGTGTAAAAAAACATGATATCACCGTAAGATTAAAAAGGGTAAAATAAGGGTAATATCAAAACGATAAGGATACCAAAATATTAAAAACTTTTCAAATAATTATTTTATGATGGGTATTAAAAAAACTCATATTATTTTATAATTAATTAAGTTTTGTACCATTTTAAGTTGAAATTGAATTTATAATAAATTAATATTTTGGAACTTTCCTAAAGTGCTCGTGTCCTCTCGTATAAAGGGAACCTCATCCCTTCCCTCTTCACTCCATTTTAAGAATTCAAGCTCAGACAAACCCTGAAAATTTCTCCTTTTAATATTACCTAGTTACATTATAGAGGTTATGGTCATCTCAAAAGGACAACTCTAGTGCCCTAAGAGAAAGTATAAAGGAGGCACATCGAGGAAGAGGTAATCTCTTCTACCGATTCTTCCAAATTTATTTATTCTCCTACTTCCTCTTATTTATTTGTTTCATTATAAAGTAATAAAATCAGTATCACTCATATAATTATATGTTCTTATAGATATGAACCAAACCTATTTCAACTTCTATCTATCATATGAAAAATGAAATCATCGCGTGTATGTACGTACAGATTACCGTCTCCACGCCGTGGTGTAATCTATTTTTCACCACCACCTTACTTGGATTGGTATAATTGTGGAAATAGTAAATATATAATATTATTACAGTATTATACCAATCTTTATATATTATAAATCAACCACTTCAATACCGTTCAACAACTATTGGAACGATGTCATCGCTCGTGCGTACGTATGACTTACCGTCTCCAAGATGCGATTAGATTCATTCTCCATGTTAACCATTCAATAATAATTATAAAGTATATATAATAAATAATCATAAAATATATGAAATAATAATTCTATATTATTTTTGTATATATATATATATGTCATTTACTTACTTCCATTCAATTTAATAAGGAAACGAAAACATCGTTCATGCGTACATATGACCTACCATCTCCATGAATGATGTATTTAATTCCATTTATCAATCTGTTATATATATTTATATATAGAATATATATGATATATAAATCATGTTTTAAATTATTTATGTACTTAATCATGATCTATGTAATCATATGAAGAATGACAAGTCAAAACACGTATGATAAGTGAAACGATTTTACCTAAAACGCTGCTTTAACATGGAATTGACAAATGAATAATTAATATAAAGTCATAAGTGAATCATATATGATATCATAAAAATTATTATGGTTATGTTACAAGTTAATAATATGTTTAAACCCACATTATAAGATTTTAGGATTCATAACGAAGAAATTGGATATAAGGTAAGGGATAACTTTTGCAATCTCGTTTTTATCTGAGGTTGTTTATTCATAAGTATTTACTAGGGATATATTAATCATCCTTATCCATGTTTTATAAAAATGTTTTCATAAAATGTTTAATATTATTCTATGTATGTTTGAAGTCATTTTAACCCATTTTTTACTTTTACTACATGGTATGGAAGGAATCTTTATTTTGATAACCATACATAGTACATTATAACTTTTTTGGTAAAAGTACGAGGATAATGTTTTTTAAATCATATGGAATGAACAGATATTTATGAATTCTTAACGCCTTATTTCCATGAATATTCATCTACACTATTTCAATTTTATTTTCAAATAAATTCTTTTCTTTTAAAATTTCACAACATTTTGAGAAAATAAAATGTTTTTGAATAAGAAAGGATATTTTCCTCAAGAACTAAGTTCAGGTGGTTTATCAAAATTATTTTCCATATAAGATGACATTGTGTTATGATTCTATACAAATTATTAATTTTATTTTATTATGTTTATGATGGAATTATTTTTATTAAGTAAATTTATCTTATATGGATTATGTTATGATGGCATGATTCTTAAGAGTCCCATTTCATTTCATGGGTTATGCTGAATGATTTATGTTTTTGTGGAACATGTAAGAACGATTTCATTATGAGATGTATGGGACATATATCTCCCCCCAATTAATTGGGTAAAGATTTATATCTCATGATATAGAAATGACTGGAATGACAGGTAAATCTGGTTCAGTAATACATTACTAGAATGACAAGTAAACCCAGTTCAGTAATGGACTTTTTCCACTACAATGGTCTTGGAAATAATTCTTTTAATACTATGGAAATCATATTATGTGCTTAATGGTTTTGCACAATTCCATGTTTTATTCCCATGATATTTTATCATGACTAATGTTTCTTTATGATCAATGCCTTACGTACTACCAATATTTATGTCATGCTCAAGATTTTTGATGTTTAAAATTTATGTTCATGTTTTTATGTAGTGGACCAAAGCTTGACGTACATGGACATTACATTACTTTTTCGGAAAACTTAATACATAACACAAATAGATGCCCAATGGCTGTATTAGTTTAGTTTCTTTGGAAACTCGGAACATAATACTCTAATCACGGTGAAAGATATTCAACATTTCCCATAAATATCTTCCTATTTTGTTTTCTAACCTAGAAACTTTAATTATATCTTGGTGAAAAGAAACCATAAAAAGGGTGAGCTGAAATGATCAGTAAGGGAAAACATTGTGAACATAAAACAACCCATAAACATTTGAATGTAAAAACATGAACATAAAACATCAAAACCATGAGTAATGACATAAATCTAGGCAGTACATAAGGCATAAATCATAAAGGAACATTATTCGTGATAAAATAGAATGGGAATAAAACATGTAATTACAACAAACCATTAAGCACATGATATGATTTCCATAGTAGCCAAGACATTTCTTCCAAGACCATCATAGTGGACAAAGTCCATTAATGAACCTAGTTTACTTGCCGTTCCAGCCCTATAATACTGAACCATATTTACTTTCCGTTCCAACCATGTCTATCTCATGAGATATAAATATTTACCCAATGAATTGGAGGGATATATAGGTCCCGACCATCTAATAATTAAATCATTCTTACGTGTGCCACAAATTAAACATAAACCATTCATCATAACCCAAAGAATAAAATGGGTTTCATAAATATTATCCCATCATAACCTAATCCATATAAAACTAATGGATATGATTTCATCATAAGAAAAACCAAACCATGTAAATAATAGAGACATTATACTTGAAACATAAACATACTAAATAAGGTCATCTTATATGGAAAATAGTTTTGATAAAACACTTGAAATGAATTCTTGAGGAAAATATCCTTTCTTCTTCAAAATCATTTTCTTTTATAAAAATGCCATGAAATTTTAAAAGAAAAGGATTTTGTTGAAACTAATCCTGAAATATTGTACAATAATCTGGATGCGAATAAGTCATTATGAAACCTTAAAAATCCGTTCATTTGTATAAGTTAAAAAACAATCTTCTCATACATGGACATAGATGATAAATATAACCCAAGTAAAAATGAATTTAAATATACAAGGAAGAATAATAAACATTTTATGAAAGCATTTTGAGAAAATATGGACATAGATGATAAATATAACCTGAGTAAATACTTACGAATAAACAATCTCGGATAATAACGTGATTGGAATAATTATCCCATACACTATGTCCAATTTCTTCTATATGTGTCCGAGACTCCTCTATAGTGGGTTAAAACATATTATTAACTTGTAACAGAACCATAATAATATTTATGATATCATATATGATTTACTTACGACTTTATATTAGCTATTTATTTGTAAATTCCATGTTAAAGCAGTGTTTTGGGTAAAATCGTTTCATTTTGTCATACCTCTTTTGACTTCTAATTATTCATATGATTACTTAGATCATGAAAAATTACTTCCAGAATTTAAAACATTATTTATATATAATATATATTCAGAATATATAATATATATAATAGATCGATAAATGGAATGAAATACACCATTCAGGGAGAGGGTAGGTTGTACGTACGCATGAACACTGTTTTTATTTCCTTATTAAATTGAATGGAAGTAAGTAAATAACATATAAATAAATCTAGTATCATTATTATGTCATATATTTCATTATTATTTATTATATATACATTATAATCATTCTTTAATGGTTAACATGAAGAATCAATCTCAGCGCGTCGTGGAGACGGTAATCCGTACATACGCACGAGTGATGATATCATTCCTATAATTAATGAATGGAATTATAGTGGATTATATAATATATCATAGTTAGTTTCATGTTAAATTAATCATATGTTGTAATTATTTCCACCATTATACCCATCCAAGTAAGGTGGTGGAGGAAAAACCGATTACACCACAGTGTGGAGACGGTATTCCGTATGCACGCACGCATGGTGATTTCGTTTTTCGTAGGAATGATATAAGGTTAAATAGGTTTGTTTCATATTTATAATAAAATATAAGTATATTACTGATACTTATGTTGTTGCTTTATAATTAAACAACTAAATAAGGTGAAGTAGAAGAAGAAATAAATTTGAAAGAATCGGTAGAAGATATTACCTTTTCCTCGAAGTGCCTCCTCTAAACTTCCTCTTAGGGCGCTAGAGTTGGTCTTTTGAGAAGACCCAAACCTCTATAAAGTAACTAGAGAGGTTTAGAAGAATAATTGTAAAGGTTTGGAGGATATTGAAATCTCAAAATGGAGTAAAGATAAGAGGTAGGAGGTGTCCTTTTATAAGAGAGAAGAGGGGCACTTTTGGAAACCTCAAAAATATTAATTTATAATAAACTCAAACCCCACTTAAAACTTCCAAAATGATTGAAATTATAATACGAGATGAGATAGGGTTTTAATCTCATAATTAAATAATATGTAGACATGTTAGGAAATTATTTTAAACCTTATCAATTTGATTTATCTTTATTTAATCTATTTAATCTTATTTGTGGTAATTATTTTTTAAATTTTAAATTGTTATAAATAATTACTTATGTTTTTTGAATTGTCCATAATTGAATACTTTATGACATTGTATACCATATAAATTTAAATTTATAGTTTTTAAATATTTTTTTTTATTTTTAAACAATTTAATAATATATTATTTTTATAAAATATAAATAGTGTCAATTTTGAAACTATTCATTTATTTGAATTTAAATAAAATCCACACAGAAGATATGTTCAAAAAAAATATTTAATAGATTCATAAAATGTCATATTAATCATGAACATTTTTGGATCACACTAATTTGTTCATAAAATATTCATTTTAATATTTTTAAAACCATTTATTTGATATTTCTCTTAATAAAACAATTTCTAAAACATTTTCGTATGATTATTTAATATAGTGATTTTCTGAATAAAAATAAAAAAAATAATATGATTAATATAAATATAATATATTTCATAACAAAAATTTTTGTCGAATCTATCTTCTAAAACAACCAACTTTTAAAATTTTATCTCTATTAAAGTATGAAGGTAACAACTTTGACATCATTTAAAATAAAATAATATAAATGTTATAATCTGTTTTATAAGGCTCAAAATGGTCCAAAAGTGTACCCTTGGATGCCTAAGGTATAGATATACTCTACCAATAAGGTTTGGTCAAGTTTTGGGTCCTTTTGAAGGGTATTATTATTTTAATAAAACTATATTATTTATTTTTCTCTAAATAAATAATTTCTGCATCATTAATGTATAAGCTAATAAAGTAATTATATATTTCTTAAAAATCACAAATAAATTACCATGATGAATAAAAAAATTTTATATTTTAAATTAGTATTTATAATTGAATTTATATTCTGTATAAACTTTTATTAAAAATGCTTTAATTATTAAAGTTTGAGTGATACATATTTCAATTTCTTTAAATTAAATAAATTAAAGGTCTTAATCACATCTAATTGGGTTCCAAAATATATCATTTTTACCCACGTATATTTTATGACGAAATATAAGCGTCCAATTATGTTAATACAAGTGTTAGGGTAATTTTATAATATTAAATTTACCCTTAATTACCTGATTTACCATTAACCATAGTAAATAAAATTTACTGTAGTTTCTATTCATAATGTCTAAAAATAAAAAGTAGCCTATTATAATAATTTGTACCTAATGATTCCAAATATTCAATAAATTTTTCCAAATTCGAAACATATAAGTTGCTGTATTTAATTTAAAATTAATCCCGCTGTTGAGAAAACTGGTTCGAAAAGTTAAAACATTACAAAAGATTGAAATGTTTTTACCTATGAATTCAATGTGAAATTAATGATAATTACATACATAATATTAAATGGTAAAAATATATTCTATTTATACTTTAAAACCATTCAATATTATAAATTAACCGTATAAATTATCTTGACGTAAAATGTTGTTTTTAATTAAATTTTAGAGTATTTTTACTAATCATCGAAATATGAAAGTTAACAGGGAAATATTAAAAAATTATCCAAAGTAAATTTTTATAAACTTATTGTAATGAATAATTTTATTTTTTCAAATTTAACTCATAAACATGTCAAAAACTAGATTTATAGTGGGTGCGCCATCAAAAGGCGGCAGAACTGTATTTTTTGAAAAAAAAATATTTTACCTGAAAAAATTATTTTGTTCTCACACAATGTTATAGAATATGTGTAAGATGAATGATAATGTTATAAAATTCAAAATGTGGTTAATAATATTCATAATGGTTAGTTCATAATAATATTATAACAATATATCGTTGTTTAATGAAAGTACGTATTGCGTACAACACAGGCTATTGAGGAAGGTCTCTCTTGCGTGCAACACAAGCCAAAAACAATGTTTGTGTATACTATAAGCTAATACGGTGTTGCATATAGTTCAAGATCTTCTTGGTGTAGTGTAAAATACAAGATATCAAAGAAATTAAAAGGAATATTTCTCATAAAATCTCAGGGTTTTACATTCTACCCCCTTTAAAAAGAATTCCACCCTCAAAATTTGTTAGGGTTTGTTTCACACGGATTTCGAGGATGACCTCCTGGACGAGAGATTCAAACGTTCCGATCGGTTTCTAGCGGGTTTGTTCGTAGAACTGGAAATATCCAATGATTCCACATCCGTTTGGACCTACTTTCCAAAGGTAGGCGCTCATTAGCTTGTGGACTAATGAGGCTTAGGAATTTGCATTGGTCGAGAGGATGGGAGGTCGGACTCATCACACCTTTTTGAGGGGAATTATTGTCTACTCCGGGACTCTCTTTATAGATTTAAGTTATGTTCGTGAATCCTTATTACATTAAAAAATATTAAATGAGGTTTCCTTTAGTTTTAACAATCAATGACTAAATATGCATGAAATTTAGAGAATCTTTTATATGTATTCGAGGTTCTTCATCAATAGAGAATCATATATATCTGTTTAGAGATTCTTGGTTAATGGTATCATTCAAAACATTTATATAAAAGTCTCTTGGTCATTATGATGACCATGCTGGTTTTAAAGCCACTCAATGGGGCACTTGAAGTTTATCGTCATTCAGAAGGACATGGATTATTTCAAAGTTGGGATCGAACCCCTAAATGGGCTACCTACGTATCCTTTATTTTGGAAAAGGAATCAGAACCCACGTAGTTCGAGTAATGGAGTATGATGTTTATGATTGATGGCTCAATGAAGAATGTCATAATTACTTTTACACTCTAAGCTCACGTGAGTCATGCTCGGTGTGAGAAACAAGAGGTATTGGTAAAAATTAGACAATTGTGCCATGAAAGATGAAATCATAAGAAATTTTTTGGGGCTTATGTATGTATGACTGCCCAAATAGATGAAGGTTTAGGATTTACTTTTAGAGAGAAAATCCAGGAACAGGGTCCATAAAGGTATATGTGCTTTATGGAGATTTGAATACTCTAACTTGGGACTTATTCCTGAAAAAGGAAACCCAAATTAGGAGAGGATTGATAATTGGGTTTTACTCCTGAGAAGGAACCCCAAAATTATGACTGGTATTTATTCCTGAAAAGGAGGCCCAGGTTAGGGGACTTGGGGCTTACTCCTGAAAAGGAAGGCCAAGATTATGACTGGGATTTATTCCTGAAAAGGAGACCCAGGTTAGGGATTTAAGGTTTGGGGCTTACTCCTGAGAAGGATGCCCACATTTGAGATTGGGGCTTACTCCTAAGAAGGATGCCTGGTATTTGAGATTGGGGATTACTCCTGAAGAGGATGCCCAAGTTTGGGAACTTTAAGAATTTTGGGCTTACTCTTGAGGAAGATGCCAAGATTAAAGGATTTATAACTGGGGATTATTCCTGAAAAGGAGACCCATGTTAAGGATTCTCTCATCTTAAAGGATGAGGTTGAATGAATGAAATCTCAATCTTTGGTGACATAAAGATGAATAAATCACTAGTTTTTGAGAGATATTCCACCGAATTCCTTTCAGATAAGGAAGTCAAATCAAGAAATCATGCCATAAATGGATTTGAAGAGTATCTTGAAGACTGAATCTTGAATAGGAAAGGTGAAATGACTTAAGAGGGGTAAAATGGGAAAGATGGGCACCCAAAAAGGTAGGGGCATGCAAGTCTTGAAAGGCGCGCAAGTCTTGCGTGGGCGTGCAAGTTTTGGTCACGCATGTATACATGCGTGACACATGGTGTACTTGCGCGATTTTCACCCAACATTGAAATACTTGAGCGACTTTTTATTAAACCCTTTAGAATCCTCTTGAGGTTCTTCCAGATAAGGGATGCACAAATTTCTATTGAAGGAATAAGGCAGCGCGCAAGTGTGACCAGTTCCCTTAAGGGCTGGCCATTCAGGCGCGCAAGTGTTGATGAGTTTCAACACTTAGCCCTTCCTCCCTCTCTTTAGATCTTCCATTTTAGGCAAGAAATTACCTTAGAAGTGTTCCGGAAGCTTTGAGAAGAGACTTGGGCGTCGGGATCTTCAATCCGAGTTTTTGAAAAAAGATCCTCTCGAATGGGGGGCCCACAGGGTCTATTTATAGGTAGGAGAAGACCTCGGGCGGTTACCGGGCGGTTACCACTTAGGTCGCGCAAGTCACTTGCGCGACCAAGGTCATCACGCAAGTGTACTTGCGCGACAGTGAGATAACATGCGAGGTGCAGTTGCTTTTGATCCTGTGTTCATGCCTTTGTCGATTTTTGATGTTTTCTTCAAAGGATGAATCACTTTGAGCTCAGATATTCCCCTTTTCCGATCTTTAGATTCTGTGACGAAAGGAGCATCAACAAAAGTCCCCCCTCAGAGTTGGATCCGGAAAGAAATGAGGATTTGACTCTGAGGAAATTGAATACATTCAAAGGAAATGGGGGTGCACAAGTCTTCAGGGCACAAAGGGAAGCGCACAAGTGTGCTGGAACTTGACTTTTATTCAGAGTTCCTTTGTCTTTTGTGGACAGTTTAAAGTCATGCATGCCAGACATAAAGGGGCTAATGTTTAAGGTCAAAATAGCTTTGACCAAAAATGGGTTAAAATTGATTCAATTCCTTGACAATTTATCTGAAAACATATTACCATACTCAAGTATGAGGGAAAATATGTAAACTATGACTTAAGAATATTTGAATCTGAGGAATGATATGAAAAAGAGCTAAAAGGCATTAGAAGAAGTAGTTTCCAAGAATGAAGTTACTATTATTTAACAAAACCCGTTAGGGGGTTGAAATATGCAGGGCCACATATGGGCATTGGCTGCATGGTCAAATAAATAGTATCTCATGGCTGACAAGTCTGTTATGTGGACTGTTTATGCAAGGCCACCTATGGGCACGTGCTGCATAGTCAGGCGAAAAGAACTCTCAAAAAGTTACATTCCTAGTGCTAAAAGCCAGTGAATGTTTATGGAGATTCAAATTTTCTAAAGTATAGAGTTTGTTGTATGGAAATAGGTACTTGAATATGGAGAAGATATTTCCGAACAAGAATATCGAAGAACTGGATGAATATCACTCCTACGAAGGTCTGACCCAGATGTAGGGAAGAATAATAAACCGTAGACTTGAATACTTTCAGATCATGAAAAAGGATATGGGACAAATATGTTAAGGATGGCTATTTTTTTGCGGATCCCTACATACTGTCGTTTAAGACAAATATGGAAAAAATAGGCATTCTTCCCAAGAATGAAGTTACTATCATTTAACAAACCCGTTAAGGGGTTGAAATATGCAGGGCCACCTAAGGGAATTGGCTGCATGGTCAAATAAATAGCATCTTTTAGCTGACAAGTCTGTTATGTGGACTGTTTATGCAAGGCCACCTATGGGCACATGCTGCATAGTCAGGCAAAAGAATTCTCAGAAGTTTGACATTTTTGTGACTAGAAGTCATGAAAAGGGTTATGAAGATATGAAAATATTTAAGGTTAGGATTATAACACATAAAGATGGGTATTGTCTAATGTATATAGAGATACATAGGTCAATGATAACCATAATCATGTTGTGGCTGGGTCCTGAATTGAAATTTTGGACTTCACTACGTATCTCATAAGAATTAGAATCAATCCATACGTAGTTCTTGAAATGCAGTTTAACGTCATGCAGGATGAAAGTATGAGAAATCTTAGTTTTGGGTCATAGAATTCGGACCATAATAATGAATACACAGTGTGTGTTTTCATGAGGATTTTTTAGCCAAGGGACTGAAAGTGAAATTTGGGGTTAGGCCCAAAAGACTTGGGACTGAATTCGAGGGATACTCGAATGTTCCTACATATCCCATAGGGATGCGAATCAAGTCCACGTAGTTCTAGAAATGCCCTTTGTACAAATTTGGTTCGTACATGTGAAGGGTGAAAGGGGACTTTAGTGCAATGATGGTTTAACCTAAGATAAAAAAATTTAGGCATTACCATGTATGCACGTAGTCTTTTGAAATGAAACATGATTGAAGAATCAATGTCAACAATAATTCCATCTCAAATGAGGAAATCAAATAATATTGTAGTTTATTGTCGTACCGGACAAAAGTGTTGCATAGTTTAACGTCATATAACAAGGAAGAAAGTGAATCAATGTAAAGATATTGATTCTAGGTGCGGTTTCACGAATCAACATCATTTGAGATGGTGGTGAACCGATGTGAAGAGATTGTTTTTGGGCTTGAAACCTGAAAGGCTGCCTACATACCCAGCCTGGAGGACAAGGATCAAAGTCCGTGTAGTTCAATTAAAGAATGAATTAATGATCAAGTTGTTCTTGGGAACAACGATCTAATTAAAATGTTGTTGGGACTTACACATGGTTAGTGGCCCAAAGGGAGTGTTATGGTTGATGTTCGCTCTAATCTCACATGAGTCATACTCGGTGTGAGAAACAAGAGGTAACAATAACCTTAACGATGCACAGTTTAATGTCATGTAGGACATATAAAAGGGACTATGCAGTTTAAAGTCTTGCAGTTAGGACTATTGGTGCTGCACAGTTTAGTGTCATGTAGCAGGGACAAAATACCACACCATTTATGTCATGTTGGACGAAAGTGCGAATAGTTTAAGGTCATATGCATGGACCGTGGATGGTGCAGTTTAATGTCATGCTGGACCTTTGATGATTATATAGTTTAACGTCTTTCCGGATGTGAGGGAATTTTATACAGTTTAGCGTCATGTAGTTAGGACGTCACAGTTTAACGTCTTGCTGGATATAAGGGATTTGCAAATAGTTTATGGTCATATACATGGACCAGGGATGATGCAGTTTAAGGTCATGCTGGACGGTTTAGGGAAATGTTTCACAGTTTAATGTCGTGTGGGACGAAGTTGCAGTTTAAAGTCATACTGGACCATTGCTGTATAGTTTAACGTCATATAGCAAGGACGAACTGGAAACTTTTTAACAGTTTAATGTCATGTAGGACAATTCAAGTAACTGTTACAGTTTAACGTCATGTTGGACGATAGAACATTGCTGTACAGTTTAAAGTCATGTAGCTAGGACTAAGGTGAACCAATATGAGGATATCAGTTCTGGGGACTTTTTACAGTTTATCGTCATGTTGGACGCTGGAAGTGCTACACAGTTTAATGCCATGTTGCTAGGACATAATATAGTTTAACACAATATAGTTTAGTGTCATGTAGGACATAATAGTAACCAATGTGACAGTTTAACCTCATGTTGGACGATAAGGGAACTGGCATAGTTTAACGTCATGCTGGACGATGAAAGTGCCACACAGTTTAATGTCATGTTTCTAGGACACAATATATTTTAATGTCATCTTGGACAAAATATAGTTTAATGTCATCTCGGACACAATATAGGAACTTCTGTACAGTTTAACGTCATGTAGATAGGAAATAATATAGTTTAGTGTCATGTAGGACATAATATGAACCAATGTTACTGTTTTGGCTCTGGGAACAATATTTTGTGTTTATACAAAATACTTCTTCAGAAATCTGGCATTAGTTAGAGTCGTGATGTGTTCTCCATCCATTGATATTAGAGAATACGCTCCATTGGAGTAGACCTTATGTATTGAATAAGGTCCTTCCCATTTTGGTTCAAGCTTGGGAGGATTCTTTCCTGGTATCATTGGTGCTCTGAGAACCAATACCAATTCTCCCTGAATGAATGAACGAAGACGAACTTTTTTGTTAAAGGCTCGTGCTATTCGATTCTGATAGATTTCCAAGTGGTGCAAAGTGCACAATCTTTTCTCATCTAACTGTTCTAATTCATTCAACCACTTTTGGGATTGCTCATCTGTAGATAACTAATCACAAATGGCTATTCTGAGTGAGGGCAATTGAACTTCAATTGGCAAGACTGCTTCTGTTCCATATACCAATGAATATGGAGTTGACCGAGTTGCATTGCGAGTGGTAGTCCGATAATACCATAAAGAATGAAAGAGTTTATCAGGCCATGACCTCTTATCTTTATCCACCATCTTTTGCAGTATATTTGAAAGAGTCTTGTTGAAGGCTTCTATCTGGCCATTAGCCGCCGCATGATATCGAGATGAATGGTTGGACTTAATGTTGTATTCTTGATACAATTTCTTTACCTCAGAAGAACAGAAGTTGGTGTTGTTGTCCGTCAATATGGTATGAGGGACACCAAATCTAGTAATGATGTTAGACTTGATGAAGCTAACAATGCATTTAGAACTGACTTCTTTGAGAGGTACTGCCTCTGCCCATTTGGAAAAGAAATCAGTAGCAGTAATAATGTACTTAAACTGCATGGCCGTAGCTGAAGGGTAAGGTCCCACCACATCCATTCCCCATGTGGAAAATGGCCATGAGTATTTAGCTGTATGAAGCAACTCTGGAGGTTTATGAATGAAGTTGGCATATACTTGGCATGAATGACACTTCTTTGTGAAATTAACACAATCTTGTATCATTGAAGGCCAAAAGTATCCAAGCCTTCGAATTTGATCAGATAGTCTATGACCAGACTGGTGGGCACCACAGACTCCTGCATGCACTTCTTTTATGACAGCCATTGTCTCTTCACCATCAATACATCTGAAGAGAACTCTATCAAAACCACGTTTGTAGAGAATTTTCTCAAGGTGGTTTGGGCTATCATAAAGAGTAAAATTGACCACACGTCGCCGGATTTGTTCTTTCTCGGCTCTATCAGGTGGAAGTGTTCCATTTTGAAGGTATTCCCTGATAGGTTACATCCATCCTGTAGTATGACCATACGGTTCAGGAATGGGACTAATTTCATTAATTTCCTCTGTTCTGACTTGAACATAAGGTGAAATTGCACGACGATGGGCAATACAGATGGTTGTCTCATCCCGATTTGGATCTGCTAAAGCTGTGGCTATATTATCCAGTGCATCAGCTTGAGCATTTTGTGATCTTGGGACATAAGAAAATGTCGGTTCTGAAGGGAATTCCGACATTAACTCTCTGACGTAATCATACAAAAGGGATTAATTCTTCTTCTCTGATGGCATAATCCCCATTGACTTATTTGACTACCAGGTCTGAATCACCTTTCACCTTTAAGTGATTCACTTGTGCTTGAAGTGCTAACTCCAAGCCTGTAATGAGAGCTTGGTATTCAGCTTCATTATTGGTACCACCTTCCCACAACAAAAAGGAATAAGGTAACACTGCCTTATCTAGAGAAATGAGCACAATTCCTAAACCAACTTTGTTGAATTTAGGATTTTCCATTTTCTTCCCTGTTGGACTTCTAGAAACACCATCAAAATACATTTCCCATGTTTGAGGACTCTCTTGAATAGAGAAAACTTCCTCATCAGGGAGTTCGATATCTGAATACGTGTCTTCCACTGAAGGATGTTCAGCCAGGAAATCAGCCAGAGCTTGGCCCTTAATTGCCTTTTGAGACACATACTGAATGTTGAACTGCTGTAGAATAACCGCCCACCTTGCCAGACGTCCTGTAAGCATTGGACGACTAAGGATGAATTTGAGAGGATTATTACGAGATACCAATTGGACCTCGTGATGTTGCAGGTAGTGTCTCAGTTTCTGAACTGCAAAGATTAATGCTAGGCAGCACTTTTCAATACTTGAATATCGGGTTTCTGCTTCAAGCATAGTTCTACTGAGATAGTAGAGACTATTTTCATTCCCAGCATCATTCTTTTGAGCGAGAAAGGCACCCAATGATCTCTCTAAAGCTGTCACATAGAGGATAAGCGGTCTTCCCTCAATAGGTGGCATGAGTACTGGTGGACTCAAGAGGTATTTCTTGAGAACATCAAATGCTTCTTGACATTCTTCAGTCCACTGGTAAGTGACTCCTTTCTTCAATAATTTGGTAAAGGGTAAACTTTTGCCTGCCAAATTGGCGATGAAACACCGAATATAGGCTAAGTGTCCTTGAAGTCCTCTTAATTATTTCAAATTTTGAGGAGGTGACATACCAAGGATTGATTTGGTCTTCTCAGGATCGACTTCAATACCACGATGGCGTACAACAAAGCCGAGGAATTTTCCTGAGGTTACCCCAAAAGCACATTTTAAGGGGTTCATCTTCAAATTATGTTGTCGAAGCTTGTGGAATATGACTTCCAAATCAGCCAAGTGATTAGAATGTTGTTTGGATTTAACCACCAAATCATCTACATAGCATTCAACAAACTTCCCTAAAAGAGGTTTGAAGATACGATGCATGGCGCGTTGATATGTTGCACCTGCATTCTTTAAACCAAAGGGCATCACCCGGTAACAAAACACACCTTGAGGAGCTCTGAAGGCTGTATATTCCTTATCTTCTGGGGACATTTAAATCTGATTATATCCAGAATATCCATCCATGAAAGAAAGTACTTCATAGCCAGCCGTCGCATCAATTAAGAGTTCTGTAATCAGAACTGGGAAATCATCTTTAGGACAATACCGATTAAGATCTCTGAAATCGATGCAAACCCAAATTTGTCCGTTCTTCTTCTTTACAGGGAAAATATTAGCCAACCACTTGGGATATTGAACTTCTCTGACGAAGTTGGCTTTGATCAGCTTATCCACTTCAGCTTCAATTTTGGAAGCATAGGTTGGGTGTGTTCTTCTCGCAGCTTGCTTAAAACCTCGATGTTCTTTTGGTAAACCCAAATGATGAGTAGAAACATCAGGATCAATCCCAGGAATTTCTGTATAATTCCAAGCAAAAATATCTTTATTTTGCTTTAGAAAAGAAATATACATCTCTTGCTCTTCAAGGGTCATGGCCGCACTAATTAAAGTGGGGCATGGATCTTTCTCTGTACCCAGATTTACTTCTCTGAGTTCATCCACAGTGGTAGAGATACCCTTTTCAAATGCTGGAAGAGCATCTCTAAGATCTTCCTCTTCCTCTTCATCATGTGTTATTTCTTCCGTTTCTACTTGCAAAGTAGATGAAAAAACGAAATTCTCATGATCATAAGAGATGTCAAAATTTTCACATTTTGAAGAAGAAGCATCCATTTCCGACCCTATTGATGATAAAGGGTCTTCTTTGGGAAATAAAGAGGAGATGATGGATTGATAATCGACATCATTATTCACCTATGGTGTTGCTATAACTTCTTCTGGCCTGATTAGCGAAGTATAGACTTGTTGGACTTCAGCAGGTGAAATGAAAACGTCACCACTTATGCTTTCATCACTGCTTGGTAGGTTACCAATTTCTCCCATGTTGTCTGGCTCGATTGCCGTAATTGACATTATGGATCTTTCCATAAAAGTATTTTGATTTGGGCCTATTTTGTCAATTTGACTGATAGGTAACACATAATCTGTACTCACATGTAAAAATGGATTTATTGGAATTTTCTCTAAACCATATGGAGCATTAAATTTGGTAATTTCCTTCATTGTAGATTTTTCTCTTCCCTTCATGTGATAAAATTCCGCCTCAATGTATTGAGACTCACATGTCTTGAACGGGGCCTTATCACCATAAAATGTTCCAAATTGACCATCAAAACAGTATTTGAGACATTGATGGTATGATGAAGGAATAGCTGCATGCTGATGTAGCCAGGGTCTTCTAAGCAAGATATTGAAAGCTGAGTCTTGATCAACAATCATGAAATCTGAATTGGATACAAGATCTACAAACTGAGTTCTGAGTGTAACTTCTCTCAGTGGTTCTTGTTCATTTTTATCATATCCTTGTAACATCATGGTAGAAGGAGATAAATCAGATTCCGTGAGGCCTAATCGACGAACTGTACGAATGGGCATGAGGTTGACTCCTGAACCATTGTCAATGAAAGCTCTTCGAACATCTACACCATTGAATTTTCGAGATAAGTACAAAGGTTTTATGTGCCCATGCACAACATCATCTTCATCTTTATTAGTAAAAGATATCACTGCATGGCATTCTGCAAGATTATTCTCTATGTGATAGATTTCAGCTGCAGCAATTTCAGCTTCAAACTCCTGAGGACTTGATAAAGCTTCGATGAGTGCTTTCCGAAGATCTTTTGACAGATTCAAAGCATCCAAAATTGATAACTTGGCTGGTACTTGGGCCAAGTGTTTCAATATATCATAATTTTGATCTAGAGGTCTGCGTTTCTTAATAGGAATATGCGGTTTAGTAGGTACCTTGGAAGAAGATGCTTTGGAAGCTGATGCATCTTGTATTAAAGGTGGCAACATCCTTGGTTTTGGAAGATTAGACTGATTAGATCCATTTACTTGCTGAGATAAAGAAGATGGAACCTTTAATCGGTCTTCCAAAATAACTGTGCCAAAACTGAGTTGGCCATTGGCAGAAGAACTTGCTTGTTATTTTTGAGCTCGCTGAAGGGCTCTACCAAGAGTTTCTGCTGCATATACAGTGCTAGCAGGGGTAAAATTAGAGTAGTGGCTTCGGAAAGATCCACGTCTTCCCCTGTATCTTGAACCTCTAGAACTTCCTCAGATTCCCTTATTTGATACAAGGAATTCAGGCTCATCAAGACTGGAATATGGATATGTTAATTGAATCATATTAACAGAACCAAATATTAACTCTTCGTCTGATAAAGACTCTACCTGGTTAGCCTGTTTAGGTTGTGCCGTTTGGTGGGATGGTGCCCGTTGCTTTGAAGTAGATGGCATGAAATCTGCCAGAGTCAAAGACAATTTAGTCTTTGATACATACTCATCGTCTCCTGATTCCTCTTTCTTCTTTGAATTGCACTGCCCTTTTGAGGATTTGTCTTTTGATGGAGGCTTTACTGCAGATTTTGTAGGAGACACAATTGGCTTCTTCAATTGTGTTCGCAAAATGGAATGGGTCCGATTGATTGTCTTTCTGACCATCCAATCATCATATTTTTTCGCAGTTTTTCTTTTGACTTCCTGCCACTCGCCTCCTTCCTCTGGATCTGTAGCGGTAATACACGCTACATGAGCTGAAGAACCCTTCAATTTGACTTGTCCCAAGTCGACCATCTTTTGCAGGAGGTCTTTAAAAACAAAACACTCCTGGATGGGATGCCCCAACATTTGATGAAATGGGCAATAATTGGGACGGTCTTCATCTCCTTCTTTGTTTGGCCTCTTGGGTAGTGGTAATTGAACCAAATTATTTTCCAGAGCTGAAATGAAGTAACCAGGAACTTGCTCACTTCGGAAAGAGTATGTTTTACTCTTCAAATCCTCAAATTGTTTTCGTCATTGATCTCTTTGATCATTTGGACGAAACATCCTTTGTTGTTGGCGTTCAGGAGGTGGAGGCCGTCGAGAAGATGAAGGTTTTGAAGTAGAAATAGGTACAAGTGCTTGTTTAAGCATAACTGTAGCAGTTTCCGCTTTACCCATTCTCGTTCCTGGAGCTGATGGAATTATACGAGATCTAACCTTAGCCTATATAAGGGAATCTTCAATCTGTTGAGCGATTGAAGTAAGGTCTCGAAACCCTCCTGTGTATTTCACAGGGATCAATGGTGTGCGTAATTCGTCACGCAAATTTGCCACACAGATTGGCAACAGTTCCTCCTGAGGGAGTGCTAAACTCAGGGAATACGTTAATCCCTTCCAACGAGCAATGAAATCAGAGACTCTTTCATTCTCCATTTGCTTGCAGTTTGTAAGATCGAAAACTGTCATTTTTGGCAAAGTTGATCTAAACTTAAGAAGGAATTTTTGACGAAGATCCTCCCATCCGATGACTGACCGGGATTGCAAGCTTGTATACCAGACAAAAGCTGGTCCTTGCAAGGTTCGCACGAAGCATCTGAGTTTCACTGCTTCTTGCTGCTCTGGAGTTCCCATCATAGGATCACAACAAGACACGTAATGCGTAAAATGTTGTTCAGGGTCGCCTGATCCATTGAAAGTAGGGAAAACAGGATTTCCAAAACTGGATGGAGGAGAAATTGAATCTACCCATTCAGGGTAAACTTTCTTTTCAGGTTGAACTTGCGCCCGTTTTCCTTCCATAGTTTCTAACCGAGCTGTTAATGACTCAATAGTAGTTATTAACTTTTGAGAAACATCAGGTTGAACTTGGTTTTGGGTAGGTGCAATGAATGGAGCATGGACAGACGTGGTGGTTGGTGCTGCAACTGATGGTAGTGCTGCCAACCGTTGTTGCGTTTGACCCATAGGATTAGGCCTCTGAGGGTGTACTGATAAAGGAGGATATTCCTGATCCATCTCAGTAGTTACAACAAATTCCTTCGGCTGTCGGACTTCAGAATTCTTAAGAAGAAGACTACTCTGAAGTAGTTCTGCATTCAACCTTCTTAATTCTTTCATTTCTTCCTCCTGTTGTGCAAACCATTGCTCTAATGAGAGCGATTGACCTACTTTAGAGGAAGGGTGAGAAGTAACCTGATTCTTTCCTTTCCCCTTATTGGATCCTTTTCGGAGAGGGGGAAGTGGGTTACTTGAAGGAATACCCAGATTTTGGGTAAGCCTTTGATTACGTGTGCACACACCTTCTTCATTTAGGTCTGTGTGCACAACTTCTTGAGCAGGAACCTCTTCGTCTGATCCCTCTGATTGATCCTCATCTGGTGAATCAGCAGCAACGACATTGATGACATTAATGGATGCATATTGCATGGAATCCTTTCTATCATAATTTCTGTGATATTTTCTTCTTCCATGTCCATGATGAGACATGGAATTCCGTTGACTTGATCCCTCAGGAACTTCTTGGAGAACCGTCACTTGGAGAGAATATCCTGATATCTTGGCTCTTCGTTCCTCTTGAGGCTTATTCCCTAATCGATAGAATATTGACTTTCTCTGAGGGAGGGATTGTGGATTTGAAAAAGTCTCCAGTCCGGTGGACTGGGGATGTTCCTGCTGCTTCCGCTCAACTCCTCGAATCCCATTTGTTGACTCTGAGGGTTGGGTTAGAGAAGTCCCCAGTCTGACAAGCTGGGGTGTCTCTTGACATGCTATGTCTGAGATCTTCTTAAAATCTCTCTTGATCTTGCGAATCTTAGTTCGGAAATTAGATGGATGCATTAACCTGTATCCACTTTTATCACCTGGTTCAACAGACCGTTGGATGATTTCCGAAACTTCTGTCATTTGATGACGTGTTTGCTCCAGACGAGAGGCTTGTGCAATATTCTCACCTGCTTGATGTAGGAGCAATTCAACAACTTGTTCTCTATATGCTTGATTTTGAGAGGAACTAGTTGAAGCCTGTTCTTGAGCAAGCTTTTGATTATGAACAAAGCCCATTGACTGTGGCCGGCCATGGGCAATAACATTGCATGAGACCATTTTCGACGGGCTTTGCTGACTGGAAAGCACTGTGAAATGTAGTGCTCCGTGAACACCCCATCCTCTGATATGAACATCAGATGGAGCATTGACAATTAACTGACGCAATTTTCATAGTGCGCCAAGGCATGAATGTTGAAGGTTTCTCTGTTTCTTTTCAGCCTTCAGATACCGAGAGACTGATAGAGATGCCAAATCAATCTGACGTTGTAGCCCTTCTATTATCTTAAGATGATTTTCATATTCATCATAAGATAATACCTTCTTCTTCAATTGACAAAGAGTCTTCCATATATTGAGATGAATATCATGGATTCCATCATCCGTCAACATCTTTGGAATGTCGTACTGGGAGTCAGCCAAAGGACAAAACATGACTGGTACTTCACCTTTTGCCAGTTTTTTCCTCATGTTCAGCATTTCCTCTTTATCATTAAATGAAGATTCTTCTAACTGTTTTGACCAGAGTTGGTGTTTCCTTGTTGCTTCATCGGATTCAACAAGATTGGTAGAGAGATCATTAATCAAACTAGAAGATGCATGACTTAGGGGTGGTTCAGAGAATGACCTACACCCTGGGCTATCTTCTGATTGAGAAAGTATTTCACTTGTTAGCGATAAAGCATCAGACATGACTGGTTTCGCATTTGCAAGTGCCTCAAGATAAGAGGGCTTTCTCGGCACTACATTGTCCACTGGAGTATTTTCCAGGCAATGTGAATCACTACTACGGAGAGGACTTTCGCAGCGAAGTTCATCATCATGGGTAGGACCACCATAATGGGTTACAGCAAAAGATGAAATCTCTTGCTCCTTGGTCTTCTGACCACACAGAGGGTTCCTGTGGCTATCATCTAAAGAAGAAACTTCATGATTGACCAAACTTTCATGAAGCAAGCCTTCATGAGGAAGTGTTTGTTGAAGACCATCAAAATTAATGTTCCCGTTATTGGGAACTGAGGGAGTAGAATCTTGAATTCCGACAGATAAATGTCTGAGGGCTTCAAGAACTCCAGCATCGAGCAAGGCCTTGTTGCAGATTGGCCTTTGATCTCCTGACTGTGCTGGGCAGATATTTTTCTTAGATGCCTTCTTACTCACTTTAGAAACCACTTGTTGACGAAAGTGGTTACTCTGAGCAGGTGTATGTTCCTGATCAGGAAAGATGGTCAGGTTAGGCTGACGATCTCCACTCAAATCAGGTGTATGTGCCTGACTTGGTTGTCCGTATGATATGGGGGAGTATGCCCCATAACCCTCTTGGACTGGAACAAATGTGTGTGTCTGTTCCGGAGTGAATCGTTGATGTGTCACTCCATTTCTAGGGATAGATTTATGTGTCTGTCCCTGAGATGATGCTGAAGCTGTTATGATATCCTGGCAAGCATCCAGAATATGAGCAGGAATTTGCTTCTGCTCTTTCACCATTGAAAAAATATGTTTGGTGACTTCAGCCGCCGGAACGGGGATATACGTCCATTCCGGGCTTGGAGTAGGTGTATGTGCTTGCTCCTGTCCTCCTTTTCCTGTCAGTGAATCCTAACAGTACTCAAGTGTGGAGGCAGAGAGTTGAGTCTGCCTCCTGTTTGTCGTCGTGGCTTTCCGACTGACTTCTCCGTGCGCTACCAAGAGAGACTATTGGTAGGATTGATTAGTATTAGAAGGTGTATGTTCCTGCTGATTACACTTCGCCAAACGCGGTTGACGAGATCCATCATATGTATTCAGACGAGCCTGCTGACTAACTGGTGATGTATAAGCAGGTGCATGTTCCTGCCTATGGTACTCTGCCGGAATTGCCTGGCGGGATTGGCGTGATGCTGCCAGATGAGTCTGCTGGACAACGGAATTAAAACGGACAGGTGATTGTGCCTGCTCGTTATTTGCCACCAAGTTAGGTTGGTGGACTTCTCCGGAGATGGCAGGGATGACAACCTACCCATTGTTAACCGGATTCCGTCTCTGGCGGTTCATCTTGCCTGCTCGGGTTCGAGGAACCTGAGTTGAATGCCTGGAGTCGGTACCCTCATCATGTTGAGGGCGCACTACCGTGCGAGTCTGGCGGTGATTGTTGATGGGAGCCCTCGAGAAGGACTCCTGTCTTTTTGAATTAAGGCCCTGCGGGACCTGCTCAATCACTTCCTCAGAGTAAGGGAGTGAATGGAAATTTTGTTCCGGGGATAACGACCCGAAACGGTTGGAGACGGTAGTCAGCACCGCCTACTTCTTGATCGCTGGTCACCGTTGTCTGGATGACCAGGTAGAGTTGTTAACTTGGAGGGCTTGACGAGCGGCCTCCAGAGTTGGGATAGTACCGTTGCGACGGTACTCCTTAACCAGTGCATTAGAAACCCAGTGTTGAAGACGCTGAGTTGGTGATGTCATCCTTAGAGCGGACGACATTCCAGTAGGAGTAGCAGCATTGGTTTTCACAGCAGCAGACCTCACAGTAGAGGTGTTCACAGCAGCAGTATTCACAGGGGTGAATTTAAGAAAAGCCATTTTGCAGAAGATCTTGAGAAAAGAGTGCCTGTTCCATATAACAGACATAATCAAGATGAATCTGGCCACTTCATCTTTTGGATGAGCACATGTCAATGATTGATTTGTTGGCCCAAGGAGCCTAACAAATAAGAAGAACATCAATTTAACTTGGTTAAGGATTCTCGTCAGGTTCACCATTTTTTGTTTCGCACGGATTTCGGGGATGACCTCCTGGACGGGAGATTGAAACATTCCGATCGGTTTCTAGTGGGTTTGTTCGTAGAACTGGAAACATCCAATGATTCCACATCCGTTTGGACCTACTTTTCAAAGGTAGGCGCTCATTAGCTTGTGGACTAATGAGGCTTAGGAATTTGCATTGGTCGAGAGGATGTGAGGTTGGACTCATCACACCTTTTTGAGGGGAATTATTGTCTACTCCGGGACTCTCTTTATAGATTTAAGTTATGTTCATGAATCCTTATTACATTACCAAATATAAAATGAGATTTCCTTTAGTTTTACAAATCAATGATTAAATATGCAAGAAATTTAGAGAATCTTTTATATGTATTCGAGGTTCTTCATCAATAGAGAATCATCTATATCTGTTTAGAGATTCTTGGTCAATGGTATCCTTCAAAACATTTATATAAAAGTCTCTTGGTCATTATGATGACCAGGCTGGTTTTAAAGCCACTCAGTGGGGCACTTGAAGTTTATCGTCATTCAGAAGGACATGGATTATTTCAAAGTTGGGATCGAACCCATAAATGGGCTACCTACGTATCCTTTGTTTTGGAAAAGGAATCATAACCCACGTAGTTCGAGTAATGGAGTATGATGTTTATGATTGATGGCTCAAAGAAGAATGTCATAATTACTTTTACACTCTAAGCTCACGTGAGTCATGCTCGGTGTGAGAAACAAGAGGTATTGGTAAAAATTAGACAATTGTGCCATGAAATATGCAATCATAAGAAATTTTTTGGGGCTTATGTATGTATGACTGCCCAAATAGACGAAGGTTTAGGATTTACTTTTAGAGAGAAAATCCAGGAACAGGGTCCATAAAGGTATATGTGCTTTATGGAGATTTGAATACTCTAACTTGGGACTTATTCCTGAAAAAGGAAACCCAAATTAGGAGAGGATTGATAATTGGGTTTTACTCCTGAGAAGGAACCCCAAAATTATGACTGGGATTTATTCCTGAAAAGGAGGCCCAGGTTAGGGGACTTGGGGCTTACTCCTGAAAAGGAATCCCAAGATTATGACTGGGATTTATTCCTGAAAAGGAGACCCAGGTTAGGGATTTAAGGTTTGGGGCTTACTCCTGAGAAGGATGCCCACATTTGAGATTGGGGCTTACTCCTAAGAAGGATGCCTGGTATTTTAGATTGGGGCTTACTCCTGAAGAGGATGCCCAAGTTTGGGAACTTTAAGAATTTGGGGCTTACTCCTGAGGAAGATGCCCAGATTAAAGGATTTATAACTAGGGATTATTCCTGAAAAGGAGACCCAGGTTAAGGATTCTCTCATCTTAAAGGATGAGGTTGAATGAATGAACTCTCAATCTTTGGTGACATAATGATGTATAAATCACTAGGTTTTGAGAGATATTCCACCAAATTCCTTTTAGATAAGGAAGTCAAATCAAGAAATCATGCCATAAATGGATTTGAAGAGTATTCTGAAGACTGAGTCTTGAATAGGAAAGGTGAAATGGCTTAAGAGGGGTAAAATGGGCAAGATGGGCACCCAAAAAGGTAAGGGCGCACAAGTCTTGAAAGGCGCGCAAGTCTTGCGTGGGCGCACAAGTTTTGGTCGCGCAGGTATACCTACGCGACACATGGTGTACTTGCGCGATTTTCACCCAGCATTGAAATACTTGAGCGACTCTTTATTAAACCCTTTAGAATCCTCTTGAGGTTCTTCCAGATAAGGGACACGCAAATTTCTATTGAAGGAATAAGGCAGCGCGCAAGTGTGACCAGTTCCCTTAAGGGCTGGCCATTCAGGCGCGCAAGTGTTGATGAGTTTCAACACTTAGGCCGTCCTTCCTCTCTTTAGATCTTCCGTTCTAGGTAAGAAATTACCTTAGAAGTGTTCCGGAAGCTTTGAGAAGAGACTTGGGTGTCAGGAGCTTCAATCCGAGTTTCTGAAAAAAGATCCTCTCGAATGGGGGCCCCACAGGGTCTATTTATAGGCAGGAGAAGACCCCGGGCGGTTACCGGGCGGTTACCACTTAGGTCGCGCAAGTCACTTGCGCGACCAAGGTCATCGCGCAAGTGTACTTGCGCGATAGTGAGATAACTTGCGAGGTGCAGTTGATTTTGATCCTGTGTTCATGCCTTTGTCGATTTTTGATGTTTTCTTCAAAGGATGAATCACTTTGAGCTCAGATATTCCCCTTTTCCGATCTTTAGATTCTGTGACGAAAGGAGCGTCAACAGGGATATAAATCATTTCCTACTTGAAAGTTTCTTTCATAGAAACTCACATCGTAAAAAGGGATACTAATACTTCATTTTAAAAAATTAACTTAAGAAACGTAACAGTTACCCAAATTTACACATCACCAGGTTTCCACATAGGAGAACATAGGTGGAAACATGGATATGGAAGAGAAATATAACCATAAAGTTCTGATGTATAGTGGTAGAGAACATGGCTATGAAAAATCCAGAAATCAAAAAGCAATAAATTTGTGATGATCTAAGGTACCATCTGATTCATCGGATATGAGGGTACCAGGACAACATTTTTGTTTTTCAAGATCCTTTCCATAAATTTGAAAATTTTAAATTAGAAGAAATACTTACTTGATTTTAGTAAAATCTCACCGTTGTTTGTTCCTTAAACAATTTCCACTTCATATCTTAAAGAAATGATGTTGAATTTGTCATTCGCGAAGTGTTAGAAGATCAAGTAATATAATGATGAGTCATTCCATCTATCACAAAAAAAGGTTAGCAAAAGTTATTAAATATACATAAGTCCATATATGGTGATATTAATCGTATATAGCTCCAAAAATGGACTTAAACTTTATATATCATACCACTTATTAAAATAAAACTAATTTCTACTAACCAGGGACTTCCTGTAGGCCAGTGGTAGGCGATAAAGGCCTGTCACACTTTAGTTGTGGGTTTGATTCCCGCATCCTTGTCCGACGCGATGGGTTGTCACCCGTCCTATGAGTTTTCCTTTAAAAAAAATACTATTATAACATTCTAGAAATAATATCAAAAAGTTCTAGCCTTAAACAATACCATCTGATGTCTAACTTAATCCATTCCAATATTTTGGCTTATCCAAAATACTTCTGTCCAATATTATATTAAAAAGAAAAATATTGCTAGGGAGGTCATCTACCAATCACGTCAATACAATCATTTATCCCCTGTATATCATAAGATATATCCTGTTGGTTACATTCCAAACATGTGAGTACCTTAATCATGTATTCTCTTGAAACATGAATTACCATAATACCTTAGTGAAAAAATGAATGCTATTGAAGGTAAATTATTTACACATACCAAAATCCCAAAATTTCTATATACTCAAACCATGATGTCACATTGTCCTTATATCAGTCATGAGCTCATTAATACTATCAAACATATTATTTTCTCTGTATCCCTTCATTATGCGAATATAAACTTCTTTCCAAAAATATTTCAATCACTTTTCATGGTTTTTGGTACCATACAATTATTGAAAACCAATACATAGATATTCCAATGTTCCATAATACTATAAATGAGATTCCACAACACTATTTTGGAATCCAGTTACATACACACTTAGTCATTACACCACTTCGTTGTCATATTCAAAATCACCAATAATGATTGCATGTGACTTCCATTTTTCCTTTGCTTTAAGAGGTTGTTGATTTCGATCATCATTAACCCTTGGATTAGGGAATTGGTTAGTATAATGCCTCATTTCCTTGCACTTGTAGCATTGAAGTGTTAGTGGTGCGTTCTCTATATTCTTTTCTCTATTCACATCATTAGCTACCTTTTTCCTATTACTTCGGCACTCAGCTGCTTGATGAACTTCTTTTCCACACATAAAACATTTTCTAGTCCCTTTAAGATAATCTCCACAATTCTTCTTTCCACACTTTGAGAATAAAGAAACATTCTTCTTCTTTTCACCATTGTTTTGAGAATTTTCCTTGAAATCCATCTTTCATTTCTTGTCAAAACCATGAGATGGATATGTAACACCACATTTCAGTTATACCTTGATAGAACAACACACAATTTATTCACAGCTAATGAAGTCTCTTATATCTAATTCCCTTATAAGACTTGGTTTTAAGCCACTGAAGAATCAATTAACTTTACTTTTAGGTTGGATGATAAATCCAGATGCATACCTTGTAAGCCTTGTAATATTCGCCTCGTATATACCAACAAATTTATCATCCTTTTGCTTAAGCTCAAGGAACTCCTTTTCCAACTTTTTTTGAAGAATAAGAAGGAAGTACTTATTGGAAAACAAGTTCTTGAACTCATCCCATTACATGGATTCAATTTAATCTTGGGACCTTGTATTCATAATTAGAGTCCACCACTAGTTTGTGTCACCTTCTAAACAGTAAACAACCAGAATGACTTTTTCATGTTCCAAACAACAAAGTATAGAAAAGATTTTCTCAATGGAATTGATCCATTGTTCAACAACAAGTGGATTAGAAGACCCACTGAAAGAAGGTGGATGTTGCCTCATGAAGGACTCAATAGAATATTGTACCATTCTCTACTCATTTGGAAGTCCAGAATGATTCATAGCTTGTGTAAGTATAACAATAAGATTTTTCACTCCATCTCCCATAACATTGGTTTGTTCAAGAGGAAAATCAATGAATTGTCCAATAAATTGATCAACACGTTTCCTTTGGGTTCCATCCATCGTCTAAAACCCAAAAAGAATAGTGTGAGAGGCAAAAATAATGCAAGGAAAACACCATAATAAAGGGGGAGTACCTTCAATATCTAACATTGTGGGTTTAATTTTAAGATCGTTACTGTAATTCTAGGACTATAACCTATACTTATACTTAACCTTAGGGAAATCCCTAGAAATACCTTCTAAATATCTATAGGAATCTCATTATGAAAAAAAACTTATTTTACCCGAAAAAACTATTTTGTTCTCATACCATGTTCTAGAATATGTGTAAGATGTATGATAATGTTATAAAATTCAAAATGTTGTTATTACTATTCATAACGGCTAGTTCATAATAATATTATAACAATATATCATTGTTTAGTGAAACTACGTATTGTGTACAACACAATCTATTGAGGAAGGTTGCTCTTGCATGCAACACAAGCCAAAAATAGTGTTTGTGTATACTACAAGCTAATACAGTGTTGCGTATAGTGCAAGATAATCTTGGTGTAGTGTAAAATACAAGACATAAAAGAAATTAAAATGAATATTTCTCATAAAATCTCTGGGTGTTACATTCTACAGCCCTTAAAAATAATTTCGCCCTCGAAATTTGTCAGGTTTATAAATCGTTTACTACTTGAAAGTTTCTTTCATAGAAACCCACATCGTAAAAAGGAATACTAATACTTAATTTTAAAAAAGTAACTAAAGAAACATAACAGTTACCCAAATTTACTCATCACTGGGTTTCCACATAAGAGAACATAGGTGGAAACATGGATATGGAAGACAAATCTAACCATAAAGTTCTGATGGATAGTGGTAGAGAACATGGCTATGAAAAATCCAAAAATCACAAAGCCATAAATTTTTTATGATCTAAGGTACCATCTGATTCATCGGATACGAGGGTACCAGGACAACATTTTTGGTTTTCAAGATCCTTTCCATAAATTTAAAAATTTTAAATTAGAAGAAATACTTAGTTAATTTTAGTACAATCTCACCGTTGGTTGTTCCTTAAACAATTTCCACTTCATATTTTAATGAAATGAAGTGGAATTTTTCATTCATGAAGTGTTATCAGATCATTTAATATAATTATGAGTCATTCCATCTGTCTCAAAAAAAGGTTTGAAAAAGTTATTAAATAAACATAAGTCCATACAATTATTGAAAACCAATACATAGATATTATTTTCTCCATATCCCTTCATTACCCACATATCATCTTCTTTCCAAAAATATTTCTGTCACTTTTCATTGTTTCTGGTACCATACAATTATTGAAAACCAATACATAGATATTCCAATATTATATAATACTATAAATTAGATTCCACAACACTATTTTGGAATCCTATTACATATACACTTAATCATTCCACTACTTCGTTGTCATATTCAAAATCAACAATAATGATTGCATGCGACTTCCCTTTTTTCTTTTGCCTTAAGAGGTTGTTGATATCAATCATCATTAATCCTAGGATTAGGGCATTGGTTAGCATAATGCCCCATTTCTTGCACTTGTAGCATTAAAGTGTTAGTGGTGCATTCTCTATAGTCTTTTACCTATTCACATCATTAGCTACCTTTTTCCTATTACTTCGGCCCTCAACTACTTGATGACCTTATTTTCCATAGATAAAACATTTTATAGTCCCTTTAAGATAATCTCCACCATTCTTCTTTCCACACTTTGAGCATAACGAAACATTCATCTTCTTTTCACCATTGTTTTGATATTTTTCCTTGAACTCCATCTTTCATTTCTTGTCAAAACCATGAGATGGATATGTAACACCAACTTTCAGTTCTACCTTGATATTACAACACATAATTTCTTCAAAGATACTGAAGTTTCTTATAGATAATTCCCTTTTAAGACTTGGTTTTAAACCACTGAAGAATCAATCAACTTTACTTTTAGGTTGGATGATAAATCCAGATGCATACCTTGTAAGCCTTGTAAAAGTTTCCTCGTATATACCAACAGATTCATTATCCTTTTTCTTAATCTCAGGGAACTCCTTTTACAAAATTGTTAGAAGAATACGAGGGAAGTACTTATTGAAAAATAAGTTCTTGAAATCGTCCCATTCCATAGATTCAATTTCATATTGGGACCTTGTATTCATAATTAGAGTCCACCACTAGTTTGCTTCACATTCTAAATGGTAAACAACAAGAATGACTTTTTCATGTTCCAAATAGCGAAGTATGGAAAAGATATTTTCAATGGTACTGATCCATTGTTTAGCAACAAGTGGATGAGAAGACCCACTGAAAGAAGGTGGACGTTGCCTCATGAAGGGCTCAATAGAATATTGTTCCCTTCTCTGCTCATTTCGATGTCCAGTATGATTCATAGCTAGTGTAAGTATAAGAATAAGATTTTTTACTCCATATCCCATAACATTGGTTTGTTCAAGAGGAAAATCAATGCATTTTCCATTACATTGATCAAAACGGTTCTTTCGGATTCCCTTCGTCGTTTAAAACCCAAAAAGAATAGTGTGAGAGGCAAAAATCATGGAAGGAAAACAACATAATAAAGGGGGAGTACCTTCAATATCTAACATCATGGGTTTAATTTAAAATCGTTACTGTAATTCTAGGACTATAACCTATACTTATACTTAACCTTAGGGACATCACTATACATAACTTATAAATATCTTAGGAATCTCATTATGAAACCATAAAAATCTGTTCATGCTGTATAAGTTAAAAAAACAATCTTCTCATACTTTTTCCAGAAAAGTCAAAAAGTACCTCATATGGTAAACAAAAGAAATATTACTTCCATACCACATAGTAAAAGAAAAAAAGGGTAAAAATGACTTTAAATATATATGGAATAATAGTAAACATTTTATGAAAACATTTTGAGAAGACATGGACATGGATGATAAACATAACCTGAGTAAATACTTACGAATAAACAATCTCAGATAGGAACGAGATTGGAATAATTATCTCTTACCTTATGTCCAACTTCTTCCATTTGTGTCCGAGACTCCTGTATAGTGGGTTTAAAAATATTATTAACTTGTAACAGAACCATAATTATATTTATGATATCATATATGATTCACTTACGACTTTATATTACTCGTTCATTTGTCAATTCCATGTTAAAACAGTGTTTTGTGTAAAATCGTTTCATTTTGTCATATGTGTTTTGGCTTCTAATTATTCATTTGATAACTTAGATCATGATTACTTACTTACAGAATTTAAAACATGATTTATATATAATATATATTCAGAATATATAATATATATAATTGATTGATAAACGGAATGAAATACACCGTTCATGGAGACGGTAGGCCGTATGTACGCATGAACGATATTTTTAGTTCCTTATTAAATTGAATGGAAGTAAGTAAATAACTTATACATAAATACAGTATCATTATTATGTCATATATTTTATTATTATTTATTATATATAATTTATAACCATTCTTTAATAGTTAACATGGAGAATAAATCTCTTCGCATCGTGGAGACGGTAATCCATACGTATGCAGGAGTGATGATATCATTCCCCTAATTATGGAATTAAATTGGAGTGAATGATATAATAACTCATAATTAGTATCATTTTAAATAATCATATATAGTTATTATTTCCACCATTATACCCATCCAAGTAAGGAGGTGGTGGAAAAACATATTAAACCACGACGTGGAAACGGTAGTCCGTACGTACGCATGCGTGGTGATTTCATTTTTCATAGGATGGATATAAGGTAAAATAGGGTTGTTTCATATTTATAATAAAATATAAGTATATGAGTGATACTTATGTTATTACTTTATAATGAAACAACTAAATAAGATGAAGTAGAAGTAGAAATAAATTTGAAAGAATCGGTAGATGATATTACCTCTTCCTCGAAGTGCCACCTTTAAACTTCATCTTAGGGTGGTAGAGTTGGTCTTTTTAGGAGACCTGAACCTCTATAATGTAAATAGATAGGTTGATAAGAAGAATTTTCAGGTTTGTTCTGATATTGAACTCTCAAAATGGAGTGAAGAGAAGAGGGATGAGGTGCCCTTTTATAAGAGAGGAGAGGGGCACTTTTAGAAACCTCAAAAATATTAATTTATAATAAACTCAAACCCCACATAAAAACATCCAAAATAACTAGAATTAGAAGATGAGATGATATTGGGTTGTAATATCATTTTCATAAAAAATTTATACATGTTGGGAAATTATTTTAAACCTTATCAATTTGATTTATTCTTATTTAATTTTATTTGTGGTAATAATTTTCTGAATTTAAATTGTTATAAATAATTACTTATGTGTTGTGAATTGTCCATAATTGGATACTTTATGACATTTTATACCATAAAAATTCCAAATTATAAATTTTAAATATTTTTTTTATATTTAAACAATTTAATAATATGTTATGTTTTGAAAATATCAATAGTGTCAATTTTGACACTATTCATTTATTTGAATTTAAATAAAATCCTCACAGAATATATGTTCGAACCAAAATATTTAATAGATTCATAACATGTCATATTAATCTAGAAAATTTGTAGAGAACACTAATTAGTTCATATTATATTTATTTTAATATTTTTAAAACCATTTATTTGATATTTCTCTTAATAAAATAATTACTACAACATTATTGTATGATTATTTAATATACTGATTTGTTGAATAAAAATTAAAATTAAAATACTATGATTAATATATATCTAATATATTTCATAATAATACTTTTAGTCGAAATTATCTTCTAAAACAACCAACTTTTAAAATTTTATCTTTATTAAAGTATGTAGGTGACAACTTTGACATCATTTGAAATAAGATAATATAAATGTCATAATTTGATTTATAAGGATCCAAATGGTCCATAAGTCTACCCTTGGATGATTAGGGTATATATATACTCGACCAATAAGTTTTTTTCAAGTTTATAGTCATTTTTATGTGTATTATTACTTTAATAAATTCTACATTATTGATTTTTTACTAAATAAATAATTTCTGCATCATTAATGTATAAGCTAATAAGGTAATTATATATTTCTTAAAAATCACAAATAAATTACCATGATGAATAAAAACATTTTATCTTATAAATGAGTATTTATAATTGAATTTATATTCTGTATAAACATATATTAAAAATACCTTAATTATTAATGTTTGAGTGAGACATATTTAACTTTCTTTAAATAAAATAAATTAAAGGTATTAATCACATCCAAGTGGGTTCCAAAGGATACAATTTAGACCCAAGTATATTTTAAGATGAAATATAATCATCCAATTATATTAATACAAGTGTTAGGGTAATTTTATAATATTAATTTTATGTTTAATTACCTGATTTACCTTTAACTGTAGAAAATAAAATTTACCGTAGTTACTATTCATAATGTTTAAAAATAAAAATTAGCCTATTATCATAATTTGGTCCTAATGATTCCAAATATGTAATCAATTTTTTCCAAATTCAAAACACATAAGTTACCGTATTTAATTTAAAATTAATCCCGTTGTTGAGAAAATGGTTTCTAAAAGTTAAAACATTGAAAAAGATTGAAACGTTTTTACCTATGAATTCAGTGTAAAATTAATGATAATGATATACATAATATTAAATGATAAAAATATATTCTATTTATACATTAAAACCATTCAATATTATAATTTAACCATATAAATTATCTTTATGTAAAAATTTGTTTTTAATTAAATTTTAGAGTATTTTTATTATTCATCAAAGTTTGAAAATTAACAGAAAAATATTAAAAAATTATCCAAAGTAAATTTCCATATACTTATTGCAATTAATAAGTTTATTTTGTCAAATTTAACTCATAAATGTGTCAAAAACTAGATTTATAGTGGGTGCACCATCAAAAGGTGGCAAAAATGCATTTTTTGAAAAAAACTTATTTTACCTAAAAAAATTATTTTATTCCCATAACATGTTGTAGAATATGTGTAATATTAATGATAATGTTCTAAAATTCACAATGCGGTTAATACTATTCATAACGTCTAGTTCATAATAATATTATAACAATATATCGTTGTTTAGTGAAACTCAGTATTTCGTACAACACAAGCTATTGAGGAAGGTCGCTCTTACGTGCAACACAAGCCAAGAATAGTGTTTGTGTATACTAAAAGCTAATATGGTGTTGTGTATTGCTTAAGATAATCATGGTGTAGCATACAACACAATACATCAAAGAAATTAAAAAGAATATTTCTCATAAATTCTAGGGGTGTTACATTTTACGTTCAAATGCTTATGATTTGTTTTATATTCTCCATGTTTACCATTAATGAGCATTTGAGATCATCCTTTCTATGTTTTATTTTCCCCAGGATATAAGGAAAGGTATTAGGTAGGAAAAAAAGGGAAGATCTTCATGGGAGATGTTGAAGATCTTTCACCGTGATTAGAAAATTATGTTCTAAGTTACCAAAGACACTAAACTAATACAATCATTCTAGACTTCCAAATGAGCAGATCAGGGAACAATATTCTATCGAGTCCTTTATGAGGAAAAGTCCACCTTATTTTGGCCGGTCTTCTGATAAACTTTTTACTGAACAATGAATCAGTACCATTGAAGAGATATTTTCCATAACTTGATGTTCAGAACATGAAAAATTCATTTTGGTTGTTTACCGTTTAGAAGGTGAAGCAGACCATTGGTGGACTCTAATTAAGAATACAATACCCCAAGATGAGATTGAATCCATGGAATGGGAAGAGTTCAAGAACTTATTTTTCAGTAAGTAATTTTCTTGTATTCTTCAAACGAATATGGAAAAGGAGTTCTTTGAGATTAAGAAAAAGGATGTTGAATTTGTTGGTATATACAAGGAGAATTTTACAAGGCTTTCAAGGTATGCATATGGATTTATTATCCACCATATAAGTATCATTGATCGATTCTAAAGTGGCTTAAAACCAAGTCTTTAAAGGTCATATCTATAAGATTATTCAGTATCTATAAAGAGATTGTGAGCTGTGCTATCAAGGCAGAACTGGAAGTTGGTGTTACATATAATCTCATGGTTTTGACAAGAAAAGAAATATGGAGTTCAATGAAAAATCTCAAAACTATGGTGAAAAGAAGATGAATGTTTCGTTATGCTCAAAGAGTGGAAGGAAACATGGTGGATATTGTCTTGAAGGGACTAGATAATGTTTTAAGTGTGGAAAAGAATATCATTGAGTAGCTGAGTGCTAAAGTAATGGAAAAAATGTAGCTAATGATGTGAATAGAGAAAAGACTACAGAGATCGCACCACGAAAACATCAATGCTACAAGTCAATGGAAATGGGGAATTATGCTAAACAATGCCCAAATCCAAGGGTTAATGATGATTGACATCAAGAAACTCTTAAGAAAAAAGACAAATGGTAGTCACATGCAATCATTATAGGCAATGTTGAGTATGAAAATGATCTAGTGGAATGATTAAGTGTTTATGTAATGTGATTTCAAAATAGTGTCATGGAATCTCATTTATAGTATTATGAAGTATTGGAATATCTATGTATTAGTCTATTATGGTTTTCCATAAATATATGGTACCATTAACCATGTAAATTTATTGAAATATTTTTGGAAAATAGTTGATATGTGTATAATTAATGGATAATGATAAAATAATATGTTTGATAGTATTAATGAGCTCATGACTGATAAAAGGATAAAGGATATCATGGTTTGAGTATATATAATTTTTGGTGTTTTTCGTGTGTGGAAATAGTTAATTTTTAATGAATGTATGTTTTCACTGAGGTTATATGGTAATTCATGTTATTATCATGTTTTAAGAGAATACATAATTAAGTTATTAACATGTTTGGAATGTTACTAGCAAGTACTACCAATTGAGATATTGGAGATAAATGTTGATTTAGTACACCTCTTTCTATGTTTAATAATTTTTAACGGATTGTAATGTTATCCATTTAAGGATAATATAAGTTATATTGTCTTTTATTTTTGTTAGATTAATGTATTATCTCACTATAGGTGGACTAATGCTTATTTGATGACCTGTGCTAACCTTTTAATTAAGACAGATGGAATGACCTATCATTCTATCACATTATCTACCAGCACTTTACGAATGAAAAAATCAAATTCAATATAGATGAAGTGGAAATTGTTCAAGGCATAACCAATAATGATATTGTATTGAAATCAAGTAAGTATTTCTTATAATGTTCTTCATCTTTAGGAAACAGATCTTAAAAAGAAAAAAAGTTATCCTTGTACTTTCTTATTCAATGAATCTGATGGTCCCTTAAATCATCGTAGATTTATGGATTCCTGGTAGTTAACTTTCTCCAAACCATGTTCTCTATCACTATCCATCAGAATTTTATGGTTATATTTCTCTTCTATATCCATGTTTTTAGTTAACAACTATGTTATAATATGTGGAAACCTAGTGATGAGTTAATTTGGGTAACCATTATGTTTCTAACTTTTCTTTTTAAAATTATGTTTTATTATTCTTTTTTACGATGTGGGTTTTCATGAAAGAAACTTTCAAGTAATAAGATATTTATATACCCAACGAATTTCGAAGGAGAAATTCATTTTAAGGGGACAGAATGTAACCCCTCGATATTTTATGGGACATATAATTTTTAATTTCTTTGATGTCTTGTGTTGTACACTACACCAAGATTATCTTGTGGTATACAGAACACCGTATTAGCTTGTAGAATACACAACACTATTCTTGGTTTGTGTTGCACACAATTTCAAGTTATTTTGATAGAATTCAGCACTGAGTATAGATTTTGTTAAATTTATAAATAAATTAAGTTTGGAATATTTTATACGAAACACCAAAGGAAGATAGCACTACAGCAACACTGACATGCCTTGCATTACATGCAAAAACGACTTTCCTCGATAGCTTTTGTGGTACACAATACCGAGTTTCACTAAACAACGATATATTATTAAAATATTATATAAACTAGACTTTATGAATTTTATTAACCAAATTTTTAATTTTATATAACATTAGTATTCAAATTACACATTATATCAAAACAAAGTCAATTTTTCTGATAAAAGAAGAATTTTTAAAAAAAATGCAGTTTTACCGCCTTTTGATGGCGCACTCATTTTAAATCTAGTTTTTCACACTTTTATAAGTTCAATTTTAAAAAATAAACTTCTTATTTTGAATCAGTATATAAAAATTTACTTTGGATAAATTTTTGATATTTTTTGATAACTTTAATATTTTGATTAATAGTGAATATACGCTAAATTTAAATTGAAAACAACTTTTTTCATCAGAATAATTTATATGGTTGAAATATATTATTGAATGATTTTAAATATAAATAGAATATATTTTTATATTTTAATAAAATTTTTTCATTTTTATTAATTTTACCTTGAATTCATATTTAAAAACATTTCAATCTTTTGCAATGTCTTAAACAAAAAAACATGTTTTCTTTTTTGACAAAATGATTAATTTTAAATTAATTACTGAAAATTCTGTGTTTCTAATTTGAAAAAATGGATTAAATATTTTTAATAAGAAGGTTTAAATTGTGTCAATTGTTACTTTTTATTTTTTCACATTATGAATAGTAACTTCAGTAATTATTTTATTTACCATGGTTAAAGGGTAAATCTGGTCAATAAGGGTAACAAAATAATATTATAATAATATTAAACTACACTAACACATGCCCTAATCCTATTTTATGAGATATTTCAGAACATTGGAATCCCTGGGTCGTTTTTGGGACCCCATAGATTCACTTGGATGGGAAAATGACAATTTATAAAAATTAATTTAAAGTAAAGATAATTATAACCTAAACATATATCTTTTACTAAATCGATTTTAATATGGGGTTATATAACATATCTCTATGTATATAAATAGTAATTTTAAATATAAAAATATTCCATACATCATGGTAGTTTATTTATAATTTCTAGACTTTAGATAAATATATTTATTTATGATATAATTTGATGTAGTGATTACCTCATTAATGATAGATTCAAATAAATGAATTTATAAATATTAAAATAAGTTTAATTTAAATATTTTGATTCCATCCAATAATTTTATAGACAACACTAACATATTATGAATTATTTTATTCATTTTTTTTCAAAGTAATATGGTTGTTATAAATTTTTAAAAAAGTCAAGTATGAATAGTATCCAAAATTGACATAATTCATAACTAAAAACATAAAATAGTTTATAAAATGATAATAAATTCATAAAAATATAATATTTGACCAAATGGTTTATATAATTCAAAATATGTCATAAATAACTATTTGTGGACCGTTTTACATGATATGTTAATTTCATTAACCCACAATGTGTAAAAAAACTTGATATCACGCAAAGATTAAAAAGGGTAAAATAAGGGTAAAACCAAAATGATAAGGATGAAAATATATTAATAACCTATCAAAAAATTATTGTATAATGGTTATGATAACAAAAATCATCTTATATTATAATTAAATAAGTTTTTGACTATTTTAATTCGAAATTTAATTTATAATAAATTTGTATTTTGGAACTTTCCTAAAGTGCCCCTCTCCTCTCTTATAAAAGGGCACTTCCTCCCTTTCCACTTCACTCCATTTTAATCCTTCAAGATAGCCCAAAACCTGAACATTTATCTTGTAATCTTTCATAGTTACATTATAGAGGTTCTGATATTCTCAAAAGACCAACTCTATTTCCCCAAGAGAAAGTTTAAAGAAGGCACGTTGAGGAAGAGGTAATCTCTTCTACCGATTCATTTAAATTTCTTTATTATTCTACTTAATCTTATTTAGTTGTTTAATTATAAATTAATAACATCAGTACCACTTATATAATGATATGTTATTATAAATATGGATCAACCCTATTTCACCATCTATCCATCCTACTAAAAAAGAAATCATTGCACGTGCGTACGTATGGATTACTATCTCCACGCCGTGGTGTAATCTGTTTTCACCACCACATTACTTGGATGGTTAGAATGGTGGAAATAATAACTATATATTATTATTACAGAATTATAATAATTATGATATATTATACACCAACCACTTCAATACCATTCAATAACTATGGGAACAATATCATCACTCATGTGTACGTACGGCTTACCGTCTCCACGACGTGATGAGATTCATTCTCCATGTTAAAAATTAAAGTATGATTATAAAGTATATATAATGACTAATAATAAAATATATTAAATAATAATGCTACTATATTTATGTATGTATATATATGTCATTTACGTACTTCCATTCAATTTAATAAGGAAACAAAAACAACGTTTATGCGTACGTACGACCTACCATCTCTCTGAAAGTTGTATTTCATTCAATTTATCAATATATTATATAAATTTATATAATGAATATACATGAGATATAATTCATTTTTTACATTCTGGAAGTAATTAATCATGATCTAAGTAATCATATAAATAATTACAAGTCAAAACATGTATAATAAATGAAACGATTTTACCCAAAATGCTTCTTTAACATGGAATTGACAAATGTAGGGGTAATATAAAGTCATAAGTGAATTATATATGATATCAAAAATATCATTATGGTTCTGTTACAAGTTAATAATATGTTTAAACACACTATAAAGGAGTTTCAAATATATACAGAAGGAATCATACCTAAGGTAAGGGATAACTTTTCCAATCTCATTTTTATCTGAGATTGTTTATTCGTATGTATTTACTAGGGATATATTCATCATCAATGTCCATGTTTTATAAAAATGTTTTCATAAAATGTTAACTGTTATTCTATGTATGTTTAAAGTCATTTTAACCCATTTTTTACTTTTACTATATGGTGTGGAATGAATCATTCTTTTGTTTACCATACTAGGTACTTTTTGACTTTTCCAGTAAAATTATGAGGAGAATGTTTTTTTTAACTTATACGGTATGAATTTTTTTTACATATTACTAATGATTTATTTTCGTTAAGCTTCCTCTACACTATTTCAAGTTTATTTTCTACTAAATTCTTTTCTTTTAAAATTTCGTGACATTTTGAGAAAAGAAAATGTTTTTGAAGAAGAAATGATATTTTCCTCACGAACTAAGTTCAAGTGGTTTATCAAAATTATTTTTCCTATAAAATGATATAGGGTTATGTTTATAACCCTATTATTACTTTTATTTGATTATGTTTATGATTGAATTATTTTTATGAAGTCCATTTATCTTATATGGATTATGTTATGATGGCATGATGTTTAAGAATCCCATTTTATTTCAAGGGTTATGCTAAATGATTTATGTTTTTTTAGAACATGTAAGAATGATTTAATTATGATATGTGTGGGACCTATATCTACCTCCAATTAATTGGGTAAAGATTTATATCTCTTGTGATAGACCTGACTGGAACAACAGGTAAATCTGGATCAGTAATACATTGCTGGAATGACATGTAAACCCGGTTCAGTTATGGACTTTGTCCACTATGATTGTTTTGGAAACAAAGCCTTGTCTACTATAGAAATAATATTATGTGATTAATTATTTGACACAATTTCATGTTTTATTCCCATGTTATTTTATCATGACTAATGTTCCTTTATGATCCATGCCTTACATACTACCAAGATTTATGTCATTGCTCAATATTTTTGATGTTTAAAATTTATGTTCATGTTTTTACATTCAAATGTTTATGGTTTGTTTTATGTTCTCCATGTTTACCCTTACTGAGCATTTTATCTCACCCTTTCTCTGTTTTCTTTTCCCCAGGATATAAAGAAAAGTATTATGTAGGAAAATAAAAGAGGAAGATCTTTATGGGAGGTGTTGAAGATCTTTTACCATGATTAGAAGATTATGTTCCAAGTTACCAAAGACACTAAAATAATATGGTCAATGGGAATCTGTTTGTGCCATGTATTTAAGTATTCTGAAAAAATAAATGTAATGTCCATGTACATCAATCTTGGGCCCCTACATTTTGTGTATTTACATTTTTACTTGTAAGTGGAACAAGATGTAGTTTTTCTGTGTGGAACAAGAGTTGTGGTCTCATGACTATTAGAGTAGAGTACCAACTAGTGATTCATCCTTGACTACATTGGCTTCCCAAATTTCAAAAATGTGGGAATATTTGTATACTCTTTCATTATCCACTTTATTCAGATTTTCACAACCCTTTCTTTGACTTTCCCCTGGAGATGAGATTCTTATCCACTATGAATCCCAACCAGTTAAATTATTTTTTGTCACATGAATACTGGAATAGGGTCATCAAAGCTAAAAAAAGAAAAATTAAAATGATATGGATCTAGGGTAAGGAAAGAAATACCTCCTTGACCTATATAGTAGAAGTAAATATCCCTTGAAATATTTATTTTTTAAAATATATACAAGAGGAACTCATAATTTTAAACCATCAGATCTACTCAATCAACCTTATAGAACCATTTCAATGAAAATATCACTATTCTTGAGAATTCAGAAATGGTTTGGAAACTCAACTATACATTCTAATATGTTTATTACTTGAATGAATACTATATGGACTATTCATCATGTTGTGATATCCATCAACATTCTATCGAGTTCGCTTTGGCTTATGTGTAAAAGGATATTCCCAATGCACATGTACTCATTCATGGTAGGGTGTGTCAGACCAATACTAGATATATCTATATATATATCTTTTTTTTTGATATTTTTCCCAACTCATCACTATTATATGACTCTAATCATATCCACAACACATACCACTGATGTTTTATCTGGGTTTTCCCATTAATTTCATTACTGCATCTTAAGAATATCATAACTGGAGGCTTCAGATGAGGTTTGAAACCCTTTCCAATCCTGATATTATCATTCTTTTTCCTTTTTCAAATTAAAATAAGAACATGTCTATTTAGTGGTTGTCCATCCTTTGGGGTACAAATCCTCTTGGTTGGTATTGGTTTGAATTTTCTCACCATTGAATTATGTGGTGGTCTGCAAGGGTGTCTGCTTTTGGAAGTATGTGAAACTAAGTGATGATGTAGTAATTGTGAACATCATTATCCATAATAGATCACCCCTCTAGGTGTTTCAAAATCATCATCAAAATAAATGATTTCTAGTATTGGTTTCGCATAGTTCTCCAAGCAGTTCTCAGTTAATGATTTGAAATGATTCTCTAGTCCAATATCAGTTCATTGCCTTAAATGATCACATTAATTCCATGAGGTTCAAATATAAGGTATAAAGGTCGAGTACCTTGACTAGAGTTATAGGTATTGGTTATAGAGATCTTGGTCATCTCATCTATCAATAATAGTTTCATTCCTGATTATGATGATGGTTGATGTGGGGAAGATCGACACTACCATGATATTGGTTTCTAGGTCAAGGAAGAACTCTCAATCCATATTGAAAAATCTCGGTGCACTTTCTTTAGACCTAGTAACCCACTCTTTAACAATCTCATTGAGTGATCACTCGAACAGATATGGATAGAATAAGTGATATAATTTGTAAACAATTTTCCCTATATAGCTGTGGACCCTTGGGTCACATTGGATGACCAATTGCAAGCCTGGTGGTGCTAACGTTATACTAAGAAAGATTTTAGGTGGGTGCTATTTTGAATGTGTTATCGATTGGTTTGTTATCTTGGATGAGACTACCAAATATGCGTGTTTCCACCATAAGGTGGTACTGAAAGGGACCACATTGATATGTGGAGGATGTACACTAAGATATTATTTGAAAATATAGTAAGTTTGAAGTAGTGAAGAATTAAAATAGTTTATTCTTAAGAATAATAGGGAATCCAAATTCACTCACTATTATATGGTTTACTTCCTTTTTGGGATTAATGAACTATTCTAAGTGTGGAACTAGATTAACAATTATATGTTTAGTGACTCTCTCGTACCAACCATGTAGATAGAACAATGAGCACTATGAACCGATATCTAAACATAAGATCTTTTGGTTCTTACATTCCTACTAAAATAAATAAATAAAAGAAGTTAAGAATAAATATGAAAAATAAATAATTAAAAGAAGAATAATTTTGATGTGGGGGGATTTATTTTCAATGATATTTTTCATACCATTGTGATTTTACATTCCTTTATTTATAGAGAAGATGCGTCAGAATAGAATCTGGTAGCAATCCAGACCGCTAGGTGTGATCTTTGAGTCCTTTCTGTCCACTCTTCACTAAATAAAAAATTGATAGAGTCAGTTAGAAAATATATATTCAATTCCTCTAGGTCCCATTGGACTAATCCTGACCCCTGAAACCAATCCCTTATGAGACTATAGAAAGAGGATATGAAGATGTGAGGCCATGAGGTTTTTATGAAATTGGACCTGAAAAAATACCCTAGGAGAAACCCCCAATGTCCAACTAGGAAAACAAGAGCAATATCCTGATCCCAACTTCCACCACTAAATAACTATCCATAAAATGTGTTATAGTGGTCTAGTTTCAAGACACAAGTGCAACTATTATCATAATATTTTCCCATTACAACAAAAGAATATTAGATAGGATTTGATTATATTTGATTTTTTTGTATTGACATGTGGGTTGATCGAATTGTTTGTTTAAGTCAGTGACCCCTTTCCTTAACTAGATCATATATACATGACCCCTTTGACCATGAAGCATAATGTACTGAACGCTAACAATTTGACCATATCATGATATTGGACCAATGGTTTTCCAAATATTACATTGCCTATAAGTCCTTCTTACTACACTTCCCTGCAATAAATCACCCATGAGTACAATAGAACACCGAACAACCATTCCCAACCTATTTCATCAATTCTGGGATTCTACTCCCTATTATATCATTTCTGACCCATGTGGAACCACCCGGAAAGAACACACCCATTCATTATGAATCAAAGAGGTGGAAATGGTCATTTGAAAACAACACATGTATAGCCATGATAGAAATACATATTAATGGTCAATTTCCATGGGGAAACCACCTTAGTACTATACTCTAATATTATTGGTTAGGGTGAATAAAATTGACACAGGACATGAAGAATGTAATCCATCACCCCCTATTCTATCTTTGTACATCTATGAAACCTTCCTTCTTTTCCCCTATAGGCTTAGTTGCTACTCATAATACTAGTGTTTCTAAGCTAACTTCTTTGGGCCTACATGAAATGATAAAAAAACCCATGGGATGAGTGAGGGTTTGGAGGTATTCCAGAATTCATGGTGAAATGGCTATGTATTCCTTCAACTCATGGTCAAGTGTAATGAACCCCCCACTACCCATGAGGCGATGTGGAAATATTTTCATGCTATAAAGTGTGTAGAGTTTCAAGTGATGATACTATTATAATTTAGTTGACTATTCAACCTACTACATTGGATTGAAACACCCATGAAGAATGGGGGATCAGAAGGTGCACCGAAATAGTTTATAGTGGGAACTACTCTCATGGTGTTGGGGTCAACACACTCATAGGAAAGGGAACAATGGTGGGTAATTCAAATGGGAATAACTCAACTAGTCCTAGGTGTTGGTGAGAATGATAAATTATACATTCCATTCATGTTAGATTTAGTTGGTGGTTGTGGTTTTCCATAATGGTTTAGAACTAGTTTCATAACTCTGGTATGTACTTAATAACATTTCACGCTGGCATTTTGGCTTTTAAAACCCAATCACATGCCATTTGAAAATAAATAAATGTGTGTTTGATGATCTCTTTATTCTTCCTTACTTCCCCCTTTCCCATCCATTCAATGGGATACCTGTGTTGGAGAAGAAAGTTATATTCAACTCATACATTGGAAATGATTGTAGAATTAGTGACCAAACAATGGAGGGAAAAGAGATGCTCATTTCCCATGGTCTTCTCAAGTCTGATCTTTCATAGGACAACTTGATCATCCCTGGATAGAAGTATAAATAGGTCTCACTGATCAATGGGAATAAATGGGATAAATCAATTATCCTAGTGAGTTTCTATTCATTCATTGATAGGTTGGACCAGGGACACTAGGTCATTTCGTGGTCCTCACAGAACAAGGAGTTGTTGGGATACATGATTCATATATCCTAGTGAGTACTTGTTTATCCCAGGACAGGTCAGACCAAGGAAGACTTGGTATACATTAAGTAATCCAGTGAAAACCTAGGGAATACCTAATATTGATTATGTGATTTTGAAGAATGACCATAAAAATTCTATAATTATAGAGATGGTGTGTAAACCTACTTTGGAACTGGAATCAACACCATTAAAAGGTTCTATGAGGTTTTCTTGGAATTTATTTTATTATCGTATAAGTTTGAAATATCCTCTAGTTTTAGTTGGTTTTGGTTTCTAAGATTCCATTTTAATAGAATATCAAGAATGAGAATGATCCAAAATAGCCATCTCCTTGAAACTAATTCCATCCCATCCTCTATAATGCATATCAACCCATGGGTCATTGGGAACACCTAGGTTGGGAATAGGTGGACACAGTTTTGGCATCTTAGGAAAACTCATATATGTGGTTTTGGGGGGTTTATTTGGTATGGTGTTTGAACTGAAACCACAAACCTCAATTCGAAGTCCTTGAACATGGTACTTCCCCAATGGACTTGTGACTCTAATACTTAATAGTTCCCCAGTTTGAGAATTTTTTTCATGGGTTTGAATAGTGTGTGTGTGGGTGAAATGTGGTGGGCCATGGGGTTTTTGAAAATTTTGGTTTGAGGACCTCCATTTCAGATGATTGGGCCAGTTCAAGCACCATTTCAATGTGTCAAATCTGTAAAATAACACATTTTGGGAATTGTGGACATTGGTGCATCAAGAAAAAACATGAAGGATAGTGTCAACTAGGTTGGATTCCAATGCTCTTAGTTTAGTATTGGTAAAACATGGGTCTCCAAAACTTGAAGGTTGTAGGTTCAATTACTAGAGTGCATGGGTGAATATTGGATTGGAGATGGGGGTGTTTAGGGAGTCTAGGGTGGGGGATTCTAGTATGTTTTATTGTTACGTCTAGGAATACAATGAAATGGGAATGGTCAGGATTGACCTATGGAAGGGGGAAGCTATTAGAAAAATGTGTCATGCACCGAGATGGAGTCATAGACTCAAGAGACTATGGTGGAATGTGTGTACCAGTATGCAGTATCAATATAATGGTATGAAAAACAATGTACTATGGCGATGGTGACATTGGGTCATGGGTGAGTAGAGTTTGGTAGGCCTGGTTCTTGAGCAAAGTAGGCTGTGGGAGTTCAGTTGAAATAGAGGTAGGAAATATGTGGTTCATCAAAGAATATGACTAGTAGTATTGGAATGGTGTATGTTGATCAGGGCAAATTTCACCACCAACGTTTTTGGTATTTCTTGAACCATGAAGTGTACAAAAAATATTCTGTATGGATAGAGTTTGGATACCATGACACCACTACACCATAATGTGAAATGGAAATCGATGAAACGACTATAATAATCATTGTAACAGCTGATATCTAATGTACAAACATAGGTATGTTAGAACTGGAAGAAGGGGATATTGTGGCGATGGAGACTTGGGAATATAGTCAACCCTATAACATAAATAAAATATACTCATCTAAACATATATATAGGATTGATAAAATGTTATTCCTATGATTTTGAGTCAAGTATTGAGTGAACCCAATCTTCAGATCCATTACTATCTTGGATTTAGATTGGGTCCTTTCCCAAAAGAAACTATATTTGGTTTCATTTTAATCAACAGATGGGTAATGGAGAGAGTGGGGTGACATGAATTACACCTAGTGGGGTGCGACCAAGTGGTCCAGCTGTAGGTGGTACCATATGTAGCGTGATAAGGGTTGTTATAGAAACTTATACTGAATGACCATGGTGGTACATGAGGTCAAACATCTCAATGAGTACTAGCGTTTTGGTGGAACTGAGTGGACACATGATATGAATGTTTTAGGGTTTTGGGAATGGGGTGAGGATCATAGGTGGTTGTTTTGGTATATCAACTATGCTATGTGCAATGGGGAATGAATTAATAGATCACCATCCCAATTAGATGATGTGAAAGCACCTCGAAACCAAAGTTCCATGACATTTGGTGAGGTTGGGATTTATCAATCTCAACACATAGTTATATCCATTATTTTCATGGTGGGTGGAACATGTGGGATGGGAAGAGAAGTGTGATTGGATGGTGTTCACTGGTACTCATAGGGAAACATTGAAACTATAAAACATGACTCAGACTCATGGGGTTTGGGAAATATAGGATGGATCAGTGGAAAGATGAGACTGCCGAGTGCACCAAAAGGGTGTGGTTGTTTGAATATTTTATACTAGCCACATCATGGGTATATGGATGGAAATAAATGTATTTATGAGCACAAGGCTTTCTACTGCACCTAGTGTGATAGAAGTACTTGTGTTTGCAATGTGGAACAAAGGGAAAAGTATGTAAAAAACTGGTGATACCATTGGCGCAACATGTATGATTGTGAATTACACACCTCTCTACTCCAAATTCATCACTGCACCTTCTGAGTTATTAATGATACTATTTCACTCATAAATACCTCCATCACTAGCATTTGGGAATATATTAAAGTATTAACATCTAGAAATGATTCCATAGGATTAAAAAGATGCGTGTTTCTATGATCAAGATATCTACAGGTGTGATGATGGGTATAACATACCTTCAAAACTATTCCACATTCATTCACGTGTAGATGATCACACTGTGATTCACTATTTTATTTCACCCTTACACCACTGTTTTAACTTGATTTTGTATGGTAATTTCAAAATTTAATAAAAATAATAAGTTATTTATTCATTTAATTATTTTGTGTTAATCACTACGAAAAGGTAAGTGTTTATTTTTTTATAATTATATTGTAGGTGAAGGTGATTTAGATTACGTAGGATAAATTTGAAGAAAAATGGACCAAACTGTGAATGATTCTAAGAACTGTTGTAGAATAAAATGGACACTTCAACTAAAACATGCATCTAATTTGGTATATATTTTGCGGGATGTTCCAAAATTAAATGGGATAAAAATATTTTGAATATAGTCAAGCCCATTTCTTTCATTAATGGGGACATATGATCTGATCTATGAAAGACACTAAATCTATACGAAGTCAAAAGTGGTGTGTGGTATTATGTCGTTATCTCGATCTATAGTTGTCCAAATAGTGCCAAAGTTTAAATGGATATAATAAAGTGGTGGGGATACAAATCTTTAATTTTATCCAAAGCAATAAAATATTGTCTAGAGGTCAAAAACCATGGGCCAAGTAGTTTCTTGAAATCTAGGGCCTCAAAGCCACCTTCCAATTTTCCTATAAAATGATACCTTTGGAACCCCATTTGTATGTTTGAACCAAGAGAAAATATCTTCTATTTTGAAGACCCAATTAAGACATATCCTCATCTAAGAAGTTTTGGAGACCTCTATCCTCATAGGGGGATCGAGGATAAAGATGGAGTTCCACTCAAGCCTCCTCCTCCTCTCTATGTAAAGCCAAATGGTGGACAATAATTTCAAGGGAGATACACACACTTGGGAGGGAGTTGTGACACGTTTTGTTATATAGGTTTTGTTTAATTTGTGTGTTAAATATTTCACTTATGTTTTATATTGATATGGTTATCCTCTAAATTCATTTTTTATTGACATAACTATGTGAAAAACATTCCATTTCAACACTGATTGGGTTGATATTTCAAGTGGGAATTTTGGGTTTCACCGATTTGGAAACACATGTACCCTCTTTCTCTAAGACATACATAAGATATATGAATGATTTGGTTTCCTTCAATCTATTATTTGGGTCAAAACCTTGATAACACAATTTTTGTGTCAAGGGTTAGTAATTTGTGAAAATTTTTTGGAGGCAATAGGGGAATCATGATCTTGAAAATCCTCAACCAAAGAATATGATTAATCCATGTGCACTTTTTAGAATAATGAACAATACAAGATGTGTAGTAAACATGAAATTACACCCTTCTCTCTCATAATTCTAAAAACACTACCTTATTTTTTCAACTATTAAACTCTTTGAATTAGGTTATTTTTTTAAAATTATTTTCAAAACAACCCCCTCTGTTGTTCCATTTTATTATAAATTAACACTATTAACCACCAAATCTCCTTGAGAGACAAACTAGGTTCTATCCTAGACAATAAAATCATATTTAAATCATAATAAATTTGTTGTGTTATTATAACGCCATCAAAATTTGGAACCATTTCTATGGAGCACTTCAATTTTTAGTGCATTTTTTTGATAAGATATTTTTAAATTTTGTGAATATCTATTTTTTATCTTATATATTTGAGAATATTTTTGTGTTATATTTTTTTTGTGGGTTCTATACATGAGGAATTATATACTAGGAAATTTATCCCATTTAGAACCCTAACTTGCAAGGATCCCATATTACTGACACCGAGATGCACAAGACAACCCTTTGAAGGAGGACACACCACAGCATGAGACATTTCTAAACCCCTGTTCTTCTAGAACTAAATTAGAAACTAAAATTGACTTGTATAAAATGGTTGAAAACAATCGAACCCTAATAAAACTAACCTCACCTTATTTTGATATAAAAACCAATTATATTTAAATATAAGGATATGTACATAATTTTGAACTAAAATCAGGTTTAATTCACTTATTAGCAAGATTCAATGGACTACCAGGAGAAGATCAACATAAGAATTTAAAATAATTTCACACTACATGTTTAACATTAAAAATTACAAATGTAGATACAGAATAATTAAAGAGTAGGGAATTCTATATTTCCTTAGGAAACACTGCAACAGATTGGATTTAATATGTTAATTCACCAATTAAAGTCCTTAAGAACATGAAATGCCTTTTTCATGAAAAATATTTCCCAGACTCTCAAACTAAAACAATAAGAACGTAAATCTATGGAATAAGTCAATAACTTGGGGAAACACTTCATGAATATTAGGAATGATTTAAAAGGTTATGTTCAAGTTTCCCAGACCACTAAATAAGTGATAAACTCTTAATAAAGTATTTTTATGAATATTTAATTCTTATTAATTGTAACATGATTGATACTACTGCAGGTGGTATGCTAATTTGTAAAACCCCAACCACTGCATGAACCCTAATTTAAAAGAAGGAACAAAACACTCAACTATTTGGTTCAAGGTCTAGTGTGCCCATTTAAGGTGTCCATGAGGTGAAAAGTATTTAATTTAAGAATAACGTGGAAACAAAGTTAAAATAGGTTAGTAACCTTATTTGAAAAGTTTCTCTTTCCATAGGTAAATCCCAATATCCTCCTCCAATCCATTGTGGTATATGTTCTTTTGATATCCGTTACTCTGACCAATGTCCTAAATTGAGAGAAACATCTGATATTTTTGAGGTAATCATTCACGGTTTCCCCTATAACAAAATATTTAGGCATGAACCTTACTATCCACCCAACCCTAATTAGAAATGAAAATAATCATATAGTCAAGGGAGTATTCAAACCAACCTCAACAACCATGGAACCAACTAGGGAAGAGTAGTCATCCACCACAACCTAGAAATTCTCAGCCACCCCAAAGTCCATCCTAAAATTCTCCTTACAAAGCCAATCATGTCATAGAAGACAATATGAAACAAGTGGATTCCAAGAATATCTAATTTAAAAAACCACCAAAGCTTCCATATAGGATGTAAAAACCCAATAGGGATAATTCAAAAACTCAGTGAGGGAAATCCAAAATCATGGGTCAGGCAAACTACCTTCTAAACCAGTAGTTAACCCAAGGGAAAGGAGACATGTTTGTACGATCACCCTTTAAAGTGGAAAAAACATAAAATCAAAATGACCACTCTATTAGGGTCATCCTCTCCTCAAGAAACCACGATCCCAACCACTAAAAATGGTACAAGTGTGGGAAAAACTTATCCTGAGAGAACCCCTCCAAAAAGAGGAATGTTTCATTTAATGAACCACCAAGCCCAACCATTCCTCTTGCATTTATAGAAAGGGACACCCAACCAGGGAAACAAAAAATAAAATGAAAATGACAATGAAGTCATAGAAACATTAAACAAAGTAAAGGTTAAATTCCCTATGATTGATGATGTGAAAAAAATTCTATGATACACTATGTTTTTGAAGGATATGCATACAAAATAAATAAAACATTGAGGTGATGAGAAGGTGAGCTTGAGGGGAACGTATTAGCATTGATAGAGCCATCACTTCCTACCAAATGCAATGATCTTAGAACATTCTCAATTTTGTGCACCATAGGGGATTATTCCTTTTCAAATGCTATTCCTTATTTGTGTGCTTCTATAAATTTGATTCGTCACTCCATTCCCTCATCATGGAAGGTTTTGGAACTAAATCCCATAGGAATTATAGTTCAACATAGAAACTAGAGTAAAATACACCCCACTGGTATGTTAGAGGATTTTCTAATGAGGGTGAAAATTTTAATTTTTCATGTTGATTTTTCATGCTTAAAATGGAAAATGATAGGATGAATTGACACACCCCAATTATATTAGGGAGGCATTTCTTCAAAAGCTACCAAAACCAAAATTTATGTCTATAATGGTACATTATCTATGGATTTTGGTGGGGACATTTTCTACTTCCATATATTGGATGTCGTGAAGTGCCACATAGAAGAACATTCCTCTCTCTCCGTTAATTCAATTTATGTACACCCTTCCCCTAAAGAAACTTCTTTTATTTCCCCTAATCCCATTTATGAGTTTTAATCCTTGATAGACATTCTAGGTAATGAATCATGCATAGAATGTTGTACCGGTTTAGAAAAATGTCATGCATGTTTGTTAAATGATGTTTTCCTAAACAATAAGGATTCCAAGACCATTGATGATACAACTATGCTTGTTGGAGATCATTCCTCATCTAAAGATGTTAAAATTGAGAAGTTAGAATATATCATTGACCTCACACTTTTAAAATAACTCCCATCATTCCAAAATCAACCAGAATTGGATCTAAAAGAACTACCTCAATATTTAACAAATTCATATCATGAGAATAGAAACAAGATACATGTCATCATTGCTAGTTTACCCTCTCATAAGCATTAATTTCACCTTCATGTACTTTTTAGAGAGTATAAAAGGGATTTGGGATGGATACTTACTGAACTTCCTGTTATTATCCCATCAAATTTTACATCCCATATATTGTTAAATAATGAGGCTAAAATAGTGAGGCAAGAACAATGTTGACTGAACCCAAACCTCATAGATGTTGTTAAAAAGGCGATAACAAAATTATTGGATGATGGAATCATTTACCCCATCTATTGAATCCAATGTGTCAGTTCAACACTTGTTTTTACTAAAAAACATCTCTTACTGTAATTAAAAATGAAAATAATGAATTGGTTCCAACCTGTGTAAAGAATAGTTGGCATGTCTGTAGAGACTATCACCGACTAAACCATAACACTAGGAATAACCATTTAAGATTTGTTGTTCATTAACCAAATGATTGAGTTTATAGTAGTTATGTCCCATTATTGTTTCCTTAATGTGTATTCTAGATACTTTTAGATCCATTTTTCCATTGAGGACCAGGAAATTACAACCTCTACATGCCCATTTGACATATTTTCATATAGAAGGACTCAATCTGGTCTGTGCAATGCTCCAGGTAATTTCTAATGATGCATGGTTAATATTTTTTGGATTACTTGGATAATTGAATATACGTATTCATGGATGATTTCACTATTTATAGATCCTCTTTTGATGAATTCTTGAGTGTTAATGGTTCTATCCTACGTTATTGTATTGAGAAGAATCTTGTATTATATAATGGGAAATTACATTTCGTGGTGCGACAAGGTATATTACTTGGTAATTTTATTTCTAGTGATGGAATCTAAGTTGATTAGTCAAAAGTGGATGTTATTTATTCCCTATCATTCCCCCAAAATGTGAGAGGTGTATAGTCATTCTTACATCATCCTGGATTTTACTGTCATTTCATTTGTGACTTTAGTAAGATTTCACTCCCCCTCTCATGCTTACTCTAAAAAGAAAATTATTTTTTTATAAATAAAATGAGGAATATTTTAATTAATTGAAATGGAGTTTTACATCACCCCTGGTAATCCAACAACCTTGGTCAAATTTTCTATTTGATCTCATGTGTGATGCCTTTAACTATTAAGTAAGATCTGTATTATCACAACAGTTTGATGGATCTCTACATGTCATTGCATATGCCTCATTAACGCTGGACCCTTCCCAAGAAAACTACACCATAATTGAAAAATAATTCATTTCCATTGTGCTTACCTGGGATAAATTCATGTCATACATTTTAGTTTCCAAATTCATAGTATTCTCAAACCATGAAGCCCTCTGGTATCTCCATAAGAAACCATAAGCTAAACCACATATCATTTTTTGTATTATCTTACATTAGGAATTTAATCTAGAAATTATGTATAAAGAAGTTATAGAGAATGTGGTGGCTGACCATTTTAGTAGGATCATCCTAACCGTGAACATTAACTCATCCCCCTGTATTCCCATAAATTTCATGTTTCCTGATGATCAATTTTAGTGAGTGAATTATTTTATCCCTTGGTATTCTGAAATTGTAAATTATTTGGTATCATATTGAATTCCTACAAATTTTAATAAAAACCAAGATGGACATCTAAAACATTAGTCCCATTATTAAATTTGGGATTACCCCTACCTTTGGAACACATGTAGTGATCAAATATTCAAGCATTGTATTCATGATAGTGAGTTTATGTCTTTCCTTAGCCTCTTCCATGACGTTTTGGATGTTTAGGGAATTATATTTATGAGGACATTCCCTAATTCTTATGGAAACATGTACATACTTCTCATAGTTCATTATGTGTAAAAATGGGTAGAGACATGATCCATAAGGACAGATAATTCCAATATAGTTGTAGAAATTTTGAGAACCAAAATTTTATGTAGGTTTGGATTACCTAAGTTCATCATCAGTGACCAGGGTTCTAGTTTATGCAACTAAAAAATATAATTACTTTTTCATTGGTTTGGGGCTAAGCATTGAGTGTCTACTGCATATTACCCACAAAACAATGGTCAATATGAGGTGTCAAAAAGATATATAAAATAGATTCTTGAAAAAAATTATTCAAACCAATAGATATGATTAGATTAATAGACTCGATGATTGATTATGGGCTAACTACACTACCTTCAAAACTCCCATTGGCATGTCACCATATTAGGTAGTGATTGGGAAGAGTTTTCACCTCCCTATTTAGATAGATCACTGAGCCTGTTGGGCCATTAATCAATGAAATTATAATCCTTCTAGTGTAGGTGATCAAGGGAAGCAATAGATTCAGGTGATGGAGGAAATTTATATAGATTATTATGATAACCCCCTGATCTAAATGGAGTGATCCAAGTCTTCTAATGTATATATCATCCTTTATCATGAATTCCACATTGGGAAGAAGGTCCTCCTTCACAATTCAAGGTTGAAGTTGCATATGGGTAAGCTTTGTTACCACTAGTTTGGATGATACAATGTTACTAATTTTTATTTATTTTGTGTAATTCAGGTTCAAAATGATGAAAAAAATCCTTCATTGATAATGTGCAGTGGCTGAAGCACTTTCATGAAGCCATTATGGAATCCCCGATAGAGGAACTGTATGTTAAAGAAGCAAACTACCAATGACACCCATTACGTTTTATCCTTACTTCCAACATTATCATCTATTACAGTGAGGAAAATGAACACTCTAGGTGTGGGGTTTGGGTATATTCCTAAGTTAGTTAATAATTTTCACCATCTTTCTTCCTTTTATCTTTTTGGATTTCTAGATAGTATTGTTACCTCCCCCAATTTCCCACCTCACTTTGGTGCTATAATGTTAATTTTTTATGCCATCTTCATCATGGAAAATGATTCCCAATTATTCATTAGAGTTATTGAGAATTCATGAGGAATTTACCTATTTCATGTTGTTTTATCATTTTAAAAAATAATGCACTGTTGAAATGTGTGTTATAGAAAGAATTTATTATTTATGTGTTAGTTTTTCAATAAAATTGGTTGTTTTTCAATTATATAAATGGTTGTATCATTTTAAAGTCATTACAAAGAGTGGTACCTTTTTTTGATTAATTTATGGGAAAATTATGTCACTAAATGTCTCCACACATCTTTGACCCAACACATTAAGTGTTATTTTTTATTACTCAAGGGAATGTAAATATATATTAGGTTAATATTTATAAACTTTTAAAAATTTATTTTTCCATATGTTTGTTTTTTATCCAATCTTTTTATTACTATACCATATTGACCTATGCGTGTGCACCAGTTATCTGACTAGTGTACACCCTAAAACAAAAAAAAACAAAAACAACAAAAAATGGTACTATATTGTGTAGTTCAGAACCACACTTCCTTGACTTTTTATCTTTAAATAACTATTACAATTAGTGTCGTGAGGAGATCAATCAATGGATGATAAGAGTGTGATATTTTTTCCAAGTTCAAATTAAAAAAAAAGAATAATAATAAATAAGGTGAGAGATGAAATGTATAACATATGCGGATATCTGGGTCAGAAGATTAAGGTTTGAATTTTGGGAATTCTTAAGTTAGTGGTTTTTAAAAATTTATTTGAAAGGATGTAGGGAAGGTTCATTGGAGAAAATCATTTAAGAAGATTGTTTTTAAAATAACCTATATTTAATTGATATAATGTGGAAAGAATAGGATGAAATTTTTTTCACACACACACACACATGGATATTTAGTGTCATTTTTTAATTCCCAATTATTTTCCCAAATTGGTATCATTAATCTCCTTAAATTTTGTTTGGATACAATTGATGAGACATATTTTTCCATGATCACTATGAATAACCCCTTGGTGTGATTTTTGATTTGATCACATACCCTAAATGAATCAAATTTTAACTTAATGTTAAATATTCATGATGTTTGTAATTTCTAAATGTATCATTTTGAAGATGTGAATTTTCCCAGGAGTGAAACTTTTTAGGTGCGGGGGAGTGATTATACAATGATTCAATGTTTTATTTCACATTTACACCACTGTATTAAATTGATTTTGTATTGCAATTTCCAAATCTAATAAAAATCTTTAATTCTTGTTTGATTAAATTATTTTTTGTTAGTAACTATTAAAATGGAAAATGTTAGTTGTTTTGATATTTACCATGTAGGTTTAGGTTATTTGGAGGGCCTACGATAAAGTGAATGGAAAATGATACAAACAGTGAATGATTCCAAGAACACTAATAGAATCAAATGGAAACTAAAACTAAACCATCATACAATTTGGCATAGTTTTTTGGACTTGTATGAAATTAAATGGGATACAAACCTTCAGAATATAGCCTGGACCAATTCTCCAATTAAGGGACCCATTTGAATTGATATGTCCAAGACACTGAATCTGTATGAAGTCAAAACATGGTGTGTTGTATTATATCGATATCTTGATATGCAGTTGTCTAAATGGTATGAAAGTTTTTGTGGAGATACTAAAGAGATGGGGATAAAACTTTTTAATTTTCTCCCAAGATATATATGACTGTATGAAGGCCTAATACCATGGGCCATGTTGTTTCTCGAAATCTAGTGGCTTAAAACCACCTTCCCATTTTCCGTTAAAATGATACCATGGGAACCCCCTTTGTAAGTTTGAAATTGGAGAAAAGATCTTCCATTTTTGAGACCCAAAGGAGATGTATACTTATCCAAGTATTTCTCGAGGCCCCTATCATCATAAAAGGATCATGGATGGAGGTGAAGTTAAACCCAAGCCTCCTTCTCCTCTCAATGGCGAGCTAAATAGTGGAAAATCATTTCATGGTGGCTAAAAACACTTTGGAGGGAGTTATGACACTTGTTCTTCTACGGTTTTTTTGTTATTTTTGTGATGAATAGTTCACTTAAGTTTTATATTGACAAGATTATCCAATTAATTCATCTCTTTTGATACAATTACGTGAAACATGTTCCATTTCAACACCGATTGAGTTGAGATTTCAAGTGGGAGTCCTGGGTTTCCTTGATTGGGAAGCACAAGAATCCTCTTTCTCTCACACATACATATGATATTAGTATGCTGTGGTAGAATTAACTCTATTATTGATGTCCAAACCATGAAAACATGATTGTTATATTAAGAGTTGGTACTTTGTGCAATATTTTTAGAGGAAATAGGGGAATCACGGTCTTGAAAACCCCTAACCAAAGAATAAAATTTAACCATGTGAACCTTTTAGAAAAATGAACTATACAAGATGTTTATTAAACATGAAAGTAACTCTTTATCTCATAATTATAAAAACACTACCTTCTTTTATCAACTATTAAACTCTTTAAATTATGTTATTTTTATAAAAAAATCAAAACCGCACCATATTTTGTTACTTTTTATTAAAAATGGACACTATAAACCACCAAAAATCCTTGTGAGAAGACCAAGGGTCTGTCCTAGACTATAAAATCATCTAAAAATCATAATAAATTTTATATTTCATGAAAATATGTTCATTAAACTATCATTGTAAGGCATTCAAGACACTTCCATCCCTTGCCCTCCAAAGTCCAAATGAAAGGATTCCTCACTCAATCACCATATTGACACCCATGGATGTGAATATACTGATAGTAATCAACGTTTTTGAAAAATACATAAAGATTAAAAATGGTTACCTAATATCAATGTTTGATAATAAAATTATAAACTAGTGATACTGCATCTACTATGATAAACCCCTCATAACTCAACTAGTAGTACAATGAGTCGTGAGATGGATTCATATACTACCAAGATTCACGAGGATGTTCTTAAATTTCTACTGGTATTATTTAGGATAATATCACTGGTCTTCAATCATCCAATTAATGGGTTATGGGGATTCTATCTTATATACATGAAACATTGGTTGAGTTGAAGGCCAAAAATAGTTCCTTATATGTTCTGGAAGTGACCCATGGTGAAAGCCACAATATCACTTTTTTTTACCACCTGATTGATTATTTAAAGATCAATGATAATGGATTTGAAGTTTAAGCTTCTTAGGAATCTATTTTGTGAGTTGGGATCATTATCTTCACGTTAAAGCAATTTTCAATTCCCCAATCAATTCCATTGAGTTTTAGAAATGTGTATTTCTCATTTGAAAATATTACCCTATTTTTTGTATCACATTCAGAAATCACACTATTTCATTCCATAGTCACTAAAAATGGGGAAACCTCGATAAATAATGTGGTGAACCAATTTTTCTATATGGTTTATGATTTCAGGTTCATGATAGTCAATGATAATATTGGAGGTAGGAGAATTAATGTGAAACAATGTTTTACCCTAGTATCTCAACGAATTTTACTTTCTCATTATTTTGTAATACAGTAGGTCTGGCTCTTTATAGTTTTAGTGTCTCCAGTCAAATGGTCTATACATGGTAAATTTTAGTTTCTATGTTCATTTGCATCATGATATAGAGAGTTGAGAGATATGGGATGATGTTTTTAAGTGTATACTTACCCGAAGCATGCCCATGTTGTTAGCACTGGTACTCATACTACTCAATATCATTCATTATTTGTTTTATTCTATGAGAGCGGGCATCTTTTTTTTCAATATGATGGATGGGTAATGTTTAGTCAGGATCTTAAGTGGTATCACATAGTCTTTTCTCCTACTACAAGAACAATTCTATTTGATTGGAAATCTGGGAACTCTATTGGTGGTGATAGCGTTAACTGGGTTTTAGATCGGGGTAGAAATATTAAAATATCATGTTTCTAATATCTTAATCTTTATCTACATGAATTATTTTCCAAATATCCATTCATTCGGAGTGTCATCCCCAAGCCCATCTAGTCAAGTACCTACGTCTCCCTATATTGATATGAAAATCAAGGTATATTTGTGGTGTCATTGAGTTGTCATTGAGTGGGGGAATTTGAAAATCATTTTGATTGAATGAGAGGTTTTTCATGTTGGTATTATGATAATTGATATGTCTTTAATTTTATAGAGTCTTTTTATTATTATTTAACAATAGGTAATGGGTTTCCATCATCAAGTACAGTTTGCAATCACACTAGTCACAACATCAGACCTCTACTAAACTATCTGAATCCTTTTTATGGTCCAGTCTGAAAAATATACTTTTTGGAATCACATATTGTTGTACTATGTAGTGGGTTGTGTTGGAAAAGATATATAAGTTAAAAATATGAAAATGGGTCAAGTTTTGAGCATGGGGTTCAAATGGATGATTCTGATGTAGTCATATGGAGTTATCAAATGCATCATATGGGTGAAACCTTTATGAAAATATACTATGATTTGATCTATTATTAGGGAAGTTGGAAAGAGATCTCTAAGTAGTGTTGTTTGGGTAGTGCATAGGGAATGGCCTAGAAGGGTCTTGGGAATGGACAACTTATCAACTTTGAACTCTATGCTCAATGGTGAGACATGATCGATACACTATTACCCATCTGCATGGTTTTTCATGGGTGTTTAGGAATATGGATGGGGGGAGGAGTGGTCGATAATAATTTAGATATTTGGAGGAGCATAAATGTAAATTTTTTAATGATGCATCAATGAGTCTTAATTCTAAAACAACCTATAATCTTAACACTCCATCAACACTTGATTTCGTAACCATCCCTGATCAATATTTCATATTCTTGGGGACTCAGGACTTTATCTAGTTTTTGTTTAGTACTGTAGATGGTATCTAGAATTTTATTAATGATTCTTCTCCCACTAAAAGTTAATATAATGTAATCCTTTATAGAAGCTCTATTGAGGGATTTTTGGGGGGATTATTTCTATGATATCTACTTGTGAATGAGAGAGTATATTTCGATTGGTCATCCACTGATATCTCTTTCGTGGTCTCTATCATTCTTGTTTTAGGAGTCCTCAGGAATGGGTTTAGTGTTTCAATGTGCTACTACATCTCATATTGATTGGGATATCATTTCCAAGATATATTATTCCTTGGGGGTAGATTTGATTTTGGGGATAAACTATTTAAACCATCATCGTGAGTGCCAAAACAATTGTGGGAAACACTATAGTTTCTTGGATATGAGGTGGGTTCTCCATTGGGAATCCATCCTTAACATGTTTTTATTGTTTGGATATCGTACTTCCATTTATGATAATAGGATCCACTCTAATTAATTTGGTATAATTTCATTAATTTGGCTTCAATAATCTCTTGGGAGTGCATTTTGATATAGATAAAATAGAATATTTTCCCTATTTCAGTGTAAAGGATTATTTAGGATTGTTTTCTTTTTCCCTTGGGATCACATGAATATTTTTTTAACCCCATTTCTATTTTCATCCTAGAAATTCTATCACTACTAATCAAATGTCTACCCCAACCCATATTGTAACTGAATGGTATTTTCTTCATCTTTATTACCTTCTATGAAGCATCCCATTGAAATCTGGTGGTGCGGCCACAATCACACTTTTGTTTCTCTATCTGTTTTCACTATCTTTTTCCCATGGTTGTACATAGTTACAGTTTTATACATGCATCCCAATGACTATTTTTGTTTCTATTTTCATATCTCTTAATACTTTGATGGATCAAATGTAAACCTACTGACTAAAAATATGTTCCTATAGGAAAAATGACCCCATTGGATTTCTTGTGCACTAAAATCATTATACCCATCCCACACCCATTAGTGTGCTTGAATTCTATTTGGTAACATATAGAACATAAAATTACCACTCAAAATATAGTATAGTTCATATTTATGAGTGATAATATTAGAGTATATTACTGATGGAATCAACAAGGCATGATAAGGAACCACTATGGCCTCAATGGATGCCCATATGACTAGCTAAAATCAGAGATGTCGAACATGCATTGTACCCTTTGATTTGGATCTCCCTAAATCCACCAATGGATGATAACCAATAAAAAATTTCCATAATTCAAGGAATCTAATATGACTTCCCTTTAACAGGTGAATTTATGGGGATATTTGATGTTGAAATAGGTCTTTAGTCACTCAAGAAACCTACAAGCCCAAGAATTGGAAGTGAAAAAACAAGGTGGGGGTGTTTAGAACGTCAATAAGAGTAGATAACACTGTAGGAATGATATTAAGAGTAGAGTAATAAGACTCAGGAAAAGAATATAGAAAGGGATGAATCAATGGGCCCCCAAAAAACCACAAATAACTCCACATATAACTACCTCCTCGCATGAAGACCTTGTATCTCTTGGATATTCAGTACTATTTTTCATGGAAGCCATATGAAAACCCATGGATAGTTCATGAGGGGTTAATTAATGTTTAATGATACACCACGTTCAATGTTTTTTACTGGGTAAGAAACAATTATTGATCAGTCATTCTTGAACAGTTGGAGTAGTTCCAACTTACTGTAGTTATCAAATCAACCACATCACCTCCAAAAAGAGACATTACCTCCAAAATAGAGGCCTTAAACCTCTAATCCCCCCATTAGTGTTGTTCCCAATGTAAATTCATAGATTTATAGTATATGATGATATGATGAGATGGTACAAAAATTGGAAACCACAAGCATCACCACATTTCATTGAATATATATTGACCGTCATATACTATATGGAAACATGTGTCCTTTGTAATTGTCATTGATTTGGAATTTAAAAATAAAAATATCCTTCAAATTTCATCATCTCGAGATAAATTTGAAAGGTTGTCGACTTGTGTTCCCTATAGTATACTACTAGTGTAGTATAGTAGTGTAGTGGGGGTTCATGGGCATTTACCAACTACTTCAAGATGAGGAGTTTCTTTTTGGAATTCCTATGTTTAATCATGGTGTGGTTGTTTGGAAGAGATGGGGGTTTTATCCAATAACTTGGGCCACAAAACTATTTCAGTATCTACCTTTATACATTTTACCATTGGATCATATGGTTTATATAATGTAATTTCACAATGGGTCCCCCAACGAATCATTTTAGAGGAGGGTCTTTCATGGTTTTGTGTGGTCAATAGTTTTTTATTTGACTCATCCATACATGATTTCTCCAATGGGATTTGTATTGTAAAAAAAGAAGTTCCCTTGGTCTCTAAACCCCCTATCCATTCCAAAATGACCATATTTCATGAAAAAACCCATGTTATTTCTTCACAAGGTTCCTGGTGTGTTACTACACAATGAAAAAGTTTGATCTCACTATTAGAACATGGGACCTAATGTTTCGATTAGACCTTGGGAAGAAGAATTTGATAGGTGGTGGTGCCACATTGATCCTCCAATAATAGCTGTGTAGAAGTTTTTTCATTTTATCTAAGTGTTCTTTCAAATCTATAAATCACTTCATCATCTATAAAACTATGATCATTCCAACTCAAACTTACTTGTATAATTTGTTCATAAATCTTTTTTATTCAATGTATCACCTATAGGTAGTGTGCTGAATCAGTTTGACAACTATAGGGTGAACCCCATGTACTTTGTCTTAAGGGTTTCACTCAATATCAATACCATACATCAATTTAACCACAAAAATATCATTATAGCAATTGTGAAATGGTAACCGTGGTGAGGTAGGAATCAAGATAACTACAATTGTAGTTGAGTTGGTGTAGTAGTTCAAAATAGCATGAAAATTCACTGAAAAAGGAAATCTCTATATCAACTTTGTACGTAGACACCCACCATATTAGGCATCATTTTCCATTCATGTTTTTATTGAAATATCCTTCAATGCATCAATGGGGATAAAACACCTCAAAAACCCCATGAATATAGTAACCCTAATTTTCTTACATGAAAATTAATTAATTTTTAATGATAAAAAACATAATAGTGATATAAATCCAAGATCAAAAGGTTTAGTGTATTGGGAAAATTATGCGCATAAATCAAAGAAATAGGTGTGCTAAAATCTCAGTAATAGGATGAATATAACATTTTTGTGCATAATAATAATAATCATAACATAAAAATATGACCATCATCATAATAATGATAGGAATCATTACATAAAGGCATTGAATGTTGCAATGTATAAAAATTAAACATCATGTATTTGTGGTCAGATACCACATATAGGTGTGAACACAACTAGCATCATGCTAACATGTAAAATCTGTTTATAATAATTTTGAAAAAAATTAGCAACATGTTCACTCATTTTTCACATTATCTCATTAGATACATCATATTACCCAATGCATTGAAGGGCTGTATAATTCTAGGTCCACCTGTCACATCATAACATTTACATAATCATGAATTGCAAATATAACTATTGTAATCATAAAATAACGCATTAATAGAAATGGGTTTCATACATTCATGGGTTATTTTTGGGGTTCCTGTATGAATAAAGGGAAAAAATTGGTATAGGAATCATCCATATTGAGGAAAGAAGAAATAACTCAAAAGGAGTCAAAGATGTTTTTTGGAAATACTAGTTCCTTCTAAAAATCATTATATTTTCCATAAAACCATGTTGGAAACATATCTATCATAGAAAATAAGAGCTAAAAATGAAACTAATTTTAAGGAACATTAAAGTAATATTCACACTATAATTTGGCATAAACGAGGTATACCCCAAAGAAAGGGAGTTGGGTTCAAGAATACCCTTTCCTAATGTCCAAAAGTTCTCTGCACTTGAAATTAATAGCCAATATAATCAAATTAGATTATGTAATTATATAACTAGAAACCTATTATACATATATTTTATTTAATATATTTTTAATAAGTAAAATTATGTCCATTTTGATTAGTTATAATGTTCAATTTCACCGTTTCAGGAGCGTTCTTTTTCATGGTTTCCTGGTCTATTTACTTGTACCTAATTATGGATGTTCTTATAAAATGATGATAAATTTAAATAAGTAAAATAACATGTTATAAATTAACATAAATTTTTTAAATGGTATTATATATCACTTAGTTTTTATGGTACGGGGATTATTCATTTGATAAAATGTTAATGAAAATGTTTAATTTATTTTGGACATTTTTAAGACCATCACGAACTAGTATCATTTTATTTAATATTATGATTATATATTGGTTATAGAGTATGATGAATATTATAATATGTATATTAAAATATTATTTAACCATAATAATGGTTTTATGACTGGCCTTTAAGGTGTTAATGGAAAACGAAAACATGTCATCCATGAAGGCGGTAAATCGACACTTAACGGATGATGATTTCATTTTTAGAATAAAAGGAAGATTAGAGGAGATTTGATGATGGATTCTCTATTTACAAAATTAAATTATAGTATACATGCAATAATGGTTTTATCATGTAGCATGGTATATGGTATGTGAGGATAGAATAAGAAAATAAAAGAAAATAAAAGAGAAAGAAGGAGGATTTTATCTTTTGAATACTGTCTCCTTATGAACCTTCTAAAGGAACTTGTGTTTAGAATTTTGATGATATCAGAAGCTATTGGAAATGGGAAAGAGCCTTGGGGATGAAATTTCTAATAATTTAGAAAATATACAAGGCTTTGGTGGTGTAATGAGTAGCAGTGGTGAGAGGTGGCATTTATAGGGGAGGAGAGGGGTGTTTTTTGATTATTTTATTAATTAGTTTATTATTTTCGGTCAAAAATATCAATATTGTTGATTATTTTGACTAAATAAAGTAAATAGTTCATTTTAGTTTTAAATAATGGGTTTATTCATCTTTCATGACCCAAAAATTTATGTATTCATCTTATAATGTCAAATATCATAAAATACCATATTTCACAATTCACAAAAATCCAACTATTTTAGAAAAATCTGAAAAAAATACCCTCACCATTTTTCAACATGTAGATTTTAAAAATATACTCCATTTTATGAAAATAATTTTTAAATTTTTGAAATTTAGTTTTAAAATAAAATCATCATGTATTAAAAAATATAGAATTTATTATTATATTCAATTTTATAACTCTTCGAAAAATTAATTTATGTCTCAGAAAATTATCTAATAATTATAACACAACATAAAATTAATTTATTAATATATTTTCTTGAAATAATTTTTATTATAAATTTTTATATTAATTATGAAATTTTACTTAAACTTTTTCGCTTTACAACAAATACCAACACTTAATTTATCATTTTTAAAACATTTATTTACTTACACCGTGATATAATTATACAATTTTTTAATTTATAAAAGTCCAAAATTTTATTTATAATTTCATAGGATAGGTTAATATTTTATTGGCATATTTACTATTCTTAATGGTCATATTACTATTCAAACGGTTAAGTTACTATTCCATTAGTATATATTCCTTAATTTCTATAAATACCACTTATTTCATTCTTAATTTAGAAGAATAATATTATTTGGTTTATCTATGTGATTTATGAGTTTTATACTATATAAAATAATTATAATAAGGGAAATTATTTTGATAAAATTTTGGTCCATTATATTTTCCCCGCTTTTTAAATTTTCCCTTTGAAATTTTGTTTTACATACTAATGTGATAACATTTGAGGGTATTTCCACATCATTTCTTCCCTTAGTTCCCATGATAACTCTTCATATATATGGTTCCTACATAGTTATTTGACATGGTGAGTCATTTTATTTCATAGGATGTTGTCTCTATGGTCCTATATCATCACAAAAAATTATTCATATGAGAGGTCATTATCTAGTTGTACCCCTTTCTGATTCAGTAAATGTGAGGGGTTAGGTATGTACTTACTCAGGAGAGATATGTGGAACGTGTCATAAAATTGATTCACATATGGTGGAAGTGAGAGTTTATAGGACACTACACATATGCGATCATGGATCTAAAAGGGTCCATTGTACCTTGGGATAAGTTTCCCTTGATTTCCAAACCACATTACTCTCCAACATAGTGATATATGAAGGAAAACATTGTCTCCAACTTCAAACTCCAAATCCCTTATATTGTTGACATAATATATATTTTTCTTAATCTTGGAAGATTTTATGTTTTTGTTGGATGACTTCAACCCTATTTATCATCTCTTTCAAAAGATTAGTTCCAAGTATATTTCATTCTCTAACTCCATCTCAACATGATGGAGTTCTACATCTATTCCCATATAGAGATTTGTACAGAGCCATTTGAACACTTGAGGTGAATTGATTTTCATATGAGAACTCAACCAATGGGTTATGTTGATCTCATCCATCATTTAATTTCATTGAGTAGCTTCTTAGAATTTCATATAGTGTTTGAATAGTCCTTTAATCTTTCCCATTAGTTTGGGGGTGATAGGACTTGCAAAAAATTCAATTCAGCACTCATATCAGGTTGAATACCTCTAAAGAATTTAGATTTGAAACTTGGATCATGATAAAATATGATTGGAAGAGGAACCCCATGAAACCTCTCCATTTACTTCACAAATATGTTATCATGTTGTTCAAGAGATAAATCCTCCTGAATAACAATAAATTCAGTTGTCTTGGCAAGTCAATCCACCACGACCCATATCACATTATTTCCTTTGTATTTTTTGGGATACCATTGATGAATTACATAGAGATATTATACAATTTCTATATGGGTATTGGATATGCTTGTATCATCCCTTTGTAATTCTGTCACTCTTCTTTAACATGCTTTCATACCAAGCACCTTGAGATGCACTCCACATTCTCCTTCTTCATGTTGTCCCACCAGAAGTTTCTTGAAGATCACGGTACATCTTGGTACTTCTTGGATGAAGAGGGAGTTGTGATCTAAAAGCATTATACAATTTTTAATTATTTATTTTAGGTGATGAAGGCACAAAAAACCTCATTCCAAATATAATAAAACCATAATCATTGATGTGGAACTCATTTACCTTTCCTTCTTTTACTGCATTAACCATGTTTTGTAACTCCATATCATCCCTTTGGACCTCCTTACTCTTCTCAAGGATAGATTGTTAGAAAATAATTTGGTAAAGTTAATATTTATCCCTTTACATTATGATTTCAAAATCCATCATTTTCATATCCAAGATGATAGGGTCTTTTTCAATCCAAATTAGGTGAAGGTAGTGGGTTTATTTTTTCTAAGAACATCAACTACCTTGTTTTCATTTCCCAGATGGTAGTGAATAGAGAAATTGTTTCCCTCAATTTTCTCTAACCATATTCTTAGATGCATGTTGAGATTCTTCTATGTGAAAATATAATTTAGACTATTGTGATCAGTATATATGTGACACATCTCACCATAGAGGTAGTTCTGCTATATTTTCAAGGAAAAAATCCCATATCATAAATCCAAATCATGCATCAGTTAGTTTTTCTCATGGATCTTCAACTACCATGAGGTGTATTCCATCACTTTATCATTCTATATGAGTGAAAAACCAAATCAATTCTTTTAACCATCATCTTATATCACGAATCCATCTCCAATTTTTGGAAGTGTGAGTATTTTTGTAATTATTAGCCTCTTATTGAGCTCTATGAATCTTTCCTCACATTCTTCCTTCTAGACTTATGTTACCCATTTATTTTTTTATCTTAGTTAGCATGCTAGAAAATTGTGATAAGTTTCTCAAAAAAAATATATAGTACCCTACTAATCCAAGAAAACTGTGTATTTTCATGACTCAATTGTGTCTAGGACATTCCATAATTACATTTTTTAATGGTATATAGAAATTTCGTCTCTTGTTATCATGTTTCCCAAGAATGTGACTTTATAGATACAAAAGTCACACTTCTTGAACTTGGTGTGAAGTTTCTATTTCCTTAATATCACTAAAAAATTCCTTATATGCTCTTCATGTTCCTCCTTTATCATGGAGTATATGAGAATATCATTGATAAATACTATTTTTTTTGTCAGGGTAGTTTCTAAAAACTCTATTCATCAAATCAATAAAGATTTCCAGGGAATTTTTATATTCAAGGGTAATAACTATGGACTCATAGTGCCCATACCTTTTATAGAAAGTATTCTTCAAAATATCTTCCTTATTCACCTTCAGTTGATGATATACAAAATGAAGATATACCTTTTATAAGTATTGATATTCTCTTATTTGGTCAAATAATTAATAAATCCTTGAAAGAGGGTACCTTTTCTTTATGGTGATGTTATTGAGATATGGGTAATCGATACCCATCCACATTGATCCATCCTTTTTCTTTATGAAGAGCACTGGCGCACCCTAAGGTGATGCATTGAGTCATATGATCCATTTTTCAAAATTCTATTATAGATTCTTCTTTAACACCTCTAGTTTAATATGGGCCATTCTGTTGGGAAATTTTGATATATGAGTGGATCTATGTATAAATTTTATTGATAAATGTACCACATGATCTAGGGGAAGTCTAGGTAGCTCTGTGGGAAATATATCACTATACTATCTCACAATGGGAATCTCCTTTAGGTTAATACCTTCCTTTGACACAACCATTTGGTAAATGTATGATTCTCCACAGTGCATCAACATGAACACCATTGAGGGATTTTCCAAAGGATATTCATGATCTTCCTTGAATTTTTAGTGGTTTATGAGATTTCTCAAAATATGAAAATATATTTCCTTTTTCTGAAAGTTATTGTGGGATCTATTTAATGAGAGCCAATCCATTCCTAGTATGGAATTTAATTCCACCAAGCGAAGTATTAGGATATTTACTGGAAGAACCTTTTCACATATTCCAATAGGAGAAGATTCCACATTTGGGTTTCAATGATCAGAACAATAGGTGTTTTACAGTTATCTCTATATCAAGATATCAGGGATTCGATTAAACAGTTCTATAAAACATGTAGGATCTAAAGGAATACATTGAACTAGAATCAAATAATATTTTTTCCATTCATAACTAAATAGGATGTGTACCTTGTATGAATTAGTTTTCTTTCTCCCTTTCAGAAGTACTAATGGAATAATATTTCCCTTCATCCTTTGGATTTGGTGGCTGCTGACGATGATTACTCTCAAAGAGTTAAGGTTTAGTAAAATGTATTGCATTTTTCTTTTTATCCCTATAGTTTAAGCATGGAACCATAGGTGGTTCTCTTCTATCCTCCATCAGGTTGGACGGATTCTTCATGAATCTCTAAAATTCAAAAGATGGGTGGACTTATCTCCCATAATTTAATAATTTCCCCATCCCATTGAGGAAATTACCCTAATGTTCCTTCCCACAATTTTGGAAAGTCGGTGGTTTGATCATCTTTCCTCCTTTGACAATTTACCCACTGATATGAAACTCTAATTTTATTTTCTTATCTCCATAATCAAGGAACCATTCTCCAAACACTATCTATAATTTTAGATCACATCAGACTGCTTCTTAATAACTCCCAAAGGATAGGATACTGATATCCTTTTGAAGTTTTGTTTTTAACCCAATAAATAATATTTCTATTTTATTATCATTGATGATAAAAAACCTGTGGTGATCCTTGAAAGCCTTGTTAAGTTTTCTTCATAAGTTTTGATAGATTCACCATTCTTTTTATTCAGCTATATGAATTATATCTCTATATTTATATGGATAGTTCTAGTGAAATACACGTTATGAAATATTTTATTAAAGTCTTTCTACCCCATATCTTCCATTTATTCTTTCATATTTGTGTTCTTTATCAATTCCCACCATTGATCAGATTCTTTAACTAAATGATAGACAACCAGAGTCACCATATCCTTCTCAAAATAGTGGATCACAAAAATGATCTTCTCCATTGAGTTAACCCACTATTGTGAAAAAAGTTGATTGAAAGATACACAAAATGTTGGTCCTCATTTCTGCATAAAGGAATCAATGTCTAGCTACTCCTTTGTAGGTGAAGGTGGAAATTCCAAGTGGTTGAAGTTATTGTTCATAGATTGAGATAGTTGGGTAACCATTTACATAATGTTTTGAACCCCACCTCCCATGGAATCGGGGATGTCATTTGGAAAATTTTTTCATGGTACCTAACATGGGTTGTTGGCTTGGATTCTCCAGGTTTCCATCATTTTCTAAAATATAAGTGGTTTGAACAAAAGTTTATTCAACAAAAGATGAATAGTTTATCCTTTTAGGCTATTAATACTAATGGAATATCTTATGGGACCCCTATGTTATGAATTTTGATAAAACATTCTCCATATAATTTTTCTTATCCAAATATTTTTCACTTATATTCTCTAATCCTAATTCACAAATTAACTTAATTGTTTTCTGATACTAACAATAGAGACCCAAATTTTCTCACATGATTATTACAAAATTTTTAATGATAAAAAACATAATAGTGATTCAAATCCATGTTCAAAAGGTTTAGTGTACTGGGAAAATTATCCTCATACATCACTTATATATAATAAAAAATAAATATATATTTAAAAACTTCGTCTTTATCCTTTTAAATATCACATTTTCATTAGTTCATGTAGTCTCCTGAGGATATAAATAAAATAAAGGGGGTGAGATAAAAGCCCATTAAAAGAATTATTATAACAAGGGTGATCATGATCATGATCATTACAACATAAGTATAGTATCACCATCATAATAATGAGATAAATCATTATATAAAGGCATATAATGTTGTAAATCATAAAAATGAAACATCATGTCTTAGTGGTCAAATACACAAACACTTGTAAACAAAGATAGCATCATGTTCATGCACATCATATTTGAAAAATCATAACTTCGACATTATGAACAAATATTGCATCATGTGAATCATATTTTACATTATCTCATGAGATACTGGTTCGATAATGGATCACTGTAATAGTTGGGTTTCGGGAAAATGAACATGTAAGGGGCGCACCATCGCTAGGGTTTCCCCCTGCCGCCGTCTTTCTCTTCTCTAGCTCAGGAGGGCGGAGAATCCTCTCTTCTGCTTCTCTGCTCGGCGTGAATGGTGTTCGATGATCTTTCAACCGCTTCGTGGGCTGGATCTGGCTAGGGTTTCTCACAGCAACACGGTGAGTCCGTGGTCGAGTTCCTACTCTACGGTCTGAGAGTTTCAACCTTGTTTCTACGCCGACTGTGGGAGTGTTGTGAGGTTATATGTGGTCATCGAGTGTGGTATTGAAGGAGGCGGTGGGATTGGAGATCTGCTTGCGATGTTTCCTATCTTATGGAATCTTCTCGCGTTTGGGTGGTTTCCATTCTGGTGATTTTCTTCGCTTCGGGATTTTTGATTTGCATTCTCATTTTGGTTGATCTGTTGTGCGGGAGTTGTGCTCGATTGGGTGAAGCTATTCTGTTTCGTGTTATTCTGGCCTTGGTGTGGATTTGGCATCTCGTTGATGGTGATGATGATGGTGAAATGCTGGCAATTTCTTTGTTTCGGTTTTTGTTTTTTTTGAATCTGCGAAGATTTTGTGTTTTGTGGGTTTGATGTGGCGGTTCGGACGTCATGGAGGATGGCTCCAACGGGCATTTCTCGTGCAGTTGATGATGAAGGGTTTTGTTTTGAAGGTGCGCCATGGTCTGCAGCTCGTGCCTCCATGGCTCAAGGCTATGAATTTTGAATCTGGTTTTACCGACAACATATGACATTATTGAATGCTTTAGTGTTTTTTGTGGTGTTTTTGAATCGGTTTTCTGGAATTGTATGGTTCCCACTCACCCAAAAAGTGGATTTCAAAAATCAAATAAATATAAAATTTTCAGTGATGAGAAACATCACATTACCCAATTCATTTGGGGGATATATAATTATCATCCCACCCATCCCGTCATAAAATTTAAAAAATCATGAATGTCACATATAACAATTGTAATCATGAAATAAACCATTAAGAGTAATGGGTTTCATAAATTCATGGATGAATTTTGTGGTTCCCAAATGAAAAAGTAAAATATCATTTTTGGTATAGGAATCATCATTCTTGAGAAAAGAAGAAACAACTAAAGAGGTGTCAAGGATGTTCTTTTTAAAGAAGATTTCCTTTGGAAAAATATGTATATTTTTTATAAAACCAAGTTTTCAACAAATATATCCTTGAAAATAAAAGGTATAAAAAATTAAATAAAACTTAAGGAACATAAAATTAATATCCACACTGCATTTGGGAATGAAAGAGGTATAACCCAAAGAAAGGGAGTTGGGTTCGAGAATCCCCTTACCTTATGCTTGAAAACATTCTTCACTTTCATTTTATATCTTATAAAATCAAATTAGATTTATTAATTACTTAATTCATAACCTATAATACATATATTTGATTTATTATAATTTTATTAAGACCATTTATGACCATTTTTATGAGTTATAGTGTTCAATTTCAACATTTCGAGAGCATTTGATTTCATGGTTTCATGGTTGGTTTACTTGTATTTAATTATGGAAGTTCCTATAAAATAAGAAAAAATTTCTAGAAGTGAAATTATGTGTCATTAATTAATATAAATAAGTCTAAATGGTCTCATATATAACTTATTATTATGGTATGAGGATGATACATTTGATAAAATTCTAGTGAAATGTTTAATTTATTTTGGTTGTTTTTACGACCATCACAAACTATTATAATTTAATTTAATATTATGTTTATATATTGGTTATAGAACGTGATGAAAGTTATAATATGTATATTAAAATATTATTTAAAAATATTAATGGTTTTAATGACTGTCCTTGAAGGCGGTAATTGAAAATGAATACTCGTTATCCACGAAGGTGGTGAATCAAAACTTCACGTATGATGTTGTCATTTTTAGAATAAAAGGGAGAAGAGAATATATTTTATAATGTATATTCAATGAAATAAAATAAAATTATAGTATATATGTAATACTGGAGTTAACATATAGCTTTTTGTAGGTTTTTTGAGGAGAGGATAAGAAAATAAAATAAAATAAAAGAGAAAGAAGGATGCTTTTACCGCTTGAATATCGTCTCCTTAAGAACCTCCTTAGGAGACATGTGTTTGGTATTTTATTAATAAAATTAGATCTTGGACATGGGTAAGAGGCTTGGGTATGGAATTAGGTACAATTTATACAATATAAAATTCTTTATAGGTGTGAGGAGAAGAGGTGGTGGGGGGTGGTATTTATAGGGGTGGAGAGTAGTATTTTTTTATTATATTATTCATTACTTGATTATTTTGCCTCAATACTATATATAGTGATAATTATTATAACTAAATACAGTAACTATTACTTTTTAGTTTTTAATTATGGTTTATTACATCACACATGACCCAAAAATTCATGTATTTATCTTATAATGTTAAATATTGAAAATTATTGTATTTCACTATTAACAAAAATTCAACTATTTTTAAAAAATACCAAAAATCAACCCAAACCATTTTTCTACATGAATATTTTAAAAATGAACTCCATTTTATGGAAATAGTTTTTAAAAAATGAGATATTTAATTCCAAAAAAATAATATTTTATTCAAAAAACACCAATTTTAATAATATAATCAATTTTATAACCATTTGAAAAACTAATTAAGGTATCATAAAATTAACTTATAGTTATAAAAAATAATATATTAATTTAGGAATCTAATTTATGAAAATAAATTTTATTTTAAATCATTAAATTAATTAAAAAATTGTATTTTAAATTTTACGTTTTAAAAAATACCAACATGCTATTTTTCATTTTAAAACATTTATTTACTTATACCATGATATAATTATATCGGTTTCTCTTTTATAAAGCACCAAAATTTTATTTATAATTTTATAGGTGAGGTTATTATCTTATTGGGAATGTTACTATTTTTAATTGTCATATTACTATTCCAACAGTCAAGTTAATATTCAATCTGTATAGGTTCATTAACTTATATAAAAACCACATATTTCATTCTTCATATATGTGAATAATTTATTTATTGGGTTCTCTATTATATGTATATGTTTTATACTATATAAAATGATTATAAGAACGGAAATTTCATTGATAAAATTTTGGGGAATTACGATGAACCTAATTGGTCATCAATTAATGAGATAGAAAACTTTCCCTTTGACCTATTTGGTGGAAGTCTACTACCCTTCAAGTAATAGTGCACCATTGGGGGGGTCTGGTCAGCTGCTGGCTGGGGGAAAATAGGGATGGGGTTAGGGTCACTTGAATGTTATTGGTGCTGGATGTGAGAGGTGACATTGTGCACATATGCCATATAGTGGGTATGGTGTTCACTAAACCAGAGGTTTCCTTAGTTCTCTACTTTAATAGTAATGGGCCATCCGTTCTTTTCCCACATTATTAAGGCATGAGTATCCTATCAGATCATTTTCCGCTTGGTCTTACCTAGTTTGAAAGGTCTTGGGAGGACCAAGACATCCCTAGGTAGAAGATTCACCAGGTCATTTCTTGGTCTTACTTGGTCATTTCCTGGTGCTCACTGACCCGAGAGTGCTTAGGATAGATTAAGTATACCATTGGATGCCTTTATCTAGAATTGAGTGACCCTTGCTACAATTCCAGGTAGTTTTTGTCAACTATAAACTATCGTGATTATTTTTCTCATAGTTATCTGATTATGACCTTGTATTCCCCATAGTCTTGGAAAGGTGAGTCATAGGATCAACTACATGTCTTAGCACTATGATGATCAATACAGTATGAGGTACCATTTTCATTTATTTAGGTCTGGTTTGGCTAGTCATGATCCCTTGATGTTGGTTAAAAATTGGGTTTCCTTGCCTAATATATCTTGCTATGATATTGAAATGATGTTTCGGTTGACACTAGAGGGGGATCAAATGAGTAAAGCAAGGTCAATTGTTCCTTATATTCAAGAAAATTAAAGATCTTTGAAAGTGAAATAAAAATGACTAGGAAGTTCATATGGGGACACCTTTCAAGCTGGCCAGATCAAAACAGGAGGTATTGAAATGGGGCTATCTCAAGGTGTAATAGTGTCATGATAGAATATATGTGCACGGAGGATCACTTGTAGTATGGGTTTTGTGGAGTAAGTGAGTAGATCTATAAGAGGGTTTGATTATAGTGGTTCTTTTTTTGGAAGTGTGTGATGCTCATGGGATTTCAATGCCACCACAAAAATATCCACTATGTTTATTGGGAATCAGCTTCTGGAAATTCTATTTTGGTGGTATTGAATTGTCTCTGGATGTGACTTCTGAAACCCCCATGCTCTAACGTTTCCTGGAATAATAGAGGACATCATTTGGAGTGGACCACATATTCCATGTTGATTTTTCATTGGGCCTATGATTTTAAATAATTGTTAGTAATAACATACTATTGAATGAAACTGATCGACCTCCATTTCCACACCCCCAATTTCGATTTAATATTTTTTTTATTTCCATTTTTTTGAGATTCCCAACTACTCTGTAATTGCAGATGTTGCTAAAAATATTCCTTCTTCTCATGTTCCATTATGCACCTTTTTGCCCACCCAATTTGAGTTCTTCTCATTCAAGTTGTTCTCAATCCCCCCTTTCCAGGCCATGATTGCATTCACACTAGTTTGTGTTGGCTCACACAGAAAGGTGAACTACTAGCATTAAGTCATTAATGATTGGAATATCAACCCCCCCTCCCTAGAGAATCAATTCGGTTCCCCACTAAGTCAAGTTGAAATGAAAACTGGAGGAAATTCTCAACACTAGAGTATAATAACCCAACAACCACCAATATAAAAGGGTGTACATTGAAACTGAAGGAAATGGAATGACTCATCAAATAGTTTTATGAATGTTTGAAACACTTTATAAATATATCTTGTGGATATATCGAAATTTTCAAATGTTGAAGCTAGTGGAGTTCATGTACTTCTTCTTTAGGGAAATGATGAGTAGTTGATATGGAATCGGTTCATCTAAAGCTTCCTTGGTTATGACCATTTCCTTGGTATCCTCCTATATCCGTTTCATGCACCCCCAACCGTGCGAGTGGTATAGGTAGAATTAGGAAAACGAGATAGTGATACTTCATTGGATTTGAAATCATTTGCAACTGTTCAATCATGTACTCCAACTTGGTGTTTGAAGGTTGAGATATTTTTGATTGCTTATTGACTTGATGATGAAACACTAATGTGTTTAGTATCCTCCTATAATGGCATGTCCATATCCACACATCAGGTTGGCATTTTTGAACTGGTCTCATCTGGTTAGGATGTGACCACACTACTTCCAACATCACCTTAGTGACCACCTATGAAACACTCGACACCCTGATAATCAAGAATGGAAAGAAATTACAACATCATCTTTTCCAATTTCCTCTAAACCACCAGTAATTAGTATCCTCCTATGTCAATGGAGTTATATGTTCTGCCCTTTGGATTCATATGGTTGGTTAGGGGCATGTGAGGTTTAATAGATATATGGGTTATAATTGTTCCAGATGGTCTATGGGGAAGTGGGAATCAAGGTTTTTCTCTCTCGAAAGGGGGTTGGAAAGAAATGGAAAACCCATATGACATAGTTAGTGGGATACTGGTATAGTAGGATAGGCACATATTACATTCAAATTATACATTGATGGTTTCTTTTTTAATTGATGCGTTAACTATAATAGGAACCGATATTGGAGGATACCAATAACTAATTTACTAGTCATTCGAGGCTCAGTACACTACTTTAATAGTAACACTATGAGTGCAATTGGATATACTCAATGTGTTGAGCAGTTGGAAGAGAGAATCAAAAAACCCATGTTTAACAATTACCAAGGGGTGATGTGCTACTTCTAATGATTGAAATATTCTTCTCATGCTACAGGGGGATTACCATTTCTCTATGCTTTATATTCCATACCATCTAGCACCAGACCCTTATCCCCCTAGCCAGAAGTTGTTCTAATGGTGTCACTCATTATTGATGTATTGGACCCCTTAAAAATCAAGCCATGGGTCAAAGGAAGATTTCAAATAATAGAGTTTTAATCTCACAACCTAGCACAATGTTTGATATACATTCCATGAAAAGGACATTCAAACTATACTCAATCCACTCGGAGTGTGGGGTAAGAAGACACAGACCCATTCAATACTCATACAAATTTTCAGACCACCACTCTATTTATATTAAAGGGTTGTTCTAAGTACAAATATTAACCTACTAGTCACATTTATGGTTTGGTCATGTGTGGCTTGTGTCCTAGGAATGATGATTGAAATTCCAATCAATGAAATTGGAGTAGCATGGGGGTACTTTGAATTGGGAGCATAATACGGATCACTTGGTTTCATCTCCAAGGGGTTTGTTGCTTGTTAATGGGAGTTCAAGAAAGGGGTTGGGTGCCTATTTTTCAATAGTAATCATTGATATTATGGTAATGGAAAAGGTTTTATGAAGAAATTGAGAAGATGGAGTTGGGTTCATGGTGGATTAAAATCATGTTTTCATTATGATCGATATATTTTGATACCAAGGTCAACATTTCATGATGGGGTTGGTTCAGTTGATATGGCTATTAGAATGTGAAATTCACTTAGGATGCTTAGAGTATCATGACATTGGTGGTACCTCCTAAAATTACAAAGATACCACTCATGAACCCCCCAAACACAAGGGACCTATGTTATTGGGTTTACAATGTCCATTCTCTATTCCAAATAGCTATGGTGGGTATGATGACCATATTCACTGGTAGAATAAAATGGAACCTAACATAGGCTATTCCCTTCCTGACTGGTCACTGGGAAGATGTATTGTGTAGGTGGGTTCCCAATGGTGGTGGAGAAGACCAATCAATGGCTCAATGCAGCTTGTGTCGGGTTGTTGGGATCCTTACAGTGGCATGAAAATAATGGACATCTATTGTACAACAATGGCCATATTAATCAATAAAGAGCAACTATTAGGTTTAAAAAGGTCTTTATTATCATTATAATAAATTTATTGGTACCTTTTATTATCATATAGATGTTGGTGGTATGTGGAAGAGAGAATCAAGATAAATCCAGGAACTCACTAGGATACAAGAAGTATCCTAAGAACTCCCTGGTTAGTGAGGACTAAGAAATTACCAGGTCCTCGATAGGATACATCAAGTATCCCATGCTAGGGATACATTATGTATTCCAGTGAGTGTATGGTCCTCGAAAAATAGTTTATACAAGGGAAGAGCAGTTTATTTATGGGTGCTCACTAACCAGGGAGTTCCTGGGAGGACCTAGGGAATCTTGGAATACATAAAGTATACCTATAAATGACTAGGTCCCACTCTAGTATGGGTCATTAGGTATAAAAAATCAAGATCAATGAAGAGAGAGGGAGTTTAGAATTTCACACCAATTAAATTTGGGATGGTATGCTCATGTTGGTACTGGACTCTAATATTGAGGTTAGAAAATCATGTGAATCATGGGTATAGGAAAAAACAACACTCAGAATCAGGTTCTCAAATTTGGGGTGATTGGTGTTTGTGGAAGTAGGGAAAAGAGTGAGGTTGGATGGATAGAAGAGAGGTTCAGGTGGAAGAGGTAAGGCAATGTCACTTTTGAGGGAGAGGTTCTTGGAACAATTGGAGGGAAGTGAGTTGGGAATAGGTTTTCGAGATCAAATTCCAATGCCAAAATCGGATGCATTCTCTTATTTGACAAAATTCATCTGGTAATGCCAGTTGGAACCATGGATATTCTATGCATGAATTTGAATATGGTTTGTGTTTGTTTTCAATACTCAGTGGAATTTTATAATGTGTGCTAGTAAAGTGATCATACAATTCAAGTAGACAACAATATTGATGGTGGCACCATTTCCCAGTGTTTGCCAAATTTTTGGGCCTCAAAATTGGAAAATGAAGACATCGATTGTTGGTAAAAGGAGGTGTGTGAAAAGAGGAAGTGGTGCGCAAAAAAGTTGGGTTGTGCACAAAATATTTGAATTGTGCGTGAAAAGAAACGCGGTGCGCAAAATAGTGGAGCAAGGTTTTTCACACAAATAGTGTTTCCGAATTAGAACTTAGAAAAATGGACAAGGCTTGGGTTGCGAAAAAAACCTGGAGATGTGCGTGAAAATTGATTCCTACGTGAAATATTACATGCCGAATGAGAGGTTTCTTAGGCCACAAGGGGTTTTGCGCACCTGGCTCAGAGAAGCCTATAAATAAGAGGTGACCCCCTCATTCTGTATGGTTGATAACCAAGAGAATATTCAAGTGCGGATGCGCGTAAAAGGTTCACGTAAAGAGGTTTGCGTGAAAAATTCAGAGCTGCGTGAAAAATTCTGGCTTGCGTGAAAAATTCCGAGCTATGTGGAAAAGTCCAGCTTGCGGGAAAAATTTCAAGCTACGCGAAAAATGCCATGTTGCGTGAAAAATTATTGGCTTCATGAAAAAGGCAGAGCTGCGTGTAAAAATTGAGGCGGCACGTAAAATATTCACTTGCGCTAAAAGGGTGTTGTTGCACAAAATAATTTTCTGCACGAAAATGAAATATTGCGCACAATAATATTCTCTTGTGTGAAAAGGGTTGGTGTGGTGCGCAATTGTTAGTGAAACCTATTTGCACATTTTGGTTATCCGGTTCAGTGGTTCAGTGCGTTCAAGTGAATCATTTCGAAACTTCAAAGCAAGAAGAGTCTCATTCTAAGCAGAGGCAAAGACTTCAATGCGAATCTATTGAAGAGACCTTCACATCTATAAACTGACTGGGACTTCACCAAAGGCAGTGAGCCCGGGGGGAGTCAATGGGAGTGACCCAAGGGACACAATGATCTATCGATGAACATTTTTAAAGGTAGTGATCCTGGGACATAGTGACTGTTTCTGAACCTTTGCAATCCACAACTTTTGAAGAATAGTGGAATTAGGTACGACCGACACATTGTCGTCATATGCTCTTTAAAAGTAGCCCTTTGTGGTGAAAAAAGTAAATGTGTTGTGTCCTCTCATTGCTTCTAGTTGGTTTACAGATATAAAAAGTTCCTACTAACTTGGGAATAAGATCCACAACTTTAAAAGAAAAAGTTAACACCCTGATTCACCCCTCCCCTCTCAGGGTGTTCCGGGGTCCTTCAATGCCTAGTAATCTCAACATAATATATATATATGTATGTATGTACGTATATGAACCTGGTGGGAGTTCATGGGTTGATATGTATTCTGAATGTATGGTTTCTCCGATAGATGTTGGGAAAGACCTTATTTTTTAAAATAGATAATCCTAGTGTTCCTCTTTCATGTTAAATTCAGCCATTGGTTTTTCACCAATGTAGACAATCTATCTGAATTCCAATTGCAAGTATCCAATTGGTGTATGGAAATGGGCTGATACTGGGGTCACTGGATCAAATGACTTGGGCTCTTGGGTATCCGATAAATCTTTGGTAATCTTGGAATCGAATTCCATATCAGTTTCCTATCGAGGTAGGATATCACTAAGAGGGGGTCACTATGTCATTCTGAGGTTTCATTAGTCCATGTTATAATTAGTCAGGATAGATTATTTTATTACAATGTGAAAACTTAGTTAAATGTAGTGTGCCATTTTCATTGAAATGTACCTTGGGATCTAGGGTAGTGAATCACCTAATACTAGAATCATGATATAGAGAAATGGGAAGTTTTTAGATTAGATAGAGGTCAATGTTTCTACTGGGGGGTTGGCCATTTAAAGGGTGTTCACAAAGATATTTGTATTGGTATACTGTAATTTAATATAGGGGTTCTGAACTCCAATCATAAGACGAGAACCATTGTGATGCCCAACTTACACAAGGTTGAATAGGGACTACCACAAAATGGAATTATGAAGGCCTAGTACTCATATATTTATAAATATAGTGTCATAAAATGCATAAATCATGAAATATCATATCATTAGTGGGTCACTCAGTTATTTTTTATGTGGAACTATTGTTCAATTACACTTGGGAGTGGGTAGTGGCTTTATGTTCTATTTATAAATCTAATCGGGCTCAATTCCTTTTCCCTATCAGTTACATCCGCTTTTCTCCTCCTACTAGCTTTAGTTATTTATCCCTATTAGTATTGAAATTGAAATGGTGGTTGAGGCTGTGTTATGGTGGGGGATAAAAAATGGAAGGAACTCACAGAATCTGTCTTTAATCGTACATTAGGTTCTCAAGGTATCATGACATTGGAGCAACATGGGGTAGGGGGAAAGTAAGGATTGGCCATGTGGATAAGGTAGTTTGAACTCAGTGCTTATCTATAATTACCTATGATTTTTTGGGGTGATGGTAGAGAAAGATACATAGGTGATGAAACTTAACTGGATATTGGAGTCTAATTTTCAGAATCATATAAATCCATATAAAGAATATAAATTACATATGATGAGAGAGATTAGGTATTCAAGTGGGATCATATGAATAGAGTGATAGGGGTCATTGCAAGGTGTTGTGTTACACTAGCTTTTTCATGAGTACATTCAATTGAGTTCATTAGGAAGGTGTGGAAGGAATACAGATTGCTGGTGATGGTGAATTATTAGATCAATCACTACATATACAACTATTAAACAACTAGATTATAGTGTATGGGGTTGTATAGAAGGTTCATGAAACCTCTTATGACAGTAAGGAATGTGTGATTCAGTGAGGTATTCTTATCATTTTATAGAGCCTAGTCCATAGCCAATGTTATGATCTATCAGTACTAGGGCCATTACAGTTTCTGGTGTTTTGTACATGCAACTAAGTCACGGGTGTAGTGGTCCTATACACCATGTTCCTTTAGTGTTGTGATGTTCTATGTGAAGAGAAGTTAAAGAATCATACCCCAATAGTACAAAATAAACTAAGATATGGCTCTTTGTTGTTCATCATCTTAGAGGTTATGTTACTTCTTTAGCTCTTTTGGGAATCTTATAATTCTAATTTGGCACTAATGGTAGAGGTTATATTGATATGGACACACCAAGGAATCTTGAATTTCTATCCTTCAAAGATTCCAATGTTGAATTACCTGATTCCCCAAAGTCTGGAGCATCAATCAAATAGGCTCATCATTATCGACTGAATAGAAGGTACAATTGATTTATTTTCTCATTACTTATAACATTGCACTGGATTTCATTTTATGTAGGTTGAACATGTTAAAATATGAATATAACTACTTCTCATTGTTAGATATTATATATGGTTCAAAAATTTTCATCGAAACTGGGTGTCATGGGTTTCATGTGATCTTTGGTACATTGTACTCGAGAATTTGTTTTTATCTCTAATCAATAGGGATGTTTGGCAGGGAGCATCACATATGATTTGAAATAGTAGTGTGGTAATGTAATTTTGTAGACGTTTTTTGGGTCATCATATTTGTATCAGTATATTGGTGGGGATTTTGGGGGTAATTAGAACTAATAAAGTACACTGCTTAGACTGGGATTCCATATTCATAGTTGTTTTTTTTTGGAATTGGAGCATTGAGGTTATCTACTCAAATAAATTGGGTTAATAGTGAAAATGGATATGGTGGTTTTTAAAAACAAGGTTGATTCAATGATTCCAAGACTCAATTTTTATGTTTTTCACTATTGTTTGGGGTAGGAAGAGATATTAAAAGACCATTTCTGGACCTTGTTTTACTACATTTCACTCTTGGTCTATTTGCAGTTTTTCATGTTGCTTTGCCTCAAAGATATTTTTTGGATGATTCGTCTTAGAACATTTCCATTTTAATTTATTTGAGATTTGAATCAAATAGAAGGTAGGATCAATGAATCAATAAGTCATTGATGTGGCTGGTTATTGGGAATCATGAATCGGGATGGGGCCAAATTCACTCAAAAAACCCCAATCACAAGTGTTTAAAACATCATCAAAAGCCTTAGGGATCATCTGATTAGACTTCATGTTCTTTATCATACCTTCGGTTCAAGGATATGATGTGGTAGTCTATAATAGTGGATGATAGAGGGTGGATATGTGATATTTAATACTAGTGGAATGAGTAGTTATGAGATATGGGATAGATAAAACATGTGATATTGAATACATCAGTTTGCGGTTTTATGAATGGACTTTCAAATCTATTGAGATCCATGATTTTTAGTATAGTTTAACCCCTCATCATACCTCCATTGCATCCCCATATAAACCAACTATGTAATGGGGTTAGTGGTGCACTGAAGCCTCCTTCACTCAACTCCAAATGAGTGCCTCAATTCACATGATGACAGAAGCTTACCATCCCTCTTCTAACTATCTCCACTCGTACCTGGTGGTGCTTCTGTACCACCCATGGGATCATATCGATCTTCTTGTTTGAGACCTTTATATCTTGAAATATGTCAAGACATGGACATTCCATTTGGATGATTTTTTCAATTAGAGGTTACAACTAGTTGGAATGGAATCAATAGGTAGATCAAACCTTTTACATATCATCCATAGGGACCAATCATATAACTTGGATATGGGGGTCTAGGAGATCCCATAGTAATTGGAATTTCATCCAGTACGAGGGGAAATGGGCTTATGCTATTGGGGTTCCACTCAAGAGCTACTCTGGAAAACTCAACACATGGTTTGCTTGCATTCAGATAGACAATGGGATGAACACCAACAAGGAAAAGATCGATCACTCTCTTCTATCATAAAAGGGTGTCTCGGGAGAAGCAGGTATACACCTTTGTTTCTATTATGAGTGAATGGAGTTGGTGATTGGACATTTTCAGATCATTCAATGACTGCCAAAGTTTATTAATTGAAAAACCTATGATGTTCATGGGAGGGACTGTAAAATAGAACTATAAGATCCACTTGGTTCTTTAGAATCACTTGCAGTAGGTAAAATAGATTTTAGTTATTCCTAACTTTCTTCCTCTAGCTAGAAATGAATCTAGAACCAGAGGAGACTCATCAGCTGGCTCTAACTCCAACTCATACAAGGTTAGAATACACGATATCTATTTATAGATGACTTTGAATAACCTAGGAGTCCTACTTTCTTGAGAGACTTGTATGGAAAGTTATTCTAGGGATATGATTTTTTTTCTAGACAAAAGAATATAGAGATAAGGATTATGGTATAGTTAAAGGGTTAGAGGGGCAGTAATGGAGTTAGATGTGGGTTAAAGAGTGGATGGGTCCACCTATGACAATGATGATATTGGGATAGACTCATACACCAGCACTAGGAGTGATAATTTAGGATGAATCTTGAATTTTGGGTGAGAGGGTTTGAGCATTTGATGACTTAATAAATACACCTACAAGGTGGTTCACTATCTTCCTTAAACCTTTTTCTATCATTTGGGTGGGTCTAATACACTACCTAAATTATACCTGGGGAGTTTTTTTTCCTAAGAGTTGGATTAAATAGATAGAAAATGCACAATATGGGCATTTCTTCTTTGATGGAATATGACACATCACATTTTGACTAGGAATCCCCAAGGGCTATGAATTGGTAAATAGGGAATACATTGGAAAAAGGATGAAGGAAAAAATACAGAGAAATATAAAGAGGTATCAGAACACATTGTATAATAAACTGCTCAATAGGATATTTTTATCTACAATCAAACCATTATATATTCCCCAACATTATGAGAAACCTTTTAAGAATTGACTTGAGATTAGAAATATCCAGTTTCTCAAGCCTTTTATTACTGTACTATAATAGTCTTTCACCCCCACCTACTCCAACTAGGCTCATGGGGTTCTCACCCACTTCCACTTGAGTTTAATACTTTTGGAAAACATTTCAGAACAAGTAAACTATCCCAACTCCATTTCAACAAAACCAGCCATTCTAATCTACTCAATTGATTCTATATCATACGTTGTATCTTTATCCAATGTATATCCAACCATATCTTGATCAAGTATACTCTAGTTGAACATGATTTTAGGTGGTTAGAATTGGTATGCTGCTCACATAATTTTTAAAGTAGAAGCATGATCAATACCCATTATAGATGAGTACACAGAGGGTTCTATTCGTCTGACCAGAGAATATATCCCTAGAACTTTATCATTGAGTCCTAAGGGATACTTTCATAGTTAGTTTTTATTTAAACAGAAGAATATGGAAGCAAAAAAGGTGATACAGACATAGAAGTTATAGGGATGAAGATGTGGAACTCTTTTCTCAGAATACATAACCCATTTTCTTTGAATCAAAATACCCAGTGAAATTTGATCAAGACCATGTGATAAGAATAGGTGTGCACACAATTTTTAATCTGAAGAAGGAAGGGATCAAGAGAAAAAAATAAAGATGTGAATCTCTTCTTCTAGTGTTAATTTCCTAAAATAAAATTCATATTCCATGGTAGTGACCCCCGGGGGTGGTCACTATTATATATTATTCACTTGAAAAGGGGTTTCAACTGGATGAGATCTATCAGTCTATAACTAGGAGTTATTCTCATTTCATGAATCCATGACCATGATTCTATACTCATAATGGATATCATAGTGATTAATATTTTTAATGGATATGAGACTAAAACATTTCCAAATGGGGTTGAAATGAGGCTACTATACATGGATCATATCCAGGTTTAGAAGTGGAGAATAACTTGAGCCTACTACAAGAGAAAGAGAGTAAACCATCTCCTTATAGTCAGTAAATACACTGTAAACCTCAATCTTTTGAGGTATTGATATAAACAATAAAAATTTTGTAAAATGGTTTGGAATTTCCTCTTGTGATCTAATTTTTGTTTCCCAATGGTCCCCATCATTTAATTTATATGGGAACCCCCCAGATGTATGAGTACCCTCTTGATGACCTTCACAATAAAGGTATGAGGTCCCCTTGGGATTGGAGTAGTCTCCCATCATATATCCATAGAGATTTTTCAAAGTCATGAAAAATGTTTTCATTGAGTTGGAGGTTGATATAATAGTACAAGACTATGCATAGTGGAATTCCAGTAGACGCATTCATTTGATCAAGCCCCCCTAAAACCATGATTTCCACAAATCTCCCTAGTTTTACAACTAGAGAGTCAACATTGATGAAATTACCTAACAAATCCCTGGATATTGAAATGGTTATAGGAAGACATTCCCTATTGTATGATCAAGATAAACCACCATCAACCCAATTTTAAGTATTTCACCTAACACCCAATGGACAATAGGAAACATAGAGGTGAGCTGTTTCTGATAAAAAATTATTGAAGGATCCTGGGGTTCATGGTAGTTTATTTGTGTACTAATTAGAGTTGTTTTGGTGAAACATAAAAATAATTTGGTAGCACCAGTTCATCATAGATCACTATACAAGTCTAATACTCCATTCTAGTACTCCATGAATTCTTGAAGTACCATCTTGGAGTTGTGTATAAAATCATACAATGTAGACATAGGCCTCAATCATATCTCACCCACGGTAAGGCAATATGCCATCAAGATTGGTCCATCATAGATTATGATGGAAGATCATGGAAAATATCATTGACATGATGTGTTCATCACTATTAGATTAGAGTACTGAAGAAACCAAGTACCGTAATACTACACTGACCAGTTAATGTAACCAAACAATATAATGACTTTTTAGGAACACAAATCTTAGAGACCACTTGTCGATGAAGGCCTTGGTAATCATGCTATTATACTGGAATGCATTCTATCATTCATCAATACTCTAATAAAATATTAATCATGGTTACCAAACCATCTAGTAGTCACTCAATCTTGGGTGGAACCCCCACCCAAATTATGAAGAATATAAATATATGATCATTCTGTCAAATCATCTTGTGTGAAGAATAGCGAGATGGATGAATGTATTGGGTTTTTAGGGAATCTATTGTTGAAAGTTATTCAAAGTCAGAACATTATTTCATTAACAAGCTTAAAATATAACCTATCTTATATGTATTCATTTATAAAGGGTGGGTCACCAGAAGTCAGAAATGACAAGGAAACAATCTTGCTTCCTCTCCTTTGAGTCAGTTGATCTTCTATTCCCCTCTATGATTGAGGACTATCTATCTGAATTAGAACTAAATTGTAACAAAACTCTACTAATAAAAATCAAGAAAACTTTAAAGTATCACCAAACCTTCCAAATTTGCCTTCTACTATCAAATAATTCCAAGATAGCATTGATCTTAATGCCAGAAAGAGTGATAGAGAGTTGAGGTTCATAATGTAAGTTTGACAAAAAATACTATAATCAAATGGATAAGGTAAAATATATTATATAAGGTCTATTTATTTATTGGAGAGTAAATGAAGCTCAACTAATCCTTTATCCTAATAAAAAAATCACTAGCTTACTCAAGCTCAGGGCCTTTTAAACTAACCCTCAATTATTCATTTGGACCAGAATATTTAGAGGCTTTCTCCAATAGGGTCAGTCGAATTTTTGTCAAAAACCACAAACATGGTTACTGAGTAATTAGAGAGAAAGAAAAAAGGGTTGATACCTGAATTGAGAATGAATATTCTTACCCACGGTAGACTCGATCATGTAGAAGAGGATAGATGGAAACATAGCGGTGGGGTTTAGAACCCCCAAAAAAACCTTTTCGAAGTGATTCCCTTTATTGCATATGTAAAGAATGAAGATCCAACCTAATAATTTTTCTATGTGTAGAAACATGAACCAAAACCAGTGGGTGGAATAAAAAGCCCCTAAATAAGACCATAAATGATTGATAATTGGTTTTTCGATCACACCACTTCGAGATCTTCCAAAATCCCCCACCAAGTGCAATCAACATTAGAATTTAATGATAGTACCAAATACTATATTTACCTGGATGGATGTGAAGTTGTGATGCTAGGGGTTGGCCCTGATCGATGTAAATGACTAGGGAGGCATGTTTTACCTTCGTCATAGCCCCATTTTTGTGGTTAAATAAATGTGATATGTTTCAATATAACCTTCATCCCTGCATGTGGATATGAAATTTTTTCCTTACACTGATGTGACAAACATCACATCAGAGTGTTTCCACTGTTGATGAAAAATAGAAATAGATACTGATAATGAGAAATCCTAAGAGGTTTAATAATTGTAACTTTAATTGACACAATAAATATTCTTTATATAGTTACAGTTTGTTAGAAATAAATACAACTATGAAGGAATATAAGAAGAAAGAAATTAATTGATTGGGAAAAGTCTACTATATAGTAAGAAAGGAATATGAAAACATGAATGAAAATTATAGAAGAGAACTTATAGAGATATTTTATATCTTTTGTTATAAGATGAGTGAATGTTATAATCAATTGAATGAAAGTAAAAGACCATTGAAACCTTATTTTCTGGTCTACTTTGATTTATTGGAATAGTAGACTACCCCTCTTGACCTAGTTAAGATTCGAATAGGATTTGGTAATCACCTAAATGAACCATTTTTCTTCTTCATGACTCACCATTACTAAGTATGACTTTTCCTTATATGATAATTGAAATAGAACATATTTTCTTATGCTTTATTTCATTTTCAACCTTAGTATTAAAAAGTTATGGGACTTCTAGAAACATTATTTTTGGATATATCTTATACTCATACTACTCAAGGACCTATATGAGAGATTAAATGATACTGATAAATCACTCATATGAGTAGTGTCACCATTTTGAATTTGACCTTTATCTTTCTCCTTCTGAGAACATAACACAACACGTGTTAGGTGCACATATTTCTCTCTTTTCCATTTATTTATTTATTTTACTTATATAATTATTTATTTATAATACATGGTATGCTCAATGAGATGAATCACTTTGAGATTCATTGTTTTGAAATTCCACACCGAAGGAGTCATGGTTCCTATTCAACATGAAACTCATAGGGGACAATTAAATTCCTTGAGAAATGAACTAATTCTATTCCACTAACCACTATAATTGTTTGATTTCAATTTAAGTGGAGTATATCATGACATATTTTAAAGGAAAACTTCCAACTATTCTTAAAACGGGGACCATCTCAAATCAAATATAATTATAGTGGCTTTGCTTTCCCCCTAATCCCATGGGTCATTAGGGTATGAATAAAGAAAAGAGAGGTCTTCTATGGCGATCTTCTCAGTTATTAATTGCACATATATGGTGGTTTTGGTTCAATAACCCATTGAGACCAGCCAAAGGGTATGAATTTGAAGGGATATATGTGGTAATGTGGTGAACTATTTTATGGATGAGACTGACTTGTTTTTACCTTGGTAAGGTCTGGAAATTTCCATTTTAAAGGGAATTAAGATGGGAACCAAATAGATATGATTCCAAGATAACTTCAATAAATTTAAAATATGGACTTCCACTCAATCTACATGTCCCAAAAACCAATAGAGTATAATTATTCTGTACATATAACCTTTCATTGTGAATTTATTTGCATTCCTTCGATCCCAAGGAAGATCTAGGTTCAAATTACCATAGTAGACCCCCCCACTCGTGAATGGATATGGCCTTATTCCACCCACCATAGGATTCAAATATAGAGGTCATGACTGGATTATCAATCCACTCTTTTTGGAATATGTGATCACCAATAATGTAGTGATTATATAAAAACCACCTCTATCACCACATAATCCCCCAAGATGCACCTCTAATTCTGTAGGTGTGAAAGAATCCTAGTGGAATCCTAATTCCCATTGTTTTATGAATGTCATGGGGTCGATATGTTCTTCCCAGACCCATTGGTTATTGAGTGACTGTACAGGGTTGTCTCAATTGAGGAGTTTCATATTTTATTTACTAACACATTCTAATTAACCTAAACTATTTATTTTTGTTGTTTTTTATTAATTCTATGAGTGAAATTAAATTTTAATGAAATAAGTGAGTGAAAAAATTAAATTAACATTTAATGGAAAAAAAATTAATAAATAAATAACATGGAATTTATTATATGGTTTTTGGGTTTCATAATTTTCCTACACTACTACAAAATACACATTTAACAGTGCTAGATTCATCCTTTATCAGTGCTAGAAAAGTGTTAATAACCTTAGTGTAGTTAAAATTACATTGCTTTTATCAGTGCTAAAAACCACTAATAAAGGGTATATTTATCTATGGAAAAATTGCAGATAAATCATACGTTTATCAGCACTTTTAAAATCATTGATAAAAGACACCATTTATCAGTGCTTTTGTTTAGCACTGATAAATATTACCTTTATCAATGCAGATAAATGACATATTTTTTCAGGGATTTTATATGCACTGGTAAAAGTATGATTTCTCAACACTTTTTAATGCACTGATATATATAGAGGCGCTTGGTGGTGGGTGACGGCCCACCTATACCTTGTAACCCCTTGGGCCTAAAAACCCAGTGTACTTTTTGCCCATGGGGCATGGGTGAGTTGGTTCAAGGTGGTGGCGTCCTGTCGTCGAGGTTCCGGGTTCGAGTCCTCGCAAAGGCAACGCGCACTATACGCCAGCGAATTTACTCGTGGGCCCCTCTACCCCGTGTGGAACTGGCCTGAAAGCCTGGGTGCCGTTACACCTGGGCCTGTGGTTGGGGGAGTACATAGAGGCGCTTGGTGGTGGGTGACGGCCCACCTATACCTTGTAACCCCTTGGGCCTAAAAACCCAGTGTACTTTTTTTTTGCCCATGGGGCATGGGTGAGTTGGTTCAAGGCGGTGGCGTCCTGTCGTCGAGGTTCCGGGTTCGAGTCCTCGCAAAGGCAACGCGCACTATACGCCAGCGAATTTACTCGTGGGCCCCTCTACCCCGTGTGGAACTGGCCTGAAAGCCTGGGTGCCGTTACACCTGGGCCTGTGGTTGGGGGAGTACATAGAGGCGCTTGGTGGTGGGTGACGGCCCACCTATACCTTGTAACCCCTTGGGCCTAAAAACCCAGTGTACTTTTTTGCCCCCGTGGGCGTGGTGGAGTGGTCGAAGGCTCCGTTTCCCATTGGGAAGGTCGGGGGTTCGAACCCTGTCAGGGGGTATGCTATAAAAAGCATGTTCACCACACGCGGTGCACGTATTGCATGCCGGTTACCCAAGCGTTTACGCGGCGCCGGCCCCCGTGGGGAACTGGGCTTCACCCCTTGGGTGGGCCTGGGGAAGGTAGGGGATTCTCGGGCCACTGCATGCCTGACCGCGTACCCACTCGGGGGCTGGGCCATCACCCGCTTTGTTTCCCGACCCCTACCTTTTGATAAAAAAAGGAAAAAAATATATAGAATTTATTTGTTCCAGTATAAGAACTAACAAAGGAAAGATTTATCAATGCATTTTTTAGCACTGATAAAGGTGAAAACTGCAGTGTGATATAGAATCACACTGTATCACCAGAAATAGGTGCAATGTGCTATAACAACACACTACATCAACCAAAAAAACAATAAAGATTACCAAAATAAGATACAAATAAATAAATTAAATGAAATAAAATTTCTAAAAAAATAATGTAAAAAACACTATTATTGAGTATTTCAGTTGTTTTTTTGATTAAAATTAATGCGAGTTTTGAATAAAAAAGATACACTTTGAGACATAGTGGTCACATCATGTATCAGATTAAGGTGTGGGTGAATTCTACACATCCCAAATGACTCATGGGTCATTTTACTAAAGGATCAAATCAATTGGAATGAGTTTTCTTAGTTTTTAGTATGTAAGTTGTTTTTTATTAAAATTAATGTCAGTTTTGAATAAAAGGACACATTTGGAGTCATACTGGTCACACCGTTCATCAGATTGAGGTTCAGATGATCCCTCTATGTCACAAATGATATATGGATTATTTTACTAAAGAAAAAAACAATCAGAATGTTTTTTCTCAGTATTGATTACTTTAGTTGTTTTTTTACTAAAATTAATGTCAATTTTGAATAAAAAAGACGTACTTGGAGTCATACTCATGAAACCATGAATCAGATTGAAACACATCAAAATTCAACAAGTCCCAATTTACTCATAGATCATTTTTCTAAAGTATCAAAACAATCATAATTCATTACCATGGTTTTGAGTATGTCAGTGGTTTTTTTGATTAACATTAATTTCACTTTTGAATACAAAAGGCATAGTTGGAGTCATACTGGTCACACCATGCATAAGATAGAGGGGAGACTGATCCCTACATGTCACAAATGACATATAGATCATTTTCCAAATGTACCAGAACAATATGAATGCATTTTCTTAGTTTTCAGTATGTCAGTTGTTTTTTACTAAAATAAATATCAAATTTGAATAAAAAAATATGTACTTAGAGTCACACTATTCATCAGATTAAGGTATAACTGAATTACACATGTCCCAAATGACTTGTGGAACATTTTCCTAAAGTATAATGAAAATTGGAATGTTTTTTCTCAGTTTTGAGTATGTCAGAAGTATTTTTTTATTAAAATTATTATTAGTTTTGAATAAAAAGATTTACATGGAGTAATAAATGTCACATCATTTTTCGGGATGATGTTCGGATGATCCCTACAGGTCAAAAATGACTTCTGTATCATTTTACTAATGTTCCAAAACAATTTGAATTATTTTTCTGAGGTTTGAGTATGTAAGTTGTTTTTTTACTAAACTTTTGAATAATAAAGATGCACTTTGAGTCATACCAGTCAAACTGTGCATCATATTGAGGTTCACCTAATCCTTATATGTCAAAATTGACATATGGAACATTTTCCTAAAGCTCAAAAACAATATGAATGTGTTTTCTCAGTTTCGAGTGTGCCACATGTGTTTTTTACTAAAATTTCATTTTTAAATGGAATGATGAAAAATGTTTCTTTTCTTAAGTGAATATTGTTGTTGTCAATATTAATTTTTTTTCTCAAACATAATAATGGTATGATCCTAATTTTACACCATTTATGAATAATTTTATTTTTTTTCAATTTAGTGATTCTTAGTCTCCTTGGCCTATGTCTCCCACTCAATCTTCACCTATACCTCCTCCTCCACTTCATTCTCTGAATCCAACTGTGCCTCCGCCTCTGACTTTTCCTTCTCCTTTGTTTTGGCATTCACCCTACCTCTGCCTCCCCCTTTGTGTTTTCCCATAAATTTTATTGTTTGCAGGTCAGCGCTTCAAAACAAATTGATTTCTCCATTAATCATTTCCTTGTGAAAGAGATCATAAATAATATATAAGAATTCTGACACTTATTCTTCACACCCCAAATATCTTTTTAATTTAATAACTCATACTAGATCAAAAAAATATCATGTAATCACCTAAATTTGTTATCAGTATATATTATGACAAAAAGTTTGCTACCCACTCCTTTCTAAACAAAATGATTTCTTCTTTTGAGTATTAATTTTGTCAGAAATCTTGATAGTACAAAGAAAATATAAACAAACTAATGAGTATGAGATATATTTAATGAAATTTTAATTAACTTTTGAAATTTCATATTGGGGATTCTAGTCTTTTCTTGTTGTATGATTTCTCTCATAAATTTGCAAACATAATATCCACAATCAATTGCGTTATCTCATTTCAGACACTATAGAAACATTGACAAAAATAATTTTTTTGAAATGTTTTGATATTTAAATAATTGTATATATATATATATTATTTGTTTCCATTTTTATCAATCCATAGGATTTATCTTATCAGAAACCGACCTCATTCCATGATTTTTCCTATATTTAGCAACCACCAAATCATAAAACATTTCTTATTAAAAAAAAATAAATATATAATTCAAAGTTCATCAATTAAATATTGATTATAGTGTATTACTTATTCACAAGACAAATCATGTGCGGTTGTTTTGAAATCCATGCATTGAGTTGAAAAATTATATATTTAGGGCGTCTTTGTTGACTGCTATCAGCATCGATTGCTTCCTAGAAAAACCAAAAAAATTAAGTAATGAAGAAATTAAAAATATAATTACTGTGATTATATTATAGAGTCTTACCATTGAATTTTAGGCATAAAAAAGTCTGTTGTTTGATGATTTTTTATTAAACACTTTGAGTAAATCATCTTTTTTCTTCTCTATTTTCTTATTTTCCAAATGAATTTTTATCGTAGAAATGTTACATGGATTAATGAATCCAAATCGTACTTCACACGATCTTCCATTTATATAGTTGTAATATAAACACTTGTAAAAAATATTAATAGTTATTAACTTTAATAAAAAAAATTATCTCACTGTTTTCACAGACGTATTATGAAAATATACCTTTTGTATGTATTCAAAATTGATATGCCCATCCATTCATTCTTGAGAATCTCATTTAGAGACTCAGAACAAATTCTATCTCTAATGGAAGCTCCAAATATTTCTTCTTAATATTGAATGTAATACATATATTTATCTTTAATTTTGGTCTATATATGATGTATTAATTTTAATAAATTCTTCTTTGGAATTGGCGAAGAGAAGGTACTCTCAGAATGTCATTTTTTTCTAGGTCGATTCACTATATTTTCTTGATTTGACTATTCATGTCTCCACCACTTTATCCATCTGTTAAATCTTAACTCACTTCAGACATTTTATCATCTACTGTTATATGCTTTTCATATTATTTTTTTAAATACGTACCTCATGTATCTTTATAATATTATATGACCATGCTATGAATGTTTCAATAGAAGCTTTGATCATCGTAATATCTGGATCATGAAGTGGAACATGCAACTCAGCAGTCGGATCATAAGATACCTCAATCCCCACTCTCCTATGAATTTTGGGAGGGGTTTATTAAGTCTCTGGTCTGCCGGGATATTATACAATATACCCCTCACAACACAACGGTATGTGGGAGTTGGTAGAAAAAAATATAATACAATCACACACTGTATAATTTTAGTAATATAAAGTTATTGAAAGTTCATTGATTCACATTTAGGAGGAAGTGTAATGAATAATTTGATTACCTCGAATAAGGTTTGGGGGGAATGAATATCCTCAAAGATGGTAAGATCATTTGGATCTTGTTGGGATCTTTTGCACACCACTAGTTCCCTTCGATCTTTAATAATACATTGGTCTTCCAAACTAGACCATAAAATAATATCTTGAAGTGACTCTATTTATGTTTGGATTAATCTCATCGTATTATATATATCTTCATGTGGTTTTATATTCTTTAAATATGTTTGATGAGAGACTATAAAACCTAATTCTCTAATGTGACCATATTGTTCAAGCCACTTCAAAGCTACAGAAAGTCATTATTCCTCTGGTACGGATGTTGTCGATTCTTGTGTCTCAACCATATAAAAAATATGAACATATTTATTTAATGTAATATTGTTATAAATCATAACTAATTAAAATTATTTAGTACTTACACATGCTTCCCGTACTGTATTTTTTTTCATCAACTAATATACCATCCTTATTTACACGAGCCTCTTTCCATAGCACATGAAGAGGGATGAAAGTGGATTCATATTTGGATTAATCAATCTTCATATAAACAATGGAACATATTTTGTTTAATACCACACAATTAAACTTCTATTATTTATTTAAAATACATACTAATTTATTTCCTAATGAAGCGTACGTCATCCTTTGTGATAGGGGTACACTGGTTTTGATGCACGTTCTTTATTTTCAGTAATCATTTTTTGTTTCATAAACTAACAATTTTTAATCAAGTTAGATAAAATAAATAATGTAAAATAATATATTATCAATAAAAATTAACCATAAATGTTTTCTAATTACGAAGATCACTAAATTTAGTCCATGTTTCCTTCTTTATAATGTGTGCATAAAAAAGTGGCAGGTGAGGCTTTATTTTCCCCTCAGTATCCCTAAGATGTAACTTTTTCAGAGTAGTCCAAAAGCCTCAATGAGATTTTCCAGTGGCCATTAGGACAAATTTATTTCAGTAATCTTCTAAAAAAATGTATTATGAAGGGAATAATGAAAACAGAATAAATTTTTCATAATATAATTTTTCTGTAAAATAGAGAATGTATATTGTAACATTACCATTATATATTTCAAAATGATTTCTTATGTTACAGGTCAGATGTCTCCCCATGATTCAATATCAATCGACACATTCATACTTGTTATGACCCCAAGATAAATAATGAACATTGACTTTTTAAGGTTAATAAGTTGTCCATGTTGATTCTGACCAACCTCAAATTTAATACCATGAATTTTTGCCTTGATAATTTTATTCAAAACTGTGATGTTGAGTTATTTTCTTTTTTGGTTTTTTTCATCAAGATTTTGTTGATCCCCTAATAATTCCAACTGTCTATTCTTGTTTGGGATTTGAAACAACATCATGTTTAGATTCCATTGTCTACATGAGTAGTCAAATCGTCAATCTTTCTTGAATAACAACAATGTAATACAATCCTTGCATAAAAGTAGAAAATTTCATGCATCTTGTCTAAAATATTGAACAAAGATATAATAATTTGATACGATAGTACAACTAAACTTCATTAACTTTATTTAATCCATCCTCAGATGATTTATTGCCTTCCATTTCTTGATGATGGGAGGAAGACTAGATTTAAAGAGGGAGTCCAACCCATCATCAAGCGATGTATGACAATCAAGCATCTAAAGATTAAGGTTTCCTAGAAACCTAACCTAATGGAATCACTCAAAAAGTCCATTCAATTGATATATAATAGCCATATTTTATGGATGAAAAAATAAATCCTTCATATCATAATATATGATATTGACATAATACAATATGACATTTATTTATTCAAAAAAATAATAGATTAATACATTGAGTCCTTGAAGAACAATCCAATGATACCACTTATGAGTTTTAGGGTATCATCCTATGATCATTAGAGAGATTAAAAAACCTAAAAGGGCTGATTTATCTCAAGGATAAATGTGAATGGAGACAAAGAGAAAAACACCTTTGGAATAATTGTAATATAGTATCAGTGGAATACAAATTTAAACTTCAATGGAATATGTTTGATTTACAACATTGATGTAGCAAACCCAGTTTTCTATCCTTTGAGTAGACTACACTATCCTCAATCATAGAAATATTCTGGAGGACCCTCGATCACCGAAAGAGTTCAATAACCTTAACCTAGTGATTAATAATCATCAATAAAGAAGATATGTTTGTGTATGGAATGTAACAAAAAGTTATGTCACGAACCATCCCTTGGGGCCCATGTCATGACATACCTCAAGCCTGTATCCTGAAGTCTAGGGGTTGGAAACTAGTGTCGAAGGCGTCAACTTGCAAGTGGGAGGAATTTTCCTGGATACCTATACACACATGAAATCACAAAAAACCACAAATCTGAATGGTGAACACTAATTAATTGAAAACCAGAGTACGACATCAAGTAAATCCCAGAGTGGTGTCACCGGGCCAGTATACAAGCGCAAAGAAAGAACTGAAAATAGAAAGGTATAAAGGGAGCACTGGCGACTGTCTGCAGAAGATCCCACCTGATTGCTAGAGTATTGAATCTACAGGAAACTGAAGTATTATGTCTTGTCTACCTGGTCATACTGGACCCCTCCTAGTCCTAGGCCACCAAGTCCACCGTCGTAACGTTTGTTGTTTCTGTCTTCCTGAGCATCCCAATTGAAACATCGAATGTCTGTACCAAACACAACATGTGCAGGTCAAGCTCGTGTAGGAGTGAGTAACTCATTACTCTGTAGGTGAACTCAAGACCCTCAATGGTCTATTGAATTCCACAAAGGAAAAATAACACAAACAACCACAAAGTAAACCAAAAATATTATGCATAGTTAGATCTACTCAGGTATATGACATTACAGATACTTAGCTCATCCAGATATACTCATCTTAGCCCCAAATAAACATAAGACCCTAACCTCAATCCATTTACAGGATTTCCAAAGAAGTTTCAAAGCATAAATCAAGGATCAGAAGTACATGCTTCAGGAACTGGACATCCCTGATGGCTCTAGTCTGAGATATGTACGCCATCAGGTACAACTCAACCATTCCAAATGAAACATCCGAAGGGACATGCTCCATCAAGAAATTTCTACTAGAATAGTCTCTAGTGCCCATCACTAGAGGTCTTGTAGTCAAAATCATTCGCCTGAGGTAAGACCATGGGAAACCAAGTGAAGAGTCCCACTCCTAGAAACTACGTTCTGTTGGGGGAGCACTACTCCAGCCTAACCCATGATATCTCCATCACCAAAGTAAGAAGTGGCCCACACCTCAGTCTATCGAGGGAGTACTAACTTCTACCATGGGTATTGATTACATCAAGAAGAGGGGCCACTCCTCGTAATTGTTCCCTATAGTCGAGGGATCTCCAACACCCCTGAAGGACCCACTTCCCGTCACTACATTAGATAGAGGATTACTACTCCATAATGGAGGACTCGCACCCTACCCAGTAGGGGAGTAAAACTATGGTATTTTGTTCATTGTGGGGGACCTGAGCCCTAGTACGTGAGGGGAGTGCCGACCCTAGGCTAGAGGACCTGCACCCTGGCTTGAAAGGGGAGTACCAACTCTACAGTATCACTCCATAAGGAGGACCCATACCCTAGGTTGACAGGGGAGTACCTACTCCAAACATGGAGGACCTGCACCCTACACGATAGGGGAGTAACTGACTCTATGTGAGTTAACTATGGAGGACCCGCACCCTAGTATAATAGTGGAGTACCGAATCGAAAGATATAAACCCATCTCAGAGGAAAACAAACCCGTAATAATGAAGTGGGGAGTTTCGTCACTACTGGAGTAGAGGAGTAAAGAATACCCATGCCTTGAGTCATCAAGGGAGTACCCATCCTAACTCTCACTACAAGAAACACGCTGGTTCTGCTCTTCGAGTTATCGATCATAACCCAATCACCATGAAGTTCCATAAGGAATTAACCCGATGATCCGTCATGCCATAAGGGTTCCAACGCAATAGACGACGTGTTTACCGGACACCTAGTCTAAAAGTTATAGGCATTTTAATACCGAGGGCCCGGTTGGATTCAGGTACAATCTAACCTATAAAAACTCCTAATTTCTCCAAAATTCATTTGGCATATCTCAAAAGGACCCAAGTTTCCTAAGGATCCCAATTCTGCAAACGAATCTTCAATCAGATGTACGGTTTGCAAGATACAGACATTTTAGTAATCTGTGGGCCGATTACGACAGGGCCCGGTCTGACCCGGATAGACCAAACCGACCAACCTGGCCCGGGGGTTCACATACCCCAGTTCATTAAGAAAAACTCGATCCAACCTTATGTGGGTTGAGGTTGTTCTGGTCCGACATGGCTAGTGGGCCAGGCCCAATAGGCATCGCTGGACCCGGCTCGGTTGGTCGAGGGTCCAGCCTACCGAGTTGCCCAGGAACCCTGTATTGTCAGGCCCAACCCGAAGATGGTGTGATTTCAGCTTGCTAGCATGGGTCCGGACCACTGGGTGTGGGTCTGGCCCACTGGTCTCAGGTCCGGATCGCTCAACAGTGGGTCCGGCCCGGCTTGGTGAGCTACGGGTCCGACCCCCAATTCGGTCGCGGCCTTTCCTCTGGCGCACCGTCGTAGCGCGCTGGATCCCACCCGCAGCTACCGATGTGGGCCACTGTCGGTGCCTGCACACAGATGGATTTTTACACAGACCACCTAATCCGAACCATTGGTCCGTTCTTCATGTCACTTTCACCTACGTTATCCGGGGATCGTTCTCTCCACCGTGACGGTCTCAAAACCGCCTTGTCGTCGATTCAAAAGTTTGGTCAGGAAGAACACCCATGGAGGACAGGCTCAACCCATGTTCATGATGGCCCGAGCCCTCCGTGTTAGAAGTTTACAAAACAAGGGAGGTATGAGGATTTTAATTTGAACAACAAAGATAATTAAATCCCGGATAAAGAAACCCCAAAAAAGTCACCCTCTCACAAGAAAGCACAGTCCGAAGATTAACCTATTCATGGGTTAATCCACATTCGTCAGTTTGAAATAGGATTGGGGAAGCCTTAAAATCGAACAACCCCTACCTCTTGAAGTTCGTTGCTGCATGTTCATCCTCGAGGGGTTAAGACATCTGTGTCGCTTCTCGGTTCCAATTTTCAAAAGGAATCGAATAAGGATAAGGATGGTAATTATGAGATGCTACATTCTCCATAACTTTAGAATTTTTATCCCCGAAAAGCCAAGGCCCAAACTCACAAGAAGAAACTGGGTCCAACAAAGGTTCATGCACTGCTTTCAAGCACACACCATAAGGGAATACTGAGATTAACTACTCTTAGGTTCTGATCTTTTCTAGTTCAACATCGTTCCTTAACAGGAACATGTTTCTTTAGCTGTGACAAGTGGAGAAAGCACTAAGCATCATAATACATCTGCAATCGTGGGGTCTAGCGGCCCATTCCCTAGAAGCTCCAATGGCCCCACCAAAAGTCGAAACAAGACACAACCACTCCCACTTGTGGAATCTCCACTGAGTATATATGACTAGGAACCATTCCACACTACGAAAACATCTTGTGATCTAACTACACCACCATAAAACGACTCAAGAAGGACTCTTTACGAGAGTCCAGACTATGCGGCCTGGGCTTCCCCCCTTTTTGAAAAGGAAAGCCCTTATCCACCATGCATATATACCGCACTGCTTTCCTAATATCGTCTTTATGGGTATGAATGGAAGTAGACCATACCCAAATTGATGTAGTAAGGTTTTGACACCACGACTAAGAGATCCCAACTACAACTCTCACCTCAAAGAGCTAGGTCACACTATTCATGGGTCTCCTCCATTAAGATTCTCTAAGCATGAGGGTTAATTATACGGTCCAAACGGAACTTAAATTTCTCAAAAAATACCCATGGAAAATGAATGTCAATCACCTGTGTCTATTTAGGAAGGAATCAAAAGAAAGGACACAAGTCTTACCTCAAACTTCTCCTCAAGTTTCTTATTCATGAGACACGACTACATGCAGCTGTCCTTGACCACATCCTCCAGCTCCCTGAGCCAAACAATGACCACCCCCTGCTGCTTGTCCAACTCCTCTACCCCACCTTCCAACTTGCAGAGATCCATGCTCCAACCACTGTCTATGCCAAATATTTTCTTCTGTCGGCTCCCTCTCAGTAGTATAGTGGGTTGGGAAATCTCTAGCGAGATTCCCCCAACCATTAAAATCATAAAAGTGCGTCTTCTATGACTGATATTCTCCTTGGTGCTACTACTATACCATAGACCCATGTGTCTGTGTCCGGGAATGGGTATGCATCCTATGGTTCGATCCCAACACCATTCTTCTACTAGCTCCTTTAGTCACCTCTACTTTGTGACCTTTGCCGTAGTTTACATCCAGATGCTCCTCTGACAGGATACTCTCAACCACTAGGGATCGTTCTAGTACCCCAACAGGCATCAGAATGTTGAGAGGTATCACCGATGACCTAATTTCATAGTGCAGTCCCTGGTTGAAGGTCCAGGCCCCGAAGTAAGGGTGCCACACCATATCTACAGATTAACGATAAAGATCTGTGAATTTCACTGAGTAATATGCTACCATCATGATCCCCTATTGCTGGTACAACAGCTTATGTATGCATACAGAGTGAAAAGTCAACGGAAAGAAATCCTCTCTGAAGAGGCGCTCAAAGTCTGTCCAAGTGAGGGTTTCCTCATCCTGAGTCTGAATCGTCAGACTCCACCATCTTCCTGCTGGGCCCAGAAGAAGGCTTGCATCCAGAACTGCTATTTGGTCGGGAGGTTTCCTCACTAGGTAGAAAACACACATAATAGCCTCAAGCCAATCTTCAGCTACCTAAGGATCTATCTCGCCATAGAATTTTGGAGGACTATGCCTATGGAACTCATGTAGGGAACTGAGCCTAAGAACATCCTCTGCCCAAACCACCGACATTAGATGATAACCATTGGGTCGTGATAGCTTTGGTGTACCACTCTGTGTGGACATCTTAATCACCGGTCCCTGAACGGAATCCTCGTCACTTGGAGGGCTTTCTACATGACCTCGTATCGAGATTCCGGTCGGTTGTCCACATGGAGGCATCCCGAGATAGATCAAGATGTACAATGGTTAGAAGGTTATATCTGGAGAGCCGACTCGAGGAGGAATATGGAAACAACAACCATCAATACTAGATGCATATTCTCTTCGGTTCCCTACAACCAGTGTTTCCATGTACCGAGTTGAGTAATCGGTGTCTAGAGTCCTGGTGTATGAATACATCGCCCCCCGCACCAACACTAGAGTCCTTGTACTGAAATCTGAACTCAAAAAAATTAACATTGTTTCTCACAAAAAAAAAATAGACCCTTGGTAATTGAGGTATAATCGACCACCTCTGATACCACTTTGTCACGAACCATCCCCCGGGGTCTCTGCCATGACATACCCCTAGCCCGCCTCCAGAAGGTTAGGGGATAGTAACTAGCGCCGAATGTGTCAACTTGGAAGTGGGAGGAATTTTCCTGGATATCTTTACACACATGAACTCATAAAAAAACCACAAAGCTAAAAGGTGAACACTAAGTAATTGAAAACTAGATCACAACAGAAATTAAAGAAATGACTGGTGTAACTGGGCCAGTATCCAAGCCCAACAAAAGAACTGAAAACAACATGGTACAAAGGGAGCACCAACGACTATTTGCGAAAGATCCCACCTAATCGCTGGAGTAGTGAAGCTACTAGAAGTCAAAGTAGTATGTCATGTCTGCCTGGTCCTACTGGACCCCTCCTAGTCCTAGGACACAAATTCCACCATCATAATGTTCGTCAGTCCTGTCTTCCTGATCCCCCCCCTATCAAAACATCAAATGTCTTCACCATACACAACATGTGTGGGTGGAGCTCATGCAGGGGTGAGTAACTCAGTACTCAGTAGGGGACCCTGAGACCCTCAATGATCTCTCAAAAATCCATAGATGAAAAATACCACTAACAACCACGAAGTAAACCCCAAAGATTATGCATAGTCAGCTCTACTTAGGTATAAGCCATTGCATATTCCTAGGACATCCAAGTTTACTCATATCATCTACAAAGAAACATAAGGCCCCATCCTCATTCCATTTATAGGATTTCCAAAGAAGGCTCAAAGCGTAACTCAAGGATCAATAGTACACTCTCCATGAACTGGCCTTCTTTGATGGCACCCTTTTGAGAGATGTACGCCATCAGGTACAACTCAAGCATTCCTAATGGAACGTCTAAAAGGACGTGATCCGTTGGGAAATTTCTGCTAGAACTCCCTCTAGTGCCCGAAACTAGAGGTCTCACAGTCACAATATTATGTCCAAGGCAAGAACAAGGGAATCCAAGTGAAGAGGCCCACTCAATGACACTACGTTCAGTTGGGGGAGCACTGCTCTAGTCCAACCCATGATATCTTAGTCACCCTAGTAAGAAGTGGACCACACCTCTATCTGTTGAGGGAGTATAAAATTCAACCATGGGTATCAATTAAATAAAGTATAAGGGCCTGCTCCTTGTAACTGTGTCCTACAGTTGAGGGAGATCTAACTCCCCTAAAGGACCCACTTCCCATTGCTACTATAGATAAGAGAGTACTACTCCATATGTGAGGACCCGCACCCTACCCGGTAGGGGAGTACAACTATGGTATTTTGTTCACTATGGGGGTCCCACGCCCTATTATGTGAGGGGATTATCGACTCTAGGCCTGAGGAACCACACCCTATCATGACAGGGGAGTACCGACTCTATTGTAGCACTGCATAAGGAGGACCCGCACCCTGGGCTGACATGGGAGTATCTACTCCTAACATAGAGGACCTACACCCTACCCGGTAGGGGAGTACCTCACTCTATGTGAGTTAACTATGGAGGAACCACGCCCTAGTCTAATAGGGGAGTACCGACTCCAAAGATAGAAAACCCATCTCAGATGAAATCAAACCCGTACTCATTATGTGGGGTGTCCCGTCTCTGCTGGAGTAGAGGAGTAAGGAATACCCACGCCTTGAGTCATCAAGGGAGTAGCCATCCTAACTCTCAATACAAAAAACCCTGTTTTGGCTCCTCAGGATATCATTTATATGTAAAATACCAAAAAGTTCTAAAATTATGTAACTTGATGATCCATCATGCGATAAGGGTTCCAACGCAACAGACAACACGTCAGCCAGACATTTGGTCTGAAAGTTATAGGCAATTTAGTGTCAAGGACCCGGTTGAATTTTGGTAAGATACAAACCTTACAAACTCCAACTTTTGTTGAATGACATGTGGAATTTCTCAAAATGACCGCCTCATCATGAGGGTCCCAACGCTGCAAACACCTTGTCAATCAGATGTATGGTTTGCAAGACACAGATATTTTAGTAACTAGGGGACCAGTTGCGATGGGCCCCTGTCCGACCCAGTGAGACTGACCCGACCAACCTAGCCCGGGGGTTCCATGTACCCCGGTTCATTAAGACGTACTTGACCCAACCTTGTGTGGGTCGAGGTTGGCCTGGTTCAGCCTAGCCAGTGGGGCAGGGCCAATAGGCCTCGCTGGACCCGACCCGGTTGGCCGAGGGTCTAACCCCATGAGTCGCCCGGTGACCCAGTCTTGTCAGGCACGACACAAAGAGGGAATGGTTTTTGCCTTTCGTTGTGGGGCCAGCCTACTGTGTGTTGGTCCATCTTGCTGGTACAGTCCGGACTGCTGGTCTCAGGTCCAGCCCGCTCGGCAACAGGTCCGACCCGCTGGGTGCTTCGCGCCCCACCCGGTCCGCTTCGCTGGACGCGACCGGGAGCCGCGTCTCTCCGCCATCATCACCCGGCTTGTCACCGCGGGGTGCCTTCTCCATTGCGGTCATGCGACCATGGCCCATCATGGAGGACGCAGCTTGTTACTGCATCTGTAGGTCTCTGAACCGATCGACCGACTGCGTGTGCCGCCTCCAGCCGCTGGCTATGCCGACAGATCCTCCTGCTGGGTTGCAGCCCGATTTGGCCACGACCTTTCCTTCGGTGCACCACCTCCCACCCACAGCCACTGCCGTGGGCCACCCCTGGCACTGACACATTGATAGATTCTCCAGCGGACCATCGGGTCCGCAAAAGTGGCCCATTCTTCGTCCCACTTGCGACTACATTATCCGGGGATCATCCTCTCCACCACGACGGTCTCAAAACTGCCTTACCGTCGATTCGAAATTTTTTCCACAATGAAAACCCATGGAGGTAATTAAATCCCCGATAAATAAACCCTATAAAAAGTCACTCTCCTTCAAGAACGCATGTTCTGTGGACTAACCTGTTCACGGGTTAATCTATGTTTGTCGTTTTGAAATAAGAATGGGGGAACATTAAAATCAAAGAACCCCTAGCTCTTGAATTTTTTAGCCGCACGTTCGTCCTCGAGGGGTTAAGACGTCGGTGTCGCTTCTTGGTTCTAATTTTCGAAATGCCTCAAAGTAGGAGAAGTTCCATCTGCATTCTTCGTTCCTTGATTGGGTGGAAGTCCATCAGAGGTTCTCTAGAGAATCCTCCAAATTTCTAATCCATATTTCCCCAACGCGTTGAACTATAAATAGGATCATGTCACAACATTCCCATTATGGTGTGACGCCGTATCGTTATGCTGTTTTATTTAAGAAACAACATCATTGTTACGTGCCATTAAAGCGTTTTTCCGATGTGAGATGACAAGAAATTGATGAGTCTCATTGATGCGCATCATCACTACCTTGTTGCTTTCCCGCAACGTCGCCGTCCTCCACACCAATGTGAGAAAGAAAAGAAAATAATTTATTTAAATAATTTTATTATTTTTCTGGAAAATTCCAAAAAACCATTTTCCGTATGGCCCTTGAAGGAAGAAGTTAAGTCATTCCTAAGCAAATCCTGACATTCTGAATTCAACGGTGCCCATAGATTTTCGATCCGAGCGATGGTTGAAATGATATAAAAAACCCTGATTGCATGTTTACTGAACGTACTTTAAAAAAAGTTCAAAAATTGTTAACAGTCACCCTCAACTCGCACCGATTAAGGTTAGGCTCCAGCTAAGGGGATTACGCCCTGAAGAGCTCAAAAGTAATCTCATATTTGCAATCCGAGTTACAGTTTATTAGTTAATGATTTTATAATAAAATAATTGTTATTTAATTATTTTATTTATAGCTAAAAACTAACTTCTATTGGCGGCCTGTGTCGGCCAATGATAGTACCTTCCTAAAGAAAGCATACTCTCACAAGTTAAATTTTGGTCTATGATTTGTAGTCTAAGTCTCTGTTTGTGAGTTATAAGAATTTGAAAAATAAAATAATTTTATTTAATTATTTTATTTATGGTCATGCCATTTTCGGGTTTTCTCATCGGAGTCCTGTGCCGACTAAACTTAAGTCGCACCTAGGGGAAACCCGCCATTTTGAATGCAATGGTACCCTTAGATTTCTGATCCGGGAACCATTTAAGAGTTATTACACTTTTTTAGGGAAACCGCTGATGCAAGCTATTTAATGCTTAAAAAAAGTTCGACGGATCATTCCGGGCACTCCGGGCCTCAAAATCACGTGCCGTCAGATTTCATGGTCCCAAAATAATTCCACATATAAAAAAATTACATGGAAATTTCTTGACGTTATAGGTTAATTTCAATAGGGGGATCGTATCTCTATTTTTTTCATTTTGGACATGGATAAAAAATTATCATTACTTATAGGACAAAAAGATACAAACCCTCAATAGTATATTTTAATAATTTTCTGTTCTCTCTATGGTTATTCACCATGTTAGATGGATTTTCAAATTATTTTTGATCCAATAAATTAATTATTTCTCTATTTTGATTAGTAAATATTTTATTAAATCACATCTCATAGTTTTCTTGATCAACTATCCTACCATGTATAACTCACTTACTGTTCGGAAATACACTCTTTATATGTTGTTGTGTATTTCTAAGTCAATTTTCACAATAATTTCTCAACTTTATCCAATCTAATAAATTTTTTTAAATTTTTTTGATCATACTTTCTCACTAAAGAAATTCTCAATCACTCTTTGTAAACCATGGTTAATGTTTAATAATAATCATTAAATAAAAAAAAGAACACTCTTAGAAAATTCATCACTAAAATAATTTTTGGAACGTGACAAATTAATTAAATATTTTTTTTGAATTCAAGGAAAAATTATTCATAAAAATCATAAATATAAATAACTCAGTTTTTAGGTTTTACAATTTACATGAATAACCAAAATCTACAAAACAAGTTTTAAGGATTTTTACACTTACCTTGGTCCCTATATATTCATCACCCATAAATGAGGGCCACAACTTGGTATCCACTAATCCTTAGAAACCCTCATAATTAAGCATTTAGAATCTATAATCTAGTATATAGGATGAATTAAATTTGAGAAACTACCTAGATTTTTGAACCCTATATTATTCAAATGAAGAGAAACCCAAGGGGGATGAGAGGTCTCCTTGTTAATGTCCAGAGAAGAGTAAACCTTCTATGTGTGTCTTTAGGGACAAATGTACTGGACAGTCAAATACACATGAAAGGAGAAAAAAATGAAATAAAACCACATTCATTGTATTTCAGTAGTGATAACAAGTGATGTAGGGTTATTCATGTTTAATAACAACAAAAAAAAATGCAAAAAACATAACCCAAAACATCAAAAAATGATATAGGAAGAGTAGAAAATATAATACATTAAATTATAGCCTTAATTAGTCTGAGTGAATGTAGAGGAGTCACAACGGAAGTAGAAAAGTTCTGTGAGATCTTGATAATGGTGAGTGATTGAGTCATGGTTAGGGTTTTTTAAATAGACTGAGGATACTTTTTACAGTGATTTCAAAAAATAACTAACATAGATCTATTTTATCAGTGATAAATTTATAAGTTCTAATAAATATGAATTTTATTATATTTTTTAGCTCTAATAAATATATAAATAGCAATACTTAATTTCGGTTGATAAAGATTGATATTTATCAGTGCTACAAAAGCACTATTAAAAGTTTCATAATTATAATTATTTAAATATAATTACCAAACATATTATAATTATTTAAATAAATTTTAATAATTTTATACTTAATTAAATATATATAATTATTTATTTATAATTATATAATTAATATAGTAAATTCACATTTATCCAATGGGGGTGGCCCAGTTGTTGGGTCGTTCGCTTGGTTCCTCGGAGTTGGGGGGTTCGATTCCTAGTGGTTTTGTTTCGGCATTGTAATTTTACCACCATTGACTTAATCCCCTCTTTTGTGCTGGGAGGTGTGGGGTGGGGTGGTTCTACGCAGTATCAACCGTGCGGTGAAGGGCAAGCTCGAGTCTCTTTAATCGGTTTACCAGGGTGGGCTACTGTATTGTAAGCTTAAGATGTGTAATGGGGGGTGTTTTGATTTCCATTAAAAAACTAGTGAATATAATTTTATTATTTATTACTAAATATTTATTTACAAATATTTATTTAACATTATTATATAAAATATAATATTTAATACATGCATTTTAAAAATGATTGAAGTTAAATAATTCAAAACGAGTACACTTTAAAAGTTTTGAAAAAATGGATAAGTTTTTTTCATTAAATATAATTGGTGAAAAAATATGGATATATATATTGAAGTGGATGAATAAATATTAAAATACTAAAGCATAATAAATAAATATATATAAATACACCATATAAAATGATCAAATTAAAAAACAAAATTAAAAATAAAAAACATTAAAATTGAATACCCTAACTGTATTAATAAAAATGAATAAATGAAATTAACTGATAAAATAAATAATATATATTAAAATTTTCATGTTATAATGAAATTATAAAATACACTAAAATTTAGATAAAGTACATAAATATTAGGTGTATGTGTTTTTATATATTATGTAGATATTTTTGTGTGTGCGTTTGTGAATAGAAATGCAGTAACACACACACACACATAGATATATATATATATATATATATATATATATAAGAAATAAATGAAACACACGATGTTTAAAATATGTTTAATTTAAAAATCAAACAATATTAAAAATAAATAAGACAATAATTTGTTTTTAACAAACATTTTATATATATTATACTTATTCATTTCATATATCTATATTTAATATGTACTATTTATTTATATTGATAATATATATGTTTATTAACATTATACATTTTTACCAATAAATATTTAATTAATGAATTGTTAGATATTTTTCTAAATTTACTCATTTTTTTATTTGTTTAATTTTTCATTTTATTGTAGTCCTTTATCGATGCTAAAAAAGCACCTATGAAGGGACAATTTTATCAGAACTAAAAATGCGCTGATGAAGGAAACCTTTTATTAGAGATATAAATGAAGCGTTGTTACAGTTTTCCATTATCATTACTAAAATAAAGTGATGATATAGGTTAAATTTATCAGTGCTAAAAAAGAGTTCATAAAAGGTGTATTTTATCAGTGGTTTTTAACAATAATAAAGAGATTCCTTTATCAGTGCTTTTTTTAGCACTGATAAAGATGAACACTATCGGTGAATTTTTCGAGCACTGATAAATACCAACACTGTTATAGGAATGTTTTTTTAGTAGTGTTGGTGGTGTTTGAATTTATTTAGATATCTTAATTATGAAATATCACTATAAAGATACAACTCATTAATTTAATGGTGTTAAATATCTAATTCCAATAAAAACATAATTCCACCTCCACCGATAATGAAGGCTGAGGACCAAAATCAATTGAAAACGTGACACCTTTTAGGATCAACTACATCGTATGCTGTTTCATCCACAAAATGACTCGTCTTCATCTCATGGAGAGATCATGTAATTATAAGAGAGGGAAATGTATTAAACAAAAGAATATATGTGATTTTGAGTTCAGTTTCATGGTGGACAATTTCCACACCTTTACACATCACCCTTGCTCACTAAAAACATGAATAAAACATTACAATTTTAAGTAAAAAATTCAATAAACACCACATACCTCCCCAAGGAAAAGCATCCGGTTAACCCTTAATTTTTGTGGGTATGAGGTCACAATGGTGGATAGAGAGAAGTTAAAAAGAAAAAATAAGTAAAAACATAAAATATAAATAGTGGAAGAATGAGAAAAAAATAAGAAATAAAATAAAATAAAATAAAATTAGAAGATGAATGAATGAGAAAATAGTAAGAAATTTAAAATAGGAAACATAAAATAATAAATAAAGAAATGGACATAGGAGAAAACAAATGAAAAAGAAGAAAAAGAAGTAGTAGAATAAGGGTGATGGGTCCGACACTTCTTGGATAAAAATGCATGAATTATATTTAAATAAATAAAAATAAATCTAAAATAAAAATGAAAAAATAAACAAGTGAAAACTAAATTCTAACAATAGAAACCTGGCAGCCTCCTCTTACGGTGGTTTTGACTTCATTGGTTAATGAAAATACCCACCCTTTATATCTAGAGAAGCATCTCAGCCCCCCATTCATGTCTTATCAAACAATATATTCGGATGTATCTCCCATATCCATGGGGACCTCCATTAAAAAAACACTCATGTGACTTGGGGTAAAAATAATGGAAACACCTGAAGATTATAGGTGTTTAAATATTTCAGCATATACTGGGTCTAGTAGGGAACAAACTTTCTCGTGATTGATTAAAATTAATGGAACAATGTGATGACTCCACATGACTCAGGGTGTGTGCAAACGGTGAAACAGTGGGTCCTCCATCATCTAGGATTCACAATAGCCAGAATAAAAATCAAAATGGCCTCCATGGTGATCCCTTGGGGTCTAGGTGGTGATTCATAGAGACCCTAATCTTTGATAGTAGACAAGATCTTATGCTCAAGCTTTCTAGGACATGAAAATGTTATTTTCCATTCATCCATAGTGATGGATGGTGAGAGCAACGTGGAAGTGGTTAGCTTTCAATGTATCACAAGGTGGTGATGAAATGAATTAGTGGGGTTAGTCACTAAAGTAAGTTGGATGATTTCATTCCACTTAACAGTTGAACATTTTTTTAGAGAATAATTCCTTCATTAGAGTTATGGTATGTAGAGGTGATTGTATATAAGAAAAGTCATGGGATATTAGCTCAATTTCGTACACCGAGGTGGGATCCTAGATACACATGCACATAGAGAAATGGGCCAGTCCACGCTGCCTAGCCCACATGGGCCTTTTCAAAAGCTATGATTATGGTACTCCATGGGATAACATGTCACATTCTACTGATTCCCCTGTGTATCCTCATACCCCTCTCGCCCATGTGGGCACTCATGGAGGTCTCATTTTCTATCCATCCCCTTCATGAGGTGGGCTATGTGGCTGTGGGTATCTGGTTGAGGGCCTGATCTACCTAACATTATTTTTTAGCAATCACATAAAAGAATTATAAAAAACATAGAACAATTAAAATCACTTAATAAAAATTTAAATAATAATATCTTCAGTCGTAATGATGTTTTAAATTCCAATCACCTCCTTTTTATCCACTTAAATCACATTCAATGATTCAATTAAAATTCTCCATAATTTAATAATAAAAGTAATATCATGGTTATACTAATTAAAAATCCATATTAAATGCTCATAATATGTTTGAAATTTTTATGAGACAATGATACTACCAAATACCCCCACACCTAATAAATTCTTATCCTTAAGTATAAAATATTCACCTAGAATTCTAGTGGTAACCAATGTCACCAATAGTTAAATTTCAAGTAATTAAATAAAGAAATTATCATTTCCAAATAAAATTTTCAAAAATACACAAAAAATATCAATTAAATTTATCTATTTTCAAATAAAAAACCAAGTCAAGTATTTTACTTTCTATCTTTTGAAATTGGTGGAACTTATTCTTTCGTTAATTTAAGATCCTTAATTAATTATTACTAAACATGCCAAATCTTGATCTTCCTGAATTTTGAATCTTTTCTCTCATCACTCACGATATAATTCAGGTATAGTTATACTCATATACTGATATTTTTTATTCCATAATATTGTAAATAAAATACTTTATCCACTTTGTAAAAGAAAAACACATATAAACTCTTGAGGGATTTCCAATCAAGGTTCTATTGACTCCATGTCTTAAGGATGATATGAATTAATGTTTACAAGTTAAGTCCCAAATGAGGAGTTTTATCATTTAAAGTATAAATTATGATATCCAATGTAAAAGATCAATGAAATTATCCCCTTAAAAGTGTTACAACATCCACACCCCAATATCAATTTAAAGGTTATGAAATATGAAAACATAATTAATGATGTGCACCATATTGATTTTTTATACTTTTATATATATATTTAAAATTATTTATACATTATATGTAATTTTTTGAAATTTATTATTTAAAATAAATCTCACACCCACCACCTAACAAAATATGATAAATATAATCACTCAAGTAATTTTGTTTTTCGGCTCCTCTATGTCACAACCCATTCCAATTTTTTTTTCATTTTTTCCACGAAGGGAAAAAACAATGTGTACTGAAGAAATAAAAAACCTTTTACAATACCCAAAGTAGCACCCCAAATTTTTTTCATTACAATTTATTTCATCCCTTCTATCATGAGTTTCCTCTCCCCCACAATTCAAATTTAAAATATCATGAAATTACTTAGATCAGGGTAGAAATGGATAAAATGGATTAAAATATGGATTATACCTAACAAGGTCATACATGTTATCTATGGGTTAAAAATGATTGATGTAAAGGTGGTATTAAGGATAAGGGATTAGAAAAGGACGGCTCAATCATTTTAATGTGTTTTTTTCATAATCATAGTATTGAAAAATTTCAATGAAATTTGTGGTGTCTGCAATGCCCCAAGACCACTCAAGAAATATTATCAAGAATAAATAGAAAGTATTTGATATTGAATTTATCTTGGTAATGGGATATATGAAATTGGAAAATCACTCATGGAAGTACTAATAATATCAAATAAATTAATATGAATTTAAGAAATTCAAATCAAGAAAAATGGTAGAGAAATTTCATTTACATGAATTAACTAATTCACTCAAAACATGAGTCCTCATTTTAATATACATGTTTCACTCAAATCATCCCATTCTTAATTTTACTCATTAAATCTCATTATAATTTAAATATAAAATAATTAATCATAGGGTTACTAAGAAATGCATTCCTACAAGATAAGTCATGTAAATATTAATTTAAGCATGGGAATGAAATTTTCATTTTCAAGATTAAACCATGTTGTTCAAAAAAACATGTAAGTATTAAAAAAGGTAAAAATTAAATTAAACTCCCTTTTCTCATGAGTATTTAGTCATCTTCCTCCACTATTTGGGGTTGCCCTATTTCATCATAGTCCCACAAATTAAATCAAATAATTAAGCATAATAATCATGTCATTAAAGCTAAGAAAGATAGAGGGAGTGGGGATACATGCTAAACTAGTCTAAATAATAAAATTTAAGTCCCGTAAATCATGTAGAAAGATAAATATTTGTATGATCACCCAATAAGCATCTACATTTTTATTTTCTCTAGGGGGAAGTACCAGATTTCATCCATAGTCTGATGGTGGGTGTATCTTCTTGGATTTGAACCCCCACATATGGACTTTCCCAACATTCAATTCTTCTTTGATGGTGAGGAATGTCCCATAGAAAGATTAAAACAAATCCAACACCTTTCAAATTATGTACATATTTAATATAGGGGTTAGGATGAAGTATGAATCATCATATTCCATGGTTTCAACTTGTGCAAACAAATATTTCTTATCCAGTACGTTTTCAATGTGGGATGCATGAATTAAATGATAAAATGGAAATTAAGAATCTATTTTTACTTAAATAAAATTTTAATATGAATTATAAATAAAAATTATCCCTTTTAAAGTAAGAATAATATATCTTGGTTTCCTTTGGACCAACCAATTAGATTTCCTCAAATTAATTTTCAATAAAATCAGGAAGTTCTATGTATTCATCAATAGATACATGTTCAGTTCTCTAATATTTCTCTTAGGAAAATAAAGGATTGAAAAAATATAAAAAATCAAAGAAGTTAGGAGTGATTCTCAAATCATATTGATTAAAAAAAGAAAATATTGTCTTTAAGAAAGGATTATGTCCATGAGTTGGTTCTATTTCAATAAATTATTCAGTGGAAAGTGCCTCAAGAAGTTGGATCTCAGTAGATGGTGGTAGGTATTTTGGATCCTCCGTCTTTTCCCCAAATTACACAAATTGGGTGGCTTCTTCTTCTTATATGGCTATAGATATATAAAAATTTACTCATTATTCTATATTGTAAGGGCATGGGAGATTATTTTGAACTCATAATCATTCTAGAATTTTTATATATCATATTGATATCCCACACGTATGTCAATAGGAAAGTCCTCCACATCATTAATTCTCTCTAGATCATCATGGTTATATTGGTTCTGATCCTTCTGATGGTCTAGCTATGTATACTACTAAATATTGTCCTTAAATTCTAGAATGTTTTCAGAGAAATTAGGGAAAAACATTGGCACTTCCTACATGGTCTCTTTAGGTCATTATAGAGGTTCTGGTTTATCCATTAATGAAAGAACATATTTAAAATTTATTTTGACTTTTTTCATCAGGTTTTCTATGCTTTTTCTGAGTTCTTACACCTGGGCTCTATCATAACTGTTTTTCTCCCTGTTTTTATTGCACCTATGAGTAGTCTACCCATTAATAATAATATGGTTTTGATTACAGAATGGAAAAATAATTTTTTATGGTTCTTTAAATAAATAAAAATCTATCCATGGAGTGTGAAGAATAAAAAAATAATAAAACTCATGATCAACTCCCTAGAACCGATGCCAGTTATGATACATGCTTGTCTCGAGGCATGGAAGAAAGAAATTTATATGTTTTTTCTAGTGAAAAATAGTTTCTTCACATGGTCATCTAACTTTAGGAGCTTTATAGTTTGTTTAAAAACTTAAATTAATTTTCCTAAAGTATTTATTTTTTATTAATTTTATGATAGAAATGAAATTTAAATGAAATAAGAGAGTGCAAAAAAACCAAATATCTTTTAATTAATTTTTTTACAAATAAATATATTGTCCTTTATTGTTTGTTTTGTGGGTTCATTTATTCAACTTGTTTTTGATAAAATTTATAATTATAGATTAATTATGAAATCTCACTCTTAGGATACTATTCTTTAATTTAGTGGTGTGAAATTGTTAATATCAAGACAAACTTAATTCCACCTCCTCCATAAATTATGATTGATGAAACCTCAATTTGTAATCTAACAGCTTCCAGGGCTTGACTCCATCATACATCATTTCATCCATTAAATTTATTCACTTCATCACAGGAAGAGGTTATGTTTATTCAATGGGAATTTTAAAAAAAATAGTGTAAGTGAGTTTTTGATTAGTGTCGTGGTGGAAAATAACCACACTCCGATACATCAGCCTCTATCAACAAAAATATGAATAATAAATTTTAATTTTAAGTGAATAATTTAGGGAATACTACATAACTCCCTATTTCCAAGCCTTAGGTTATCCCCTCATTATTGAGGGAAAGAGTTTATAATGGTGGATAGATAGATGTAAAGTATATAAAATAAATAAAAGAATAAAATAAAAATAGTTGAAGAATGAGAAGGAAAAAATAAAAGGAAGAAATAAAATAACTTATAACAAATGAATAATTTGGGTATAATGGTAAAATAATAAGAAATTTAAAATAATAAACATCAAATAAAAAATAAAAAATTGACTGATGAGAAATTAAAAGAAAAGGGAGAAGAAGAAAGAGGAAAAGTGAAACACTTCATGATTAAAAAGGCATGATTTCTACTTAAGTAATTAAAAATAAAACTACAATTATAAAGGAAAAAATATAGAATAGAAAACTAGAAGATAATAGTAGTATCTTGGTATCCTCCTCCTTTGGTGGTGTTGAATTCCTTGGGCAATGGACACGCCCTTCCTTTTTTAGGAAGAGAATTTCCTTGACCTCCACTTTGTATCATATATAATTATATATTTGGTAATGTCTCCCATATCCATGGGGATCTATCTTAAAAAAACACCCATGAGACCTAGGGTAAAAAAGAATATAAAAACCCAATGATTTTGGGTATTTAAATCATTCAACATGGACTAGGTCCAGTGGTTAAATGACTTACTTGTGCATAGCATGCAATAAAAGATCGACATGGAGACTCAACATGGCTTAGTGTGTATGGAAATAGTGAAACAGTAGATCATCCTTCATCCATGATTTATAGTTTCTATATGAAAACTCAAAATGACCTCCATCATAATCGTTTAGGGTCCACAAGGTGATCCATGGAGAACCTGGTATTTGGTATTTGACAAGAGCTCAAGCTCGTGATCATTGGATCATAGAAATGGTGTTTTCCATTTAGTTTTAGAAATGAATAGGGAGAGAAAATATGTAGAGGGTATCTTTGAAGGTGGAAGTATGCTTTGAAGGTGGAAGTATGCTTTGAAGAAATTAATGAGTGGGGAAAGTCATTGGAATAAAAGATATGGTGTCATTTCAAATAAATGATAAATATTTATCTCATGTGGTTTCCCCACATTAGTGTTTCAATATGTAGAAGTGATTTTATAAAAAAAAAAATGGAATCTCAGCTCAATTTCCTTCCCTAAGGATAGCTCCTGGATACACATGTTCACATAAAAAAGGGCCAGGTTTCACCGCCTAGCTGACATGAGGATTTCCCCACTTATGAACATGGTATTCCAAGGGCTCACATGCTGCATAGTCTTGGTGACCCCCTGAAAAATCATAGCCTGCCTACCCATATAGGCTCTCCTTGAAGACTTCTTGGATGGACGAACCCTTCATGGGGTGGGCTATGTAGTTGTTGTATCTCTTTGATAGACCACTCATCCTGACATTATTTTGTTAGGGAACACATGAAATTATTATAAACAACTTACTGAAATTGAAATCACTTAACCAAAAATCAAATAATATTCTCTTTAGTCAAAATAATGTTGAAAAATCAAAATCATGACCTTTTTATCCACTTAAATCGCTTTCAATGTTAAAATTCAAATTCTCCATTATTAAATAAAACAATTAATTTCAGGGTTACACTAATTAAAAATCCATCTAAAATCATCATAATATGTTAATAAATTTTATTATATAATGATATTTTCATTCCTTTATGACCTTCACCTCACATTGGTAGCATGAATGGTAAACAATAGAGTTTTACAATCCTTCCATATGAGTTATTTTGTCTTATTATACATTAATTGTTTGTTTTTTATGGGTATTTGGAATTTCCATGAACATAATGGTATTTTTTGTTGATCATTGGTATACTCTTTATTTGGGAGAGTGAAACACCAATGTCTTGGGGTGATAGGAAGAAATGAAGGAAGTGGGTACCTGTTTTGTCAATGGAAAATCCAAAACTAAGCAGTGATAGAATTATTAGTATAATATAGGTAGTTTATAGAAAATTTTCCCATTTACATTCCAAGAGAGAATCAATATCTAGTAGGGTTGGGTAAAAAGGTACATCAATTTTCTAGATACAATGATAGAGTGTCACTATCGACTAGATTGGAATAGAGGATCCATGAGTTGAAATTTCTTTTTCTCAGCTAGTTAGTCTTGGAGTTCTCTTTTTCTACACTCATTTGTATTATGTTTACTTGATGTTGTACTACACTAATATTCCATTTCACCATCAATTATTCCCCTATATATAAATACAAATGGTTATGTACCCCCACTCCCATAGAGACATTGGTGTTTTGAGATGGCATTCTCAAACATTGCTCGTGTAGCATACCACCCCATTCCCCTTTTACTATTCGTACCACATTGGATTTAACAAATATAATGGATTGATTTTAAATCATTATCATCACCCATTCATCCCACTCCCAAATCCCTCTTCATTTGGTCTCTCAGATAAGTGGTAGGTGCATCTTGAAATAGTGGGTGGAAGCGTATATTGGTTAGGGGGTGTTGAGTATTTTCTGAGAAATGAATCCTTTCATATTGCTACACTATTATAGTAGAGTACTCACGTCAAATTTATGTGTCCTTCCATGGGTGGTAGTAAATAATAGATCAGTAAGAATATAAGCATCAACATGGTAAGGGAGGGGGGGCAATTTTGAAGCGGTAGTGGTTGAGTGGATGGTCGAAAGGTGGATTCTTCCAATTTCCATGATTTCCTCCATTATCCCTATGGTGTTGGGGGTGGAAAATACAGATTTCTATTTTGGTATGAATGAAAGAAACTATAATTTCCTAATAAATGATCTCAACTCATGGATTTACAATTTTTTAATTCCCATGTTAAGTGAACCAATACTCTAATTTTCTGAGCCATTGGTTTGAAACTGAGAACATACAGTAGCTATAACAATGCAGGTCCACCTCATTTTAGTAACTTTTTGGTTCCAAAGGGGGTACCAAAATATTCAATGGATGAAGAGGAGGAATATTATTTCTATAAATATAGAGTTTCTTATTCAATAAGTTTTTGATAGGTGTGATTTAATAGCATATAGTGTGACAGTTTGAAAGGTTCTTTTGACCCTTTTTTTTACAAGTGAATTCCTTTCTTCCTCATTTTAATCTATAAATAGTTCTTAGTATCAATATAATGATATATTTAAATGGAATTATGGAATTGAGGTAGTTTATCCCAAAAAGGAAGGAACAAAACCACCTAGGCCTATCTGTGGAATTCTAGGACCCATGTTATTGCACCATCATTGTTAGAGTAGAGTACTAAGGTGGTTGAAGTCATTAAGAAATAGTGAATTTATGACAATATTAATCTCTATATGGATGGATAGAGTAAGAAAATTGGTGTAGTGGATATAATGGAATAGGAATTGGGGTGGAACTGATAGGCCTAAGTAACCAGGTTGTGATCGACAATATTAGGAACGATGAGAGTTAGGGTTCTTGGATCACTGGTTAGATAACTTCTAGTTCCAAAGAACAAGGGATATAAGTGGTTATGGTGAATTTTGAACATTGGTGACAGCATATAACTCATGGGTTTGGTTTGGTCGAATAACATGGATTTCCTAAAACATATGTTATTGATGTTGTAGCCCAATCTTTGGTGGTTAAAAAGGGGTTTCCTTGGTGAAACACAAGTGGAGCTCACATGTGTCTAAAATAGAGAATATGATGAGATAGTGATGGTGATTACTAATTATTCAATATTAATGACAAGAGTGAGAAAATTAGGTAATGGGTTGTCTTTGTTTTAGGTTCCAATACCTATTTTTAAATGATAGTACACCTAATATATTCTCTATTTCATATATTGGGGGTGTCCGGAAAGGTGACATAAGGGTGAGGTTTGGAGGGGGATCAATATAATTTGTGGTAAATGATTCTTATTAGTGTAATGTGTAGGAGAGTTATAGAATTTTATTTTTGGGATCATGAGTAGTTAGTTTGGAGGATTGGGACATGAGGTCCGGATACAATGATCATAGCAATTAAAGTGGAAATATGATTTAGCACTCAATGCCTGGCATGCTTTTGAGTTCAAAGGTTATCGAGCCTCTGTTTCATCAAAAAATTCATATGGGTTGGCATTTTAACCAAAATAAATCCATGTGAGGTAGGAGTGTCAATATCATAAAATCATTATTATATTATTTTTGGACTGGTATTCCTTATAAGCAGTTGAAATGGGGGTCCTATTGTGTGTCCACGCTGCAGTTTAATTTTTTTCGAATGTTTTGAAACTATAACATTGAGGTATATGAGAGAATATGTAATCAAGCATGATATGAATGATAATAGGTATGTGACACAAGTTATTAGACACCACCAAACCTATTGTGAACATCATGGGAAGTTCATTGAAATACAAATCAGCTAGTAATGTATAAAGTTGATGATGAATCTGATATGTCTAGATGAAATATAGTGGTTTCTGAAACACTCTAAGCAGTTGAGGTATAGTGTGGTGTAGAAATAACATGGTTAAATATTTTTTCAAGTCACTTTTACATAAAATTGACTCGATATAGGCTTAAGAGGTGGATGAAATGATAAGGACTGTTTTTTGTGAGGTACATTGGAAGGTCCATAGTGTCGTCATCCCATTTTTAATGGGTCATAACATAATACTTATAACATGGGTGGCAGTTAGAAGGTAGCCGAGAGAGGATTCAATAACTGATACAAGTATTTGAGATAGTTTGTTCCACTGGTTATACTATACTCTAATAGTGTGTCAAGAGGATGATGGGTGAAAACATGGGTGATATCGGATTGAGTAGTGAAGGGTGATCTCAATGAAATAACAACCTATACACACAAAATTTTGAACTATAGAGTCAAGTAAAATTGGACAGGTATTCTTGGAACCTGTAAAAACATTTATTCATTTTTCAAAAGGGATGGTATGGGGTCATTCCAATACAAACCATTAGGTTGGGGTAGGAACATCTAAACAACAAGTGTATTATTTGGATCAGTGATGGTGGGATCAGTCATGGAACTTGTGGTCTTCAAGAATCATCAATTAAGATATGAAATCACGGTATAGGGACCACTTAAGAATGGGTTATCTATTTGAATTATTATGGGGGGATTGGTAGGTATCATTAATAAAAATGTGAAGAGAACTAGGGTGTTTGAGATTAATGTCTAAATGATATTCATTGTGATGAAAGTGTTTTAGAAACCATTAATTATCAACCGAGTTTGGTTGGTGGGGCTTAAATAACCCTACCTGTACCACTTTTATGTCCTAAACAATGATTCATATATACACAATAACAATCACATTTTATTCATAAGAGGTCCCAAAATCATTTTGACATCGAAGTGTACACCAAAGTGCAGTAATACACTCCAAGAAAATTAGCACGTGCATCGAGTCAGGTAGTATGGGGGCTGAAATTCCATTCGACTTATTGATAGGAATTAAAACATATATTGTTGATTATCACTATGAGTAGCTATTAGAAGATGATTTGTTACATTATAGAATTACTAGTGAGATAAATTCCTGATAGAACACTCAACCCAGTGTCAATCCCATATGAATTGTATGATAGACTATATTGGTAGAATTGAGGGATTGATGCACTTATTTGAGTTTTGAAAATTGATGGGGAATATTACTATTTTTCTGTTGGGAATTCTTAAACTTCAATTGGTAACTATGTGGTGACTCTATGTGATCTGATAAAAAAGTTTCAAGTAGAGTGGCATATACATGTTTTTGAGTCAAGGACCAATATTATTTCTTTGTTGCACCTAAGGATCTCCAATCAAATGCTACTCATTTGGAATCTCTTGAGAGATGGAAGAGGGAACCCAGGTGCCTAATATTAGATTCACTAGTGTTTCGCATTGGACATTAATGGTCCAATCCGCTGGGTGCTATTCATCTTCTGAAAACTCCACCCATCAGTTCATGGGATGGATTGGTGGAAATACCTCTACTACCTATATTATACCAAAATCTATCTCTATATAGTAGGGTGATGGTATATGTATGTAGACGGATTATATCTTGGGGTACCATTATGGATTCTTACCAGTTCCAATTCAACTAGTAATAGAAGCATGATTTGGATTGGTTGGTAGACTATATAATTAAAGTGATATTAGAGTGAATAGTTGGGGTATCATGTAGCTCAATGGGGAACATGGTGCACTAGTCTATATCCGGACACCTAGAAATAATCAATGTAAAATATTGAAAGTAAATATGAAAAAACACTATAACCCCTTGCAATTGAAAAGAATGTTTAGTTATTTATATTCCAATGATCTGACCATCTAAGCCTATCTGAAGGTATCCATAACTTATAATTTATAGCTCAATTCACTAATTGATGTTTTTTAATGAATAGGTTTATATGAGATTATTTAGGTATTACTCCTCTCATCTAATTCAATAAAATCTCTTAAATAAACTAGTTAATTGAATATGTTCACCATGAGTTTGCAGTCGATTGAGTCACATGAAAAATATAAACCGCCATGAGTGACCAAAAACATTTATAGACAGGGAAAAAATAATTTCTATGCTTTACCTATTCTTATTATTGAATAATAATCCATAATTATCTAGAATAGGATTCAAATAGATGATGTGATGCTATTCCCCTACCCCTTAATCAACCTAGTTGTAATCTATCCTGCACAAATGTATTTTTCCTTTGAGATTTGTGAAAATAGAAAGAAAACGGAATTCTCACTATTAGAGTAGAGTTATAATATTGATTCATATATTCTATTCCCTTCATTCTAATAACTAATTGAGAAATAGATAAATGATTTCCTCCCTCCTCTCTATATTGAGTCTGGTGTTGTTATGAGTTTCAGTTTTTGAAAACCTCACCCTTTTTAAGAAAGAGAAATAGAGAACCTTTGATACCAATACCAAATTACCTTATAGTATTGGGTATGAGTTTCAATTTGGAGAAAATTAAATATCTAGGGTTTGTGGAATCATTTTAATAGGAAAGTATAATTTACAACCATTGAAAGAGAATGAATAATCTTTAACTAGAACTTGTGCGGGGATAAACTCCATATCCCCAGTTCAGATAGTGACCTATTTGCATGAGAAGAGACAATGTAAGTAGATCTAGATCATTAAATTATCAAATTATTACTTCTATAACTCAATATGGTCATATCCTAAAACAGGTAGACAAGATCTCTTGGTCTGAAAATTCTTAATAGAGCACCAGATCATTCCCCTCCTTCTTGTAGAATAAGATTGTTGATATCAACCAAGTAATCACTAAAGAATAGAAAATGTATTTCTGAAACAATACTAACTTTTTTTAGATTCCCTATCCATGGTCTTTCCTTTAAATATGATTCATACCCCTAGTATAGGGACTTATTATCTATTTTGTTCTTCATGATATGAAAATTGAAGTTGACTAGAAAAAGTAGAAACATAGATGCCTGAATCATTTTCAATTTTCACTTCCATTCTATTTAAACACGTGGCTAAAAAATTCACCCAACCATTTCCCCCGATAGATTTCACTCCCTCAAAAATAAAAGCCTATATCTAACTCTGTCTATGATATAAATGAGATCAACAATTCCATCATTGTATGGATGATAGTCATACAAGTCTTGAAAAGGAATATTTCATATATTTCTCTTTCTTGAAGCCCCTATCCTGCCACTTCAATAATTATCTCATGATAATTATCAGTTCTATAGCTTTGAGATATTACTAACACCCAAATATAGTATGTCATTGGTTGAATAACATATTTCAATTATCCCGAGTGACTCTATCTCCCGGGGTCATCCCTTGTGCATGTTTTTTGGAAAGAGGTTACCTTTTCCCAAAAAACATTTTCTGAATTATTGGCCAAAGGTCCATCCACTTTAGTCGGATGGCTAGAATAGAATAATGAAAAATTCAATGATTGAGGCGTAAGGTTATGTGAATGTATAATCCTGGAACTATGGGAGTGGAGGAGAGGACTTTCAGTACTCTGATCTAATATTAATGTCATTTCACACGAATAGAAATGGGGGTGATCCACATATATTTGATTTCTATTATCTATATGTACTCTAATCTAATAGTATAGTCTTTCATGACCCGATCTACTTTGTAAAGCCATCAGAGGATCCTTCATGGTGAAGATTTCATTATGATCTACTCAGTAATTTCTGATCCAAGTACTCGAACCAACCTAAAAAAATATGTTACGAGTACTAGTGGAATCATATCATTTCATTTCTGAGGTATATGTCAAGATCTAGTTCTCTTATAGAATAATTGGATTGATATGATGTATTTCTCATTTTCATTATCATCATCTCATTTACTCTTCATGATAGAAAACGATAAGTCACTTGACTCAGTGTATGAGGGTGGATACTGATTGAAAAGAAAAAACCCATCACTAGAGCAGTCTATAATCCACTCTAATTGAATATAATCAACTATATTTGATGATAATAGTAAGTTAAATGACGTCAAGGATGAATGTATTGATCATTTTAACATCAACATGCACAAGAAGTGACATAGAAGTGGAAAAAATAGGGTGAAAGTCTCCAAGGTTAGTGTGTTGATAGAGGACATTTTCTATAAGGCCTAATCCTTACAAAAACAATCCAACAAGACGAACATCATGTGACAATGGAATTAAAGTATTAATACAAAACATATGATGAAATTGGTACTAGTTTCTAGGTCCTTAGGTTTTTTCAATTACATTTTCGGAGGTTCAGTGCGGTGTCCATCCTCCCCCCTTTCAGTGCTTGGGGTTACAGTTCAACTGTAGTTCCAATCCTTGAATATTATTTGATAGGTGACAAGTTCAATATCTTTCTAGTGATGAGTAGTGAAACCCAATTTTGGAATCTATAGAAATAATTATCTCATATGAGGTCAATTTTGTTCAAAGATAATGGAATGTATCTAGGATAGGGTTGATGTTGTTCAGAAAATAGTTTTATTCATTTTTTACTTATGTACCAGACCAGATGGGGCTACCCTGGAATTATAAGACTTTCACACTATCTAGAGGAAATTTTCATACACAAATGTTCAATCCATTACGTTCTATCACTAACCATTGATTCCCTAAAATTTTAATACCCATATAGGGAACATTTTCTCAGTCCCATGCTTTAGAAGGCATGTTTATTGCATTTTAAGGAAAAATATGGTTTTTAAGGGGGTCCATCATCCCAAGGGTCATGGAATTCCTATACCAATGAGCCCAGAACATCCCTAGGATACATGAATTATCTCCAAACTGGGAGGACCTGGTAATTCCCAAGTCCAAATAGGTAAGACCTAGTCATTTCTTATTTCTCACTTACTGTAGAGTGTATGGGATACATGATTCATGTATCCAAGTGAGATTTTTGATTCTCCTAGGATAGGTCAGTTTGTGGAATACTGGTTCATTTCTCATATCTGACTAACTAGGTAGTATTGGGGATACATGATTCAAGTATCCTAGTTAGTACTTGGTCTTTCCAGGATAGGTCGGACTGAGTAAGACCAATGATACATTAAGTATACCAGTGAGGACATGGTCATTACCAGTATTTTACCACCACATTTCCTCTTTGAATAGAGTGTATAGTCATAACTATGTCATGTACACGTGGTTTTCCCTTCCCCTAGATAAATGTAACAGATGGTGGACTATTCAATGTCAAGGAAAGCAGTGGTTCAAGTGGTTATAAAGAGGTTGGAATTTCATTGATTCGGGGAATCATGATCACTTCCACTTCTCGAAATACCAAAAGATGATGCTTTCCAAGTTTTCTACAAGTTCTTCATCAAATCTAGTAGTACTGAAAAACCCTATAACATTCCATAATCAACTAAATCATACATTTATCTCTATAGAGTCTTTTAATGGTGATATTCTATCTTTAGTGTCATTGTCATGGAATTTGACATCCCAAAAGGGAAGAGTTGGGGTGTAGGGTGAGATATATATAAGGAAAAAATGCTAAAAAAGAAAAACTCCCAACAACCCCATCAATTGATATAATTTCTCTTGATTTCAAGCTGTCATTCACCTTGGGGTTCTGAATAGCCAGTACCATAGTCAATGGTTTGAGGTGATCTCAATATTCATGTTCAAGAGATGTCTAGTTGTTCATTCATCTCAAACAATCATAGGATTGTTGTATCCTATGAAACAAAATCCAAGGTTCCTATCATGCTTATGGTTTATAGTCAATGATAGTCATCCTACAACAATATTTCCTAATAAAACACCATTCATGCCATATCCCCAAACCCACCGCTCAATAAAAATTGACTCATATTGATTATAATTCCATTAGAGTGTGTAAGTGACCAACATGGATTTAGACATATTCAGTTTGAAATCATGCATCCTTGATTCATTCGGTGGACATACTATGCCCTTCGGTCATACAAGTGACTGTGAGATCCTTATGAATCAGAGTGATCCTATTGAAAATACACCGTTTTGTTTGATGATCTATCCTATGTTCATTATCTTATCACCCATCATGATTTCTTTCACCATATTTCATTCAAAACACAATACAATCCTTGTACATTGAGTAAAATAAAACTAGGAAGTGGAATTGTGACCCTTTTTACATTATTGTTCCAATGATACGTTTGTGAGTTCAGAACATAATGCCTATTTTTTGGTGGTTTCATAACTCGATAGATGTTGTTCTAATCTTTTTTCTCTAGTATACACTATTTTTAATATATATAGGGCTAGATACATGAATGTATTATTGTGTTTAAGACACATGATGTGTAGTAGTGGTACTTGGATACTCAATGGAATAGTCATCATTTGACTTGAATGGTTCAAGTATAGTAGTTAATCTGAACTCATGTTTAAATACAAAATAGGTATACATGACTAGTGATAGATATGTAGCACTAGAGACATTGGAGGGTTTCCATAGACCACTACATTCCATAAATCAAACCTACAACCCTGTGGGGTTAAACCTCAAGCACTACCACTTGAGGTGTGAGTTCATGGGAATGGTAAAGATAGAATAAAGCGGTGATATTGTTTTATTTCCATAGATGTTCTAGAAGTATTGGGAAATGAACCTGATGTTTGAATATTTCTCCACTGATTGAATTATAGGTGTTCCTTAAAAGATGTTTAGAGTGTTCAAGTGGGTAATGATATTTGGATCAAACCTATGGAGGTTTATGAAGGTCATGATGACTGAAATAAACCTCTATCATGTATAATTGTTGAATGATTTTGTAATTTCATGTGATTAATCACCATTTGTGACCCTAAGGTTATCATGTTAAGACCTTGAAAACTTAACACCACCCTATGATCGTCAATCATATAATCAAAGAAAATATTTTTGTCGGAGTGATGGGTATAGAACCATGAATGTAATAAAACATCTACATAATTTTTCAATCAATTAGAATAAAAATGTTTCCACCTTCCTAGAGACATTTACTAAATTGATTGGAAGATATAATCACCCAACCCACTACTATGTGGTAAAGAATTATAGATATTTAGTAAACATCAACTGAATCAATTTCTTTATACTTAGAAGTCAGACACATTTGGAAAACACTAAAATAGTTATACAAGAGAGTTGTTGTTGCTACCATTGTTTTCCTCACTAACTATGTGAGTTATTTCAGAAATATTCTCATACTAAGTGAGGTATGAATAGAAACTAGTGAAAATTTTAGTATGAGAAAACTTCCTACTTGTTCATTTCCCATATGATTGAGAAAATAAAATCATATTGATAATTTACCTCTTCCAAGAGTGGCAAACATGGAATCATAAGTTGGTTCAATGTATGGACCATAAGGTTTAAGTACTGATGGGATTTTTGTTTTTTCTAAAATGGTCATTTTTTAGGAAGATAGTTCCATATATATTATTCCACTAATGTCATACTAGGGTATTTGAGGGATGGTGGCTATGAATGAATGTTTTTAATGTGGAATTACTTTCTCTTTTATTAAGTGGTTGTCGAGAGATTTCTTAAGCCCTCCCATTTCCTTCTGTAAATCATAGAAAGTTGCGAAATTCAGGATATCTATGTACTATACTCTAATATTAATGTTCGAGTCCTGAAAGGGGAGCGATAATGGTAATGGTTTGGGTTTTGAGTTCATGAAATGTATATCATTTCTATGTATAATTATACATATTCACATTTTAAAAATAAATGATTCAAATCATCTATCCCTTCATATCCACATTAATAAGAACTACCCAGTCTGTATCAAATGAGAATCATTTCACTCACATATATCTCCAGTTTTTATAATTAATGGTTGATAGTATACCTTTATTATTATAATGATATGCCTTTTCTTATTCACATCTCTCATGGTAGCACTTGTGCCTTGAGTTTCTAGTGGTTAGTACACATCATTGACTTCAATGGGAATCAGTTGCTACTATTATACCGATATTGTAAAATGATGAGGGTAAGAATATGGTAATTCCCACAGATGAAGAGTCTCATGTAGTTTGATCTATCCTCTTTTTCGAGTGCTTCTCATATTTCCTCAGTCAAAATTATCTATAGTATGTACACTGTTAGAGTGTAGTACTGATGGTCCATCGGTGGTCGATCCAACCGGTCTCCCTACTTAGAGTGTTTGTTATAATATATGTTGTACATGTATCTCCAGTTTTTTAAATATTTAGAGTGAGTTCTCTCATAAAAATTATTTCTATGTTAAGTCACATTTGACTTCCATTTTGGGTTTTCATTGGCCTCCTTCTACCTAGAATAGTCATCTAGAGTCAAGTTGTTTTTTCCATGAAAGGAAAAGAAATTTACTATAGAAATTAATGAACATAGTTATTTATTTCACCCACCACTTAGTATCATTATTGAAGCTTCTAGATCACCCTAATATGAATTTTACTTTGAGAAGACATATGCTTCACCAAATAATATATATTGGATCAAATCAACATGTAAGGGATCACCTTGACTTGGACCCCTATCGTAAAACATATAGATCTTTTTTCTTTTTTTATAGGAACTTCAAAATGTGATCACTACTGATGAGTTCATCCTCTCATTCTAAAAAAAATATATCTTTCATCCAAACCTATATCCCATTTGTCACATGAAACTCATGATTTTTTTCCTCTGTGATTTTATTTGGTCATATTTTCTCATTTCATGGTAAGTTTTTACATGATATGGTGTATTTTTCTCTTATTATCATTCCTTTCAATAGAAAGGTGAACCACTATCACTTTACAACTATGTTTCTGATGAGTTTCATAGGGTTATGATGTCTCTTATCTTGATTAGACTAGAAATTTATACCCCATCATAACTTTATTCCCAAAAAAATTAATGTATATAAGTACCAGTATGTGAAGAGGCCTTATCTATTCATGAATGACATGATAAGGTTACTAATGAGCCCCTATGAAACACATAACACCCCCACATGAATGATTGGTTGAACCCTCAAGTGTATAAATCCATTTTTCCTTCATATAAAGAGTCCCTAGTGAAATTTAAGGATTGACTACCATAATTTTCCATCATGTAGAGATATACTCAAAGATGTCTATTTAACTTATACAATTATTTACCTGCCTCCTCTTTTAGTAAAAAATATTGTGTATTATATTTCCCCTGATTTTGTTTTCATCTTGAATTAATATCATAATCAGTATAATAGTAAATAGAGATGTTAAAAAAATTTATATGGATTAATTTCCACGATTTTATGTCTTCCTCATGATCACTCATTCTTTTTCACTAATCTTCTTCCTATATCGTTGTTCTGATGCTTCATAGGGTCCATCCTTTCCTTTCCCACTCTACAGCGAGGTTCTATTTTCAATTATTCTTGACGTATTGATTGAGACAAGTAATGAATTGGATATTCAAGGGAAATAATATTATCCTCATTATAAACAAAAATATTCAAAAACTTCATGACACACCTATATATGGAAGAATATCTTGGACCAATAATGAATGATTTATTGTAACTGTATATGCATACATTGATCACTAGAGAGACAGGGAGAAAGAGACATGAGCGAAAATACATGTCTCCATCATCATGAAATAAATAATATAAATGTAGGAGGTAATTTACCCTAATTTAGACCAATCCCTAAATCTCTAAATATCACATGTTTTGATTATCCTTTGTTCGAATACCTAAAAACTGATGATTTGACATGCGTCACCACTTGAAATTAAAAGATTGTAACAAGTGAGTAAAAAAGGAATATGTACCTAGAAATACTCTTAGGCTAGTTTGTTTTAAATATAATAACTCCGTATACAATCAATAATTGGGACCTAATACACCGGAATAGCTTTATACCATAGTTTCTTGACCAACCATATCACAAAATTTTGCTTCATCTGCATTTGTGGAGGGATAGATTCATTAGGTGTTTCTCATCTATGTGGTTCTTCTGGGTGGAATTGGGGGGGGGGGGGGCGTAATTAAAATTTTCCCACTAAGGAAAAACATAAAATAATATTCCAGTTTCATGTATTTAAATGATCATAAAGTCCAATATATCAAGTAAAGATCAATGAAATTAATGGTTGAGTCTATTGAGAGATCAATACTCTTCTAATAATGATCTACTCAATTGATTATGTCAAATCAGTAGGACGAGGCTAATCAATTTATTTTGAGTTTATATTCTCTTGGAAACCTCAGTCATTCAGTATTTTATTCAATAATGAAGAATTTATTGGCCAAACTTAGAAGGAAGTGACCCCACATTATGATATGTGAAGAAGTTAAACCTTGTTATGCTCCCTGTCGATAAAAGAGGCTAGCATGATTCTATCATGGGTGAAGGTGTAGGGGTCAGAGTATCTTATTTCATCATACTCATGTACCACTATTTAGATAAATTGTGACCAGAATTTGGAAACATGTGATATTTAATACCATAGATTCAACAATATCCTCTCTAATCTATCCTCTTGTCAACAGTCTCCCTCTTTCCATCAATAGAGTCTCTGAAACCACTCTCATGACATCCCAGAATATGGTTCATCCTCCCCTGGGTCCCCAAGTGAAAAAGGCCTCTCAAAATATGAAATTAGATTTTTTCACAAAACCTAAATATATATCTGAAGCTCACAATGTTCACTCAACATGGTTGAACAAGAAACATTGAAATTAAGACAAAGAAATTCGTAACCCCATAGAGTCTTCCTCTTGTATGGTACACCGTACACATATAAAATATTATTTATGATCACCTTGTTTCATATCATTTATGGTGATAGAGATAATCTCTTTACATCAATATATCTTCAATTTTGAGTCCTTGGCAACCCTAAGAATTTATTCAGACATTTTCTTAAAGATTTGGTTCTTTGAATGGGGAAAATATAGAGCTCTTTAAGACTATATCAAGTATATTCTTCATTTCTAGACCACTCCATAGATATCTATATAAATGAGGTCCTCTAACACAAACTAAATCACATTTCTTCCCTCCTGCTTCCTCCACTCCTATGGCATCAAAATCATTGATCTATAACCACAATCTTGTCATGTGAACCTCTGTGTCTCATCTACCCACACTTCCCCCCCACTCTCTCACTTGATATGGGCTCAGGCCTAACCAATGAGAACTAGGATAGATACCCTTTATTCAAGATCTTATATGATAAATGGGACTCCTTCGTTGTCTGTCTTGGTCACTATTGATACTTATATTTTATGGTGTGAGAGTATTGTTTGGAGTTCAGTTGATACTTGACGATGATGGTGATAGCTCATGAATCCTCTATTATCATAGAATGAATCTTGAATCCTCTGTTTTCCATTTGAAACTAGATCTATTGGTTTTGGGTGTAGAAATGAACTTTTATATTGATAGGAATATCCTAGCATATGGTGTCAATGAGATCGATTAGAAAAGTCTCAAGGAAAGATAAAACTAGCTATCCATTGTAGGGCTACTAGGAATCTATTACAAGGGAACCTGTGAACCCTACACAATACTATTTGATCTATTAGAATTGTGTAATATTTGGAAGAGATAATATAGTTTAGGATGGTTTTGATTTCACTTGGTAAAGGGACGATGGATAGTCCACTCTGACTATCCCGTAATCTTGAGAGTTTCCTGTGTTTTTGGAATTAATAATCCACATAGCATGGTTCACTATATATTATGGAAACTTCATCATTGATATTCATGGACCTATGGTAATTTCCTATTTTTGAATCTTTAGTATGGATATAAGAAAGAGTTTCATGGAATACTATATAGAGTTAGTGATCATCCTAGTATTGACTGGGACACTTCATGTATCCTAGGCCAGGGACCTAGTTTTGACTAGTCTAGGGTCTACTACCTATATTTTACCACATCCTCATCAGACAGGTTATACCAGGGAAGACCTTGTCTTTTCTTGGTTCTCAATAATAATAGGGAAACTGGGATACACGATTCAAGTATCCTAATGAGTAACTGGTCCTCCTTGGAAATGTCACATTAGGGAAGACCATGGATATTCATGTATCCCAGTCAGGACCTAGTTAGTAAGCACACTATGAAATGGAGAACTTATACAAGGGTTTCCACCATATATTTGGAATCAACTTCCTAGGTTCATGTGTATTTAATATAAATTAATATTTTCTATGTTATTACCATGGAATTTTATTGTTGGCCAATCCCTCAAAAGGAACCTAGTGGATACAATCAGCACTATCAACTGGACTTGAAAAACTATGGTAGAAACACATCCCAACCCTATAGTCGAATGAAAATCCAAGAAGATTAATGATGATATTGTTGATTTGACAGTAATTCATTGAAGGGAAAATAAATTACAATAGACCACAATGTCTCTCCCACTTCTTATGGTTCCACTCGACTAAAAAAAGGATAAAACAAAAATGCATAGCTTCTATAGGTCAATGGGGTCAAGTGTGAAACTCGTAGAAGTCTATGTGCATGTTTAGGAAGGGTTCGGGAAGGAAATGATGAAAATCAATAGAGATGAGTCCTATGTGTGTGTCTTTGGAAATCCACAGTGCATTGGCCACAAAACAAAAAATATCAAATCAGTAGATATCTCATGAAGTGGATTGGAATGAAAGTGACATGATTTTCATTTAATAGTTGAATGGTTTCTCTGTCAGTTGGAGGGTGGATCCCACTACTCTCACTATACTCTTAATTCTTTAAAGTGTATAGTGTTGTTCATCGGACAATGTAATGAATAAGAAATGGTCATATCTTTTTATCAATTCTCTTGATATAGATAGATGAGCAGTGGAATGGTAGAGGGATATGTGTTTTAGGGGGTTTAGGTGTATTTTGAAAAAATATTTGAGTATAGTATTGAGGGTCCATACTAAAATATATTACTCATGGATGTGGACGTGAAAGCATTTGTGATGGAATTAGAATCATCAGAGAATATGGAAGAAAATATTCAATTGAGTATAGTTTCCTTGGATCAACTAGTATATGATTTCCGGTATGGGGGAATACCTAGTTGGGTATATCACAAGATTCATTCGGGTTCAATGTCATCATCCCAACATCCCGATGAATGGACTAATTATTGTATAAAAATATACCATTCTCTTATATATTCTCAAGTCTCATTCTTTTTTTAATGTAGGAAACTGTATTGATCCAATTCATATTGTCTCCTTAATTTCTAGAAGTTTACTAAAAGTATGAGACGATAGGGGACATGAAAGAATCCATTTTAGTTTGATATTAGTCTATTTGTTTTTGACTGTCAGACTCAAAATCGAGTAGGTTCTCTAGAAGATGTGATATCCACTACCACTATGAAAGGAACAATGTAAACAACTGATACATATGCACCATAAGATATTAGGTCATTTGAACCCTTGAAATCATCTATAAAATATATAATGTGATGTAGCATTATAGCTAGGCCTATGAAATTCATTGGAAAAAGGATAGAATTCACCCCCAAAAAAGTGTTCCAAAATGGAGTTTCCATAATAATTCTAGGTAGACCAACCCTATTAATTTAGAAATACAATAATGAAATCTATAAAAAAAATTGGCACCCATTTGAGGTACATAATGAAAATTTATCACATTATATTTGGTATAATGAAGTGCAATGTCAATCCTATAATTAGTCGGTACTATTCTAGTGAGCCTAGAGATCATGAAAAAAAGATAAACACCACATCCAACAATAAGGGTGTTTTGAAGTACATGATTGAACCACTCAACTAGGTATAAGTCCAACTAATGATTTTAATTCTAGTAGGACAACTATTGACATCTAACCGAACACTAAAAAAATGATACGCTCAAATGAGAGAGCCAAATAAACCAATACAAATCATGTCATATAAAATTCCTAGATAGTTGTATACTGGTTTGTTTGAATAATTTGAAATGATATGAAAAATGAATCTAGATACAAGCATAATGAGGATGTAAACATCAGGGTTCTTCTCCCACTACTATTCAATATAAGTTATGAAAGGTGTATTATATCATCAACTAATCCAATTTTTCTTTGAAATAAAGACACAAAATTATGGTTTATACTGTTAGGTTTAAATGATTTAAGATCATAAAACTATAATTTTAATTAATAAGGAATAATTGTTGGGATTGATGACTTCATAAAGTATATGATTAAAATTAATCTTGCTTCATGATCACGTATTTTTAAATTTTTACAAACCATTGATAGTAACCATTTTACTACGATCTATTTATGTATTTCATCCAAATATTGTGTCATAATACACTACTTATTGTATATGTTTATTATTTACACAACTATGAAGTTGTGGTAGTTGATGGTTCATAGATATACCAATGCCTCTATCAACATCAATGAATCCTAAAAACAAATTGGATCGAGTATTTAGTGTAATAAGTAGAATTATAGGGATATCTAGTACTTGATAGACATAATGTAGTTGAAGTAGTCATGTTGAAACTATAATATGACTATTAATACAATTTATGAGTGTAATCATTCCAAGTAGATGATGTAGTTGACAATGACTAGATTCAGCACACGACCATATTTTAATACTTCCACCAAGAATATATAGGATATATCATAGGTGATGTATATCTTTTATTCCCATAGTAATTTCAATAGAAGTATATCCTTGTTTACTCACTCGAATACTTCCATCACCATCAATAATTCAAGCTAGATACCCACAGAAGGATTTATGGTCATTTGTTGAACATGTAGTATTTGAGGTTCCTAGTATAATTATTTTATGTCATTGGTTACCTACCAATTATGTCTAAGATATTGAATTCTTACTATATCAGTGTTCTTGAAAACTACTTATGAATATATGGGTACCATGAATCATATAGTCTCATCATATAGCATAATTCATATTCATATTTAAATATAAAAATGAAAATCTCAAATTGAAAAACCAAAAGAGATGCTGATATAAAATGAGGTCTCCACCACTATCTAGATCAAAAATATTTGTATTGAATTTTAGATTCATTAATGACACTGTGAGTCTCCCTGTTAGTATGAGAAGATCCATCAGTATGGGGAATACAGTCACAGGAATATACCACACAAAGAGGGGTGATCTATGCATTATCATTCTTGGGACATGCATGTTCTATATCATTGAAATGAAATTTATTGCACATAAAATGAGATATAACTTTCTAAGATGTAGAATATAAATTTATAAATGGATCATGCCTCTTGAATGGATAGTGATCCCACTCTGGGAAGGATAGATCACCCAACCTGTCCTGATACCCATTTCTACGACTATTGGGATCAATCAAAGAAACAAAATCAGAGGAAAAAACCAAAAAAAATACATTATTTAAGCACATAAGGTGAATTTCAAGGGACCCAATCAGAATCTGAATAAGCCAATTTCTAGAACCATCTATCATAGTGAGCATCAAAATGAAAAAGATTATAACTATAACATGTTCTAAAAGAAAAAAATTATGTTGTTAATGGTTACCACCTAACAGTGGATCTTTGGGGGTTGATAAATATATACAAATTAAAATTGAAATTAATGTTCCAATCAGCCTCAAAATCCCACCGAAGAGGAAATAAGAAGTTCTAATATCCAAGTGGATTTTCGAGAAATTTCTTTGTTCCATTGTATTTTTTTGTGACTTCCAACCTACTGACTCAGTTCCTCAAATTCCATGGGATACTCTAAACCACCCCACTCCACTTGAATATACTCAAAACACTCCATCTTTCCCACTTCACTACCCATTCCAGCATCATATTGTACCAGGTATCACCAACTAATAAGATAAATACAAATAAGGTATCAAAAAAATAATGAGTCTAGATCAAATATTACTTCAACAAATATGGTTTAAAATTCATTAGTTTTTTGGGGGTTTCCTTATCTGTGACATAGGTTTGGTAGTAATTATATATTTCTCTAAAAATGAACTATATTAATTGATTGAAAACAGTTGATTACTTAAGTAATACCTATATTCTTTCTTATTCTTGTATAATCCATTTTCTATCATTCCATACCCTAAGACTTTACCTTTATCTAGGTGATTTTTTTGGTTCCATATGAGATTCCAACCCTTTTGATTCACTTATAATTTCTCAACCCTCATCTTTTTGTGTTATTCGTTATCTTATAGGATAGATATCTCTATTATTTTGAATGATTTTTTTGTTAGGATTTCTAGGCATGGATGGGATCCAACTGATGGTTTGAGTGTGAGGTATTTGTGTTATGAACAATCATGATCATCAGGTTACCATTTCCACTTTTACCAGAAACTCTCAGTGGTTCCCTTATCCATAAATGGGTATGGACCTACTTTCTAAAGGTAGGAAATCAACTGTTTTTTTGTCTAATGACTATTGGGGAATTTTATTGGGCACCCTTTTAAGGGGAATTTTTGCATACTTTGAGAATCTCTTATATATTTATGATATGTTCATGAATATCTTCTTATTAGTGATACACAATAGATAACCAAAAGAAATGATCATGGGTTAATTCACTTTTAAGTGAAAAAGACTTGGGAGATCTTTAGTGAATCCATATGTTTGTATCCGAGGTTCTCTATTGCATTCCAGTAATTAGCGATCTCTTATGTGTTTAAGTCGTAAAACCAAGTTTTTCAGAATGGGCTACCATGTATGGAGTTGGTTAATTTTCCAAGAAGGGTATTGATCCATTTTGAGGCATCCTATATATCCTGGTTATTTCCGAAATCAAGACCATTGTAGTTATTTGGACACATGTAGTTTAACAACGTGTGGAGTGGACTTACACAGGTGGTCTGGGACAAAAAGTGTTCATGATCAAGTCATAGAGGTATTTCCTATGTATCATGATTATTGTGAGAATTAGAGCTGTTATAGTTCATTTTTTTTCCTTATACACTGATATTCCCCTATCATTGTAGAGACTTATGATGCTGATGACATGATTATTGCAGTTCCCTAAGACCACATGAGCTGTACTTGGTGTGGTAAACTAGGGATGTAAAATAATAATTTTTTCATTACTCATGGTATGAGAAATATGTGATGGGACCTCCCTATGAAAATTTATTATGGATATCGGGCCTTAGGGAGACATCCTACAAATAATTTATTATGGATGGAATTAGATTCATCGTAGTTTAGTTTATATCTCTATCTGCTGATGGATGAGGTAGAGTAATCATCCCTTGGGAATGGTTGGTTACCATTGGTCAAAAATTAAATTTTAATATTATTACATTGGAATGGATATTTATTTGATTTCAGGCCTTAGGAAGGATTTCTACTTATGCTGTTATTATAGGAATCATACTTCTTGTAGTTCAATCACACCCTTGGGATTATTCTGAAGGAATATTCCCTTGTGTTAAGGATAATGAACCGCGAAATTCATTGGGGATTTAAATTGATATGTTTCCCTAGTTGGTGGATATTCATGATGATAATTATTTTAATATTTCAACTCCTTAAGATCATGTTTTCTATTATTAGTATACTCAGTATGAGCAATAAGGGATAGGAAATGACCATTTTTTCATCACTTGGAGGGTATGAGACTTAAGTATTGGGATATACCTATGGTTCTCGAACCATGAATAGGTGGCCTATGTATCCTGAATATGGTAGGAATCAGGGTTGTCATAGTTCCTATGGTTGGGGATTACACTCTAATGTTTCCCAATTAATCGGGGCTTACTCATCGAGGGAATACGATGTTATCAAATCATAGGAGTCCCTTGTGAACTGTTCTAATTGTCTAGAGGGTTCCACATAACCCAGTTGAAGTTTCCATAGGACATCATAATAACAATATGGTCTATTCTATAGGCCATCACAAAACCTGGTTGACATGTCTAGAGGGTGTCACATGACCTAACCAACTTTCCCTAGTATCATCCCAAGAGATGGATGACTTACAAGGAGGGTGTCGCGGGAGTTAGTATGACATGTCATCGAGTGTGTTTCATTACATGGATGAAATTTTTGGGGGGCATCCTAAGTCCTTTCAAACATGTATGTAGGAACTTTTGAGTATTGACTCACATTCCTAGTGGGTATCTTGAGAGCTTATTTGACATTCCAAGATATGATCACAAGACATGGCTGACTTGATAGGGTTCCATTATATGAGTCTGGTGATGCATCTAAAGGATGTCTCCAGGCTTGGGTAATGTGAAAAGATGATTCATGATACTAAATTAGTGTTCCCAAGGAGACTGTGTGACTTTCATAGACATGTCCCGAAGACATCTCATGACCTGGGCAGTATACCAAAGGAGCATTATGAGATATGGGTGACAAATCCTAGTGATACTACTTGTCTTATTTGGTTTATGTGAAGCTTATGTGGTCCAATGAACATTATTTTTGCCTAATTCATCCACATTTAATCTTTTTCATAAACTCTATCTTATGAATTCCATATATTTATTCAGTATCAGTTTTTTAGTCTTATGTGATCTGGAAGATGCATGGTATGTTCTTCACACATCTTTCCACAATTCCTTCATGTGATTTATTAATGATCACACAAATTTCATTATGCATGGTTCATGATCACTATAGATATTATCCATAATATTAGATTATAGAAGACTAACAGGTCACAATATCATCTGGTTTGGGAAATCCGCTCTGGTGGTTGGGTGTTTTGATGTCCTTGGATACGAAAAGTCTATCCTTCATCCATTCCGTCATGGTTGTATTGTCGCAGTGCATTTTTCAGGATATGGTGGGGAGTTTATAGGGATTGAAATCCCATTTGTTTTCTTGTTTTTACAACTTATCTAGAACATATCTAGCCTAGAGTTAGTGAAGGGTTCTAGTGCCACATGTATTCATTATCTTTTTCCATGGATCCCTTTGAGGGTGTTGCCCAATTTTCAGCGACCCTGACTCTATCTTGTCAAAATCTCTATTATTGGATTATTTCCAATTAACGGGGAATTTTTGAACTATAAAGATATAACGAAAGACAATTATATTTTCCATTTGACATGTCCAAGGGACTTTGTGAGATCAGAGTGGAATTTTAAAGGCATTCATGAGATTCTCAATAACTTTACTAGGACATCACGTGAGGGAAGGGTGGATTTTCTGGGGGTCTTTTAGTGCTGTGTTATGGATGACCATAGTGTGTATCAAGCATTTTATAAATTTTAGAGGCTTTTGAATCCTCCATATTTTATTCACTTTTTCTATTTTATAATGGATTGGGAGTTATGTTAGATTAAATGAGTAATTTAAAGTACAATTACTCAATTTTTTTATGTTGCATCGCATGACCAACAGGGGACGTATGAGGGTGCACGATCATTTTGTAGAAAAATCCATCCATTTTTACTTTGGGAGATGAAGGGTAAGAACATGGTTTCCTAGACATACCTAAGGCTCTTCACATTATGAGGGTGACATGCTGATGGGATTATGTAATAAGAGGTGACTATTTCACTGATTCCTTGTAGTGTCTTCCATTATGCTACGATAATGTCACATGTCTTTTATGAACGCGAGTAGCTCCCACATCATACCATTTGATTTCCATTATTTAATTTCATAATAGATTATGGATCTTTTGAGTTTGTTTGGATTTTCTCAAGGAAAATTTCCTTTCTCATCAGTGATGTTTCTCATGATCCTCATGATTGTGAAGGGCCTCTGTATTTTGGACATTTCCCTCTTTTCTTCAAAGGGTTTTTTGGATGGTTTTATCAGGCTCTAGCCGATGACAAACTTCCTGGCCTAAGGGAGCATATTTGGATACCATCATGTGGCTAGTGGTTTTCTAGATCTCTTTCTCAAGAGTAATGGATTTCGGAAAGGGGTTCCATGATATTTGATGTATATTATGATCTACATGTGAAGTCTTAACATGACCTTATAATGGTCATGCGACTGTGATTCTTGTAAGGGATCATGCAATCCATAGGACTAGGACACCATATTCAACCGTTTCCTTTGTGGGGAAAATAATACCCATATTCTGGTATTTATTCCTTTTTTTAATTTTTTGATGCTCATCTGGTTGGAGTCAAAAAATGACCCCCCTCATAAGTGATGTCTGCGGGGACATGGGATCAGTTTTCAAGAAAGTAAATGCCTACTACAGTGTTTGGCGTTGTTGTAAACCAATGCATTAGGTGACATTTGGTATTTCAGGTGATGCATGGTATTCCATAATATTTCTTATATATTCGGAGATGGATGGAGGTTTTATCCATTGGCTATCATCCCTCTAGATCTCTCTCACACTACCTTCATCGCACACCCCTATCTCAAGACCATTTTGTGATTCTTGTTCATGAGTCCTATTTGCGAGACCCAGTCATGAGGATTTTCCTACAAGACTAGTCTTTCTTAGGTTCCAGTTGAAAATATCCATGAACCATAATTCAGTAAAGTATTGAACATCATCAATGATGGTTGCAATTTTCATAGAGGTTTCTCGAGATTTTCTGGTTCAATCATATGATCGATTGATCATCATGATATTCACATGACCATGCCGAAGTATTGCGATCACAAGTATCCAAATGAGTCATGTTATTGTGCAATTACCTATGGGGATTATGTGACCCACAATTCCTTCTATGGCTAGGAAATTCACCAACCCTTTATGTGGTTTTTGAATCCCTTACTGATTCATGCGATGTTCTTGATTCTACTAGTTTATGTATTCACTTTTAAAAGTTTTTATTTGATCTATCTGACATATTCCACTCAATATTATTCAAATGTATTCTAATTCTCATCAATCTTCCTCTGTTGTGGCTAATTAAAGGGCCATGGTTTCTATGAATCGCAATTTCAACCCTCGATATCATGTGTACATGGATTATGAGAGTCTAAAGAGGTTTATATTAACTGATATTTAGGATAAAAATTTATCTTAACCACTTTCTCTATATGTTTTTGGTCTACATGATTATTCTCCAATCCCCTCTCCAGTCATTAATTTTCTATTTCCCTAGGCGCTGGAATCTCTTGATTGTGTACTAAAAACAATTTTAAAGGATGGTCGACTGATCATAGCTCATTTTCAAGAGCTATTTTATATATTATAAAACTATACCTTAGGTCCATATGGATACAAATTTTCTCATAAACACAATACTAAAATATATTTGAGTATATTTTATTCCTCATAGAACAATCCTATAACTGGATGGGATTTGATGTGGGATATCCATCCTGATTGTAATTTCTTTGATGAATGGGCAAGACCCTTTAGGGTTAGTAAAATTTACATAGAGTTATCTGATCAGTAATACATAGTTCATATCAATGAAGAAGTATGAATTTCCCAATTCATCATTTACCACTATCCCAACCTTATTCGAGAGATGATCAACCGTTGGTGCCTTGTCACTAACGAATTACATCTATCCCATGGTGAAGTGGGTATCAAAATATGGGATATCATACCACTGAGTGGTGTCCCAAATCTTAGATAGATTTATGATGAATTTCTCCCTACTGCAGATGTTTGGGATGATCCTTTATAGAACCTAGTTATGGAGAGGTAGATCCTTATTATTATAAAGGATAAATTGAAGAAGGAGGTGAAAACACATTCAAAAATTAATTTTCAATATATTGGTTGCAGTGGAGATATGCCAATTGTTATACGTCCTCATCCATTCCCTTCTCATCAATTATGTGGAAGAACTGGATCGTACTGGGATATCTGAAAAAATGGGTATTATAACCAATGGGGATATTGAATGAATTGAAAGATCTCTCTGAACCTTATCATGGAAGGCTTTATAGACATTTTTTAATGGGTTTATTTCTATGTTGGGAATGCATGGTCGGGGATCCAAATTATTACATTGGTGATTTCAATGTGCGTTAGGGAAGGATGGAATATAAATTTTATAGTTCTTGTCCTTGCACACCTTTTACACATTTTGGACATATTCAACAATGTATCACCTCTTATAGGATCAGTATCCCTATCTAATATCTATTTGGATGGAGAGGGGAGCACTTTCATTATTATGAATATTAAAACACCATCTAGATCTCCAATAATTCAACCAACCTTAAACTATTTAATATATCTAGGGATGGGGCTATGTCACTAATCCCTATTAAGGTTAAAGATGTTCTAATCCAATATAGAATCATTGATTTTACTTCTTTTTGCACCTCAACTATACAGATTATTGATAACGACACTGGTTCCCTTGGTGAAAGATGTATATGATCTCTCACTAGTATGGGGTCCTCATAGATAGAATGAATGAGATAGTTATCTAATGATCTTATTCCCCTTTTTTATTTACTCATCAATTTTTCTGTATTGAGAGCGTCTCCCCTCTTTATTTGGTCTACATTTGAGGGAAGCTACATCCTGGGGTCATCCTCCAATTTTGGAAGATGTTGGTATGTGATGATACTAAGACTGAGATCTTACTACTTCCAACTAATGTTTCCATCTTTCATGCCCAGGATTATGCCCAGTAATGGGTATTATCTTACCTAGGTGGTGTGCAAAACTAATCGGTTTGTCATGTTGACATTACCTATTCCTCTATAATCATGTTTTTAGTGGTGACCATGTAATTTATTGATGATCTAAGAGAGACATGAAGAATGAAACCTCATTAGAGTGATGACTATTATAATAGTGAAATAGATTATATTGAGGGAATTAATCCTCCATCACATGATATAGATGATACAATTGTTCATAGAAGGTCATATAGGGTTTATTCACCTTTTTATCATTGGTTTAACTGGTTAGTAATCCTTCTCCCATGCCTAATTCATCGATTGTAGAGACTGAAGCACAATGTAGGATAATTTGAAGACAAATTCATGCTTTTATCACTATGACTCCGTTTTAAACATTCCATGAACAAGGGGAACTCCATCACTAATAATTTCATGACTTGGGGGTAGAAGTTTTTAACTGATAGCCTATGTATGTAATTATACAGCAAATCATCCTGACCCGATGAGATCCAACCATGAGTGAAAGGGATTTATAAGATCTTATAGATGATGCTAATCCTCTATGAAAATTATTGAGATGTTGGTGAATTGGAGAAAGGTCATAAATTGATATCGAAATTTTAGGCACAGATGTATTCTTTGACTACCCAGATATGAATATGTGAGGAAATCATAACTCGTCTAAGGTATGATCCTTAAGCATCATCACCCTCCTTGGAAACTACCTGAAAGTTGGTTGATAAGTTTATGGATTTAGTTGATACTTTTCATCCAAGAGTATAATCCAAAGAAGTAGGTTGAGAAACACACCATCATTCCATTGACTCTTCCTATCAAACTCAGGCAGGCAATTCTGGTGTATCCGATCGACGTTTATCTGAGATAGACCCCTGAACTGAATTCTATTTTTGAAACATCCAAGAGACTCCAAAATTTTTATACTCCTCCATCATTTTTGACATTATGAATGGATTAATTTTATGAACTTATTATACTACTATAAAGTTTTATTTCATTAATGATGTAGATAATATATCTTTGCTCCGATATTATGAGAATCGAAAATGCTACCCATCCTTTTCATAACATCGTGTAGTCCTAAATTTTAGGATCTTAATACTTCAAACAAAATAGATACCTTTTGAGATGTACTCATGTAATCCCACTAACATGAGAACCTATACTGACAATATGTTTTAGTTAACTTTAGATCACTTAATTTATAGAAGGATTGCATGTGTATGATACATTTCCATGATGTAGAGTGTTATATCTTATACCAAATTTGATTGGCTTAACTATAGAATCTCAATCATTCTATGACTATGTAGTTTCTATACAAGCTTTATCAACATAAGTAACTTCCATTCTTTAAATTATGGTCTTTTAGTTCGGATGTTTTTTGCACTCTAATTTAGGGACTTTGAGCTTATACATTTGGTTTTCTATAGTTTTTGGTCTTTGATCTTGGACCTTTGGTGTGTTGAAGTTTAGGGTCTTTGATATTGGACCATTGTGTTCATTAGTTCATGTACATTGATCTTGGACCCATGGTGTGTTCCAGTTTAGGGTCTTTATGCTTGGACCTTTGTGTGGTATAGTTTAGGGTCTCTGAGTTTGGACCTATGTATGATATAGTATAGGGTCTTTGAGCTTGGACCTCTGGTTTGTTGTAGTTTAGGGTCATTAATCTAGGAAACTTTGTGTGATGTAGTTTTTAGTATTTGAGCTTGGACCTTTGTTGTGATGTAGTTTAGGTTATTCGATCTTGGACCTTTGGTGTGATTTAGTTTAGGGTCATTGATCTTGGACCTGATATATAGGATCAAGTAATATGGTGCAAAAAATCCTAGAATTACCTAAAACACTCCAAGGGTCTAGGTTCTTCTGTTTTGTTTCTAGAGATCATGAGGATTTGATTTCCTTTATTACAAGGAGGAGATTCCTTTCATTGGTGGGTAAAATCCTCTATACATCGATTGCATGTCCAAGAAAAGATGATATGTACTCTTTTCCTATTATCATGGAATATTTATGGATGTAATATGGGTTGATCCTGGAACACTTGGGATCCTAGGTCGGCCTGGATACTTGGAATTTGGGTGACATAAATCATAGCCCAAATGATTGTGTTTGTGGATATATCATGGAGCAAAAAAACCAATTATGTTCATTAATAATGTAAGATGTTCTGTTCTACCATGGTGTCACAGGGTCTCACAAGGATTGATGCTCCTTTATTTTAAAGGTGGGTATGTCACTAGTTGGTGGGTTAAGGCCCTTATATTTCAGTAGAATTACCAAGAACGATAGTAATTCCCCTTCATTCCAAGGTCTATGAATGATTTTTTAAGAATCAAACAACTAGACGGTGAATTTGGGGATGTAAAGAAGGCTATTTCAGTAGGGTTCTATCTCCCTAGGGCAGTTCATATCTTAATTATGAAGTTCGAGCCCTATTACCTATGGTTTTAAATCATGAGGTGTGATCCATCAGAGGTTCAATAATTAATTTATTCATTATATCCTTGAGAATGGGTGAAAAACACGATGATGTAACATCGATGATGTCAAATACACATGAATAGTTTGGTTATGGGAATTATAAATAATGGCCCAAAAATATCAAGATAATTAGTGAGAAATAAAACCAATGGGTATAGGGCGATTGAGCCTCTACTATTCTTTGAGGTCAATATGATAACTCATGGGTTTAAGGGGGGCCTTCCTGGGATCTGATGTTTCCTTCAGTAGAGCGATCCCTTATTACCATTCTATTACTGGGAGGTTTCTAAAACCCATACATCAAAGGAATGAATCTAGTTTGTGGAATTTGTTATATTAAATAAGTTTTTGAGCACCCTAGAAGTTGTTTCACCCCCTAGTGAACATATTCTTACAGAGAGGATATGGAAAAAATCATCACTCTAAATTTTTTCTGGAGTAGGGTGTCTAGTGAGCATATCATGGACTTTATCAGTGTTATAAGGTGAACACTATGATAATCATTAATTATTCATTTTCCCCAAATTTTTTAATAAATTATGGATATGAAGAGTTTAACAAGTGAAGAATTTAATTTTTCTCATGTTTCCCTATGTGGGTTATCAACCTAACAAGTTTTTTGTCTCTTTCTCTTGAAAATTAGGTTCTTACAGTTTGTACCATTATGGGATAGAGCTTAAGGTCGTATATATTTTCCCCAAGAAAAAAAAGTTTAAGGTTATGAATCAAGTGGATCTAATATGAGATATGTTACAAAAGACACTAATTAGGATACCCATGTTTATGATCATGACAATATTCTTTAGGGAAGGAGGTGGAAGTTTTGTAAATCATGGATCAAAGTTCTTAGGTCATGTGTAATGATATGGGATAGTCACACATGGAGAGGCACAAAACACACTAATGTTATTGGTTATGCCTTGGTGACATCAGGCTCATAAGGATTGGAAGGATCATTATATCAGGCCAAGATGTTGCATGTTGGTGGGTCTCAAGCCCTTTTGTGTCAATATCATGTACAAATCGAGAGATCTGTTTTATTTTCCAAGGGATTTTTAAGGCTTTAGATAACCTTAGGTACTCAATAAATGATGTTTGTCACATTTATTGAAGTTATTTTAAAATATGATAGAATCACCCCATACTATGGTTGACCGAGGTAACTCTCATATGGAATTTTGATAAAGAAATATAATGGTTAATGTTCTGTAGAGTTTATTGTCATGTAGTGGGGAATTTCTTTGTCCAGTTTAACATCGTTCGGTAAGGAAATTTTTTGTGCAGTTTATCATCATTTGGTAAGAAATTATTTTTTTTTTGTGAAATTTAAATGTGAAGAGACCAACACATTTTTCTTGCTGTTTAAAGTCATGCAGTATGGCTGTACTTCTGTGTATTTTATCATTATACAGTAAGGATGTATTTTTTGTGCAATTATAATGTAATGAGCCCAAGATGTTTTCCTTGTAGTTTAATGTCATGAGGTAAGTAATTATGTCCATGTTGTTTATAGTCATGCAATATGAAAATATTCCCATGTATTCAATATAACAACCCTAGTTTTTATTACACACTTAAGACTGATTTATTACATAAAATCTTCACATAATAAAACATAGAATATCAAGTGGTCTAGTTACATTGGGGATTAGGAAAATTAAATAACATCTTAGAACATAAAACACACAACATCTTTAATGAAATCTTTTTTTACATGACCACTACATTCCCTCGTTATTAGCATTGCATGGGATAACCTGAGGGAATGCATAAAAAAAGGGTGAGCTATAAAGATCAGTTAGGGAATAAACATGGAATAAAATGAGGAATAAAATACATGTTATACAATAGTCATATCAATGGATCATAAGAGAAACATGAACAAAAAGGCATGATAAAGCATGATAATCATTACATGGAAATGTGGAAAAAACACTTAACATGGAATTAGCATGAGCCAAGGCTCATTGCACATGGATCATGAGTAAACCCTCATTGAAAGTGAACCATGAGTAAAACCTCATTTCACTTTGATTATCATGAGTGAACACCCATTGCACATGACATATCATGATACTATACTTTACCCAATGCATTGGAGCGCTATCAGGACACACACTTCTTAAACATTTTATTTCATGCATAAGTGTGCCAAATGAATCATTTAACATGGAATCAATCAAAATCATAAGTTATTCCATGATTAAGTAATATGGAATAAATACATGAAAGTAAAATTCAATATGTATAAGTCCATAATGGTGAATATCCTTGATAAAGACATGAGTATGTTAATCATTGCACAATGATCTTGTCTTGGAAAAACGCGGTGCAATTTCGGCAGCATAACGACGTGACATAAGGATTCATGAAAATGATTGATGAGACAGAAAAGGGTGTATCATAATATGAAAATTAAATGTACAATAATGGGGTTATATATATACAATTACCAAAAAGTGTAATGGAATTATGAATCATAATACAAAATAATTACTTGGATGTAAAAGAGGAAAGAGAAATCCCTCACGGAATTTCAGCATGGTAACGGGTGTACATGAGAGGCATTAATTATAGAGAAAGGGGTCTACCATTATCCAAAAATAAATATGGAAGTATGGGGAAGGTTCTAAATCATACCCCAATATTTGTAATTGAAAAAAGGGTATAAGAACTTAAAGAAAAATGGACAAAATGAGAAAGGAAGAAATCCCTTACTTGGAAGTGTTATCTGAAAGGCTTAAGAGAAGATTGAAGGAGGCTTCTTGGGAGCTTGGGGAACCTTGGGATGATTATAGATAAAGGAGGGGAGGGGTTGGTCGAACCCCAAAGGATTTCAGTGAAGAGGAAGTGAGAGCTTGGGTGGGTTTATATAGGAAAGGAGAGGGAATTCTTTATTATTTATGTTTGGGACACCTCACATTAAACTAATCAAAACCACAAACCAGAACATGGTTTTTTCCCATGGTTTTTGACAAAGGGGATTGGAAAAATATATTTTATAAGTACAATTTCTGAACATCATAAAAAAATAGGTTTGCTTATGTGGAGGTTAGTCACACTCTCATGGAAAATAATTTAAAAAGACAAAATGTTTTATAAGTCTTGGAGGGTCCACAGAACTTTGTAAAATAAATAAAACAAATTTAAAATAACATTATTTTAATTCTAAAACATATATTGCCCGAAAATAATGTTTATAGTATTTTATTACATCACTATTGGTCATTATGATGTCATAAGACACATTCTATATTTAAATAGTATTTAATTATTACCCAAAAAATCAATTGTCTCAGAAAATTATGAAAAATTAACCATTGGATAATTTTTCCATCTTGATTAAAAAAATTATAATCATTTTATCTAAATTATAGTGACTTGAGCCTTTTACATAAAACCTTTCCTGATTTTAAGCATAATTAACCATCAGAGTACAAGGCAAGGATCGTTAAGACTAGTGTATTGGAAGACTAGGTACATAAAACATAAAACATGGGGCTAAAAAAAATTCTTTATTTAATCTCCATAATGAAATCCTAACTTCCTTTGAGACCTTACATCTACATAGGGTACCCTGGGGAACACATGAACAAAGGGATAAGCTAAAAATTCTCAGTAAGGGAATGAACATAAGGATACATCTCAAGAACATGATTTAAGAGGCAAGACATAATGATATCCAAAGCATGAAACTTATGAAATCATTTAATATAAGCATGGGATCATATAAACATGGAATCATATAAATGTGGTAGAATCATAAATTATACCTTTAGTATGGGTCATGGCTAACCGCCAATCTCGTTTCCCATTTTAATATGGGTCAAGGCTAACTGCCAATCCTGTTTCACATCGCATCTCATAAGAATTATCCTTACCCAATGCATTGGAGCGCTATCTGGGTGCACCCATATCAACATATTCATGAATATTCTTTCCACATTAATAGTCATACATAATCAACCATACATAAACATAAGGTCACACATGGAAAGAATTGGGTACCACAATCATGACATAAAACATATCTGATGGGCGTATCATGAAAGTGTCCATGAAAGGAATGGATTAGAACATACATGGACATTCATAGGGTAAAATAGGCATATAACATGTAAAGTGGTTTCAAATATAAGTGAAAACATATTGAAATGTATTTTAGAAACATTAGCATTAAAACATTTTTGTGCGGTTTTAAGGAAAACACTCTAGAGCTTTTCAAATAGAAAAGAGGAAATTATTTTATATAAAACCAGAATTGAACCATGAACGTTTTCATAATAAAAATACAGATTTTATAAATACAATGGTGTCTTAAAGGATTGGATAGAGTGAACCTTAAATTTGGGTAAAAATTATGGAAGTCCCCTTAAAACAAGTTTGCTTATTGGAAAGTTCTAAGGAGGGAATATTTCAAAAACATATATATCCTCGAAAGAAAGTGATGAAAGGGTATTGATATTAAAATATTTTTCAAATAAACAAATGTCATAATACTCAAATTTATATATATAATATAACACCATTTTTAAAGAAATATATGGCAACCCGAAAGAACAAAGAAGGTTCGGGTAGAATTCGTTACGATTTTATCGGTATGGTGTCGGGTTTGACCAAGAGAGATTGATGAGAGAGAAATGGGGTTTCTCATCACTTATAAATCCAGAAGGAATTACGGGGGAGGTTATTAAACATACCCTATTCTTTTTTAGTACCCATATAAAGGCATAGTATAGAGGAAAATCTTGATTAAGAGAGAAAAGGAGAGGACCCCTTACCTAAAATCTGTTGGTCTTGTCCAGTTGTTATAAATGACCTGAATAAAATTTAGGCTTATTAATTAACAAGTCCATAACATCTTATATATTTAATTTACTTATTATAACCCTTTTTAGATAATTAAAATCCTTTTTTATTAGGTATAAGGTTTGGTTGCATTGTTCGAGCTTGTTTGTTTACGTGGTTTTAAAATATCAGTTCACTTATATTCAAGTTTAGATTATATGTAAGATGAAAGTGGTTGTCCAGAACTGAAGTTATATTCTTCAGTGAATAAACAGAAGATTACATGGTTTTAATTTTAATTAGGTTACTTAAAGTGAAGTCGAATTATTATATATATAACCTTAGTGATAAATATTTTTGTGAAACGATGGATTTGATTACGAAAAATAGGTTTTGCTTTATAATTTAATACCATTTGTAAAAAATGATTACAAAACCAAAAATTGGATATATTACATGTATAATAATCTGGTTCAACCATATCTTTAATGGTTTCATGACAAGAATTAATGAAAACATTATAAATTGATAAACAATTGTCCTTGAATGTTCTAAATTAGCACATCTCAAACGGTGCTTTCATTTCTTTAAAAAAAAGGGTGGGGAAAGGAGAGAAGATAATTAAATATACCATTAGCATGAAAAAATTACAGTACATGTATATTACTGGATTTTTCATACTATTGTAGTGAAGGGAGGCGAGGAAAGAAATAAATAGAAAATAAATTAAATGAAAAGAAGAAATCTGGAAGAGGAATTTTACCCCTTGAGACTTCCTCCTTTGAGAACCTCTTAAGGGGAGAAGTTTTGGTATTTTGAGGAGGCTAAGAGCTTTTGAAAGTGGGAGAGGACCTTAGGGATATATTTAGGTAGAATAATGGCAAGGCACAAGGCTTGAGAGGAGTGGAGAGAAGAGGGACTGAAGGGGGGTTTTATAGTGGAGGAGAGGAGGGATTTCACAATATTATAACCATTAATTTATTATTTCATCTCAAGACAAGGAATAGTAATCATTCCATGACCAAGAATAGTAAATGGGTCATGTGAATCCGAACTAAGGGTGGTGACATCAGCGATGATGCTCGGAGTATTTTATTTATCTTATAATGTACATATATGGTAAACTACCATATTTTACTATTCATAAAAATTCAAGTATTTCAGAAAAATCTTAAAAATTCACTCCAACCATTTTTTGACGTGTAGAATCCAAAAATGAATCCCATTTTTCAAAAATAATTTTCTAAATATGATTATTTTAATATTTAATTTAAATCATAATTCATTATCAAAAACCAGTTAACCTATTCGAAAATAGAGGTATATCATACTTCCAACATGAATATTATTTTTATACCACTATAGGTGAGGATACTATTCATTAGGGAATATAAATATTCATAAGGGTATGTTACTATTCATTAGGGTAGGTTACTATTCACCAAAAATTATGTTTTTTTATCGGACTCCAAATAACTTACTGATTACAACCGTGTAAGACGGATTTTCGAAAATCCAAACACAGAAGTCACAAAATTATTTTTAAAGATCACTTATAAATTAGTAGTTCATTATTTTGTGTTTTCAAGTGATTTTTATGAAATATTTATAAGAAGGGAATTTCCATTGAAAAAAACTGGGTTGTTACATTCTTCCCCCTTAAAAAATTTCACCCTCAAAATTTCATTTTACATTCTAAGAAAAAAAATTGACGCGGGTACTTTTCCTTAATTGCTTTCTTCAGCTCCCATGTTGCCTCCTTGTACTTATTGTTTCACCATAGTACCTTGACTAGATGAGTAGTATTTTTGCGTAGAACATTGTCTCTACAATCGAAGATCTTCACTGGATTCCCCTCATAGGAAAGGTCATCCTCCAACTGTACCTCCTCTGAAGAGAGTACATGCAAAGGGTCTGGTATGTTCTTCCTTAAGAAGGATACATGAAAGATATCATGTACTTTCGACATGGTAGGTGGAAGTGCCAGTCGATAGGCCACTACTCCGACTCGATCAAGGATCTCAAAGTGGCGGATGTACCTGGGACTTAACTTCCCTTTCTTCCCAAACCTCATGACCTTCTTCCATAGAGATATGCGTAGAAATACCATGTCTCCAACTTTGAACACAAGGTCACATCGACGATTATCTGCATAAATCTTTTGTCGACTTTCGGCTACCTTGATATGCTGCTGAATGGTTTTCACCTTCTCCACCATTTCTTTGACTATTTCAGGTCCTAGCAGCTTACGCTCACCGACTTCATCCCAACATGCCAGTTTTCTGCACCTTTTCCCATAAAGGGCTTCATATGGTGCCATTTGGATGCTCGAGTGGAAACTATTGTTATATTAGAATTCAACCAATGGAATATATTGGTCCCATCTTCCTTTGAATTCCATAGAACACGCTCTCAACATGTCTTCTAGTGTCTGAATAGTTCACTCAGACTGGCCATCGGTTTGAAGAAGATAGGTTGTACTGAAGTTCAGTTCAGTGCTCAGAACATGCTAGAGACTTTTCCAAAACATTGAGGTGAATCTTGGATCACGGTTGTATACAATTGAGATTGGAACACTGTGTAGTCTCACCAATTCCTTCACATATAAATTTTCAAGTTGTTCAAGAGAGAGATCTTCTTGAATAGTGGTGAAATTGGATGTCTTGGTGAGTCGGTCAACCACAACCCATATCGCATTATTTCCCTTCGACGTCTTCAGGAGACCCGTGACATAGTCCATTGTAACATTTTCCCATTTCCACATGGTTATAGGAAATGGAAACATCATACCTTCGGTCTTTTTTCACTCAGCTTTAAGTTGTTGACAAACTAAGCACCTTGATATATATTCCGCAATCTCCTTCTTCATGTTATCCCACAAGAAGTTTTATCGGAGATCACAGTACATTTTGGTACTCCCAGGATGGATAGAGAAGGTTAAGCTATGTGAATCATTCAATAGATCCTTCTTTATCTCTGGATGATATGGTACATATAATTGTGTCCCAAATCTTACGGCTCCTTCCTCTTCAATTGTGAAATTGGAGGATATCCCATTTTTAACAGCTTCCAACCTTTTCTGAATTTCCACATCCTTTCTTTGAGAAACTGTTATTTTCTCCATGAGGGATGGTTGAGAAATCATTTGAGAAAGGATTGATGATGTTCCTCCCTTAATGATTCCCATGTCCATACTTTGTAAATCCAAGAAGATCGGATCCTTTTCAATTCTCATTATTGATAAAGATGTAGGATCCTTTCTACGTAGAGCATCTGCCACCTTGTTTGCCATAACAGGATGGTAGTGGATTGAGCAGTCATAATCCTTGATGAGATCTATCCATCTTCACTGGCATATATTAAGCTCTTTCTCTGTGAATATATATTTGAGACTCTTGTGGTTAGTATATATCTCACATTTTTTTCCCATAGAGATAATGCCGCCATATTTTCAACGCAATGATCATAGCTGCCAACTCTAGATCATGCATGGGGTAGTTTTGCTCATGGATTTTTAGCTGTCTTGAGTAATAATCTATCACTATATCATTTTTAATTAGCACACAACATAAGTCTTTCATAGAAGAATCACTATAAACCACAAAGAGTTATCCACTTGAAGGGAGTGTAGGTACTAGCGCAATGATAATCCTCTTTTTCAACTCCTTGAAACAGTCTTCACATTCCTGTGTCCAGATGACCTTTACTCCCTTTTGTGTCAGCATGGTCATTGGGTTTGAAAATCATGAAAAGTTCTTCACAAATTGTCGATAATACCCATCTAGACCTAAAAAGCTGCGGATCTCCATTACAGAAGTTGTCCTCAACCACTCTTCAATTGCCTTCGTCTTGGAAGGGTCCACAGATATCCCTTTCCTAGTGATAACATGCCCTAATAATGATACTTACTCCATCCAGAACTCACATTTACTATATATTGCATACAACTTCTCCCTTCATAAATTCTTTAACACAGTTTCCAAATGCTCCTCATATTCCTCCTTGCTCTTCGAGTATATCTGAATATCATCAATAAATTCCACCGCAAATTTATCGAGGTAATCTCTAAAGACTTTATTCATTAAATCCATGAAAATTGCTGGAGAATTAGTGATTCTGAAGGGCATCACTATGAACTCATAGTGTCCATACCTCGTTTGAAAGGCAGTCTTGGGAATATCTTCCTTCCTCACCTTTAGTTGCTGATATCCTGACCAAAGGTCCACCTTAGAGAAATAACTGGCCCCAGGAAACTGATCGAACAAGTCATATATCCATGGAAGGGGATACTTGTTCTTTATTGTGATTTTATTGAGCTCACGATAATCAATTCAGAGGCTCATTGATCCATCCTTCTTCTTGATGAAGAGGACTGGATCACCCCACAATGAAGCACTCAGGCATATAAAAGCCTTCTCTATATTCTCCTGCAACTTCTTCTTCATCTCTTCCATCTCTACAGTGGCCATTCTGTAAAGTTTCTTTGGGATTGGTAGAGATCCAGGGATATGTTCAATTGAGAACTCAACCTATTAGTCAATAGGAAGACCGGAAAACTCTTTGGGGAATACATCAGTGTAATCTCTCACAATGGGCATGTCTTCAATCATGATTCTCTCCTTTGTATCAATCATTTGAGCTAGGTATTCATTCTCATAAAGAAGAAATATCCAAACTTGAGACGAATATTCTAAAGGAGAATCATCTTCCTCCTTTCACCTGTAAAGAATTGGATTATTCTTCGGGATGTGAAGAGTGATCTCCCTTTCCTGGTAGTCGACAATGGATTTGTATAAAAATAGCCAATCCATGCCTAAGATAACGTCAAACTACACCAATGGAAGTATGACAAGATTTTCTCGGAGGTTCAGTCCACAAACGTTAACTAGGGAGGATTTATAAACCATGGATGCAATGATTTCCCCATTCGCTGTTCTCACAGATAACTTTCCCTCCAAATTTTGAGGTGGTGTTTTAATAGTTAAACTAAACTTGAATGATATGAAAGAATGTGTAGAACCAGAATCAAATTGTACATTTTCTATTCTTGAATTAATAACTAGTATACCTGTCACCACATCGTTTTCTGGCTCCACCTCAGTAGTAGTGATAGAATAAGCCCTTCCTTGTTTCCTTGGAGGTTGTTGCTGATTGCCTCCGACAACTCTCGGCTTAGGAAAATTGTTCGGATAATGCCCAAGCTCCTTGTAGTTATAACAATGCACTACATTATGAGTGTTGATCTGAACCTTCCTTTATTCTTCAACATTAAAGGGATTTTTCATACCCCTTCAGCAATTCTTGGCCAGATGACCAAACTCTCCGCATTTGAAGCAATCCATGGTTCCCTTCATACAGTTACCAGGATGCTTCTTCCCACAATTTTTGCAAAGGGGAATGTTGGGATTCTTTCCATCATGGGATTTTTTTGATGGACCACCCATGTTGTTTTCCATCTTCTTCTTCTTTTCACTGGGCCCAAGAGACCACTAAGAGTCTCCAATATTCATTTCAACCTTGAGGGAACAACGGACAATGTCCACATATCTGTTGAATTCTTTAATCGCCAACGGTTTTTGTAGACTCAGCATTAGTCTGCTAAAGAAGCGACCCACCTTTCTTTCAGTGTTCATGAAAAATCCATAAGTGTACCTTGAAATCCTTGTAATGTTCGCTTCATACACCTCGATGGGATCATCTTCCTTCTTCTTGAGTCCAAGGAACTCTCTTTCCATCTTCAGATGGAGGGTTCGAGGAAAATATTTCTTGGAAAACATCCTCTTGAATTCCTCCCAATCAATGAAATCGATTTCCTATTGGATATTTGTATTAGTGATTAGTGTCTACCACTGATCAACTTCCCCATCAAAATGATAGACTTCCAGTACAACTTTCTCTTCTTCTGAGAACTGGAGGACAGAGAAAATATTTTCAATGGAGTTAATCCATTGTTCTGCGAGGAGGGGATCAGAAGACCCACAAAACATGGGCGGCCTTTTCCGCATGAAGGATTATACGACAACTTGCTCTTTCCTTGGAGGAGGGGGACGTTACACCTGATTCAAGTAAGTATTCATTTCTCGAGCCAGCTGAGTATGTACTACCATGAAGTTTTGAGCACCCGCTTCTGTCACATCACGCATGTCATTAGGGAAATCATCGTATTGCCTATCACATTGGTTGTTGGAACATGATCTTCTATTTCCTTCCATTAACTAAGAAAAATAACGTATAATTTGAGGTCTTGAATACTTAACTATTGAGCATAAAAAGGAAACCTTGAATATTAAAGGATAAACTTATAAAGAAGAAGTACATCCTAACTTGTGATTCCTTAGGATTATATCTAGGTTATCCTAGATCTATTTCATAACTTAAATTCTTGTGGTCTTTTTTCCCTTAATAATGGTTTGTACTAAGATCCTGAATCTACCAAATAAAATACCCCAGAAGTGTCGTAACCAAGAGTGAAGCAATGACCGTTATCGTGCACCAGTTCCCATTCGAGTCTAGCTCAAAGTGGTGTTTTTGGGTTTTACCCCTAGATACATCTGTGCCAAAGCATCATCTACCTGATCGTATCAAGACAAGGATATATTTTCTTGATAAGCCACATACTCTATACTCACAAAAATTTAGGACTGTTTCCTTATAATTAGTCTCATCCTTAAGGTTCTCAATAAGGTCCTCTATTCCTAATCTCCAAAAATAACTAGACCATCCTCTGATACCAACTATAGTGACATGATCCTTTTACATAAAACATTTCATGATTTTAATGATAATTGACGATTAGAGTACAAGACAAGGATCATTAAGTCTAGTGTCTTGGAAGACTTGGTACATAAAACATAAAACAAGGGGATAAAAAAACACATCTTTATTTAATCTCCATAGTGATCTCATAACTTCCTTTGAGCCCTTACATCTACATAGGGTACCCTGTGGAACACATCAACAAAGGGATGAGCTAAAAATTCCCAGTAGAGGAATGAACATAAGGATACATCTCAAGCACATGAGTTAAGAGGCATGACATAATGATATCAAAAGAATGAAACTTATGAAATCATTTAATATAAGCATGGGAACATATAAACATGGAATCTTATAAATGTGGAAGAATCATAAATCATATCTTTAGTACAGGTCAAGGATAACCACCAATCCCGTTTCCCATTTTAGTACGGGTCAAGGCTAACCGCCAATCCCGTTTCACATTGCATCTCATGAGACTTATCCTTACCCAATGCATTGGAGCACTATCTGGGTGCAACCATCTCAACATATTCATCAATATTATTTCCATATAAATAATGTTTCCAAATAAATAATCATACATAATCAACCATACATAAACATAAGGTTACCCATGGAAATAATTGGGTACCACAACCATGACATAAAACATATCCAATGGGAATATCACGAAAGTGTCCATGAAAGGAAGGTAGTAGAACATACATGGAAATTAATAGGGTAAAATATTCATATAACATGGTAAGTGGTGTCAAATATAGGTTAAAACATATTAGAAATGTATTTTAGAAACATTAGCATCAAAACATTTTTGTGCGGTTTTAAGGAAAACACTCTGGAGATTTTCAAATAGAAAAGAGGAAATCCTTTTATATAAAACCAGAATTGAACCAAGAAGGGTTTCATAATAAAAATAATGATTTTATAAATACAATGGTGTCTTAATATAGAGGATAGAGTTAACATTAAATTTGGGTAAAAATTAGGGAAGTCCCCTTAAAACAGGTTTGCTTATCGGAACCTTCTAAGGAGGGAATCATTCAAAAACATGTATATCCCCAAAAGAAAGTGATGAAAGGGTCTTGATATTAGAATATTTTACAAATAAATAGAAGTCATAATACTCACATATATAGATAATGTAAAACCATTTTTAAAGGAATATAAGGCAACCCGAAAGAACAAACAAGGTTCGGGTAGAATTCGTTACGATTTTATCGGCATGGTGTCGGGAGTGACCAAGAGGGATTAATGAGAGAGAAATGGGGTTTCCCATCACTTATAAATGGAGAAGGAATTATGGTTGAGGTTCTTAAACATACCCCATCATTTTATAGTACACATATAAAGGCATAGTATAGAGGACAATCTTGATTAAGAGAGAATAGGAGAGGATCCCTTAACTTAAATCTGTTGGTGTTCTCCACTTGTTATAAATCACCTGAATAAAAAAATTAGGCTTATTAATTAATAAGTCCAGAACCTCTTATATATGTAATTTATTTATTATAACCCCTTTTAGTTCATTAAAATCCTTTTTTATTAGTTATAAGGTTCAGTTTTATTGTTCGGGCTTGTTTGTTTAGTTGGTTTTTAAAGATCGGTTCACTTATATTCATGTTTGGATTATATGTAAGATGAATGTGGTTGTCCAGAACTGAAGTTATATTCTTTAGTGTACATCCTGGAGATTACATGGTTTTAATTTTAATTAGGTTACTTAATGTGAAGTTGAATTATTATATATATAACCTTAGTCATAACCATTTTTGTTAAACGATGGATTTGATTACGAAGAACATGTTTTGCCTTATAATTTAATACCATTTGTACAAAAGGATTAAAGAACCAAAGAAGGATATATTACATGTATAATAATCTGGTTAAACCATAGTACAAATGTTTTCATGACCAGAATTAATGATAATGTTATAAATTGATAAACCATTGTCCTTGAATGGGCTAAATTAGCACATCTCAAACGGTGCATTCATTTCTTTCAAATAAAAGGGTGGGGAAAGGAGAGAAGATAATGAAATATATCATTTTCATGAAAAAATTCCAGTACATTTATGTTACTGGATTTATCATACTATTATGGTGAAGGGTGGTGAGGAAATAAATAAAAATAAAAGTACTTAAAAGAAAAGAAGAAATCAGGAAGAGGAATTTTACCTATTGAGACTTCCTCCATTGAGAATCTCTTAAGGGGAGAGGTTTTTCTATTTTGAGGAGGATGAGAGATTTTGGACATGGTGGAGGACATTCGGGAGATATTTGGGCAGAATAATGGCAAGGATCAAGGCTTGATAGGAGTGGAGAGAAGAGGTAGTGAAGGGGAGTTTTTATAGTGGAGGAGAGGGATTTCACAATATTATAATCATTAATTTATTATTTCTTCACAAGACAAGGAATAGAAAGTATTCCATGACCAAGAATATTAAATGAGTCAGGTGAATTCTAAACAAGTGTGGTGACATCATCCATGATTCTAGGAATAGTCTCTTTATCTTATAATGTATATATACGGTAAATTACTGTATTTTACTATTCATAAAAAATTCAAGTATTTCAGAAAAATACCAAAAATTCACCCCAACCATTTTTCGACATGTAGAATCCAAAAATGAATCCCATTTTTCAAAAATAATTTTATACATATGATTATTTTAATATGTAATTAAAATCATAATTCATTATCAAAAACCAGTTTTAATACATTCATTAAATTATTCTAAAATATAGGTATATCATACTTCCAACATGAATATTATTTTTATACCACCATAGGTGATGTTACAATTCATTAGGGTACATCAATATTCATAAGGCTATGTTACTATTCATTAGGGAAGATTAATATTCACCAAAAATTATGTTTTCCTTATCGAACTCCAAATAACTTACTGATTACAACCTTGTAAGCCGGGTTTTTTAAATTCCAAACACAGAAGTGACAAAATTATGTTTAAATCTAACTTATCACTTATTAGTTCATTATTTTTTGTTCTCAAGTGATTTTTAAGAAATATTTATAATAAGGGAATTTCCATTGAAAAACACTGGGTCGTTACATAAATAATTTTATAAATATGTGAATTTGTACTTTTAAAATAAAAATGGACATTTACCGAAAATTCATGGGTTCTCAAAAAAATAGTTTTCAAACCTTAATAAAAATTACAATTTCATTCATAAAATTATATGATCATTTATATTTAAAAACAAGTAATTTAATAATAATATTTTATTAAAATAATATTTAATTCAAAAATTCATGAATTCATCAAAATAGATTTCTTAGTTGAATATATACAATAAATACTATTTGGGCCATAAAAACTATTTAGAAAGTAACAATAATAAAATGAATGCACATACTTTATACAAAAATAATGTACATATTCATAGTGATAGGGTCTTGTTACATAACCCCTTATAACACCCGCATAAGACCGAAGGGCAAGGTGTCTGATGGTGATAGACTCTTGCGGTGGCTCGGATAACATCGCTCGGGTGGTAATCTCTATTAACTTCTACTTCTCCCATAGTCGGTTCTGCTCAAGATTAACATGTTCAATATCATCTTGGTCTTGGTCAAGAGCGAAGCCCAATGATACCACCTCCTTTCCGATCTCCAAAAAATGGGATTCGTATGGGGAAAGTCTACTGGATGAGGCCATATCTTCCTTTGTCTGAGTAAATTGGATATTTTAAAGCCCTATATTTATACTAATCATGTGATCACTGTTCAACATCTATATTAGCAATGGTCACAATTCATAACAGTATTTTAAAATCCATAAACATAAAACCAATTAAGTTCACATTTTATATAACCATAATAAGATATTTAATTAGATCAAGAGGAATTTCGATTAATGAATGTTTGGGTCATTACAATCTTCCCCCCTTAAGAAATTTCACCCTCGAAATATCCTTTTCCCACACTAAAATAGATGTGGGTATTATTTCTTCATCACTTCCTATGATTCCCTTGTCGCTTCTTTAAACTTGTGGTATCACCACAACACCTTGGTGAGGGGAATTGTCTTATTTTGTAGTACATGTTCTCTTCGATCTAAGATCTTCACTGGTTGCTCCTCGTAAGAAAGATCATCATCTAGTTGTACTACCTATGAAGAGAGTACATGTGAAGGGTTTGGTATGTACTTCCTTAAGAGGGATACATGAAAGACATCATGTACTATAGTAATGAGAGGTGGAGGTGCTAGTCGATAGGCCACAACCCCAACACGATCAATAATATCGAAGGGGCCAATGTACCTATGACTTAACATAACTTTATTTACAAACCTCATGAACATCTTACATGGAGATATTCATATAAATTCCATGTCTCCAACTTTAAACTCAAGTTCTCATGAATGGTTATCTGTAAAACTCTTCAATAAACTCTAGGATTCCTTGATATGCTATTGAATGGTTTTCAACTTCTCCACCATTTCTTCGACCATTTTTGGTCTCAGCATCTTATGCTCACTGACTTCATCCCAACATGCTGGTGTTTTGCACCTCTTTCGATACAAGGCTTCATAAGGTTCCATTCAGATGCTCGAGTAGAAACTGTTATTGTAGGAGAATTCAACCAGTGGAAGATCTTGGTCCCATCCTCCTTTGAAGTCCACAGAACATGATCTTAACATATCCTTTAGTGTCATAATATTTTGCTCAGATTGGACATTAGTTTGAGGATGATAGGCCATGCTGAAGTTCAGTTCAGTATCCAGATCATGTGGAAGATTCTTCCAAAACGTAGAGGTGAATCTTGGATCTCAATCGGATAAAATAGATAGTGGTACTCCATGCAGCCTTACCACTTCCCTGATATATATCTGTGCCAGTTGATCCAATGAGAAATACTATCTAATTTCATTGAAGTGTTCAGAATTTGTAAGATGATGCACAAAAACCCTTATTGAATTGTTGCCTTTGGATTTCTTCGGATGTCCGGTGACAAAGTCCGTGGTGATGTTCTCCCATTTCCATGCTAGTTTGGGAAATGGTTGCATCATCCCCGTAGAATTCTGCCTCTTTGACATCACTTGATGACACACCAGGCACTTTGATGTAAAATCAGTGATCTCCTTATTCATTTATCCCACGAATAATGCTCTCATAGATCTCTATACATATTTGTGTTTCCTAGGTGAATATAGAAATTTGAACTGTGTGCACTATCCAAAGATCTTTCTTCAGCTTTGTACATGATGGAACACATAGTCTTTTTCCAAATATCACAATTCCTTCTTCATTAACATTGAACTATGAGGATTTCCATTTTATGATAGCTTCCACTTTCTTTTGACTTCCCACATTATCCTTTTGATAATCTTTTATCCTTTCTAAAAAGGATTGTTGAGAAATCATTTGTGAAAGGATTGATGATATTCCCTTCTTTATGATTCCCATGTCTATCTTCATTAAGTCTAAGAATATTGGATCTTTCTTAATTCTCATCAATGATAGAATTTTCAGATCCTTTCTTCTTAGAGCATCTACCACCTTGATTGCTTTCCAAGGGTGGTAATGGATTGAGCAGTCATAGTCTTTGATTAGATCTAACCATCTTTGTTGGTGCATTTTCAACTCTTTCTGTTTGAATATATACTTGAGGCTTTTGTGGTCTGTATATATTTCATACTTCTTACCAAAGAGATAATGCCAAAAAAAATTTAAAGTGAAGATCACCGCAACCAAACTCAAATCATGTGTTGGGTAATTCTGCTCATGAACATTCAATTTCCTTGAATCATAGGCAATGACTTAGTCATTTTACATCAACACAGAGCCCATGCCCTTCTTCGAAGCATCCCTGAATACCAAAAAAAAGTTCTCCAATTTTGAGTAAACTGATCATGGGCACAGTGATAAGCGTCTTTTTTAACTCCTTGATGATTTATTTGCATTCATCACTCCTAGAAAACTTTACTCCCTTCCGAGTTACCTTGGTAAGAGGGTTGGACAATCATGAGAAATTTCTCACAAATCATCGATAATATCCAGCTAACCCCAAGAAGCTATGGATATCCGTTACCGATGTTGGCCTCATCCATCCCTCAATTGTATCTGTTTTGGAGGGATCCACAGATATTCCATTTCTTATGATGATATATCCTAAGAATGAGACCTACATCAACCAGAAATCACACTTTATATACTTTTCATAGATATTCTCCTTCAGTAAGGTCTCTAGTATAGTTCTTAGATACTTCTCATGATCCTCCTTGGTATTGGAGTATATCAAAATATCATCTATAAAGACTACCACTAATTTTTCGAGGTAATCCATAGACTCTATTCATCAAGTCCATGAATATTTCTGGAGAATTAGTTATTCCTAAAGGCATTGCTATGAATTCATAGTGCCGGTATCTTGTAAGAAAATCATTCTTGGGGATATCTTCTTTCTTCACCCTTACTTGATAATATCCCAACCTCAAATCCACCTTGGAGAAGTATTGTTCTCCATGAATCTGATCAAAAAAGTCATCAATTCTTGGGAGAGGATACTTGTTATTTATCTTGATTTAGTTAAGCTCATGATAATCGATGCAAAGGCACATTGACCCATTCTTCTTCATGATGAAGATGACTGGTGCACCCATTTGTGAAGCACTTGGGAGCATAAAACCTTTATCCAGATTCTCCTAGAGTTGTTTATTCATCTCCTCAAGATCCACAATAGCTATTCTATATGGGGTATTAGATATTAGAAATTCACCAGGTATAAGATGAATTGAGAATTCAAAATCTCTTCTTGGAGGAAGACTATGCAATTCCAGGGGAACCACTTCAGTGAATTCCCCCTCATTAGGCATTTATTCAAGGATGGTTTCCTCCTTAGACTCAATCATCTAAGCCACATACGTGTGATCATAGGGTATTAATATCCATTCATGCGATGATATATCTAAAGAATATTCATTTTCCTCCTTTCACTTGTGTAGAATCGAGGGTCAATTCTCCACAAGGAGAGTGATTTCCCTCTCACATCAATTTATGTTGGATCTATATAAGGAAATCCAATCCATGCCAAGAATTGCATAAAATTCCACCAGAGGGAGTATGATGAGGTTCGCTAGGAAATTAATTCCATAGATTATGACGAGGGAGGAGTTATGTTCATGTGATGCAATGATTCCCCATTTTTCATACCCACCAACATGTTTACTTATATGATTTTAGGTGGTGCTGGGATTGTTCTACTAAACTTTTGGGATATAAAAGAATGTGGAGAAATTGAATCAAAAAGCATGTTCACTATTCTTGAATGAGTAACCAGCATACCTATCACCACTTCGTTGTCGGGGTTCACTTAATTAGTAGTGATGGAAAAACCTCTCCCTTACTTCCTTGGAGGTTGTTGGTTTCCTCAAAAAACCCTTGGCTTAGAGCACTGATTTGAAAGATGCCCTAGTGTTTATCAGTTGTAACACTGAACAACAAGTAGGGGTTCGAATGGAGCGCTCCTCTCCTCTGTTGTAGATATGGATTTTTCTTGTCGGTTGTTAATAGCTAGGTGCCCTTCTCTTCCACAAATAAAAAATTTCTTCGTCCCCTTCATGAAATTTATGGGGAGCTTTTTTTTGAACGTTTGGAAATTTGGGTGATGGATCTTCTTATCCCCGTTGGATTTATCCATCAGATCACCAGCATTGAATTCCACCTTATGCTTCTTATACCCATGATACCCCTGAGATTCACCGATCTCCATTTCGAACTTGAGGGAACATCAACCAATTTTCTCATGGCTATCAAAGACATGGATCACCAGCACTTTCCGCAGGATAGGTTTCATCCCACCAAAGAAGCGGTCAACCTTGTATTCAGGGGTAAAAATAAAGCCGGAGGTGTATCATGCAAGCCTTGTGAAGTTTTCCTCATACTATTTGATAGATTTTTAATCTTTTTGATTGAGGTCAAGGAAGTCCCTTTCTATCTTAAGTCGGAGGGTGCGTGGAAAATACTTATCGAAAATAATATTTTGGAAATACTTCCATTCTAATGCATTGATCTCTTCCTCCGGCTTTGTATTTTTGATCAACATCCACCATTAATCGTGTTCACCTTCCATAATATAATCATCCAAGATAACCTTCTCTTGTTCGGAACATTGAAGGATGAAGACGATCTTTTAAATGGAGTTGATCCATTGTTCGACGATTGAGGGATTAGATGATCCATTAAAAGTGGGAGGCCTTTATCTCATGAAGCTCTCGATAGAGACTTTTTCTTTCTTAGGGGGGGGGGGGGGGTGAAAGTTCCTCTTAACCCATGTTTCTATTCAAAGCTTGAATTAACTGATTGAGAAGTGTGAAAAAGTTCGTGATTGTCGCACCCATCAGATTGAGCATCTCATTTTCATAGTCATCACATTGATCATCACATCTTTTGTTGGCCTGTGTCCACCTATTACCGAACATTGGCTGGAATAAAAGGATAGTCAGGGGTAACAAATAAAGGGTAATAAAAGGACAAAACTGATGACTTATAAATAACTTTTATTTCCATAACTTATGAGTCCATTGGATTCAATCTATTCTATACACGATCTACCTTATAACATATATTTTTAGGGGATTTTTTTAATTGAATTAATAAGGGTTCATACTAAGATTGTGAATTTACCAAAAAATATCCTCCAGGAGTGTCATAACCAAGAGTGCAGCAAGGCCCGTTGTCATGCACCAGTTCCCATTCGAGTCTAGCTCAAAGTGGTGTTTTCGTGTTTTACCCCTAGGATACATCTCTGCAAGAGCAGCCTCTACCTTTTCGTATCCAGTCAGGAATATATTTTCTTGATTAACCACTTAATCAATACTCACCAATACTTAGGGATGTTTTTATTATACTTATTCTTGTCTCTAATTCTTCACTATGGTTTTTAATCCAAATCCCAAAAATAACTAAACCTATTCTTTGATACCAACTCTAACAACCCTTCTATTTATTAAACACTTAAACATGGTTTATTACATAAAATATTCACTTGATACAACATCGAAGATTGTAAGGTCAAGTGTATTTGGGGATTAGAAACATTACATAATATATTAGAACATAAAACACACAACATCTGTATTGAAAACTTCTTTCACATGACCACTATATTTCCTCATACTTAGCATTGCATGTGATAACCTGGGGACATGCATAAGAAAAAGGAGAGATATAAAGCTCGGTAAGGGAATAAACATGGAATAACATGAGTAATACAATACATGTTAGAAAATAGGAATATCAATGGATCAGAAGAGAAACACAAACAAAACGGCATGATAAATCATGATAATCATTACATGGAAATGTGGGAACATCACTTAACATGGAATTACCATGAGCCAAGGCTCATTGCACATAGAGCATGAGTAAACCCTCATTAAGAATGAAGTATGAGTAAAAACTCATAACACTTGAATTATAATGAGTCAACACCCATTTCACATGATGTACCATGATACTATACTTTACCCAATGCATTGGAGCGCTATCAGGGAACACCGTTCTTAAACATTTCATTTCATGCATAAGTGTGTCAAATGAATCATATAACATGGAATACATCAACATAAAAAGTTAGTCCACAATTAATTAATATGAAATAAACACATGAAAGTAAAATTCAATATGTATATGTACATAAAGGGTAATATCCCTGATAGAGATATGGGTATGGTATTCACTACACAATGAACTTGGCTTGGAAAAAAGCGGTTCAATTTCGGCAGCATAACGACATGACATAAGGATTCATGAAAATGATTGATGAGAGAGAAAAGGGTGTATCATCATATGTACATGAAATGGATAGTAAGGGTGTCACATAGATACAATTACCAACAAGCGTAATGTAATTTAGATTCATAATACAAAAGAATTACTAGGATGTAAAAGAGGAAAGAGAAATCCCTCGCAAAATTTCAGCATGGTAACGAGTGTACATAGGAGGCATAAATGATAGAGAAAGGGGTCTCCGATTATGAAAACATAAATAGGGAAGTATGGGGAAGGTTTGAAATCATAGCCCAACATTTGTAATTGAAAAAAGATCATAACAACTTAAAGAAAATTAGACAAAATGAGAAAGGAAGAAATCCGTTACTTGGAAGTGTTATCCCAAAGGCTTGAGAGAGGCTTGAGAGAGGCTTTTTGGAAGCTTGGGGCACCTTGGGAGGATTATATAGAGATAAGGGGAGTGGTTGGTCGAACTTCAAAGGCTTTTAGTGAAGAGGAAGTGGGAGCTTGGGTGGGTTTATATAGGAAAAGAAAGGGAATTCTTTATTATTTAGGTTTGGGACACCTCACATTAAACTAATGAAAACCACAAACCAGCCCATTGTTTTACCCCTCGTTTTTTCCAAAGGGGAGAGGAAAAATGTATTTTATATGTACAATTTACAAAATTCTTAAAGTAATAGGGTTGCTTATGTGGAGGTGAGTCACACTCTCATGGAAAACAATTTAAAAATAAAAAATGTTTTACAAGTCTTGGAGGGTCCACAAAACTTTGTAAAATAAATAAAACAAATCTAAAATCAAATTATTTTAAATATAAAACATATATTGGCTAGAAATAATGTTTATAGTGTTTTATTACATCACTATTGGGTCATTATGATGTCATAAAACACATTATATATTTAAATAGTATTTAATTTTTACCCAAAAAATCAACTGTCTCAGAAAATTATGAAAAATTTACCATTGGATAATTTCAAAATCTTGATTAAAAAAATAATATTCATTTATTCTAAATAATATTATAAATATGTGAATTTATAATTTTAAAATAAAAACTTACATTTACTGAAAATTCATGGGTTCTGACAAAAACAGTTTTCAAACCTTAATAAAAATTACAATTGCATTCATAAAATTATATGATCCTTTATATTCAATAAAAATTAATTTAATAATAATATTTTATTTAAATATTATTTAATTGAAAAATCAATCAATTTATCAAAATAGATTTCTTAGTTGAATATTAACTAAAAATACTACTTAGGCTATAAAAACTATTTAGAAAGTAACAATAATAAAATGAATGCACATTATTTATACAAAAATGTTGTACATATTCATAGTGCTATGGTATTTTTACATAACCCCTTATAACACCCACATAAGACCGAAGGGTATGGTGTGCGATGGTGACAGAATCTTGGGGTGGCTCGGATAACATCGCTCGGGTGGTAATCTCTATTAACTTCCACTTCTCGCATAGTTGGTTCTACTCTAGATTAACATGTTCAAGATCATCTTGGGCTTGGTCAAGAGAGAAGCCCAATGACACCTCCTCCTTTCTGATCTCCAAAAAATGGGATTTGTATGGGGAAAATCTACTGGATGAGGCCATCTCTTCCTTTGTCTGAGTAAATTGGATTTGTTAAAGCCCTATATTTATACTATTCATGTCATCACTATTCAATAGCTATATTAGCAATGGTCACAATTCATAACAGTATTTTAAAATCAAGAAACATAAAACCAATGAAGTTCACATTTTATAAAACCATAAAAAGACATTTAATTAGATCAAGAGGAATTTCCCTTAATGAATGTTTGGGTCGTTACAATCTTCCCCCCTTAAGAAATTTCACCCTCGAAATTTCTTTTTCCCACAATAAAATAGATGTGGGTGTTGTTGGTTCATCACTTCATATGATTCCCATATCGCTTCTTTAAACTTGTGGTTTCACCACAACACCTTAACGAGGGGCATTGTCTTATTTTGTAGAACTTTTCTCTTCTATCTAAGATCTTCACTGGTTGCTCCTCGTAAGAAATATCATCCTCTAGTTGTACTGCCTCTGAAGAGAGTACATGTTAAGGGTTTCTTATGTATTTCCTTAAGAGGGATACATGAAAGACATCATGTACTTTGTCCATGGTTGGTTGAAGTGCTAGTCAATAGGCTACATCCCCAACATGATCAAGAATTTCAAAGGGGCCAATGTACCTATGAATTAACCTACCTTTATTTCCAAACCTCATGACCATCTTCCATAGAGATATGCATATTAATACCGTGTCTCCAACTTTAAACTCAAGGTCTCATCGACGGTTATCTACATAACTCTTCTGTCGACTATGGGCTGCCTTGATATGCTATTAAATGATTTTCACCTTCTCCACCCTTTCTTCGAACATTTTTTGTCCCATAAGCTTACGTTCACGGACTTCATCCCCACATGCTGGTGTTCTGCACCTCTTCAGATACATGGCTTCCTAAGGTTCCATTCAGATTCTCGAGTGGAAACAGTTATTGTAGGAGAATTCAACCAGTGAAAGATGTTGGTCCCATCCTCTTTTGAAGTCCATAAAACATGATATTAACATATCCTATAGTGTCAGAATAGTTTGCTCAGATTGGACATCAGTTTGAGGATTATAGGACGTACTGAAGTTCAGTTCAGCATTTAGAGCATGTTGAATACTCTTCCAAAACATAAAGGTGAATATTGGATCTCGATCGGATAAAATAGATACTGGTACTTCATGCAGCCTTACCACTTCCCTGATTTATATCTGTACCGGCTGATCCAATGAGAAATCCTTCCGAATTGAAATGAAGTTTGAAGACTTTGTAATACGATCCACAAAAACCCAGATTTCATTGTTTCCTTTGGATTTCTTCGGATTTCCGGTGACAAATTCCAGGGTGATGCTCTCCCATTTCCATGATGGTATGGGCAGTGGTTGCATCATCCCATTAGACTTCTACCTCTTTGCCTTCACTTGCTAACACACTAGGCACTTTGATGTATACTCAGTGATCTCCTTCTTCATTTATACCACTAATAATTCTCTCAAAGATCTCAATACATCTTTTTATTTCCTAGGTGAATAGAGAAATTTGAACTATGTGCATCATCCAAAAGTTCCTTCTTCAGCATTAGACATGATGGAACACATAGTCTTTTCCCAAATCTCACAATTCCTTCTTCATTAACATTTAACTATGAGGATTTCCATTTTTTGATAGCTTCCACTTTCCTTTTAATTCCCACATCATCCTTTTGATCATCCTTTATCTTTTCCAAAAGATATGTAGAGAATCATTTTTGAAAGGATTGATGATGTTCCCTTCTTTATGATTACCATGTACATGTTCCTTAAATCTAAGAATATTGGATCCTTCTCAATTCCCATCAATGATAGAATGGTCGGATCCTTTCTACTTGGAGAATCTACCACCCTGTTTGATTTAATATGGTGGTAATGGATTTAGTAGTCATAGTATTTGATAAGATTTAACCATCTTCATTGGCTCATGTTCAACTATTTCTATGTGAATATATACTTGAGGCTTTTGTGGTCCGTATATCTTTCACACTTCTCCCCAAATAGATAATGCCACAAAAATTCTAAAGAGAAGATCACCGCATCCAACTTCAAATCATGTGTTCAATAATTATGCTCACGAACTTTCAATTGCCTTGAAGAATAGAAAATTCCTTGTTCATTTTACATCAACACATAGCCCATGCACTTCTTTGAAGCATCACTAAATACCACAAAAGGTTCTCTACTTGTGGGTAAAGCGAGCACGAGAATAGTGATAATCCTCCTTTTTAAATCCTTAAAGACTTATTTTCATTCATCACTCCAAGAAAACTATACTCCCTTCCGAGTTACCTTAGTAAGAGGGTTGGACAATCGTGACAAATTTCTCGAAAATCATCAATAATATCCATCTAACCCTAAGAAGCTATGGATATCTGTTACCGATGATGGCCTCATACATCCCTCAATTGCATCTGGTTTGGAGGGATCCAAAGATATCCCATTGCTTATGATGATATAGCCCAAGAATGAGACCTCCTTAAACCAGAACTCACACTTTATGTACTTTTCATAGAGATTATCCTTCTGTAAGGTCTCTAGTACATTTCTTAGATGCTCCCCATGATCCTCCTTTGTATTGGAGTATATCAGAATATCATATATAAAGACTACCACAAATTTGTCAAGGTAATCCATAGAATCTATTCATCAATTCCTTGAAGATTTCTAGATCATTTGTGATTCTGAAAGGCATTACTTTGAATTCATAGTGCCCGTATTTTGTACGAAAAGCATTCATGGGGATATCTTCCTTCTTCACCCTTACTTTATAATATCCCGACCACAAATCCACCTTGGAGAAGTATTGTGCTCCATGCAGGTGATCGAAAAAGTCATCAATTCATGGGATAAGATACATTTTTTTTATATTTATTTAGTTAAGATCACGATAATCGATGCAAAGGTGCATTGACCCACGCTTCTTCTGGACGAAGAGGATTGATGCACCCAATGGTGAAGCACTTGGGTGCATAAACCCTTTATCCAGATTCTCCTGTAGTTGTTTCTTCATCTCCTCAAGATCCAAAATAGCCATTATATATGGGGTCTTGGATATTGGAAATTCCTCCGGTATAAGATCAATTGAGAATTCAACATCTCTTCTTGGAGGAAGACCAAGAAATTCCTCAGGAAACACTTCAGTGAATTCCCTCACATTAGGCATGTATTCAAGGATGGTTGCCTCCTTAGACTAAATCATCTGATCCAGATACGTGTGCTCCTAGGGTAGTGATATCTATACATGAGATGATGGATCTAAAGAAGATTCATCTTCCTCCTTTCACTTGAGTATAATCGAGGGTCAATTTTCCACATGGAGAGTGATTTCCCTCTCACAGCAATTTATATTGGATCTATATAAGGAATTCCAATCCATTCCAAGAATTACATCAAATTCCACCAGAGGGAGTATGATGAGGTTCTCCAGGAAATTCAATCCACAGATTATGATAGGGGAGGAGCTATATTCATGGGATGTAATGATTTCCCCATTTTTCATACCCACCCAAATCTTTACTCACATTATTTTTGGTGGTGGTGGGATTGTTCTACTAAAATTTTGGGGTATAAAAGAATGTGGAGAACCTGAATCAAAATGGATGTTTTATATTGTTGAATGAATAACCAGCGTACCTGTCACCACTTCATTGTCAGGGTTCACTTCATTAGTACTGATGAAAAAATATATCCCTTACTACCATGAAAGTTGTTGGTTTCCTCCAAAATCCCTTGGCTTAGAGAAATTATTTGCAAGATGCCCTGGTTTTTAGCATTTGTAACAATGAACAACAAGTTGAGGTTCTAATGGAGAGTTCCTCTCCTCTGTTGCAGATGTGGGTTTTTCTTGTCAGCAGTTAACATCTAGGAGCTATTATCTTCCACAACTAAAGCATTTCCTCATCCCCTTTAGGCAATTTCCAAGGTGCTTCTTTCCGCACCTTTGGAAAGTGGGGTTCTGGATCTTTTAGCACCATTGGATTTATCCATTAGACCATCAATATTGAAGTCCACCTTATGATTCTTATCCCCATGATACCCCTGAGATTCACCGATCTCCATTTCAACCTTGAGGGAACATCAGACAATTTCTTCATAGCTGTCAAAGTCATGGATCACCAGTGCTCTCCAGAGGCTAGGTTTCATCCCACCAAAGAAGCAGACAGCCTTGCATTCGGGGGTAATAACAAAACACGAGGCATATCGTGCAGGCCTTGTGAAGTTTTCCTCGTATGCTCCGACAGATTCGTTGTCTTTTTTCTTGATGTCAAGGAAGTCCCTTTCCATCTAAAATCAGAGGGTGTGCGGAAAATATTTATCGAAAATAATCTTATGGAAATCCTTCCATTCCAATGCATTGATCTCTTCCTCAGGATTTGTTTTTTGATCAACGTCCACCATTGACCGTCTTCACCTTCCATACGATAAGCATCCAAGAGAACCTTCTCTTGTTTAGAACATTGAAGGATGTAAGAGATATTTTCAATGGAGTTGATCCATTGTTCGGCGATTGAGAGATCAGACGATCCATTAAAAGTGGGAGGTCTTTGTATCATGAAGCTCTCGATAGATAATTCTTCTTTCATAGGGGAGGTTGAATGTTCATGTTGATCCATGTTTCTTTTCAAATCTTGAGTTAACCGATAGAGAAGTGTGACAAAGTTTGTGATTCCTGCTCCCATCATATTGGGCATCTCATTTTCACAATCATCACATTGATCTTCACATCATTTGTTAGCCCAATTCCACCTATTACCGACCATTGGCTGGAATAAAAGGAATGTCAGGGGTAACACAGAAAGGGTAATCAAAGGAAAAAACTAATGACTTATAAATAACTTTTATTTCCTTAACTTATGAGTCCATAGGCTTCAATCTATGCTATCCATGATCTACTTTCTAACATATATTCTAAGAAGAATTTTTTTTAATTTCATTAATAAGGGTTAATACTAAGCTTTTGAATTTAACAAAGAATATCCCCTAGGAGTGTCTTAAGAAATAGTGCAGCAAGGCCGATTGTTGTGCGTCAGTTCTCATTCGAGTCTAGCCCAAATTTGAGTTTTCGTGTTTTACCCCTAAAATACATCTGTGCCAGAGCTGCCTTTACCCTATCGTATCCAGAAAGGAATATATTTTCTTGATAAAACACTTAATTAATACTCACCAATACTTAGGGATGTTTTTATTATACTTATTCATGTCTTTAATTCTTCACTAGGGTTTTCGGATCCTAATCCCAAAAATAACTAACCCTATCCTCTGATACCAACTATAAGAACCCTGATTATTTTTAAACACATAAACATGTTTTATTACGTAAAATATTCACTAGAAACAACATAGAATATTGATAGGTCGAGTGTCTTTAGATCTTAGAAACATTACATAATAGCTTAGAACATAATACACAAAACATCTGTATTGAAAACTTCCTTTACATGACCACTACATTCCCTCATATTTATCATTGTATGGGATAACCTGAGGACATGGATAAGAAAATGGTGAGCTATAAAGCCCAATAAGGGAATAAAAATGGAATAAAATGAGGAATACAATACATGTTAGATAATAGGAATATCAATGGATCATAAGATAAACATGAACATAAAGGCATGATAATCATAACATGGAAATGTGGAAACAATACTTAACGTGGAATTAGCATGATCCAAATATCATTGCACATGGAGAATGATTAAAACCTCATTTCACATGAAGCATGAGTAAAACTTCATTCCACTTGAATTAGAATTAGTCAACACCCATTGCACACGATGTATCATGATACTATACTTTACCCAATGCATTGGAGTGCTATCAGGGAACACCTTTCTTAAACATTTCATTTCATGCATAAGTGTGCCACATGGATCATATAACATTAAATAAATCAACATCATAAGTTATTACACAATTAAGTAATGTGGAATAAATACATGAAAGTACCATTCAATATGAATATGTTCATAAAGGTGACTACCCTTTATAGAGACATGGGTATGGTATTCACTACACAATGATCTTGGCTTGGAAAAATGCGGTGCAATTTCGGCATCATAACGACGTGACATAAGGATTCATGAAAATGATTAATGAGAGAGAAAAGGGTGTCTCATAATATGTACATGAAATTTACAGTAAGGGTATAATATAGATACATGTCCCAACAAATGTAATGGAATTTATATGCATAATACCAAATAATTACTTGGATGTAGAAGAGGAGAGAGAAATCTCTCAAGGAATCTCAGCATGGTAACAGGTGTAGATTGGTGGAATTAATGAGAGATAAAGGGGTATCCACTTATCCAAAAATAAATAGGAAATTATGGGGAAAGTTCTAAATCATACCCTAACTTTTTAAATTGAAAAAAGGGCATAACAACTTAAAGAAAATTGGACAAAATGTGAAAGGAAGAAATCTCTTACTTGGAAGTGTTATCCCAGTTTCTTGGTAGAGGCTTGCAAGAGGCTTCTTGGGAGCTTGGTGCACCTTGGGAGGATTCTATAGAGAGGAGGTTTGAGTTTGGTCTAACTCCAAAGGCTTTTAGTGAAGAGGAAGTGTGAGATTGGGTGGGTTTATATAGGAAAGGAGAGGGAATTCATTCTTATTTAGGTTTGGGACACCTCACATTAAACTAATCAAAACAAAAAACCAGACCCTATTTTTTCCCATGGTTTTTGAAAAAGGGGAGTGGAAACAAATATTTTATTAGGCCAATGAATGAACGTTTTTAAATAATAGGGTTGATTATGTGGTAGTGAGTCACACTCTCAAGGAAAACAATTTAAAAAGACAAAATGTTTTATAAGTCTTGGAGGGTCCACAAAAGCTTTGTAAAATAAATAAAACAAGTCTAAAATCACATTATTTTAATTATAAAACATATATTATCCAAAAATAATGTTTATATTATTTTATTACATCACCATTGGGTCATTATGATGTCATAAAACACATTATATATTTAAACGGTATTTAATTTTTACCCAAAAATCCAACTGTCTCAGAAAATTATGAAACATTCACCATTGGATAATTTATACATCCTTATTCCCAAAATAATATTAATTTCGTCTAAATAATTTTATAAATATGTGAATTTTTACTTTTAAAATAAAAATTTACATTTACCGAAAAGTCATGGGTTGTGACAAAAAGAGTTTTAAAACCTTAATAAAAATTTCAATTGCATTAATAAAATTATATGATCATTTATATTTAATAAAAAGTAATTTAATAATAATATTTTATTAAAATATTATTTAATTCAAAAATACTTTAATTCATCAAAATATATTTCTTAGTTGAATATTAACTAAAAATACTATCTGTGCTTTAAAAACTATTTAGAAAGTAACAATAATAAAATTAATGCACATTCATTGTACAAAAATAATGTACACAGTCATAGTGATAGGGTCTTTTTACCTAACCCATTATAACACCCACATAAGACTGATGGGTAAGGTGTGCAATGGTGACAAACTCCTGGGGTGGCTCGGATAAAATTTCTTGGGTGGTAATCTCTATTAACTTTCACTTCTCCCGTAGTCAATTCTGCTCAAGCTCAGCTTGGGCTTGGTCAAGAGAGAATCCCAATGATGCCACCTCCTTTCCTAGATCTGGAAAATGGGCTTCGTATTGGGAAAGTATACTAGATGAGGCCATCGCTTCCTTTGTCCGAGTAAATTGGATTTGTTAAAGACCTATATTTATTCTAATCACATGATCACTCTTCCACAACTATATTAGCAACAGTCAAAATTCATAATGGTAATTTAAAATCAAGAAATGTAAAACCAATGAAGTTCACATTTTATATAACCATAATAAGACATTTAATTAGATTAATAGAAATTTCCATTAATGATATTTTCTGTCTTTGCAGTTAAACATCATGTGGTAAGGATGTGGGAACTGATGTGAATGGATGGAAATTGTTTCATTTAGGCCCACGAATGGATGTTTGGGCATCACTACATATGTCATGAGATTGAGAATCAAACCACATGTAGTTATTAAAGGCCATATAGTTTAGTATCATGTTGTGAGGACATGGATCGCTTAACTTGAAATGGTGGTATTATAGTTGGGCCCATGAATTGAATTATGGGTGTCACTATATATCCCATCGTGATGGAAATCAAGCCATACATTGTTCTTAATGATGTTCCTTATACAGTTCTAAACAATATGAAAACCAGTGGAAATTTTTATATAGATTTTTTGTGAATGGGTCCGATGATTAAAATATGGACATCACAATGTATCCTGCATGGAAAGAAATAAATACACTCATAGTTCTTGAAATATAAACTCTATCTTTGTAGGTCTAGCCCGTATAGAGTGGTGGGAACTTTTTCTATTGATTTTTGTAGTTGGGCCAAGGATTGAAGACCCATGTGTCACTATGTATCCTGTGATTCGAGAAATCAGGACAAACATAGTTTTTAAGAAACCATAAAATTTAACATCATGTGGTAAGGGAAAAAAATGGAAAAACATGAAAAATTTGTGATTTTTCAGCTAGGACTAAGGATGGAAGTTTGGGAATCGGTACGTATCTCATGAAAATGATAATCTAGACACACGTAGTTCTTGAAGAAACTTTTAGTTTAATATAATGTGGAAAGGACATGGAATATCCACAAGGAATAGGTATAGTATGGCTATGGGTTTTGTAGAGGACCAACACCAATTGTGGTGGTCCTCTTGGGAGTGGTCCACATGATTATGTTGATTTATGTAATATTGAGGATATTAACTATGCTGTTTAATTTCATGCAATGACGAACCATGGTATTCCTATTATGGTCTTGTATCTAGAGATGAGATAGGATTTTTTAAATCTGTTATGAATTTTCTATGTGGGGAATACTTTAATGAGTCTCTCAATCCCACATGATATATGTTCGGTGTGAGCACAAGGATCAACAAAGGTTACTCTCACCATGTAGAGGCATTTAAGGGAACGATGGGGGAATCCTGTATCATGTGGTGGATGGACCAAGACATTAGATCGAGGAGTCTGTATGAAACCCGTATAGTTTAACATCATTTTATATGGACATTTGTGACTTTATGTTAACAAAGATGGATATTATGGATCTGTTCAGTTTTACATCATACGGTAAGGACGTAGATCACACGATGTGAAGGAAAAGGGAAGTTCTGGAATCTTATAGTTTGAAATCATGCATTAATGAAATTTTCCTTATAGATTAATGTCATGCTGTAAGAAAGTTTTACTTGGAGATTAATTTCCTATGGTAAAGAAATTGTATCACCCGACATGAAAGACATGTAATCCTATTCCTGGGCCCAATAATGGAGGCTTGAGAATCACTACATATCATGGGACAATAGGAATTAAGACATATGTTGTTCTTAAGAAACCATGTAGTTTTACTTCATCTGGCTAGGATTAAATACATATGGTTTATCATCATGTGGTCAAGATTAATTTTTATTTTTTAACATCATGTACTCAGGAGGAATGATGGGGATTACTTTGATGTGAATTCCTATATGATGATAGTTATGAAAATAATTTCATGATAAATCTTACATTGGTGGGTGGTGTAACATTCTCCCCATCTATGATGGACAATCAGTAGGATCCATTATGATAAACATTGTTTATTACATAAGGCCATTCCCATGTGGGTTCCTATTTTGGGGGATTCTTTCCCAGTATCATTGAGGTTCAGAGAGACAACACCATTTTCCCTTAGAGGAATGAATGAAGGAAAACCTTTTTATTAATGGATCGTATTATCAGATTGTGATGGACTTCTAGGGTGTGTAGTGTGTGAAATCTATTCTTATATAGTCATTCCAATTCGTCTAACCGCCTGTGTGATTCTTCATCATACGAGAGATTTTGGAAAATGGCTATTGGACCTCTTTTGGTAAAACTTCCTTAGTACCATACACCAATTAGTGTGGCATTTTCTATGTGGCAATATGTGTGGTGGTATAGTAGGCCCATAAAGTATCGAGGTATTTTTTCATCCTAGACTTCTTATCCTTGTTCACCAACTTCTAGAGTATATTTGATAGAGTTTTATTGAAGGCCTCTATCTGTCTATTTTCATCCAGATGATTGCAAGATGAGTGATTGGAATTGATATTGTACTCCTGGTAAAATCTCTTCAATTCCAAAAAATAGATTTTGGTGCTGTTGTCTGTCAATATTGTGTGAGTTACTCATAACCTAGTGATTATATGAGACTTCACAAAGTTGATGATATTTTTTAGCCCGAAATCCATGAGGAGTATTTCCTCATCCCATTAAGAAAAGACATTGATATCAGTAAGGATTTACTTGAACTGGTTAGCTATGGCTGTGGGAGATGGCCCCACAACATGAATTCCCTAGATGTAAAATGAACTAAAATATTTAGTTGTCTATAACAATTCTAGGGGCTGATGGATGAAAATTTCATGGATCAGGAATCCATGAAATTTCATTGTGAATTCCATGTATTCTTATGTCATGGTTTTCTAGTAATATACCAACCTCTTAATTTGGTGGGAGGCCCTGCTATTGGATTGATGGGAGATGCAAGAGCCTACAAGGACATCAACTATGACAGTGAGAATATCTCCTTCTACTTTGCATGTGAGGAGGATTCTATTAATTAATTGTTTGTAGATGTATTTCTTATCATTTAGACCATCCTAAAAAGTGAAATTTTATGATCGGTGTTGAATATATTCCCTTATGACATGATCTTTTAGGAGAATCCCATTTTAGGGATAACCAATTATGGTCTTTATCCATCTATGGGTGGTCATTTGCTCATCATGCTCTAGGGTGGTGCTGACCTGATTGATTTTAACCATATTTCATATGACTATTGGTGAGATCATTCTTTGATGTGTGATGAAAATTATTTCTTCCTTCTAGTCAGGGTCAACCAAGATGGTGGATTCATTAGCCAATGTATTGGTGCAAGCATTGTCTGATTGGAGAACATGGTGCACTATGGGCTACAAAGGGAACTCTTCCATTAGTCCCCTAACATAGCTAGTAGGGGGGCAATTCTTTCTTTTTTGATGACATATTCTCCATTGATATTCTTTATCACAAATTTGGAGTCCCCTATGATATTCTGGTATTATATTTTCATTTTTAGAGATAGTTAAATTATAGAAATGATGGATTTTTATTCAGCTCATTATTTGTAGAGCCTTAAGATAGTGCTGGATATTAGGGAAAAACTACTTTGTGTAGAGAGACAAATACAATCCCCAGACCCAATTGATTGAGCTTTAGGTTTTCCATTATTGTAACGAAAGGGCTATGGGAGGTTCCATCAAATTACATCTCCCATGTATGGGGAGTTTCATTATCATAGAGGACCTTTTCATATGGGTGTTCAGTGTGTTACAGTTTATTTTCTAGGGAAATATGGGCTTCAAGGAAATCATCCAGGGATGGACCATTCACTGACTTATATGATATGAAATGAATGACATATTGTTACCTAATGACCACCCATCAAGCCAATTTCCTAGTCAACATAGATCAGAAAAGGATGTACTTGATTGGATCGATACGAGAGACCAATTAGACATTATGGATCCGAATGTAATGCCTCATATTTTTCACCACAATGATAAGTGATAGGATGTTCTTATCGACATCAGAATATCTAGTCTTAGTACCTAGCATCATTTGGCTGAGAAAGTAGACACTATTATCACTTCCCTCATAATTTTTATGTTTATGGAGGGTGCCCAGGGAGAATTCCATGGAGGCCACATATACGATGAGTGGACTCCCTTCCACTATACGAATCAGAACTGTTGGGTGGAGAAGGTACTACTTGAAGCATTCGAAGGATTTTTGGCAGTCATCATCCAGTTGATAGGTGATACCTTTCTTCATTATCCCGGTGGGAAGGAGATCTTTGTCCACTAGGTTGGTTATAAATTGTGAAACTTAAGCATGGTGATCTTGTAATCCGCTATGTTATATGAAATTTTTAGGGGGTGGTATTTCTAAAATAGAAATATTATTCTTTGTAAAATCCTTAATTCCATGGTGGTGTACCACAAAGAAAAGGAATTTTATTAATGTTACAAGAAATGTGAATTTCAGTGGATTCGTCTTTATATTGTTCTATTGAAGCTTGTTGTAAATTATCTAGAGATCTGTGAAGTGATCACATCATTTTCAGGATTTAATAACCAAGTCGTTGATATAACACTCATTTATCCTTCCTCGGAATGGCTTAAATACGTGATGTGTGAGCGCTGCTATGTGGCACCAATGTTATTTAATCTAAATGGAATGACATGATATTAGAGTATCCACTAAGGAACTATAAAGTTAGTGATTTATTCATCATTAGGGTCCAAATTGAATAGATTATACCCAAGTACTCTTCCATGAAGGAAATTTCTTAGAAAGAAGAAGTTGTATCAATAAAGTGTTCTATGATCTGCAATGTAAAATATTCTTTTATGAAATTCCAATTAAGTTCTCTAAATTCAATGTAGATCCTTATATATCCATTATTTTTCATGATAGGACTGATGTTGTAAATTCATCTTGGGTGTTTCCCTTATTAGATAAAGTTAGATTTGGTCATGTTGTCTACTTCCTCCTCTACATTGGTGGAATGAGAAGGGTACATCCTCATGGATGCATGTTTGATCCCTAGATGCTCATCGTGTAGTCCATTATGGTGTGTAGACACATCTATATTCAGTCAAAAAATCCCCATAAAGTTCCAAGTGAACACATATCAATGCTGTTTTAGAAATGAAATAAACATCTGTTGGTCTTCAAGGGGCATGGCAGCACTAATCAATGTATGCCACAGGTCATATTTAATTCCTAGATTTATCATTCTGAGATCATATGTTGTGGTGGAGACACATTCCTTTAATACTAGCAGGGAATTCTTGAGATCATCCTCATCTTCCTCCAATTATGACTTTGTTGAGTCATTTTCAGATGATGTTGGAAATCTGTAGGCTTCTCAATCAGTATCAGGGTGAGGGAGGATACTATAAGATACATTATCATACCTTTCTATATGATTCATAATGGAGAGATCTAGGAGATGATTTCACTTTACACATTCATTGAGGATAGGATGGGCCTAGACCTATTTGATTAGATCAACTACATTGCCCATGTTTTTGGGGAGAACATAGTCACTGTCGAGCATACTCTATTTATTCACATGGGTGATCCCCAAACCATTGGGATATGTAACCTATATATCACCATATGCTATTGGTTTCTTCCCTCCTTTCTTGTAGAAATATGCTTCATCATATGTGTCTCCACAAGTCTCAAAGTAGGTGTTATCAGCATGTACCTTTCCAACTCCTCTATCGATGTGATACTTCAAACACTGAGGGAATGTTAAAGGTAATTCTATGTGGATATGGAACTACGGCCTCCTGGGTAGGAAATTATATTATGTTTCTTTCTATATAACCATGAAATCATATTTATATGTGAGTTCCCCAAACTAGGAATAAAGTTATATCTTAACAAGAGGTATTTTTTCACACTTATCAAACCCTGAAATTTTCATCATTGTGGGTGATAGGTCCCCTTCTCTATGTCCCAAACATCAGAGTGTTCAAACTATGATGAGATTGATCCTAGAATCATTATCAATTAAAAACCTTTGGAAATTGAAATTATTTAGTCATCTGAAAACATATATTGTCATTATATGTCTTTGAAGGACCTATTCTTGATCCTGGTCAGTGAATGAGATGATGACATGAAATTCTAAGAAAATGGTCTCCACTTGATAGAAATTATCCGAAAAGACTTATTTCTCAAACATTAATGGGGTATGGAGGGCTTTTAAAAGTGAATCCCAAAGTTATTTTAAATAATGGAGTGAATCTTGGATTGAGATCTTGGATGGGGAAACCAATATCTATTTCAAAACATCGTTCTTATGTGCCAAATGTTAGAACGTTATGATATGGGGATTCTCTAGGGAATGGTATTCAAGAACTAAGTTATTTTAGGTGAATGGGCTTTCTACTTGTGTAGATTTATAGGGGAAACCTACTTCTAGTGGTGTAGGTCATGTCATACTCTCTTATTTCTTGGGTTTATTGGATTGAATCTCTGCTAGGCAGACATGAAATAAAATTATATGCGGGTGACTGCTGGAGGACTATGGGGAACCTCTTTGCCTATTATGGTCCAATTGCAGTGCTTTCCTATGAGTTTCAACTGAATATATGTCCTTCATGGTGATATGATTGAAATATTGGGTCCGACCATGTCCGTGATGTCCTCTGTATCCTTGGTTTTTGCACATGTGGACACTTATTCCCTGGTTATGTGCGGTAAATTCAAATTTGAGGGGCATACTCATCATCAAAGAATGGGTCTGAAATTGTATCACATTTATAGAACCAAAAACGATCTCTTTAACATATGATGATTCTATTTGGTGGCTTGGTTCCCATGCTATGGATGTTGTGGGGAAGAAATCCACAAGTTTTAAATCTTGCATTGGAGAAGAATATGATTCTCTCTCTTCTATTTCTTCCTCATTTCGGTAATCACACCCACATTTGGGAGGCTCATATGGTTGTAACTATTTTGGTGGTGGAGCTATTTTGAGTCTTTGTAGTTTTTCTCTTAGGGTGGGATGATATTGATCAACTATTTTTTGAGTCATCTTGTTTTTGAATTTTTGTGCACACCGAGCCAGAACATTTTTGTAACAATCATCTTCTTCTAAATGGTCCATGGTTAGACACCCGACCTACTATAGAGAGTTTTCTATCACCACCTATCCATAATCAACCATAATTTAACATAATTATTTGAAGATGAATCATTCTTAGATGATATGAACCATTCTTCTATGGTAAGGGTAGCAGTTGGGATGGTCATTGAGGTAGACCTAATCCGGGTTTGTAGGATCTATAGGATTGAGGATGTTATTGTATATGGATGCCAAGAAATAACTAGGTACTTGCACATTTTGGAAGAAGTATACTTTTTTCATCTATTCATCAAATCCTATGAGACACCAGTTTTTCTCTATGATTCTGGACAAGGGTGATTCTGTGGTTGTTGCCACTTGATCAGATGTGTTGAGCGGTTCAGAACCTGCCTAGGTGCATGGATGTGCATTGTTTCTTGCTTGAGAGTGATAGCTACAACTTCTGCTCTGCCTGAGCTTTTTCCCTATGCTATGGTCATGAATATAGGTTTGGATCGGGTTCATTGATAAGAATATTTAATATTTTGTGCCATTTCAATGAACTCTTAGAACATAAACAGATATTTCATGGGGATCAAAGGTGTCTAAAAATCATCCCTGATATTTTTAGCACTATGTTCCAATATTTTCTCTTATGAGAGAGTGATGATGAGTGAATAGATTAAACCTTTACATCTTTATATAAAATCTGACACCATCCCATTTTCATGTTTCTTAATGTTTTTTAGGTTGAAAAGTGTTGTCTTTCTTAGTGTGGAGTTGAAAGGATAAAGTAAATAACAAAGAAGGTCTTCCCACATTTAAATAGATCCTTATTGAAAGTATTTATACCAAACAAAGGTTGTCCCTATCAAATTCCATAGGAAACACCTCATCTTTATTTCCTCTTTTTGACCTCGAGGTCCCGTCATAAACCCCCATCAAGATACAATGTCTGTGATATGTTTTTCAATGTCGCATACACCATCAAAGGTAGATAAGGTAATGTTGACAACGTTGAGTGGAGGTGGATTATCATGAACCCATTCTAGATGTTGCTTCCTCTCAGGCTACAAAATCACATTTCTCCCTTCCATGGATTATATTAGAGTAGCTAGGTACTCTATGATGTTATCTAACTCTGGGGACAATGCTGTCGGATCCATATCCCATCCATAGGGAGAGGGTGCAGGCCGGCATGGTGGTCCTGCCTTAATCAACCACTAATTCTCGATTCGTCCTAGGGCTGAATGATAACCATGGCGAGGGATATGTTATATCCTAAATAGAAGGAATTCATTATCCTTTTAAATTTATGTAGACTAGATACCTAGATCCGAAGCTATCCCAATGTTCAGATACCACTCTTACTATAAGATTGGCTATATAAGGGAGAATATTTTTATCTTCCTGGAGATAATACCAGTGGAAGTATTTCCTCATTGAGTTTCCGAAAGGATTGTATTTCACTATCATATTGTGATAACTATTATTCTAGGGAAGGACCTTCAATTATTCTGGGTGGTGAATAGGATGTAAATGTACCTTTCCCCTTGGAAATGTATCATCATAGGGGTGGTAAATATATATTTCGTGGTGCCATATTTTAGGACCTTCATTGGTTCTGGGAGCTTGAAGCCTCATTAGGTGCATCTAAATCACCCTCCTATCAGGGGGTAGATCATCCATGTTGAAGCCCTCAACATTTTTGTCTTGATCAGTGTATTACTTGTTGACAATGATTAAATTCATAGAGGCATATTGAGAAATGGATTTTGGGACATTTATTTCAATGAAACAGGCTGAATCGACACTACTTTAATTAGGGTCATTATTTGAACCCATTTTCATGTTGGTCCATCTTCAATTGTGTCCCCAGAGGGGTATGGTCACCTTTTTATAAGGTTTCTATTATATTGGACTATGAGTAATGACCTTGAGGAAGTTTCTTATCTTGATTTCCATATGGGACTGGACCAGTAGAGGATTGTCTCACATTGGGATGGATAAGTGTTACACTGGCCATTTTACATCCAATCTAGATAAGACTGATTCTTTCTATGTTGATGACAACGTCGATGAAAATCCCCCTAGCCCTGTGGTGTGGGGGTTATCCATGGATGCAATTGGAACTGATGGGTCTGGTTGTTTAGGATCCAATGATTCCAGTCTAGGACTTGATGATTCCTAGTATGGACATGTAGATACAAATTCCCCCAGCCCAGTGGGGTGGGGGTGATTTGAAATTTCCACTACTAATTTTAGGAACATCTCAGGGGATAACGAACCTATATATTGTGATTGAAATATAAAATCCCTTAGCCCAGAGGGCTGGGTTTCACCCGCAACTGCCAAGGTTATGTCCAAAATCATCTTTGGAATTGAAGACCTGAGGGGTGGAGGTGGTGGTAGATATTTCCCTAGGCTAGGGAGATGAGTCTGATCATGGATGGATGATAAGGAAGCTGATACTATGTGTCTTTTATTGTGGTGTAGTTTTTATCATGTAGGATATGGCTGATATGGCAACTGATGATGAGAACCAATATTTACAGGAAGTTTTTCAAATGATCGAAACTTCGGTCTTTGTGTACAAAATGCTTTAACATTGATTAGAGGGGTTCATATTGATGTCATGTTGGCTATCCAATCCATCAACTCATGATATTTTTGCATCATTGAAGAATGGAAGTTCTGTTGTAGTGACCAACTAGCGTTAGTGTTAATTGTTCCCTTGATTTCACTAGAGGCTATAACATTACAGGATGTCTAATATGAGGGGTTTAGTTATTCAATGAGTGTGGAAAAGTATAACACTCTATACTATCCCAGACCTAGAATATGGATACATGATGTTGATTAAAAAATTAGATGATCATGTTTCACAATGTAGTGTCGGAAAGCATATTGTAGATTTTCCCTGTGATTTTTCGATTTGGATCCCAAGCCAGGGAGATAGTGTCCAGGTCTAGTTTACAATAGAGTGTATTGATTATATGAATTTGAAACCCATACCTTGGATAAGGGATATTTTGAGGCTTCAGTTGTTGATGAGTATCCCACATAATTTGGCATAACTAAGGCATGTAATCCTTTTATATCTCATCTGGGATCTCATAGTCAGAAGTAGTGAGGGGAAAAAACATGATGGGGAGGTTGTTTCTAGATAACTATCTCCATATTTCAATGTCAGCCTCCTCCTCATCAGACTTACACACCTCCATTTTTTAGGACCATAGAACATGGATCTAATGGTCTTCTACTAATGGGAGTGGAGTGTTGATGGATGTTGATAGGGAACCATATAAAGTTGAACCCGATGTTTCGACAACCACTCTACACAAAGGTGTAGGAGATTTGAACACCTATCTATACAATGGCTTCTAAGAAAGGGGAAGATTTACTTGTCCATGGGAGATATCTAGATGTCGAGGTTGACCATAGTTGATTTCAGGAGTTGAGTCTCTACGATCCATCTCAACATTTCCACAAGGATGACTATCATGGTAATGAACAACTTCTGATTCTACTTCTATAGAAGAGTCAACAAACCCTTGTGGTATTGTTAATGTGTCTCAAATGACCTCAAAGACATTGGCATTAAATAAAATTGGAATATGGTCCATGTTTTTCATCATGGTTGGAATATTTTAAACTAAATATTGGAAATTTTTAGGGATATGAGACTTTTTTTTATGGTTTTCTAGAATTTCATTAATCATTTTGTGTTGTGAGAATATACCCCCACTACTGAGATGCTAATAGAATATGATGATGATTTTTATTATTATTGAATGAAATATGATCCTATCCTGAGGCATGTTCTATCCTCACATGGTGTTCCATAGTCGATTTGGGAGCATAATCCTAATCCTAAGCCTTTGGGAAATGCCACTGGTCTTTCATAGCAGGAGTATGATCCTTCCCCAAGGCATGTGTTTTTCTAACTTGTGAGCCCCAGTTGAAACAAGAATATGATCTTGGTTCAAATATTCATTCCCTACCAAAATATTCCAATGAGCCTCCAAAATATGAGAAGGGATATGAGACTTTTCTTATATTTGATTAGAATGATTTTGCAAAAATTATTCATAAGTGGAAGTAGGAATATGTGCATGGATTCTGTGATTTGCTAGAATATGCCATGAAGATTCACTAATAGAAATACAAGCCTACCTCGAGTCTTGTTCCATTCTCACTTTTTCAGGCTTAGATAGAACGTGGATATATGCCCAATACTGGGCCTTTGAATTATGTTGTTGGTTTTATTAGACAAGAATATGAGCCTATCCCAAGTCATGTTAGCCTATCATGTTGTGAGGCCCATCTTGAATGTGGATATGAGCATGATCCTTAGACTTTTAAATATTCCTATAGACTTTTATGACAAGCTTGTGCCTCTATCCAAAGGAATTTTCTCCCCACACATAGTGATCTGTAGTTGGAACTTTATTATGATCCCAGTCTGATGCCTCATCATTTATCATAATATGCTGATTATCCTCCTGAAAAAAATCTAGAATGTGTTCTTGCTCAAGTACAACCATCTATCTGTCATTATCAAAGTGTTGAGTTACATGGGATATAGGGATAGGATTATGTGCCTATCCCTTTATCTTCAAGATTTCCAAAATATTTTAGTGGAGTTCTTCACCTATTTCTAAAATATATTGTAATTTTAGAAAAGTGTATACATGGATATAAGCCTATACATTTTCCGTCTCCATTATACCCTGGAATATGTCTTCAATTGAAGGGGGAATATGTGACCACTTATTTCTTCCTTCTTCCATTGGAATATGTCTATGGGCTTCATGCACAAGGGGAAGGATATGCGCTTCCCCCATTCCTTCTATGGTGATATTCCTACATACTTTTTCCATGTCAGTAGGGATATGAGCCCACTTATTGGTTGATATCAGAATATTCTAGCAGGCATCATCATCAAGAGAGAGGATATGAGCCCTCTCCTAGATATTAAATGCATTACTCCTCCAATGATCCTTCCTTATTGCCCATGAATGGGAATTAGATGAGGAATCTTGTTGGGTGGTACCCTCAGTAGGAGACTGGTGGGTATCAGTGGGATTGTGTTGGTGATGACAGTTGATAGGTGTCCTCCTCAGGGGAACCTGAACCAAAAGGCATCTGTATTTGGATTCTTGATCCACATTCATTAAAGAATGAGGGTGGAAGTGGTCACACTCCAAGGATAAGATCATGAAGTTTTTTAGTGATAAGAGATACTAGCTTAGTAGGGGTCATTCTTGGATTATGATGAATCATTGGTTTCCATTCCTGGAGATCCTCATGGGAAGATACCATGGTTGGGATCATACCACATTAGCAGTAATTCTAGAACATCGTGTTTTATAACTATTTTTTCGTTCTGTTGAGCAGTTAATATCACCTTATGACTATTTCCAATAGAATGTATGTTCTTGTAAGGAATCACTATTTCCTTAGAGTTTCTAACAAATTTTATTATAGAACTGAAAACACCCAATGTTTCTTTATCCAAAGGGACCTTAATTACAATGGTAGGTGTTATATAGGTATTTTGACCTATGACTCTTAAGAACACTAATTCGTTGAGACGGTAGGAGTTTAGGCTCATCACATCCTCTCATGGAGAATTATTTCCTACTATAGGACCATCTTATAGATTTAAGATACGTTTATGAATCTTTTATTAATTCACCAAGTATGACATGAGTTTCCCTTATAATTTAGAAACAAATTATTATAATGAATGGAATTTAGAATCAACTCTATATATTAAAGGTTCTTTACTGATGGAGATATCCATATGGATTTTAGGTTATCCATCAATTTTATCCTCTTGTATAATACTTATTGATTCTATAGTCATTATTATGAAAATTATATTTTTTAAGCCACTTAATGGGTGCTTTAAATTTTATTATCTTCCAGGTAGACAAGATTTACTCTGGAGTTTATCATCATCCAGTGAGATGGATGGTTAATCTAGAATTTATGATCATCAAGGGAGAAAAAAGTTATTTTAATGATGTTATAGAACCCATAGTTGGGATACCTACGTATCCTTATGAAAGGAATCCAAACTGATGTAGTTCAGTGATGCTTAATGAGAAACATCATACCTTTTAAGGTCATGTGATAAGGACCCAACCATACAATTTAACATCATGTGGCAAGGATGTATAGGTAGAAGGTTCTTAGTCAATTTTTGGTGTGGGAATTATACCAAAAGAGCCTAAGGAACCTAGAAAGGATATGAGTTTATATGTTGGATTATACCTTGCTGGGAATGTGGACCATAAAGAACATGTTTGATTTGGGATATTGGTTTTGAACCTCAGGGTGGATTCCTATGTATCCCACTTGGATGGGAATCAAAGACCACTTAGTTTGCTTAGTCTCATAGGGAAGTATGGACCTTTGAGAATATTATGTTGGGGATTATTCCTAAAGATGATTCCCTATAAAATATAACATGGGTGATGTTTTGACTCATGATGATATAGGAACATAATTTGGGGCTTACTCTTAAGAAGGATTCCCAGTAATATCAGTGACAGGGTCCATAAGGATATTTATTTCATGTATATTTGGGTACATAACATGGGGATTACTCATACATAGGATGATAGGAATAATGGAATTATGAGTTGAGGTCATTCATGAGTAGGATTCCCCTTTGATATTGTGACCTAAGTGGGATTCCTACATATCCTAGTTATGGTGGGAATCAGATTTCTCATAGTTCATTTTTTCAAGTCAATTGTGTAGTCTTTGTGATCATCAAAAAACTCTAATACCATGTGAGTCACGCTCGATGTGAGAAATAAGTGTATGTGAATGATTTAACAAAGGTACACACTTTTCCACCTCAGCTGGTGGAAGAGTATGGGACTACGGTGGAAGAGGTTGAGGCGATGATGGATGAGGTCATAGAGTAATTAACCATTCAATGTGAAAAGGTGAAGGTCATTAGTTCCGTCCCAAAATACTATGGGCTTATTCATGGAGGGATGCACTAAAATGGGTCCCATAGTGATGTGGGATACTTTTACATTGTTGAATGGAAAATAATGTTTGATCCTCACTCTCCTTACGGGGAACCCAAGTTGTCAAGTCTTCGAAATGAAAATTGGAGGACATGGCTCGAATCCTAATCCTACATATCATGATTTCCTCAACACCGTCATTGGGGTAAGGGTGTATGTGAACATGGATATAAAAACCCATAGACACAAAAAGAATTCATACCCTTTGGTAGAACAAGTGTGGGAAACATATGACCATAGATATCAAAAACACAATGGGAGACACACAGATGATCCTTTATAGAAGGTTTGGTAAATAAGTATGTCTTAGTAGAGGTTGAAATAGAATCCTATTCAGCCAAGGGATCCAATGAAGGTGTACACTTCCATGAGTTCCTTTGAAGGAGGCTTCATGAAAGGCTCAAGCTGGAAGAAGGTATGGTTGAACATCAAAGAAGGGCGCTTAAGCAGGTGGTGTGTAAGTATGTGGTGCACAAGTAATCTTGGGTGATATGATGTCACCTTGAGTGGAAAAAAACCTAGCTGACTATACATGGGTGAATATTCGTTCAAGCCTTCAAGATTCTCTATAGGTATTCCCAGAAGTGGGGTGCACAAGTTCCAATATGATGAATGTAAGGAACACAAGTCTTCTTGAGTAAGGTGGTTAGGAGACTAAGTCACGAAAGTGTTATTTATTTCTAACACTGCATAGACTTAAGTAATATTGCCCTTCTTTAATTCCAACACCGTAGGTGTTAAGGAACTACCTTGGAGGTTTTGGAAGACTTGGGAAAAGCTCTAGGGATACCAAAGAAACAATTGGGATTTATGGAAATTCATCTGTACAAATGAAGACCCCAATGGACTATTTATTGGGGAATATTCTACCCTGAGCGATGGTGACTTCGCACACAAGTGATGATGTGGCGCGCAATTACATTCATGATGCCGTTGATTCAGGATACCTTGGGAAAACTCTAATTTGAGACTTTTCAAATCTTGATATTTTCCATCTATTTTCTCCTACATTTTCTATGTAATTTCCCAATGTTAGTTTTTCATCTATGTGCTAGAATGGATGGTCAAAAAAATCCCTCCTAGGATTGGATTTGAAATCGAAAAGAGGGTCTAATACTATGTTATGGTGATGAAAAAGGAATACTGGTCGCACAAGTTTCATTTTTTTGATGGTCCCTCTCGATCTACAATGCAATTTCGTGGTATTTAGGTTGGATTCCTCATTCATATATTGGAGACTCACTTTAGATAAAAATCAAAAAGTTTTTTGGAGATCTTAACTCTTAGTATGTAAGTCTAATGTGTCAAAATTATTTCAATTGAATATTTTTTATGTTTTTTTCTAGTAAATTAGGTATGATACATGGGCACAAACACTTGAGAAACTTACTTGCACACCGTAGTTTTACTTGTGTACCTTAATGCCTTCATCAAATTTTCATTATTTTGGAAAACATTTCGAAATGAACCCACCCTAAAATAAAGTTTTATATTTATATTTTTGGTTCAATGGCTCCTAACATAATTATAAATGTTGATGAGTTAGATATCAAAATAATTTACGACATGATGAAGATTATTGGGCATGATTACTATGATGTTTTTGACACCACTCCTCCCAATCTGGAGAAGTATCTAAAAAAGTATCACCTAGATTTTACAAAAAGTATTTATCTTCTGCTTTATGGTTATGGTCATTTACAGGAAGTCAATGTACCAAATCCAAAAAAACTATCTCATAGTTTCTTAGTTTTATGACCATACCAATTTCTCATCAGCCAACATTTCTATTGCGGGCACATGTTTTAATGGCGGGATGATAGCTAAGTTCCATTTTATGCATCACAACCTATGTGATCTAGATTTAAATCCACACACATTTTAATTTAAGTTGAACATACATTTATCAATTTTCAAGATTATTATACATATCAATTGAAGGTTTGGAAGAAAATTTGGGGTTTTCTTCCAGGAGGGGGTTGTAATCCTATAAGGATGTGGGCATATTGGGTGCTCTAGACAAGTGAAAAGTTCAAATATGACCTGAATTGTGATGTAATTTATGAGGCTATATGGGTTGGGAAAACTATGTATAAAGGAATGATGATTTTTTGATCGAGCTACTGAGAAAATGGTGTCTGGGGACAAATTCTTTCCATTTGATGCATAGAGATCTAAGCAAAAGTTTTTATAATTCCTATAAGATCTCTGGAGGTGGAATTATTAGATATATATATGATGAATTTATTCTTCCAAATGCAATATGGAATGATTCATAAAAGATACCAACCATAGAATTTGATCTATTGATGATATATCACAAAATTAGGAATGAAAACTCAAAATCATAATTAAGAAGGGATATTAATACAAAGTAATGGATGGAAATATTCCTGATAAAGGATAAAGATAAAGGCCCTGCCTGTAAACATCTTACAAATTTTCCCAAGAGGGGAAAGAGAGGTGTTCTTGAATATTTCTAGACAATATTTGAAAAAGGATAATTTGAAAAGAGGGGATATGAATTCAACCCTAAAATACCTTCCAAGACATGTCTAGTAGGTTTCCTGGCCATGTGGATCAGTCTTTATTTGTTACTGGTGTGAGATTACAAGGGCGGTGTAAGGCCAGAAACCATTTTCATAGCAGCTAAGCAAGTAGATAAAAAAATAGTGGGATTGGTCATCCATATTATGGAAAATATACATAGGTTATTGTTACATATTCATGGAGGGAAGGATATATTTAGAATAATGGGACTATTCCATGTTTTGTGGGGATGGGTCAGGACTCATTTTAGTAACTATGTTGTGAATAGTGGGATCCAACTCCTTGGAAATTCATTCCAGAAATTTTTTAAGCATTATCTAGTATTCCAAATTTTTCCTTAACACCTCTTTCCATTAAGAAAGTTTGAGAATATTTAATTAATTCAACTTCTTTCCTTACAGGGATCCAGAAACAAGATGATTTCTTGATGATGGGACAACCGACATAGAGCTAAGGGAGTATATGCTAGCTTGTAAGGATGGTGTATTGAACACCCAAATCATAAAAAAAATCATATGTGAGGCCTATACTTATAAATAATTTAAATTCCAATTAAAATGATTGAAACAAAATGTTCTATATACCTTGATGAATTTTATACTCGAATAACATCTAATGGTTTGTCGACATCTACAGTTGTCTACAACCATATAGAAGATATGGGTACTGTTTAATCTACCTATAACTGATGCAAAAAGCAAGTTGACCACCTGGTATGATGACATGTGGATCGCATCATACCCTAAACGGGTACTAAATAACATTTTTCCTATGGTTGGAGTAAAGAAATAGACTAGGAAATAATCCTCTCATTTGGAAGGTGGTTCATCTCCCATAGAGGTTGCATCATCATAGTTAGAGAGTGAAGATGGTGTGGCTTATAGCTCACCAATGTGTCCTCATAAAATATATAATCCTCCCACTAGAGTTAATATGGTTACACCAATATTCACATTTGGGGTTTCACCTAGGCGATATAGTTTTCACCGCCCGGAAGAGAAGAAATTTCCATTTTCTCATCCACCATCTGTGACGATATGAATTTGGAAGCCCATCAGATCTATGACTGTATGATCATCTTCACAGGGAGTTGGGATGTACTCTAAATTCTTATGACCAGAGGTGGTTAAATCATGGTAGAACTTGTGTTATGATGATGAGACCATGTGGGTGATTTTAGGTGAAGGGTTGTGTATTCCCATAAGAGGAGATTTTGTAGCCTAATTGAATATTAATTATGAGAATAATCTAGATGATGTAAGAATTAATACCCGAGAGATAGGGGTTGCTCGTATATGCAATTGAAAATTCAATCCCCACCAAAAAAAAAAGTGAAAGAGATGATATATCATGGTTCCACTAAAGGTAATGACCCTTTATTGGAAGAATGATGTGATTTTGTGGATCCTAAAGATGTACATTTTCTTCTTCTCACATTATTTTCAGCTTCACCAATAGGATTTTGCCAAAAAATTATTTCTTAGGGGAAATACCATCTTAAATTATAGCTGGGTAAGGAAATATCAACTAAAGATACATCACCATGGTACATATATTGTGGTTCTTCACTTGAGGCTATCGAATCGCCTTGTGAATCGAGAGAAATATATCCAGCACAACATGCCATGGAGGATGAGATGTCAGGAAACATGAGGTCTCCAATACCTTTTTTATATATGATGATTCTATTCCTCAACCAAATAAGACAAATAATATAACACATCGGAGAAATAAAATTGCATTTAAATGCTCTATTAGAAGTGTTAACTATTTATGACATCATTAACTTCAACCTCGTCTATAGAAAGTATTTAATCTTCTTAGAACTGCAAGAACTTCTTCTGTTTCTTCCCTAATGGAAATTATTAATGAGACTCTATGAAATATGATGGGGGATTCAGATAAAGTAGAGGTCCCTGAAAATAAAGCATCTCTTTTGAATGAAGAGGCATCTAGGCCAGAGGAAACAACATCTGCTCCTGTATAAGCTCCAATTCCTACTTCTAGGAGAGAGGAGGCATCTGGTATGTTATAAGTGCTTCATGAGAATCTATAGAACAACAATTGACTTCCACTTCTAAAATGTTTCAGGTTCGTTGCATGCACTATAAAATCCTACTAAGACTAGTGCTGACATGGTGGATATCACTGAGGAAGCTTTTCAGGGTCTAAAGTCATCGGAGGTGGGTCATGAGCCAAATACTCCAAGTATTCCCCAGGGTGAGGATAACACATGGCTTGGGATTTCATTGGATTCTATGATGAATATTGTTATGTATTTTGAAGATATATTAGAACATGTTAATATTCCTACTACTCTAGAAGAAATTAAAATTCCATATATAGAACCAAATGGACGTCAATATTTTATTTTTCATCAAATCAATCTCATTATTCTTGATATTATAATCATGATTTTTTAAAATGTGAAACTCCATCTACAGAATCTTTCATAATAATGGTGCCTGGAGGGGTATTGAAAACATTATCAATCCCATTATTGATGATCTAATTTAGGTGAACCTTGACACAAAATATCTTCATGATGTTTATCTAGTGAATCTTGAGTAGGATCAAGAAAGTACCCTTCACGAATATGTGAAATCCAAAACTATTGAGGCTGGGAATGTTGGGTTAGAGTCTATTTTGGATTCTAACCTATTGTTGGGTAAGGATTACTGACTACTGTGACTATTCCCACTCTTTCCATTCTTTTGAAGCTGACCATGATTTTAATTTATCATGAAGGATTATTAGCTATTGTGGCTAGGTTTGAGGGAGAAAATTTTGCATCAGCTTGACCAACATAGGAAGGAGAGGCAACCAAAATTAGGGAAGGAGAAGAATATGGAACATCTTTAAGTGCATTAATCCTAGAGTAAATACCTCCTTATGATGGTGACTCTAATTCATATTCATATTTACAGAATACTCTATGCATCACACATAGAAAATATTGACCAGATATATGCAAGATAATATCTGACACACCCCTCGAGGAACTTCTTTTGAAAATCCCATGGCATTCAGGTCTATTCACCGTGTTTGTATTCAGAGGTTTTTATTACCATGAAATCCATACTGTGGGAAAGAATACCATTCAGAATTGGGAGAAAGAGTAAAAACTTTGGTAGGATCTGATAAAATCTAGACTACTTTCTAATATTTATGAATTTTATGAGGTAATATATCTTGATGAGGCCAATCATGGTGCAAAATTAGCAACATTAAAGCAAAAAACCATAGAGAAAAATGTTCAACTGTCACGTCTTCTACAAGAGTTCGATTCTATTCAAACTAAATTGGACAACTTCACTACTCAAAAGTAGAATCTCTAATGGAATGGAAAACATCTATTTCCATTACAGATGCTAAGGAAATTCATTGTCAGGCCTAAGAGACTAATATTGGTTGAATGACAGAACTTCAATAGGCAGCTGACAGGGCCCATGATACTTCTCAAAAAATAAAGAATTATATTGATAAACTCTTGTTATTTGTGAAAGGGAGACTCCAGTTTTGGACGTTCCTATGATTTTACGACATAAAAGAAAAATATTTTATCTCTAATCAAATATGTCTTCATCCTGCTTTCTTTCTTCAATCATAACTTTTGATGAAAATTTTCACCGCATTACTTTTTTATGCCAGATAATCCAAATTTCAATGAAAAAGATAGTGGACATTTAACTTTTACCTAAACCAATGGTCTTAGTGTGCACCGTTTGACTGTTTCTCGGGTCATATAAAAACCCCTACAAACTTTTTTATTTTGCGTCATCACCCAAATTGTTTTCCTAATCCCAATATGAATGAGATTTAGCATGTGAGACTCAGCTTTTTTTTTCTTCAGATTTCTCTCTATGGGTTTTCAACCTAGTGAGACTATGTCCCTTTTGTGGGTAGTTTAAAGTGAAAAAAGTCATACTAATAAAACTAGTGTTTTAGGTCGAATAGATTTGACCATATATTTTAAAATTAAAACCGAAATAAGGTTTAGTGTTTAGAAAGGTCCCAATATTATTTTAGATACAACCAAGGGGAACCTTGAATCAATATTTTTATAGTCACCAAATCTGAAATTTGATGTATAATAATAGAGGAGGCCTTTTCATAGAATGAAGTTACTTCTATTTGAAAAACCCTTTTTGGGGGTTGTATTATAGAAGGACAACTAGGGAATGTGTTACATAGCCAAAAAGTGGAATCCTTATGCTAACATGCCCATTATGTGGGAAACTTATGAAAGTACATCTAGGGGAACATATTGTATAGTCAAGTAAGTAAGTTTCTTGGAATTTTTACATTATATTACTAATAGAAAAAGGGTTTAATATTTGGTTGTCTCTAGACCACAGTGGGTGCAATTTCCAATAAAATATGTATAAGAATAAAAGGGGCCATCTGTGCTATCATTGGCCATGAATAAGAAACCAATTATATATGGATTTGATTTATGAATAATGGTACAATTTTTAAGAAAGGGGATTTCTAATATTATGGAATGCAGTTTAAAATCATGAATCATGGACATTGGGGGGATGAGTGGTTTAAATTCATTCATCAAGGAAATTATGATGTGTAGTTTAAATTCACTCATCAAGGACATTAGGGGAGTTTTAATAGTATTCTTTGCAGTTTAAAGTCATGCAGTAAGAAAATTTCTTGAGACATTTTTGATGAGAAGTTCAAATTCGCGCATTAAGGTCATTAGGGGATTTTTTGAAATTATGGTCTTTATCTTTTACCAAAGTTTCCTGAATCTCCAATTTCATGGTAATTTTTTTGGAAATATTCTACCATATTCAGGTATGTAAAGAGAAAATGTAAAATGTAATTTGTGAATTTCTAGATATGAATAATGATATGAGAAAATGGATAATGACATTAGAGGAGTTATCTTTCTAGAACAAAGTTACAATTTCATGGAAACCCTATTATATGGGATGTGTTATGTAACAATAGATAGGGAAAATGTTTCATATCCAAATAGTTGAATATTTTGGCTGAAAGACCCGTTATGTAGGAAGATTTTATGCAATGCCAACATGGGGCATGTACTTCATATTCAGAAAAAGGATCTTTCAAGAATTCTGACATTTTATTGTTAAAATCTGATGAATGTTTATGATGATTTTGATTTTCCAAAGAATATAGTTTGGTTTGTCGAGAAAACTATATGAACACAGAATGATTATTTTCCATCATGATTTCAAATGAATCAAAGGAATAGGATTTCTTTGAAGGTCTAACCCAAATGTATGAAGTGTGGTGTCTATGGTTTAGGCCATATGAAAAGGATCATAATATTGCAGAAACAATGGATGATATGAGGTCAAATAATCCAAGGTTATTTCATTTTATTTAAAAAAGTGAATGGAAAACGTGTAAACCAAAGTCTTGGAGACTTTTAGGTAAATATAAAGGATATGGGGAAAATATGGAATGGTTGACCAATAAAAAATATGGGTTCCTAGATATAATCATCAAAGCTTAAAGGGGATAGAAGTGTCTTCTCCCAAGAATGAAGTTACTGCTACTTGACAAACCTGTTATGGTGGTTGTATTATATAGGTCCAACTAGGGCATGTTCTGCATAACCAAATAGTGGAATCCTTGGTATAACATGATTATTATGATGGAAATTTATGCAAGGCCACCTAGGTCCACGTACTTCCTAGTCAGGAAAAAGATCTCTCAGGTATTGGATATTTTTCCACAAAAAATCGAAGAAAGAGTGTGAAAATCTAAAAGTATTCAAGATTTGGAGTATAAAATGATAAAGGGGTAATGTTCAATCCATAAGAGAAATATTGGGGTCAATATTGGCCATGAGTTTGGATTCCCTTACATATATATGAATCATATATATAATGGGGATATCTTTTGTTTCATTGATGGGATCTCTAAGGAGTGGACCCAAAATAAGAGATCCTGCATAAATTTTTTGTTATATATGGGAAAGGGGGAAGTTTATTTAATCTCATGGATATGACTAGGATCTAAGTCATAGTTTAAACTATGTATCTCAATGAAATGATAATCAAGCCATACATAGTTCTCTAGGTACCATGCAGTTTAAAGTCATGCAGAAAAGACATTATTAATAGTATAGTTTAGAGTCATGCAGTAAGGAAATTAAGGTCATTGATATGAAGAGAAATTGAATTTTGTAGATTCACTAGTGTATGCCTATGTATCACTATGTATCTTTCTGGGGAAACAATCAATACACATGTAGTTCTATGAGATACAAGTTCATGTGTAAGGTGAGAACTTTTATTGGATCTCCTCATGTAGAACTTACTCGTACATGGGAGAAAAGAGGCGTTTTCATATCAAGATATGGATGGGCCCAAGATTGAAAATATGGACATCACTACATATCTCATAGTGATGGAAATCAAGCCACATATAATTCTTAAATAACCATACAATTTATTTTCATTCGATGTGTCCATGAAGTGACTCTGATGTGAAAAAGAATATTACCGCCGGACTAGGGGATATGACCCATGTATCACTACATATCTTTCAGGGGAAACAATCAATCCATATGTAGTTTTATCAATTGGTCTCTCTACATAGGCTTAGTCCATACACAGAGAGAGGGGGATTTTAAGATTGAGGCAGGACCTAAGATAGGAGATCTAAGTGTCACTACATATCTCAATAAAATGAGAATCAAGACATATGTATTTCTTCAATTTATATGTAGTTTAATGAAATGCGGTAAGGACAGAAGTTTTCTGATGTGTAGTGAACAAAACATTGTGTTTGATCCTAGGAATAAAGTCTCGGTATCATAATGTATTTCATGAAAATGAGAATCAAACCACATGTGGTTCTTCATTAGAATGTATAGTTTATTGTCATCTGACAAGGATATCTATTGTGTCATTTAAAGTCTTACATCCATGACCATTGATAAACCAAACTCTAAATTGAGATAACTTATTTATGTAAAGAATATCTTTACCCAATTCCCAAGACCATGTGAGTTATGCTCATTGTGAGAAAAAGGGGTGGTAAAAGATTCTTTTGCAACACAAAGGTAAAACAAATAAAAGATAAAGGAATAATTCTTTTTTGGTGGATGAGCTAGAATATAGGGCCCGAGCATCACTATGTATCTTGCTGGGGAAATAATAAATACATGCGTAGTTCTTTAAATTTTTCACTATATCATCATGTTTTGACGTGTGGAAGAAGTACCTATACAAATTTAATTTGTACATGGGTAAATGAAATGGATTTTATTTTATGAAATTGTTGTTGGACTAAAGATAAAAGATCTTGGTGTCATTAAATATCTCATGGTGATGAGAATCAAGCTAAACATAGTTCTTGACATGTTCCCTTTGTAGATTTGATTCATACACACAAGGATGAATGTTTTTTTTAAATTGTCGTTGAACCCAAGGTAAAATATTTAGGCATCACTACATATCTCATTGAAATGAGAATCAAACCACACATTTTTCTTGAAATATTCCCTATGAAGGTTTGATACATACACATAAGGAATGAATTTTTTTTTTATTTTTTTCATGGTTGGGCCAAAGATTGAAGATCCGGGCATATCAATGTATCTTATTGGAATAAAAATCATGCCATACACAATTATTGAAAAGATCATTCCACAAACCAACTAAGCTTGATGTGAGAGTAACAGGATTTTCATACATTTTGAAATAATAGTGAATCTCATGACACAACATGGTATGAGAATAAAACCATGTATTCAAGAAGAGTTGTCTATAGAGGTTTAGTTCATATATAGGAAAAGTGGAAATAAATATCATCATGGTTGCGACAGGGCATAAGATCTGAAATTTGGGTGTCACTACGTATCTCATAATAATGGGAATCAAGACACACATATTTCTTGAAGAACAATGGAGTTTAATATCTTGCAGAAATGACATAAGTCACATGACATGAAAGAAACATTACAGCTGGACAAAGGAGTAAGACCCACGTGTAACTACGTATCTTTCTAGGGGAAATAATCAACCCACACTTAGTTCTTTAAAAATGATCTGTAGGAAGAAATTGTAACACCCTAATATTCCATGGTACGTTTCCCTTTGAATAATGCAATAGCATGCTTTGTACAAAACTTCGAGATTCTAACACACTACGACCAAGCAAACAAGGTGTTATGAATATTAATACCCACCTTTTGAAATTTTATAATTTTTTTTCAAAACGGACTTCATTTTTGAATTCGGAATATCGATATTAGCTTAGGGTGAATTTTTGGTATTTTTTTGAAAACATGCAATTTATTATGAATAGTGAAGAACACTACCTTATTGTTTAATACTGACTTTTTATTTAAATAATTATTTATTTAAGTTAAATTTATTTTAGGTCAAATTTGATATATAATACCTGTATAATTTTAATTTAATTCATTAGAGTCATTTTAAAATAAGTTTAGATATATAATTTTTTTTGAACTTTTTACCACCTTTTACCCAGCTCAAGAAGCATTTTCATATTTGCATAAAACCTAATTTTACCACTTCTGTGAGTTGAATTTCAAAAATCTGAGAGAGAAGGTTAATATCAGTAAGTAAAATTTGGTTCAATAAGATCAAAAGAGTTTTTGGTGAATAGTAATTTTTTTCTTTTATTTACCACGGTTAAAAGTAAATAGGGTAATTAAGGGTAAAAATGATATCATAATTACCCTAACACATGTCCTAATTATCTTGGATAAGTATAATTAGACAAAAAAAGCCTTATTAATATAATATGATCCCCTTTGGTCTACTTTGATTAGATTCGGACATTTGTTATTATTTTATTTAAAGAAGAGTTAAAAGAGTTAAATTCAAAGTTTAATAACCAAACCATTTTTAATATAGGGTTACTCACATTAAAAATTCTACTATAAATATTCATTAGAAATATTAAAATATTGACTATATAATATTATTATATTTATAATTTTTAGACATTAAATAATTTATTTTATTTATGACACAATGATGATTTAGTAATTACCTTATTAATGAAATATTAAAATAATTGATATTATAAATATCCAAATAAATGTATATTGATACTTATGACGAATTAAACTAATTTTATAGGTTAATATGAAATTTTAGGGTTGGTTAAATAAATTTTATTCGAATTGATAACGTTTTAATGGCTTTTAAAAAAATAAAATACTAAATTGTGTCAAAATTGACATAATTGAGTTTTTAAAACGAATACTATATTATTAATTGATATTATAATCATAAAAAAATAATGATCATCCAAAATACTTAGATAAGGTTATATATAATAATAATGAACCACTTGGGGTTTTCTAGGTAGTTTATAGTAAGTTTATTAACCATATAATATAAAAATACAAAGAGACATGGTAAATGTCAAACTATTTAACAGAGTTAAGTCTAAAAGATAATGCTAATATGGTGACCTAAACCTGTCTTAAACATTTTTTTTGAAATTTTTTCGACCCATACATACCTTATCCTTTAAATAAATCATTTTTTATCCATTCTAAACCCAAAATGAGTTTATTATAAAATAATATTTCAAGATTTTCCTAAAGTGATCCTCACCTCTCTTATAAAAGGGAACTTCCCCTTCTCTCAAAATCACACCTCCAAAGCCATTTTTCACAGCCAACCACAGCCCAAATATCCACCCAACATTCCTCCCTTAATCATATAGGCCTTAATTTGGTCATAAATCTATCATAAGGATCCCATTAGATCAAATAAAAAGGAAGAACCCGAAGAAGTGGTAAATATTTCATCACCTCTTTCAAGTTCTTTTTTTCTTCCACTTCCAATTTTTTTGTTGTTTCTATACCAAAATAATAAATCCATTGACTTATACATACTATGATGTTATTAGAAATATGGTACAACCATATTCATTATTCTATCCATCCTATAAATGAAAAAGTCACCATTGGTGCGCACGTACAGATTACCGTCTCCACGTCGTGGTGTAGTTTGTTATTCAAACACTTCATTATTTGGATGGGTATAATAATGAGTATAACTAATGTAAATAATAAATATAACATGTTAATGATTATTTATATATGTTATACCATCCAATTACATATTATTTCTCCATCAATATAATGATATTGTCACTCGTGCGTACATACGGATTACCGTCTCCACGAACACAATGAGATTCATTTCCCCATCATAACCATTCAATTGTAATTTTCATTTGATGAGTAAAAATAATGTTTATAGACATAATATCATTCTGTATATGATTCAAATACATCTTATTGATAACAAACATGGATTACGTAACCAAGCATACAATGGAAAATGAATCAGTTAACACCCGTAACGATGACACTACTAAAATATTATTAACAAGGAAATATTAGAGGATCATATATGATATCTTATTTATGTATATATTTCTTTTATAATTTAATATCAATGATTTAACTATTATAAAGTAGGTTAAAATACCCTCGACCAAGGAAAAGTACAAGTTAAGGGTTAATTACACATTCTCTTTTTTATTCGAGGTTGTTTTTATGTAAGTATCTACTGGGACCTCTTTATCATCCACATAAATGTTTTTTTAAAAATAATTTGAAAACATTTTTACTATTTACTAGACTATTGGTTAAAGTAATTTGTACCCTTATTTGACCTTATATTGTTTTAAATGAATCATTTAGTCATTTTCCAAACAAGGTACTTTATGAACTTTTCAACAAAATTAAGGTAAGGATGATTTTTTAACTTTTACGGCGGGTATGACTATTTTTCTGCTGTTATAACATCATAGAGGTTTCCCTTACAATATTATAAGAATATTTTCAAAATAATTGTTCTCTTTTATAATTAGGTGACTCTTAAATGGTTTCCAAATAGAAATTGTTATTTCTTTCAAATATTTTTCATTTCATCTATGTCAACATCCTTTGAGGGATTTTAAACTTATTTGAAGTTGATTTATTATTATAAAAAAATTCCATATTGTATTGAAGTTTTTGAGATATGTTAGACTATGGATGTGTATTTTTATACCATTCATGGTGTATGGTTAAAGTATTGACATTTCGTATTCTATTTTTAATACGAATGTTTATGTTATGTTTCAACATTTTCATATGAGGAATATTTAGGACTTAGTATGTGATGGGTGGAGCCCTCTATAGCTCCTCGATGAATCTGTAGGTCTCAGGAGACAATTAGACATGGAATTGGCTGAGGCCTTTCCAAATTTGATATATGGTTTTGGCCGAGGCCTAAATCATTTTTAGACATCTTGACCAAGGCCTTGACAAGATGTTTCAGAATGTCTGACATTATACATTCCCTCATTATGAAAATAATAATGATGTTTCATGTGGTTATTATACTAATAGAATACCCATGAATATGTTTTATTATGTCATTATTTACTTAGCTCATATTACCGCCATAAAGTGTTCATGTTTTTTATTTGTAAAGGCATGTGTTTTTAATTATTCACAATTCCTAATGTTTATGTTATCTTCTACTGTATTGATTTCCCTTACTTAGTGTTTGAGCACACCCCCTTTCTTATGTTTCATTTCCCTAGGATATGAAAAACTTAGTTATGAGTGACTTGCAAGCATAATCTTGGAGGCTTGGTTGTTTCTAATTGAATAAATTAGTGTTGTATTTCTTTTCATTTTTTAATGTTTATGTTATATATCTTTCTTGTTTCCAATAATACTCAACTGATCGGTCTTTTGGGACATGATTCCATATATCATGCCAATGTTATGTAATAAAGCACCGACTCTAGGTAACTAGGGTCGGGGAATTACAGTTGGTATCCGAGGAAGTTTAGTACAATACTTGAAAACTAGATTTAGAAAAACTCTAATTAGAGACCATTACCCTAAGATAGACTTTGTGGATTAATATATAATAACTTCCTAGAATATTGGTATTGTAGATATTTTGTGAGATTTCCAAGCAATGGATCCTTGTCTGGATACGAACAGGTAGAGGTGGCTCTGACAGAGATTTACCTAGGGGTAAAACAAGAAAACACCACCTTGAGCTAGACTTGAATTGGAACCGGTGCACGAAAAAGGGCCTTGCAGTAGTCTTGGTTACGACACTCCCATGGGACATGATTAAGATAATTATCATTTTATTTACAAACCATTATGAAGGATTTATGAGTATATACCTCCTCAAAAAAAACATTTTTATTATTATGGATTATATCCATAAACACTTCAATTTATGTTAAGTGTTTTACAAGTTTGGAATTATGTATTGTGATTCAAAAAATAATCTACTATATGAAATTTTTTAGAAACGACACCAAGTGGAAGGAATGGAAACTGTATCAATGCACATAATCCATGTATGGATTTCTATCCTACACAATATAATTATAGTAGAGCTGGTGATGTAACTGGTGATAACTAGTTTATCACTATACTGGTACAAGTCACTCAGGTTATGAATAATAACCTTACCTGTATGGAGCACCCTGATCCACAACCCAGAGGATCAATTTTAGACTGCTTCATGAGGAAACAACCAACAACATTTAATGTGAGTACAAACTCGTTAGAAGCTCTTCAATGGATAAGATCCATAGAGAAAAAATTTCATGCTTTGGGGAGTAGAAAAAGGGAAAAAGTTGTCATGGTTGTTTATCTCCCCATGGGAGATGCATATTAATGGTGGTCATTGATTCAAAACACAAATGAAGATGAAGAAGTATCAAACATGGAATGAAAGGAGCATAAAGAGATTTTCTTGCAAAAATACTTTCCTCGTGACCATCATGTGGATATGAAAAGAAAATTTTTGAGTTTGAGGATAAAGGAGGATGATAATGTCGCAATGTACGAGGCTAACTATAACACCCCGAGATTTTACGGTACATTTCCCTTTGAATAATGCAACAGCTTGTATTGTACGCAACTTTGAGATTCAAACACACTACGACCAATCAAACTAGCCGTTATGAATAGTAATAACAACTTTATGAAATTTTATAAATTTTATCTTTCAAAATGGACTTCATTTTTGGATTTGGAATATTGAAATTAGCTAAGGGTGAAATTTTTGATATTTTTCTGAAGACTTTTAATTTTTAATGAATAGGGAAAAACACTAAGTTATTGTTCAAAACTGACTTTTAATTTAAATATTTATTTATTTTATTTAAATTTATTTTAGGTAAAAATAGATACATAATACCTATATAAGTTCAATGTGATTCATTGGAGTCATTTTATAATGAGTTTAGATATATAAAATTTTATAGAACGTTTTACCGTCTTTTACGCACCTCCAAGGAGCCTTTCCAAATTTGTGTAAAATATAATTTTTCTTCTTCTGTGAGTTGAATTTCAGAAATATGAGAGACACAGATGATATTAGTATGTTAAATTTGGTTCAATAAAGAAACAATAATTTTTGTTGAATAGTAACTTTTGACTTTTATTTACCCCGGTGAAAAGTAAATTGGGTAATTGCAGGTAAAAATGATATTATTATTACCCTAAAACATGTCCTAATTCTGTTGGATAAGTTTAATTCGACCAAAAACAAAATTTGGAATAAAATATGATATTTTAGGTCCACTTGGATTATATTAGGACATTTATTATTATTTTATTTAAGGAAGAGTTAAAAGAGTCAAATTCAAGGTTTAATAACTAAACCATTTTTAATATAGAGTTACACACGATATAAATTAGGATATAAATATTCATTATAAGGAAAAATAGATTTATTACATAATAGTATTTTATTTATAATTTTTAGACATTAAATAATTAAATTTATTAATGACACAATGATGATTCAGTAATTAACATATTAATTAACGATTAAAATAATTGATATTATAAATATTTAAATAAATTTAATTTGAGAATTTTAATGAATTAAATAATTTTCTAGGTTAATATTACAGGTTAGGGTTGATTAAATGTATGTATTTTGAAGTAATAATGTTTTTAGGACTTCATCATAAATCAATTATTAAATAATGTCAACATTGACATAAATGAGTTTTTAAAACAAATACAATATTATTGGTTGATATAATAATCCTAAAAATCTAAGGTTCTGCCAAAAGACTTATATAATGATAGGTGTATCATTAATGAACCACTTGGGGTTCCATTGGATATTTATAGTATGTTTATTAATCATATAATATAAAAATATCAAGAGACATGGTAAATGTAAAACTATTTAAATAAGAGTTAAATCTAAAAGACAGTTAATAGAGTGACCCAAACCTATATAAAACCTATTGGTTGAGTGGTTTTAAAACCATCTCTACCTTATCGTAGAAATAAATGATTTTGGATCCATTATGCACCGAAAATGATTTTATTATAAAATAATATTTCAATATTTTCCTAGGGTGCCCCTCACCCATCTTATAAAAGGGCACTTCCCCTTCTCCAAAATTCACACATTCAAAGCCATTTGGATCACCAAACCCTACCCAAATATCCTTCCAACTATCCTCCCTTCATCCTAGAGGCCTTCCTTTAGTCATAAAGCCAACCTAAGTAGCCCTTTTGATCAAATCAAAAGGAAGAACCCGAAGAATAAGAGGTTAACCTACCCACGACAAAGGAAAAGTACATGGTAAGGGTTAATTTCACAATCTATTTATTATCCAAGGTTGTTTTTACGTAAGTATCTACAGGGACCTCTTTATCATCCATATCCATGTTTCTTAAAAATGTATTCCAATTTTTTTCTATTTACTAGACTATGGGTTAAATCCATTTATACCCTTGTTTGACTTTTCAAAATAAATATTTTCATTAATAATTATATGACATTAAAATGATTTCATAATAGAAAGAGATATTTCTCTAAAAAAAAGATATGATTTTATCTATGTAGACATCAATTGATTGATTGTAAGATTATTTGAAGTTGATTTTTTATGATACAAAACTTCCATATTGTATTGAAGGTTTTGTGATATGTTTGGCTGTAGATGTGTTATTTTTATACCATTCATGGTTTATGGACAAAGTATTGACATTTTGTATGCTAGTTTTAATGCGAATGTTTATGTTATGTTCAAACCTTTTCATATGAGAAATGCATTGGACTTAGTAAGTGACGAGTGGAGCCCACTATAGCTCCTTGATGCATCGGTTGGTCTAATGAGAGAAAATAGTATCTTGGCACAAGGCCGTGACAAAATCTTATTCGTAGTATTGGCACAAGCCCTTGACTATGTAGTTATGAAGTCTCACATTATGCATTCCATCATTATAAATGTGGCTATTGATATTGCATGTGATTATTCGAATATTAGAATATCCATGTCAATAAGTAAATGGAAGTATTTGATTTTATCTTTGCCATATTATTCTGAAGTTCATGTATAAAAGGCTTTTGTTCTAGTCTTACATTTCCTTAAATGTTTATGCTTATTTATGAAAGATTTTCCTATATTGTTATCCTTACTGAGCATCTGAGCTCACCCATTTCTATGTTTTATTTTTCCTAGGATGAGAAGAAGTATATTATGACTAACCTATAGAGATAGTCTAAGGGATATGAGTGTGGCCTATGAAGACTATGTTATTGTTGATTTTCATTATATAATGTAATATAAAACTTATGAATGTATTTTTATTTCCAAGGATACTAATCTAATCGGTCATTCGATACTTGATCTTTTGTTATCATGCCAATGTTATTTAATAATGCACCGACTCTGGGTAACTAGGGTCAGGTCATTACAGTTGGTATCAGAATAATTTTAGTTCCAACATTGGAAGCTGGATTTAGAAAAACAATGATTAGAGCACATTATCCTAAGATAGAATTTGAGGATTAGTAAAGAAGAACTTTCTAGGATTTTTGTATTGTAGAGATTTTGTGAGTTTTCCAAGAAATACATCCCTATTTGGATTCGAGCAGGTAGAGGAGGCTCTGTCACAGATGTACCTATGGGTAAAAGCCAAAAGCAACACTTTGAGCTAAACTCAAATGGGAACTGGTGAGCGACAACAGGCCTTGCTGCACTCTTGGTTTCAAAACCCCCTGGGGATATGCTTCATATAATTATCATTTTATTTAAAAAACATTATGAAGGGTTTATGAGTATATACTTACTCAAATAATTTTTTTATGATTATGGATTATATCCATAATCTATTCAATTTATGTTAAATGTTTTACATGTTTGGAATTATGTATTGCGATTAATAAACTAATCTAGTTTATTCCATTGTTTTGAAATGGTGCCCAGTGGAAGGAATTAAAACTGTATCAATGAACTCAATCCATGTAGGGATTTCCCTCCTACGCAAGATAATTATAGTGGAGCTGGTGAAGCAACTGGTGCTGATCAGTTTATCACCATACTGGGACAACACACTCAAGTTATGAATAATAACCTTACCCATATGAAGCACCCTAATCCACAACGTGGAGGATCCATGTTAGACCACTTCATGAGCAAACAACCACCAACATTCAACGACATTACAAATCCATTATTAGCAGAGAAATGAATAAATTCCTTAGAGAAAAACATTCACACTTTGGAGAGTAGCGAAAGAGAAAAAGTTGTCATGGTAGTTTATCGCCTCACAGGAGATGCAAATCAATGGTGGTCATTGATTCAAAACACAAATGAAGTTGATGAATTATCAAATATGGAATAAAGGGAGTTAAAATATCTTTTATTAGAAATATGATTTCCTCATAACCATTGAGCGGACATGGAAAAGAAATTTCTGAGTCTGAGGCAAAAGGAGGATGAGAATGTCACAAAGTATGAGGCCAACTTGACAAGGTTTGCAAGGTATGAAAAAGATTATATACGTAACATAAGGAGTAAGATTGATCGATTATTTTATTGGTTAAAACCATTTCTCTGGTGAGCATTAGTCTCTCAGTCCTTCTTGTCATACGAACATATTATCTAATGTGCTATCAAGATAAAAAAGGAATTCTCTAAGTCTTACGACTTTAAAGTAAAGAAATAGAAGAAGAGATCTAATGAACACTCTAGAAATAGAAATAAGTAGAAGAAGGGAAACTTTGAATATCCATCTTACAGTAAATGTGGGAAGAAACACTGCGGTACTTGCCTGAAGGGAAGGGGAGTCTATTACAAGTGTGGTGAAAAAGGCCACCAAGCTCGAGATTTCAAGTCGAAGTAAGAGGTTGTCAATGTTGAATGCTAAAATTTTAGATAAAGGATGAATTATACAAATGAATATCCTAAGCAGCCAGGAAAGGTACCTCAGAAAAGGGCAAGGGATCAAGTCCAAGATTATGCTATAACTACTACTGAGGTTGAAGCTCCGAAAGATGTGGTGGCTTGTAATTTAATGGTTTCCTCAAGTATAGAAAATTCTTTATTTGATTCTATATTATCACATTGTTTTATATATTCCCATTTTTCTAAGAAAAATAGATATTTTCAATTTGACTTCACAAGGGAGTTGTCAGTCAAAACACCTAAGGGAAGTATCATTACAAGAAAGGTTTGTGAATCAGTTCCCATTAGGGAATATAAATATTCTTTATTTGCTGATGTCATTATCATACCCATTATTGAAAGTGATATAATCCTCTGAATGGATTGGCTTTAAGACCATGATGCGAAAATTTATTGTAATAAGGAGTTTACAAATTTCAATGATGATAAGGAGTACCTTATATTTAGAGAAGAAACGTCACCACTTGATTCTTAACTACATCCACCCCCTGTAGCTCTACTAAATTAAATTATTGTGGAGTAGGAGAATGAAATAATTATGGGTGAGGAAAAGAATGTTCAAATAGAGGATGTACATTTTGTGAAAGAATATGTCAATGTGTTTCCAAAAGATTTACGTAGACATCCTCCAGAACGAGAAATTGAGTTTTCCATTGATTTAATTCCTGGTTCAAGGCCCATATCGAAACACCTTATAGAATGACCACTGTAGAATTAGTGGAATAAAAGAAACAACTTGAGGAATTGAGTAATAAGGGATTTATTCTCCCTATTGTTTCTCTATGGGGATCCCCTGTTCTTTTTGTTAAGAAGAAAGATGGATCTATGAGCTTGTGCATTGACAATAGGGAGATCAATGATTTAACAATGACAAACAAGTATCCCCTACCTCGCATTGATGATTTATTCGACCAAATTCATGGAGCTCTATATTTTTTCAAAGATTGACCTTCGATATAGATATCATCAGTTATGTATGAAAAAGGAAGACATTCCAAAAATATCATTTCAAACCAGGTATGGGCATTACGAGTTTATAGTAATACCTTTTGGATTGACTAATGCACCCTATGTCTTCACAGATCTAATGAATAGAGTTTTCAAGTAATATTTTAATGTCGTTGTAGTGGCATTTATTTATGATATCTTGGTATACTCCAAAAGCTACAAAGATCATGAAAATCACTTGAGCATTATTCTAAAGACTCTGAGAAGAAATGAATTATATGGGAAATTTAGAAAGTGTGAATTCTGGCTTCAGGATATTTATTTTCTTGGCCATATTGTCTCTAAGGATGAAATATCTATTGATCCTTCAATGACCAAGGCAATCCATGAATTTCCAGCACCGATGAGTATAACTGAGGTACATAGTTTTATTGGTTTAGCAGGTTATTATCGACGTTTCGTCCAGAATTTTGCATGATTGGCTAACCCATTAACAAAGCTCACACGTAAAGGGGTTAATTTTTTTGGACAAAAGAGTGTGTAGAATGTTCTGAAGAATTGAAGATAAGATTAGTCAATGCTTCTATCTTGACTTTACCATCAAGTAATGATGGGTTTGTTATTTATAGTGATGATTCAAAGAACAGACTTGGTTTTGTCCATATGCAGAATTATAGAGTTATTGCTTTTGCATCACGAAAGAGAAAAATTAATGAGTTAAACTATCCTACTCATGATCTTGAGTTAGAAACTGTAATCTTTTCTTTGAATATATAGATATATTATCTTTATGGTAAAAATGGGAGATATATAATGATCACAAGATTTTAACGTATATTTTCTCATAGAAAGAACTCAACATGAGGCAAAGAATATGTCTTGAACTACTCAAGGATTATGATTTCACAATACACTACCACCTGGGGAAGGAAAATAAGGTGGAAGATTATTTGACCAGAAAGGATCATGGAGTTTCGAACAAGAAGGGAATTTAATTGGATCCTATTTTCATGGATCCAGTGAAAATGGATAAGGGAATAATCATGGAAGGTGAAACATCAATACGTTTTCAAATGGTTGCCAAACCATATTTACTAGAAAATATAAAAAGTTCATAGGATGATGATGACGAGTTTCAAATGAAAATTAATGCTGTGAAAAATGGAAGATTGAGTGAATTCATATATGAAGATGGAATTTTGAAATTTTGGAAGGGACTTTGTGTTCATAACATATCAGATCTAAAAAGGGAATTTTTGGATGATGCTCATTGCTCCAATTTCTCTATACACCCTGGTAGCACTAAGATGAATAGAGATATGAAGAAACATTTTTGGTGGGACAACATGAAGAGAGAGATTGATGATTTTGTGTCATGATGTATGGTTTTTCAACAAGTGAATGCTGAAAGGCAACAACATGGAAGAGTCGTACAACCACTTCCCATACCTGAGTGGAAATGAGATAATATTACGATGGAATTTTTCCTAGGGATACAAAATACACCTAAAAGGAATGATGCAATATGGGTAATTGTTGATCGTCTTACCAAGTCAGCACATTTTCTTGATATAAGATAAGATTTACCACTTGAACGTTTACAAAGACTATATATTAATGAAGTTTTAAGACTCCATGGTGTACCCCTATCAATTGTTTCTGATTGTGATCCCTGTTTTACATTAAGATTCAAGAAAATTCTTCAGAAATCCCTAGGTACTAAACTTTGTTTGATCACTGCCTACCACCCTCAAACTGATGGAAAATCAGAACAGACTATTCAAACCTTAGATAACACGTTGATTTCTTTCTCACTTGACTTTCAAGGTATGTGGGATCAATATTTACCTCTGGTAGAATTTTCCTATAACAATAGCTTCCATTCAAGTATTCAGATGGAACCATATGAAGTGTTATATGGAAAGAGATGTCACACACCAACTTGTTGGGATGATGTTGGTGAAAGAAAACTAATTGGCCCAGAACTTGTTGATGAAACAATGGAAAAGGTGAAGGTTATACAAACCCACATCCAAACAGCACAAAGTAGGCCGAAGAGCTATGCTGATAACCGAAGTAAGGATTTTTAATTTCAGGTAGAAGAACATGTTTTCTTGAAGGTATCTCCATGGAAGAGAGTTATACGATTCGGTAAGAAGGGTAAACTAAGTCCCAAGTACATCAGACCTTTCTAAATTCTAGAAAAAATTGGGGTTGTAGCTTACCGGTTGGCAATGCCACCAGATCTCTCCAAAGTTCATGATGTATTCCATGTATCACTGTTGAGAAAATACATGCCTGACCCAATGCATGTAGTCACCTATGAGGAACTTGAACTGGAACCTGATAGGTCCTATTGTGAAGAGCCTATCAAAATTCTTTATACCATAGAACAAGTGTTGAGATTCCAGACGACCTGTCTGGTAAAAGTTCTATGGAGAAACCATAAGATGAAAGAGGCAACGTGGGATCCTGAGGAACTTATGATGAAGAACCACCCGAATCTTTTTATGCAGTAATATTCTAGAAATTTCAAGGTTGAAATTATTTGAATGAGGGAATAATGTAACACCCGAAGCTTTAATAGTATGTTTCCCTTTGAATAATGCAATAGCTTGCATTGTATGCAACTTCTAGATTCTAACACATCGTGACCAATCAAACTAGTTGTTATGAATAGTAATACCCACTTTTTAAAATTTTATAAATTTTATCATTCAAAATGGACTTCATTTTTGGATTATAAATATCAAAATTATCTTAGGGTGAATTTTTGGTATTTTTCTGAAAACATTCAATTTTTCATGAATAGTGAAAAACATTAAGTTGTTTAAAACCGAATTTTTATTTAAATAATTATTTATTTTATTTAAATTTATTTTAGGTCAAAATAGATACATAATACCTATATAAGTTCAATTTGATTCATTGGAGTCATTTTATAATGAGTTTAGATATATAAAATTTATCAAACTTTTGGTCGTCTTTTACCCACCTCCTAGGAGAATTTCCAAATTCATATAAAACTTAATTTTACTGCTTCTGTGAGTTGAATTTCAAAATTATGAGAGACATAATTGATATTAGTTAGTAAAACGTGGATCAAGAAGATTAAAATATTTTTTGGTGAATAGTAATTTTTGACTTTTATTTACCACGGTTAAAAATAAATAGGGTAATTGAAGGTAAAAATGATATTATTATTACCCTAACACATGTCCTAATTCTATTAGATAAGTGTAATTTGACAAAAAACAACCTTAGAAATAAAATAAGATCCTTTAGGTCCACTTGTATTAGATTAAGACATTTATTTTTATTTTATTTAAAGAAGATTTAAAAGAGTTAAATTCAATGTTTAATAACTAACCCATTTTTAATATAGGGTTACACACAATAAAAATTTGACTATAAATATTAATTAGAAATATAAATATATTTCATACATAATAATATTTTATTTATAATTTTATACATCAAATAATTAAATTTATTTATGAGGCAATTATGATGCAGTAATTACCATATTAATGAAATATTAAACTAATTGATATTATAAATATCCAAATAAATATAATTCGATAATTTTAATGAATTACACTAATTTTATATGTTAATATGACATGTTAGGGTTTAATAAATGTATTTAGTTCTAAGTAATAATGTTTTTAGGACTTTAAAAAAAATCAATTATTAAATAATGTCAAAATTGTCATAAATGAGTTTTAAAACAAATACAATATTATTAGTTGATATAATAGTCCTAAAAATCTAATGATCAGAAAAAAGACTTATATATTGACAGGTGTATCATTAGTGAACCACATGGGGTTATCTTGGAATTTTATAGTAAGTTTATTAACCATATAATATAAAAAAACAAAGAGACATGGTAAATGTCAAACTATTTTACTAAGAGTTAAACCTTGAAGATAAAGGTAATATAGTGACCCAAACATGTCCAAAACCATTTAGTTGAGTTATTTTCCACCAATACCCACTTTATCCTTAGAATAAATCTTTTTGGAGCCATTAGAAACCAAAAATTATTTTATTATAAAATAATATTACAATCTTTTCCTAAGGGGCCCCTCACCCCTCTTATAAAAGGCAACTTCCCCTTCTCTCAAATTTACACCTTCAAAGCCATTTGGCTCGCCCAACCAATACCCAAATATCCTCCCAACTATCCTCCATTCATGCTAGATGCATTACTTTTGTCAGAATGCGAACCTAAAAAGCCCTTTTGATCAAATCAAAAGGAAGAACCTAAAGAAGAAGAGGTTAACCTACCCTCGGCCAAGTAAAAATACAAGGTAAGGGTTAATTTCAGAATATCTTTATTTTCCTAGGTTGTTGTTATGTAAGTATCTATGGGGACCTCTTTATAATCTACATCCATGTTTCTTAAAAATTAATTCCAAAACATTTTTACTATTTACTATATTATGGGTTAAATTCATTTATACACTTGTTTTACTTTTTATAAAATTGTTTGAAAGGAATATTTTCCTCATTTTCCAAACAAGGTACCTTATGAACTTTTTGAAAAATTATAGTAAGAATGATTTCTAACTTATATGGCGGGTGCGTCTATTTTTCACCATTATATCATCTTTGAATATTCCCTTACAATCTTATAATAATATTTTAAAAATAGATGTTTTATTTTATAATTATATAACTTTTAAATGATTTCAAAATAGAAAGAGATATTTTTCCAAAAAAAGTTTTGATTTCCTCTATGTCAACATCCTTTGATGGATTGTAATCCTATTCAAAGTTGATTTATTATGATACAAAACTTCCATATTTTATTGTTGGTTTTGTGATATGTTTGACTGTGGATGTGTTATTTTTATACCATTAATGTTTTATGGATAATCTATTGACATTTCGTATGTTAGTTTTACTATGAATTTTTATACGATGTTTAAACCTTTTCATATAAGGAATGAATTAGAATTAGTAAGTGGCGGGTGGGGCCCGCTATATCTCCTTGATGCATCGGTAGGTCTCATGAGACAAACTAGTGTCTTTGCACAAGGCCTTGGAAAAATCTTATTGGTAGTCCTAGCACAAGGCCTTGATTATGTGGTTATGAAGTCTTGAATTATGCCTTCAATCATTATGAGAGTGGATATTGATATTGCATGTGATTATTCGACTAGTAGAATATCCACGTGAATAAGTTAATGACATTATTTGATTTTATCTTTTCCATATTATTATGAAGTTTAAGTTTAAAAGGCTTTTGTTCTATTATTACATTTCCTTAAATGTTTATTCTTATTTATGAAATTTCCCACTGTATTGTCATCCTTAATGAGCATCTGCGCTCACCCCTTTCTATGTTTTATTTTTCCTAAGATGTGAAGAAGTATATTATGACTGACCTGGAGGGATCGTCTAAGGGATATGAGTGTGGCCTATAGAGACTATGTTGTTGTAGTTTTTCATTTTATAATGTAATGTAAAACATATGAATGTATCTAGTATTTACAAGGCTACTAAACTAATTGGTCGTTCAAGACTTTATCATTTGTGATCATGCCAATGTTATGTAACAATGATCCAACTCTAAGTAACTAGGTTCAGGGTGTTACACTAACTTTACAAGGTTATCAAGGCATGCTGCAAATTATTAATGTATCCCAAAAAGTAAGATTGATCGTTTCTTTGACGGGTTAAAACCATTTCTACCTCTAGCATTAGTCTCCAAATCCTTCTCATCATATGAAGATATTTTCTCATGTGCTATCAATACAGAAAAGGAATTATCTAAGTCTTATGACTTTAAAGAAAAGAAAGAGAAGAAGAGATCTTTTGAACACTCTGGGAAAGGAAATTAGGAAATTGGGAAGAAGGGAAGAGTTGAATTTTCACCCTGTGATAATTATAGAAGGAATAACCCTTGTGCCTATCTAAAAGGAAAAGGCATGTGCTATGAAATTTGGATAGAAATTCCATCTTGCTAGTGGTTATAAGGGGAAGAAACAAGATACCATTGTTTAATGCTATATTTGAAGGGATATGGGAAATTATACAAATGATTGTCCTAAGCGTCAGGAAAACTTACCACAGAAAAGGCCAAGGGATCAATTCCATGCTTGTGCGATCACTACTACTGAGGTTGAAACTCTGAATGATGTGGTGGTATGTAATTTAATTGTTTAGTCAAGTTTATCAAATGATTTATTTTATTATGGATCATCTCATTGTTTCAAATCTTCCCAGTTTTATAAGAAAATTAGTTATTTCCAATTTGATTTAACAAGGGATTTTTCAGTGAAAACTACTAAGGAAAGTATCATTGCAACAATGTTTTTTGAATTAGTCCCCATTAAGGAATATAAACAACATTTATCCGATGATATAATCATCATGACCATGATTAAATTTGATATAATCCTCAGTATGGATTGGCATTCGAACAATGATGTGAAAATTTATTGTAGGAAGAAGGAGGTTACAATTCTCGATGATGATAAAGAGTACCATATCTTTAGAGCATAAACATCACCATCTGATTCTTATCTAGATCCACCCTCTATAGCACTACTAAATTCAATTATTGGGATGGATTAGAATGAAATAATTATGGGTGAGGAAAATAATGTTCGAATAGAGGACGTATCTATTGTGCAAGAATAGGTTGATGTGTTTACAAATAATTTACATGGACATCCTCCAAAATGATAAATTGTGTTTTCTAATAATTTAATTCCTGGTTCGATGCCCATTTCGAAGACCCCTAATAGAATGGCCACTGTGGAATTATTGGAACTAAAGAAACAAATATAATAATTGAGTAATAAAGGGATTTATTCACCCTAGTGTTTCTCCATGGGGAGCCCCTATCCTTTTTATTAATAAGAATGATAGATCTATGAGGTTATGCATTGACTATTTTGAGACCAATGCTATAAAAATAAAGAACAAGTATCCCCTACCTCTCAATGATGACTTATTCGACCAAATTCATGGATCTCAATATTTTTCAAAGATTGAACTTCGATTTGGATTTCATCAGTTGTGTTTGAATAAGGAAGACATTCCAAAAATAGCATTTTGAACCAGGTACAGGCATTACTAATTTACAGTTATTCATTTTGAATTGAATGATTCACCCTCTGTCTCCACGGATATAATGAATAGAGATTTCAAGGAATATCTTGATGAATTTTTATTGGTATATATTGATGATATCTTGGTATAATCCAAAAGCTACGAATATTATAAAAATCACTTGCACATTATTCTAAAAACTCTTAGAAGAAATGAATTCTATGGGAAGTTTAGCATGTGTGAATTCTGGTGTCAGTAGATTTCATTTCTTGTCCATATTGTCTCTAAGAATGGAATCTCTATTGATCCTTCAATGACCAAGGAAATCCAAGAATTGCCAGCACCGATGTGTAAAACAGAGGTACCCAATTTTATTAGTTTAGTAGATTATTATCGACGTTTCATGGATATAGGAATAACCATCGAAGGTGAAACATCAATACCTTTTCACGTGGTTTCCAAACCATATTTACTACAAAGGATAAAAAGATCCTAGACTAATGATGTGGAGTTCCAAAAGATGATTAAAGTTGTAAATGATGGGGGATTGAGTGACTTCGTATATAAATATGGAATTTTGAAATTTGGGAAGAGAATTTGTGTTCCTGATATACCTGATCTAACAATAGAATTGTTGGATGATGCTCATAGCTCCATTTTTTCTATACAACCTAGGAGCACCATGAAGTATTGATATTTGAAAGAACATTTTTGGTGGGACAACATGAAGAGGAATATTGTTGATTTTGTGTCAAGATGTATGGTTTTTCAACAAGTGAATGCGGGAACACAAAAGACTGGAGGAGTCATGCAACCTCTTCCCATACCTGAGTGGAAATGGGATAATATTACAATGGACTTTGTCATGGGGATACCAAATACTCCTAGAAGAAATGATGAAATATGGGTTATTGTTGATCATCTTACCAATTCAGCACATTTTATTTGTATAAGATAAGACTTACCACTTGAATGTTTAGAAAGACTACATATTAATGAAGTTGTAAGACTTCATGGAGTACCCCTATCGATTGTTTCGAATCGTGATCGCTGTTTAACCTCAAGATTATGGAAAAGTCTTCAGAAAGCCTTGTATACTGAACTTCGTTTGAGCACTGCCTACCACCCTCAAATTGATGGAAAATAAGAATAGATTATTTAAACCTTAGAAGACATGTTGAGATCTTACTCACTTGACTTTCAAGGTATGTGGGGTAAATATTTACCTCTGGTAGAATTTTCATATAACAATAGCATCCATTCAAGTATTTAGATGGCACCATATGAAGCGTTATATAGAAAAGAAATGTCATACACCAACTTGTTGGGATGATATGGGTGAAAGAAAACCTATAAGCCCCAAACCAGTTGAGGAAACAATGGAAAAAGTGAATATTATACAAACCCACATAAAATCATCTAAATGTAGGTAGAATAGATATGCCGATAACCGAAGGAAGGATTTGAAATTTCAGGTAGAAGAGCATGTTTTCTTGAAGGTATCTCCATGGAAGGGTGTCATACATTTCAGTGAGAAGGGTAAATTTAGTCCCAGGTACATCAGACCTTTCGAAATTCTAGAACGAATTGGAGTTGCAACTTATCATTTGGAAATGTCTCTAAGTCTTTCCAATGTTCATGATGTGTTCCACGTATCACTGTTGAGAAAATACTTGCCTGGCCCAATGCATGTACTCACCTATGAAGAAATTGAACCGGAACCTCCTCAGTCTTATTGTGAAGATCCTATCAAAATTCTTGATACAAGAGAAGAAGTGCAGAGAAACCGGACGACTCGTCTTGTAAAAGTTCTATGGAGAAACCATAAGATGGAAGAGGCAACGTGGGAACTAGAGGAACTTATGATGAAGAACCACCAGAATAATTTTTTGCGGTAGAATTTGAGAAATTTTGAGGATGAAATTATTTTAATGATAGAAGAAATTAACACCCCAAGTTTCCATGATACGTTTCCCTTTAAATAATGCCACAGCTTGCACTGTACGCTACTTCGAGATTCTAACACACCGCGACCAGTCAAACTAGCCTTTATGAATAGTAATACCCACTTTTTGAAATTTTATTAATTTTTTTCTTTAAAATGGACTTCGTTTTTGAATTCATAATATCGAAATTAGCTTAGGTTGAATTTTTGGTATGTTTATGAAAACCTCAATTTTTGATGAATAGTGAAAAACACTGCATTATTGGTTAAAACTGAATTTTTAATCAAATAATTATTTATTTTATTTAAATTTATTTTAGGTAAAAATAGATACATAATAAATATATAAGTTCAATGTAATTCATTGGAGTCATGTTATAATATGTTTATATATATAAAAATTTTATTGAACTTTTTACCATCTTTTACCCACCTCCTAGGAGAATTTGAAAATTTGTATAAAATTTAATTTTACCACTTCTGTGAGTTGAATTTTAAAAATCTGAGACAGACTGTTAATATCGGTAAGTAAAATGTGGTTCAATAAGATGAAAATAATATTTGGTGAATAGTAACTTTTAACTTTTATTTACCATGGTTAAAATTAAATAGGGTAATTAAGGGTAAAAATGATATCATAATTAGCCTAACACATATCCTAATTCTATTGGATAAGTATAATTCGACAAAAATAACCTTAGGAATAAAATATGACCCCATTTGGTCCACATGGATTAGATTAGAACATTTATTATTATTTTATTTAAAGAAGAGTAAAAAGAGATAAATTCAAAGTCTAATAACTAAACCATTTTTAATATAGGGTTAAACACATTATAAATTCAACTATAAATATAAATTATAAATATAAGAAGATTCCCATCATAATGAAATTTTATTTAAAATTTTTATACATTAAATAATTTAATCTATTTATGACACAATGATGATGTAGTAATTACCATATTAATGAAATATTAAAATAATTGATATTATAAATATCCAAATAAATATAAATTGAGACTTCTGATGATTCCACTAATTTTCTAGGTTACTATGAAATGTCAGGGTTGGTTAAATAAATTTTATTCTAAGTGATAAAGTTTTAATGGCTTTCAAAAAAATCAAACAGTAAATAGTGTCAAAATTGACATAATTGTGTTTTTAAAATAAATACTAGATTATTAATATATATAATATTCATTAAAATCAAAGGTTCGGACCAAAGATTTATATAAGGTTATATATATTAATAATGAACCACTTTGGGTTCTCTTGGTAGTTTATAGTAAGTTTATTAACCATATAATATAAAAATACAAAGAGATATGGTAAATGTCAAACTATTTAACTAAGAGTTAAATCTAAATGATAATGTTAATATGGTGCACTAAACCTGTCTAAAACCTATTGTTTGAGAGTTGTTCGACCCATCCCAACTTTATCCTCTAAATAAATTATTTTTGAGCCATTAGAAACTGAAAATTATTTTTTTATAAAATAATATTTCACGCTTTTACAAAAGTGACCCTCACCTCTCTTATAAAAGAGAAATTCCCCTTCTCTCAAAATCACACCTCCAAATCCATTTTTCTCAACCAAAATCTACCAAAATATCCTAAAACATTCCTCCATTAATCCTATAGGCCTTAATTTTGTCAGAATGCCAACCTATGGATCCATTTTGATCAAATCAAATGGAAGAACCCGAAGAAGAGGTAAATATTTAATCACCTCTTTCAAGTTCTTTTCTTCTTCCACTTCTTCTTTCTTTGTTGTTTCCATACCAAAATAATAAATCCAGTTAATTCTAAATACTGTTATGTTTTTATAAATATGGTAAAACTATAATCTTTATTCTATCCATCCTATAAATGACAAAGTCATCATACGTGCATAAGTATGGCTTACCGTCTCTACATCGTGATGTAGTTTGTCATTCAAACACTTCATTATTTGGATTGGTATAATAATGTGTATAACTAATCTAAATAATAAATATAACATAGTAATGATTTTTATATATGATATACCATCCAATTAAATATGATTTCTTTATCAATTAATGATATTGTCGCTCGTGCGTATGTATAGATTACCATCTCCACGAACGCGATAAGATTCATTTCCCCATCGTAGCCATTCAAGAATATTTTTAATTTGACGACTAAAAATACTGTTTATGAACATAATATCATTCTGTATATGAATCAAATACACCCTATCCATAACAAACATGGCTTACATAACCAAGCATATACAGGAAGATGAATCAGTTAACACCCGAAACGATGATACTACTGAAATATTATTAACAAAGAAATATTATAGGACCATATATGATATCATATTTATGTATATAGTTTTTGTATAATTTAGTAACAAAAATTTAACTATTATATTGGAGGTTAACATACCCTGGACTAAGGAAAAGTACAAGGTACGGGTTAATTTCACAATCTCTTTATTATCTGAGGTTGTTTTTATGTATGTATCTACTGGGACCTATTTATCATCAACATCCTTGTTTTCTTAAAAATGTATTTCAATTTTTTTTAATATTTACTAGACTATGGGTTAATGTCATTTATACCCTTATTTGACCTTATTTGTTTTGAAAGGAATCTTTCCATCATTTTTCAAATAAGGCAATTTATAACCTTTTCGAAAAAATTAAGGTTTGAATGTTTTTTAACTTATACGGTGGGTGCGTCTATTTTTACACCGTTATAACATAACCAATGATTAACATACAAGCTTATAAGAATATTTTCAAAATAAATGTTTTCGTTTATAACTATTTGATGGTTAAATGGTTTCAAAATAAAAAGAGGTATTTCTTCTAAATAGTTTTCATTTCATCTATGTCAACATACTTTGATGGATTTTATACATGTTTGAAGTTAATTTATTATGATAAAAATCTTTCATATTGTATTGAATGTTTTATGATATGTTTGATTGTGGATTTGTTATTTTTATACCATTCATGGTTTATGTTTAATATATTGACATTTCATATACTAGTTTTAATAAGAATGTTTATGTTATGTTTTAACCTTTTCATATGAGGAATGTATTGGACTTAGTATGTGATGGGTGGAGCCTGCTATAGGTCCTCGGTGCAACGGTAGGTCTCATGAGACAATTGGACGTGGAATTGGATAAGGCCTTTCCCAATTTGATATATGGTTTTGGATGAGGCCTAAATCATATTTAGACGTCTTGGATGAGGCCTTAACAAGATGTTTCAGAATTTATGACATTATACATTCCCTCATTATGAAAATAATAATTATGGTTCCTATGGTTATTGAATTAGTAGAATACCCATGACTATGTTTTATTGTGGAATTATTTCTCAGCTCATATTCCTGCCATAATGTGTTCATGTTTATTATTTGTAAAGTCATGTGTTTTTAATTATTAACCATGCCTAATGTTTATGTTATCTTTGGATGTATTACTTAGCCTTACTGAGCATTGGATCTCACCCCTTTCTTATGATTCATTTTCCCAGGATATGAAGTAGTTAGTTATGAGTGAATCTCAGGTATAATCTAGTAGGCTTGGATGTTTCTAATGGAATAAATTAGTGTTGTATTTCTTTTCAAGTTGTAATATTAAACTTATGTATGTATCTTGTTTCCAATAATACTGTACGGATCGGTCTATCGGGACATGATTCCTTGTTTTATGCCAATGTTATGTAATAAAGCACTGACTTTGGGTAACTGGGGTCGGGGAATTATAGATATGATTCAAAACATAGAGAGAAATGGGGCTCAAGTGCCATTAAGGAGTGGAAATGATGCGAGTAAGAATTGCACGTGGAAGCTACTCATCTTTTAATGGACCACAAGGAACCCCAATTTGTGGTATCTTGGGAGATTTCTTAACATCAACTGTGTGACATGTTAAACATATAGTTTAATGTCATGTATCATGGGAAAATGATGTCGTGTAGTTTAAAGTCATGCGATAAAATCAAATATTATATGCAATTTGATGTCGTGTAGCATGGATGTTTATGGTTCCTATTTAGTTTAATGTCATGAAAATAGGACATAATCTATGTGATTAACCAAAGTAAATATTCAAGAACCTTGAATTGGTTTTAGTTGTAATGATTTATCCATCCATTGATACTAGGTAATAAGATCTATTAGAGTGGAATTATGTATAGAGTAAGGTCCCTCCCACTTTGGATCAAGATTTAGAGGCTTCTATCCTGGTATCACTAGATTACTAAGGACTAATACCAATTCTCCTTGAAGAAATGAACAAAGGAAATATTTTTTGTTGAAAGGTTGTTCTATTCTATTTTGATATATTTCCATGTGATGAATGGTATGCAATATCTTTTCATCTAATCTATCTACCTCATCTAGTCACATCAGAGACTGTTCATATGTAGATAACTGGTCACAAACAAAAACTCAAAGTGAAGGAATTTTATCCTCAATGGGTAGGACTAATTCTCTTCTGCATACCAATGAGTACGGAGTTGCTCATGTCATAGTACAAGTAATAATCCTATAATACCATAAGACATGAAAGAGTTTATGAAGACAATATTTCTTCTTTTTATTTACAATATTCTATATTGTCTTTGATAGAGTATTTTTGAAGGAATCTATTTTTCCATTGAATGCAACAAGATAGTGGGATGAATGGTTGGATTTGATATTATCCTCCCGATATATCTTCATTTCCTCAACAGAACATAAATTGGGGCGATGTTTTGTTAAAATTGTATGTGGGAAACAAAATATTGGGATGATATTCGCTTTGAATAGGCTAACAACTCTTTTGGACCCAACTTCTTTAAGAGGGGTTTCTTTATCCCATTTGGAGAATAAATTGGTTGTAGTAAGAATGTAATTGAACTAATAAGCTGTAGCTAGAGGATAATTTCCCACTACATCCATTCTCAATATAGAAAATATCCAGGAGTATTTAGATGTATGTTTCAACTTTGGGGTTTGATGAATGAAGTTTTAATGCACCTTGCAGAGATAAAATTTAATTGTGAAATCTGTGGAATCCTATGTCATCGAAGGTCAGAAGTATCTAAGACTTTGGATTGGATAAGAAAGCCTATGACCAAACTTGTCGGAACCACATCATCTGGCATGTACTTATTTCTTGAAAATTACAGTCTCTTCTCCATCAATGAATCTGAGAAGGATTCTATCAAAGACTCATTTATTGAGGATCATATGGTGATATGTGACAACATAAAGAGTGAAATTGACCACTCGTCACCAAACCTATTCTTTCCCATCTCTATCCAATAGAAGTACCACATTTTAAAGATATTCCATGATGGTTATAATCTATTCCATTTCAAGAAAATATGGATCAGAAATGGGAATAATTTCATCTATTTACTACTTTAGCAAAAGTAGAAACCAAAAGATGATAGACAATGACGATGATTTTTTCATCCAGATTCAGATTTTTCAGGGCTGTGGATGCCTTTTTTGATGCATCATCTTGGGTGTTTTGTGATCATGGGATGTAAGAAAATGATTAATCTAAAGGAAATTCAACAATTATCCATTAGACATATTCACACATGTGAATCATATGTTCTTTTATGATGGGGTAATCTCCATTAATCTATTTGATTACCAATTCTAAATAACATTTTACTTCGAGGTGATTCATTGGAACCTGGAGTGATAATTCTAGGCTGGAATTGAGATCCTAATATTCTACTTAATTATTGGTACCACCTTATGAAAATAAGAAGTATAGAAACACTTACTTTTCTGTAGAGATAAGAAACATTCCCAACCCAACTTTGTTGAGTTCATGATCTTCCATTCTCTTACCTGATGGGCTTCTGGAAGCATCATCAAAGTACATTTCCAACTTTATTGGACTGTCTTGAATAGATAAAATTTCTTCATCAGGAAGTTTAGTATTCAGTGATGTATATTCTATAGATTGGTTCTTAGTAAGGAGATCTACCAGGACTTTGACTTTTACTAATTTTTGAGGTACAAATTGTATATCAAACTATTGTAGAATAACCCACCCACTATGCCGTTCATCCCACCAGCAATGGAATAATGAGGATAAATTTGAGTAGGTTATTTTGAGATACCTTGGGAAACTCGTGATATTGTAGATAGTGCCTCATATTATAAAATACAAAGATAAATTCTTGAAATCTCTTCTCAATATCTAAATATCGAGTCTCTGTGTCAATAATGGTTTGATTAAGATAGTAAATGTTTTTTTCATTCCCATCATCATTTCTTTTCACAAGTAAGGAACCCAATGAATTCTCTAATAATATCACATAGGGAATGAGCGGAATCCCATAAACAAGTGGAATTAATACTGATGGACTCAATAGATATTTCTTGAGGTTATTAAATGCATCCTAGATGTCAATGGTCCATTGATATGTGACCCCTTTCTTCATCAATTTGTGGAAGGGAAAACACTTACCTTCTAGATTGGCTATCAAGTGCCAGATATAGGTCAAGTGTACTTGAATTCCTCTCAACTATTTCATGTTTTGAGGGGGTGACATTCGATGATTATATTTTTTCTTCTCCGGATAATATTAGATTTCATGATTCCATACAACAAAGATGAGAAATTTTCATAAGGTAACCCTGAGAGAACATTTAAAATGTTTCACTATGAGATTATATTACCGATGATTATTGAATATGGTTTCTAGATCAGCAAGGTGATGAGAACATTTTTTTGATTTGACCACTAAATCATCAACATAGCATTCCACAAATTTTCTAAATAAGGTTTTGAATATGTGATGAATTTCATGTTGGTAAGTCACAACATCATTTTTCAATCCAAATGAAATTATTTTATAGAAAAATAAACCTTGAGTGGACATGAAGGCTATAAATTCCACATATTTTAGGGACATATGAATTTGGTTGTATCCAAAGTATCCGTCCATGATGGAGAGAGCCTCATAGCTTGCTATTTCCCTAATTAAGAGTTTTATTGTCAGAACTGGGAAGTGATCTTTGGGACAATACTAGTTGCGATCTCCAAAATCAATGAAAACTCTAGTTTTCCAATTCTTGTTTCTCACCAAGAAAATATTATCCAACCATTTTGGATATTTCACCTCCCTGATAAAGTCATCTTTTATAAGCATGATGAATTCAACCTCAATTTTAGAGGCATGAGTTGGGTATGTTCTTATTATTGTGTGCTTAAATATCTGATGTTCTTATGTAAAACCAAAATTATGGGTGGCCATGTCATGGTTGGGACATGGGATTTCTCTATATTTCCAAGTAAGCACGACCCGATTTGGCTTTAAAAATCAAGTATAAATTTCATTCTCTTCAGGATTTATAGTCGCACTAATCAAATTGGACAATGGATATTCTACTATACATAGATGTATTTCTCTAGGTTTATCTATAATGGTGGAGACAGTTTATTAAAATGATGTTGGGGCATCCTTGAGGTCTCCTTCTTCTTCCTCTTTATCATACATTACTTCTTAGACCTCTAATCAAATTATTTCTTAGAGGATAACTGATGAAGATTTTTTTTCAAGATTAGGAGAGGAGTCTGAATTTGATAATCTAGAAGAAGAGGAAATCATTTATGATTCAAATGATGATGGAGGATTTTCTGGATGGTCTGAGGAAAAAATAATTGGTTGAGAATAAAAAACATTTTCTTCCTCAAATAACATGACAAATTATTCCAACCTGACTATTAAAGTAGTGGTTTGTTGAAAATTTGTGATGGAATGATGGTATTTTCATCCAGGACTTCATCATTTCTTGGAGAGTTGATGATTTATTCTATAGTGTTAGGTTTAATGGCTATAACTAACATTATGGAAGTTACTAAATGAGTTCTTTGATTCCGGTCTACCCTTTCAATTGGATTGATAGGAAGCACACAATCTTCATTGAGATTCTTAAATGGATTAGCTGGTATCTTTTCCAGACCATTCAGACCATCAATTCTTGTTACATCCATTGACACAGACCATTTTCCCCTTGCGTGATGGAACTATGCATCAATATAATGAGATTCACATGTTTTCAATGGGGACTTACCACCATTCAGTTTCCAAATTTGACCATTGAAGCAATACATGACACATTGGTTATATGAAAAAGGAAAGGCCTCATGTTGATCTATAAAAGCCCTTCCAAGATGAATGTTAAAAGCTATGTCCTACCAAAAAACAATGAAATTTTAATTAGATACAAGATCCCCAAACTATGTTCTGAGTGTAATTACACTAAGGGTTTCATGTTCATTATTTTCATAACCTTTCAACATTAGAGTGGTGAGATACAAGTCGGATTCAGTGAGACCCAACCAATTATGTATACGGATGTGAATGAGGTTGACTACTGAGTTATTATCAATAAATTCTTGTCAGATGTCAGTATCATTAACCTTGTTAGATGGATACAAGGGCATGATGTTTCCATGTACGAAATCACCCTCATCCTGGTCTACGAAAGATATGACCGCATAGAATTTTGCTGTATCATTCTATATATATTAGAAATCACTAGAATAAACTTTGGTTTCAAACTCCTGAGGGCCTGATAAATCCTCAATAAGTAATTGTTATAGATACTTAGATATATTTAGAGCATGCAAGAATGATATGTTTGCTGTTACTTGGGAAAATTGTTTCAAAACATCATAATTATTCTATAGAGGTATGTGTTTCCCTACATAGAGATGATCTTTTGCAGATGCCTTGAGAACTGATCTCCCTAATGTGGATGGACCATATTTTGAAGTAGGATTTGTAAGTACTTCTTCTCTGGGTGGATTAGGTCGGCTAGGCCTGCCCACCTGTCGATGTGGGGGTAGCGTAGCTTCTAACTGGTCTTCCAAGGTGATTATGGCAGGGATGAATATGTCATGCATAAGAGAGTTTACCTATTCTAGTTAACGTCCCTGTAGGGCTCTCCGATGAGTTTTTTCCACATAAATGGTTCGATCAAGGGTGTGGTTTATGTAATGACTTATGACATGACCATATCTTCCCATATAACCTTGGCCTCGATGACCCTATCCTTCAGTTTCCTAGTCAAATATTTGGAGATCAGTTTCCTGACCACAATATTTAATTTAAAATGGGTTTGTTAATTTAATGACATTAACTTAACCAATTATCATCTCTTCTTATGTTTAATATTCTTCCTGACAGGCTGATTCCTGTTGTTTTTTTAGTAGGGGTACCCATGATTTTGAGAAAGTTGGAATAAAATTGTAACACCCGAGACTTTTATGTTATATAAATCATCAAAGGAATCTTTTTCTACACACAACACTTTCTTGACTTGCTGTACACGAAATCGCGAGCTTCCTCGATAGCTTGCGTCGTACGCAATACCGAGTTTCACTAAACAACAATATACTGTTAAAATATTATTAAAACTAGACGTTATGAATAGTAATAACCACTTTTTGAAAGTTTATAAATTTTATTTTTCAAAATGGACTTCATTTTTGGATTCGGAATATCGAAATTAGCCTAGGGTGAAATTTTGGTATATTTCTGAAAACTTTCAATTTTTGATGAATAGTGAAACCACTAAGTGGTAGTTAAAAAACTGAATTTTTCATAAAACTTAATTTTACCGCTTTTGAGAGTGGAATTTCAAAAATCCGAGAGAAACGGTTGATTTCATTACGTAAAATGTGTTTTAATGAGATGAAAATAATTTTTGGTGAATAGTAACGTTTTACTTTTATTTACCACGGTTAAAAGTAAATAGGGTAATTAAGGGTAAAAATGATATTATTGTTACCCTAACACATGTCCTAATTCTATTGGATAAGTTTAATTCGACCAAAAACAACCTTAGGAATAAAATGTGACCATTTAGGCCCACTTGGATTAGATTAGGACATTTATTATTAATTTATTTAAAGAAGGGTTAAAATAGTTAAAATCAAATTTTATTAAGAAAATCATTATTAATATTGAGTTATTCATGAGATAAATTCAACTATAAATATTAATTAGAAATATAAACATATTTCCTATATAATGATATTTTATTTGTAATTTTTAGACTTTAAATACGTTAATTTATTTATGACACAAAGATGATGCAGTAATTATCTTATTAATGAAATATTGACATAATTGATGTGATAAATACCCAAATAAATGTAATTTGTGCCTTTTTATGAATTACACTAATTTTATAGGTTAATATGACATGTTATTATTGATTTAATTAACTTTTTTCTAACTAATCATTCTGTTATGATTTTCACAAAAATCAATTACTAAATAGTGTCAAAATTGACATAAAATAGTTTTTAAAACAAATATTATATTATTAATTGTTATATTATTCCTAAAAATCTAAGGTTCATCCAAATGACTTAGATACGATTACATATATATTAATAATAAACAACTTTGGGTTCGTTTGGCTTGTTATAGTGTGTTTATTAACCTTATAGAATAAGAACACAAGAAGACACGGTAAAAGTAAAATTATTTAACTTAATGATAAATCTAAATGATAAGGTTAAAATAGGAACCTAAAATTGTCTAAATTCTATTGGATGAGAGGATTTCGACCCATACCCATCTTATATTCTAAAGAAATCAATTTGGAGCTATTTAAAACCGAACTTGACTTTATAATAAAATAATATTTTTAGTTTTTCCAAAAGAGCCCCTCTCCTCCCTTATAAAAGGGCACCTCTTTCTCCTATTCCTCACACCACTTTGAGCCTTCAATATTGGCCACCCCTGACAATTTCTCCTCTCCACTTCCCTAGAGACATCCTAGAAGTACTGGTCTTCTTCAAAGACCAATTTTAGTTCCCTAAAATGAGGTCTCAAAGAGGCGTTTCAAAGAAGAGGTAATGTCCGTTACCAATTCTTTCAACTTTATTTATTCTTCCACTTCTTCTTCTTTAGTTGTTTCATTATGAAGTAATAACATCAGTATCAATAATATATTGATATGTTATTATACGTATGAAACAACCCTATTTCACCATCTATCCATCCTACGGAAAACGAAATCACCACGCGCGCGTGCGTACGGAATACCGTCTCCACGCCGTGGTCTAATCTATTTTCCACCACCACCTTACTTGGATGGGTATAATGGTATAAATAATGACTATATATGAATATTTTAAAGTGATATTTATTCTGAAATAGTATACATACACTCCAATACAATTACACGATCAGGGGAACAATATCATCGCTCGTGCGTACGTACAGAATACCGTCTCCACGATGTGATGCGACTCGTTCTACATGATCTTCATTGCATAATGATTATATAAATGAATTGAATGAATTGAATGAATAAATATGATATATAAAACACTAATACCATTCTGTAAATGAGGTATCTATAACCTAAAAAGAAGGATAAGAATTTATTCGACAAAACACGCATAAGAACAAAAAGTAATGAACACCCAAAAAAACAAGTAGTAATGAAATATTAATAATAAGAAGCTAAGAATATGACCATATATTATATCATAAAAATAAGTATGATTCTGGAATAAGTCAATAACATTATTTAAATCATTATACAGGAGGTTCGGACACGTACAAAGCATATCGGACCTAAGGTAGGGGAAAAATCACAATCTCATTTTTATCTGAGATTGTTTATACTTTGGTATTTACTGGGGTGTATTTTATCATCAACATCCATGTCTGCTCAATATGTAATTTTATTTCCATACACCTACAATTTTTTAAATCCAATTTTACCCTTCTGTGAGTTTTTAGTAAAATATATGAAAGGAATATTTTGTCATTTTTTGTACGAGGTACGTTTTGACTTTTCCGACAAAAGTACGAGAATAATGTTTTTTTAACATATACGTCATGAGTGGATTTTTAAAACATTATTTCCGAGAATCTTCCTTTACATGTTTTCAATATTATTTTTAATTAACTTCTTTTAGTTTAAAATTGTATGACTTGTTAAGAAAGGAAAATGTTTTTGAAGTAGAAATGATATTTTCCTCAAGAATGGAGTTTAAGAGTTTTATCAAAATTATTTTCCATCTAAGATAATATAGGGTTCTGTTTCTATCCCTATTATTACATGGATTTGATTATATTGTGATGGAAATATTTTTATGAATTCCTTTATCTTATATGAATTGTTTTATGATGTCAGGATGTTTAAGATTCCAATGTTTATTACATGGGTTATAAAATGATGTATGATTTATGATTTTGTGGCACAAATAAGAATGGTTTCATTATTATATGGGAGGGACCTATATCTCCCTCCAATTCATTGGGTAAAGATTTTATATCTCATGAGATAGACATGGCTGGAACGGCAGGTTAAACCGGTTCAGTGAAACGGGACTGAAATGAGGAGTGAACTCGGTTCAGAAATGGACTTTGTCCACTAAGATAGTCTTGGAAATGAGTCTTAACTAATAAGAAATGATTCTCTTTGATTATGTGTGTATGCCAAAAAGTTTCATGTTTTAAGTTATGACTATTGGGATTACATTTCACTACTGTGATTTATCCCATGTTATGAAATTATGATCTATTTTGCAGGTTAAGATTTCCAAAAGTTATGTTCTTATGTATATGATGTGATTGATATTTCTTTGTTTACCCTTACTGAGCATTTGAGCTCACCCTTTTGTATGTTTTATTTCCCCAGGTTAGGAAGAGGGCAATTATGTAAGATATTCCAAAAAGGGACTCTAGATATGATGAAATAAATGGGAGGCAAAGTAGATGCTTTACGAACCAGTTGTTTATGTTTCCCAGTTTCTAAAGACTCTATACCTATACGGTCCTTTCCTGGTTTTGTTATATGTTGTAATAAGTGTGCTTCAGTTTTGATGTAATAACAATGTATGTAAAGTATGGGTCGTTATAGTTGGTATCAGAGGAAAGGTATAGTCAACCTTTGGAAACTAGGATGTGAAAGCCTTAGTAAGAACCCTGAGGATAAGTCTAATCATAGAACAATATCTTAGTGTTTTAGAAATGGACATGAATAACCTAGGATAAGACCTTAAGTGTGAAATTTTATTCTTGATTATATGGTTTTCCTATTGTAATTATTGTTTCTCACACTATTCTTCTTGGTTTTAGTCAATGGATGGAACCCGAAGGAACCGTGTTAATGCGGAATGCGACGGGCAATGAAATGATTGTCCCCCTGAGAAACCAAACTTTATGGGATCTGGAATGCAAAATCTTGTATCCATGATCACACAACTTTCTCAAGCTATGAATCATGCAGGACTTCCAAACGAGCAAAGGAAGGAGCAAAATTCTGTTGAATCCTTCACGAGGCAGCATCCACCTTCATCCAGCGGGTCTACTGATCCATTATTTGATGAACAATGGATTAGTACTACTGAAAAGATATTTTCAGTTCTTAAATGCTTTGAACATGATAAACTCATCTTAGCAGTGTAACGTTTGGAAGGTGATTCTGATCAATGGTGGAATCTTATCAAGAATACGAGGCAAAGAGATGAAATTGAGTCCATGGAATGGGAGGAGTTCAAGAACTTATTTTTCAATAAGTACTTCCCTCATATTCTCTGAACAAATATGGAGAAGGATTTTCTTGAACTAAAGCAAAAGGATGATGAATCTGTTGGTACCTATGAAGCAAATTTTACAAGACTTGCAAGGTACGCTTCTGGTATTATTATCCAACCTGAGAGTAAGATCGATCGATTCTTTAGTGGCTTAAAACCAAGTCTTTGAAGGGCGTTATCCATAAGGGACTTTAATAGCTACGAGGAAATCGTTTGATGTGCTCTCGAAGTTGAAACATCGATTGGAGTAACCCATCAGTCATATGGGTTTGATAAGAAGAGGAAAATGGAATTCAAAGGAAAATATAAAGAACACACTGAAAAGAAGATGAGTTTTCCCTTATGCTCAAAGTGTGGAAAGAAACATGGAGGGAGTTGTCTTATAGGGACAAGTAAATGTTTCAAATGTGGAAAAGAAGGTCATCGGGCATTTTAATGCCGCAATGATGGGAAGAAGATGTCTAATGATGCAACAAAGGAAGGGATACCCAAAATGAACCTACTACACTTCAATGTTTCAAGTGCAAAGAGATGGGGAATTATTCCAATCAATGCCCAAATCCAAGGGTTGATGATGATGGTCGAAAAACTCTTAAGGCTAAAAACAAAGGAAAGTCACATGCAATTTCTATCAGTGATGTGGAGTATGATAACGATGTGGTGAAAGGTACACTTAACATCCACTCAAAAGTAAAAAATGTTTTATTTGATTCTGGATCCACCCACTCCTTTATTTTTGAATAATTTTCTAAGGATATCATCGTATTACCTCAGCAATTATACATTGAGTTAGCTGTGACAACCCCTAATGGCACAACAGTCGCAGCAAAAGTTTATAATTCTTCTCCGATTGAAGTTTGTGGGAAAGTGATTCCTGCAAATCTTGTGATCCTTCCTATAGTGGAATTTGATGTGATTCTTAGCATGGATTGGCTTTCTCTACATGGAGCTCATATCAATTGCCAAAGAAGGGAAGTCACATTTCATATTCCAGATCAATCTATGATCATCTATCGATGCAAGGATGGACATAACCTTCCAGTGGAAATTTCTTCCATTTTATTGGTATTGATTCCACTAAATGAAGGTTATTTATCTCAAATGGTTGGTGAGAAACTCACGATTAAGAATATTCCCATTGTACGGGAGTTTGACGATGTCTTTCTGGAGTAATTACTGGGTCTTCCACCAAATCGTGAAGTTGAGTTTTCAATAGAACTCGTACCGGGTGCTTTGGCCATTTCAAAGACACCTTATAGAATGGCCCCAATTGAGTTCCAGGAATTGAAGAAGCAACTCCAAGAGAAACTTGATAAGGGGTTCATACACCCAAGTGCGTCACCTTGGGGAGCACCTGTTTTGTTTGTTAAGAAGAAAGATGGATCAATGAGACTCTGCATTGATTGTCGAGAACTTAATAAGATCACTATCAAGAACAAATATCCTCTCCCATGCATTGATGACTTATTTGATCAACTACGCGGAGCTCAATACTTTTCCAAGATTGATCTTTGTTCAGTGTATCATCAATTAAGGGTCAAAAGGGAAGATATACCAAAGACGACTTTCCGTACAAGGTATGGACACTATGAATTTATAGTGATGCCATTTGGTCTTACTAATGCCCCTGCTATCTTCATGGATCTGATGAATAGAGTCTTTAGAGACTATCTTGATCAGTTTTTGGTAGTCTTTATAGACAATATTCTTGTATATTCAATGAGCAAGGAAGAACATGAAGATCACTTGGGAATTATATTTAAGACCTTGAGAAAAGAGATTCTTTATGACAAATTTACCAAGTGTGAATTTTGGCTTCAAAAAGTTTCATTTTTGGGTCACATAATCTCAAAAGAGGGGATATCTGTGGATCCAACAAAAACAGAGGTTATCGAAAGATGGTCGAGACCAACAACAGTGACTCAGATCCGAAGTTTTCTTGGTTTCGCTGGATCTTATCGACGTTTTGTGAAATATTTTTTACGATTATTTAATCCACTCACCAAGTTGACTCAAAAAGTAGTTAAGTTTGTTTGGACGGAGGAATGTGAAGAGAATTTCAAGGAGTTGAAAAGAAGGTTATCCAGTGCACCTGTGCTCACACTTCCTTGTAGTGGAGAAAGGTTTCTGATCTACAGTGATGCATCCAATTAGGGTTTTGGGTGTGTTCTTATGAAAAATGATATGGTGATAGCTTATGCCTCACGACAGTTGAAAATACATGAGCAAAATTACCCAACTCATGATTTGGAGTTAGCTGCGGTAATCTTTGCATTAATGATTTGGAGGCATTATTTTTATGGAGAAAGGTGTGACATTTATACTGATCATAAATGTTTAAAGTGTATTTTCACAAAAAAGGAGCTGAATATGTGGCAAAGAAGATGGTTGGAGATGATTAAGGATTACGACTGCTCAATCCATTACCACCCTGGTAAAGTAAAAAAGGTGGCAGATGCATTAAGTCGTCAAGACCATGCCAGTTTATCCATGATGAGGATAACAAAAGATCCAATATTTATGGATTTACAAAGGATGTATCTTCGAATTATAATGAAAGGGGAAAAATTGTATCTTTCTCAAATGAATGTTCAACCATCTATACATGTGAAGATTAAAGAGGCACAGAAAGAAGATGTAGAGTTACAAAAGAAGGTGAGAAATGTTCCTGAATTCAACCTTGATTGTGATGGGATAATAAAGTCCAGGAATCGGGTTTGTGTTCCTACCATCCACGAATTAAAGGATCTGTTGGATGAGGCTCATAGTTCTTCATTCTATATTCATCCTGGAAGCACGAAGATGTATAGGGACATGAATGAGTACTTCTGGTGGGATGGCATGAAAAGAGATGTTGCTGAATATGTCTCTCGATGCTTGGTTTGTCAACAAGTTAAAGCTGAGAGACAGAAGTCTAAGGGGATGTTACAACCATTACCCATACCTGAATGGAAATGGGAAAACATCACTATAGAATTTGTCACCGAACTTCCTAAAACATCCAATAGCAATAATGCTATCTGGGTCATAGTTGATCATCTTACAAAGTCTGCACACTTCATTGTTATTAGATAGGATTTCTCTCTGGATCAGCTTGCTAGAATATATGTAAAGGTAGTGGTAAGATTGCATGGAGTACCACTTTCTATTATATCTGATCGGGATCCAAGGTTTACCTCAAAGTTCTGGAGAAGTCTTCAGCAAACTCTGGATATAGAATTAAGTTTCAGCACTGCTTATCATCCTCAGACAGACGGTCAGTCTGAGAGAACAATTCAAACTCTAGAAGATATGTTGAGAGATTTCTCTATGCATTTCAAAGGTGGTTGGGATCAACACCTACCTTTGGTGGAATTTTCTTATAATAATAGCTTTCACTCCAGTATTCAGATGGCTCCTTATGAAGCTCTCTATGGAAAGAAATGCAGGACTCTAACTTGCTGCGATGAAGTTAGGGAAAGAAAGCTATTAGGACCTGATCTCGTTGTTGAAATGGAAGAAAAGGTTAGATCTATTCAACAACACATAAGAGAAGCTCAGAGTCAAAAGAAAAGTTATGCCGACAACCGAAGAGAAGACCTAGAGTTTGAAGTTGGTGATAAAGTGTTCTTAAGAATATCTCCCTGGAAGAGGGTCATGAGATTTGGAAAGAAGGGGATGTTGTGCCCTAGATATATCGGTCCTTTCGAAATACTGGATCGTGTTGGGAAGGTAGCTTACCGATTGGCGCTTCCACCAAATCTCTCTCAAGTTCACGATGTGTTCCATGTATCTCTCCTGAGAAAGTACATTCCTGATCCTTCACATGTACTCAGCTCAAAAGTTGTACCGCTGGAGCAAGATCTATCTTATGAAGAACAGCCAATAGAGATTCTGGATCGTAGAGAAAAAGTCCTATGAAACAAGACCACTCGATTGGTGAAAGTTTTATGGAGGAACCAATAATTAGAAGAAGCTACATGGGATCTTGAGGATATGATGAGGGAGAGGTATCCTCATCTGTTTGTTACAAAGTGACGAATTTCGAGGGAGAAATTCATTTTAAGGGGGGTAGAATGTAACACCTGAGACTTTTATGTTATATAAATCATCAAAGGAATCTTTTTCTACACACAAAACTTTCTTGGCTTGCTTTACACGAAATCCAGACCTTCCTCGATAGCTTGCGTCATACGCAATACCGAGTTTCACTAAACAATGATATACTATTAAAATATTATTAAAACTAGCCGTTATGAATAGTAATAACCACTTTTTGAAATTTTATAAATTTTATTTTTCAAAATGGACTTCATTTTTTGATTTAGAATATCGAAATTAGCCTAGGGTGAAATTTTGGTATTTTTCTGAAAACATTCAATTTTTGATGAATAGTGAAACCACTAAGTGGTAGTTAAAAAAATGAATTTTGCATAAAACTTAATTTTACCGCTTTTGTGAGTGGAATTTCAAAAATCCGAGAGACACGGTTGATGTCAGTAAGTAAAATGTGGTTCAATGAGATGAAAATAATTTTTGGCGAATAGTAATGTTTTACTTTTATTTACCACGGTTAAAAGTAAATAGGGTAATTAAGGGTAAACATGATATTATTGTTACCCTAGAACTTGTCCTAATTCTCTTGGATAAGTTTAATTCGACCAAAAACAACCTTAGGATTAAAATTTTATCATTTTTGCCCACTTGGATTAGATTAGGACATTTATTATTAATTTATTTAAAGAAGGGTTAAAATAGTTAAAATAAAAGTTTAATAAAAATATCATTTTTAATATAGGGTTATCTATAAGATAAATTCGACTATAAATATTCATTAGAAATATAAAACTCTTTCCTACATAATTATATTTTATTTTTAATTTTTAGACTTTAAATAAGTTAATTTATTTATGACACAAAGATGATGTAGTAATTATCTTATTAATGAAATATTGACATAATTGATGTTATAAATACCCAAATAAATGTAATCTGAGACTTTTTATGAATTAAACTAATTTTCTAGGTTAATATAACTTGTTATTATTGATTTAATTATATTTTTTTGAACAAATCATTCTGTTATGATTTTCACAAAAATCAATTACTATATAGTGTCAAAATTGACATAAAATAGTTTTTAAAACAAATAATATATTTTAAATTGTTATTTTATTCTTAAAAATCTAAGGTTATGCAAAATGACTTAGATAAAGTTATATATATTAATAATAAACAACTAGGGGTTCGTTTGGCTTGTTATAGTGAGTTTATTAACCTTATATTATAAGAACACAAGAAGACACGGTAAAAGTAAAATTATTTAACTTAATGATAAATCTAAATGATAAGGTTAAAATAGGAACCTAAACTTGTCTAAATTAAATTGGATGAGATTATTTAGACCCATCCCCACCTTATCTTCGAAATAAATCAATTTGGATCTATTTAAAACTGAACTTGACTTTATAATAAAATAATATTTTTAGTTTTTCCAAAGGAGACCCACTCCTCCCTTATAAAGGGCACCTCATCCTCCTATTCCTCACACCACTTTGAGCCTTCAATCTTGGCAAACCCCTGACAATTTCTCCTCTACACTTCCCTAGAGACATCCTAGAGGTCCTGGTCTTCTTCAAATACCAATTTTAGTGCCCTAAAAGGAGGTCTCAAAGAGGCGCTTCAAAGAAGAGGTAATGTCTATTACCAATTCTTTCAACATTATTTCTTCTTCCACTTATTCTTCTTTAGTTGTTTTATTATGAAGTAATAACATCAGTATAAATAATATACTGATATGTTATTATAATTATGAAACAACCCTATTTCACAATCTATCCATCCTGCGAAAAACGAATTCACCGCGCGTGCGTACGTACGGAATACCGTCTCCACGCCGTGGTGTAATCTATTTTCCACCACCACCTTAATTGGATGGGTATAATGGTATAAATAATGACTATATATGACTATTGTAATGTTATATTGATTCTGAAATAGTATACATACACTCCAATACAATTACACGATCATGAGAATGATATCATCACTCGTGCGTACGTACAGAATACCGTCTCCACAATGTGATGCGACTCGTTCTACATGATCTTCATTGCATAATGATTATATAAATGAATTGAATGAATTGAATTAATAAATATGATATATAGTACACTAATACCATTCTGTAAATGAGGTATCTATAACCTAAAAAGAAGGTTAAGAATTTATTTGGCAAAACACGTATAAGAACAAAAAGTAATAAACACCCGAATAAACAAGTAGTAATGAAATATTAATAATAAGAAGATAAGAATATGACCATATATGATATCATAAAAAGAATTATGATTCTGGAATAAGTCAATAACATTATTTAAATCATTATACAGGATGTTCAAACACGTACAAAGCATATCAGACCTAAGGTAAGGGAAAATATCACAATCTCATTTTTATCTGAGATTGTTTATACTTTGGTATTTATTGGGGTGAATTTTATCATCCACATCCATGTTTTCTCAATATTTAATTTTATTTCCATATACCTACATTTTTTTAAATCCAATTTTAGCCTTCGGTGAGTTTTTATAAAAATATATGAAAGGAATATTTTGTCGTTTTTCGTACGAGGTACTTTTTGACTTTTCCGACAAAAGTACGAGAAGAATGTTTTTTTTAACTTATACGACATGAATGGATTTTTAAAACATTATTTCCAAGAAGCTTCCTTTAGAAGTTTTCAAGTTTATTTTTAATTAACTTCTTTTAGTTTAAAATTGTATGAAATGTTAAGAAAGGAAAATTTTTTTGAAGTAGAAAGGATATTTTCCTCAAGAATGGAGTTCAAGAGTTTTATCAAAATTATTTTCCTTCTAAGATAATATAGGGTTCTGTTTCTATCCCTATTATTACATGGATTTGATTATGTTGTGATGGAAATATTTTTATGAATTCCTTTATCTTATATGAATTGTTTTATGATGTCATGATGTTTAAGATTCCCATTTTTATTACATGGGTTATGCAATGATGTATGATTTACGATTTTGTGGCACACATAAGAATGGTTTCATTATGAGATAGGTGGGACCTATATCTCCCTCCAATGAATTGGGTAAAGATTTTATATCTCATGAGATAGACATGGCTGGAACGACAGGTTAAACCGGTTCAGTGAAATGGGACTGAAATGAGGAGTGAACTCGGTTCAGAAATGGACTTTGTCCACTAAGATCGTCATGGCAATGATTCTTGACTAATAAGAAATGATTATCTATGATTATTTGTGTATGCCAAAAAGTTTCATGTTTTAAGTTATGATTATTGTGATTACATTTCACTACTATGATTTATCCCGTGTTATGAAATTATGATCTCTTTTGCAGGTTAAGATTTCTAAAAGTTCTGTTCTTATGTATATGATGTGATTGATATTTTTTTTTTACCCTTACTGAGCATTTGAGCTCACCCTTTTTTATTGTTTATTTCCCCAGGTCTGGAAGAAGGTTATTAAGTAGGATATGCCAAAAAGGGACTCTAGATATGATGAAATAAATGGGAGGCAAAGTAGATGCTTTATGAAACAGTTGTTTATGTTTCCCAGTTTCTAAAGACTCTATACCTATACGGTCCTTTCCTGGTTTTGTTATATGTTGTAATAAGTGTGCTTCAATTTTGAAGTACTAACAATGTATGTAAAGTATGGGTCGTTATAGAAATATTTCAAGTTCAATGAAACCATTGTCTTTAACAGAAACTCATATTAATTTTATTTATCTTTATCCTTATGACCATGTCGCTTATTTGAGTATTAGACTTTAGAGGATTGGGATTTTGATGAAGATGAATTTGCTGCAACATAAGTGGAAGAAGGCACAATTAGTTTTTTCAACTATGTTAATAGAATGGTTTGAGTCTGATTGATTGTTTTTAAACCATATTTTAATCAAAAATATGTCCACTCTTGATTTTTACTTCATTCTATTTTCTTTATTTCTCTTGATGTGTAGAAGAAATAGATGCGACCTGGGATGATGAAATTTGCATTTTAACTTGTCCAGAATCCACCATATTTTATAAGAAATATTTGAAAAAACACTCTTGGATGGGGTGCCCCAACATTTTATTGAAGGGGTAGTATCTTAGGATATCATCATCCCCTTATTTGTTCTTCTTCTTGGGCATGGGAAACTAGACTAAGTTGTTTTCCAAGGATAAAATAAATTAGATGAGAACCTATTTATTTCAAAAAGAGTTTAATTATTTCTTTAAATCCTAAAAATATCTTCAACTCTGATATTTTGATCATCTTGATGAGGCGGTCATTGTTTCTGATACTTGGGAGGTGGAGCCCTATGGTATTATGAGGGATTTTATGTTAGAGTGGGAACAGGTTCTTGCTTAAGCGTAATTGTAGCAACCAATACTTTTATTTTTCTCCTTCTTAGAGCTAACGGGATTACTTGGGATTTGTCTCTAGTATCTACTATGGAGTTTTCAATATAGTGATAAATTGAGTCTAGGTACCGAAACCCTACTCTGTATTTCACATGGATTAAAGGTGTGTACAACACATCGTAGAGTTTTTCTACAAAAATGGGAAACAATTATTATTGAGGGAGTGGTATATTAAAGGTTTATGTTAATCCTTTCCTCCAAGAAAGTAAATATGAAACTCTTTTATTCTCCCTTTTAATATAGTTTGTAAGATCGAAAACAATTTTCTTCTGTAGTATCGATCTAAATTGGAAAAGTATTTTATGACTGAGATCATCCCATTCAGTAATTGATCATGAAATCAAACTTGTATAAAAGACAAAGGCTGGCCCCTACACTGATTGTATAAAGCATATGAGTTTCACTGCTTCCTATTTCTTAGAGGTCCCCATCATGGGATCACGATAAGAGAAAAAATGCATCAATTGTTGCTCCAGATCCCATGAGCCATTGAAGATTGTAAATATGAGATTCCCAATGTTTGGAAGATGGGGAGTCAGATCTACCCATTCGGGATAAACCTTCTTTTCTAGATGAATCAGTGCGTACCATCCTTCCATAGATTCCAATCATGTTGTTAATGACTCAATTATGTTTAAAAGAATTTGGTAAGCATATGTCTAAGTCAAGACCTGAACAGGTGTGGTGACTGGAGACTGAAAGGGTGTAGTGTCCTGTAAGACCACTATTAGTGGGACAACTAGAATCGTTTTTAGGTAACTGATAGGGATAGGCCTATAAGGGTGTGCCTATAATGGAGGTAATTCCCGATCTACCTTGATTGTTGAAAGAAACATCTATTGATTGACGTGTTCCAACTGGAAGTGCCAGTTGGGGATCTTCTTATGGAGAATATCCTGTAGAACGACTACATCAATGTAACTCTACATTATGTATTCATAAATCCTTCATTAATTTTTCTTGTTGTATAAATATTTACTCCAATGAAAGGGATTGACCTTCTTCAAGGGAAGGTGATACATATTCTGAAATTTATATTTCTCCCAGTTAGGTTCCTTTCAATAAGGTGAAAGTGGATTATTTGAGGGGACACCATTTTTCTGGTAAATCCCCTGATTTGGGGTACGAACACCTCCTTCATTTGCATCAGTGTGGACCGTATCATGAACAAGAACCCCATACTCTGATTCCCTTAAGCTAGACTCATGTTATGGTGGATCTACAATGAAATAATTAATGAAATTTAATTATTCATAATGTATTGTGGGAGTTCTATTAGTATCTCTACAATATCATCTTCTTATGCATCCTCCAAGAGACCTAGTCCTTATATTGGATGATTGCCTTGGATTTTCCTAGTGAATTGTAACTTTAATGGATTCCTTTGATAGTTGAGTTGTGTGTTCATTTTGTGGTCTCTTCCCTAATCGGGAGAATAATGACTTTTGGTGAGGAGGGGATTGTGAATGTGAAAAATCCTCCAACCCTGCGGGGTGGGGTAAATCCTATTATTTCTGCTTAACCATTCGGGTTCTATTAATTGGATACAAGGGTTAGGTTAAGAACGAAACCAACCAAGTGGGATGTTGTTTCTCTTGAACTGATATGTATGATATTATCGTATCTTCTCTTCTGATATTATGCATTTTGTTCTACACATTGGTTGGGTGAATTATCTAGTATCCACTCAAATCACCTATTTCTGATGACCACTATTCTATTTCTGACATTTTCTCAATCTGACAATGGTCATCCTCTAAATAGGAGGCCTACTCGATTTTTTTACATGCTTGATGAAAAATTCTTTCAATAGCCTGATCTCTTTGGTTTTCACATCAATGAGGGACAACTCAGACCTATTCCAATAGATAATATCTCTGGTTACAAACAAAATCCACTTTTTTAACTGAAATTGGTAAATAACATTGAATGAGACCACTTTTGGTGGGCTTTGATCACTCTATATCATAGTGAAATGTAATGATACACGTGCACCCCATCCCATGATATGAACATTGGATGGGGTATCAACAACAAATTTGCTCAATCTCTTTAGTGCATTGAATAATGCACGCTGAAGGTCTCCCTGATGTTTATCGATCTATGGGTTTTTCAAAACTAAGAGAGATTCCTAGTAAATTCGGTGATGCATCACTTATATTACCTTTACATGACATGGATATTATTCATAATGTAATAATTTTAAATTTAGATAAAAATGAGTTATCCACATATTGAGAAAAATTTCATGAACACAGTATTCCGCCAAGATCTCTGTAATTTTGTATTGAGGAGTGAACAATGACCAGAACATGAATATTATTTCATCTTTAGCCATTTCTTTCCACATATTAAACATATCCTCTTTTTTTATAGAGGCTCAATAACATGGTTTGTCCAAGGGGGATGCTTCCCAATTGTTTTATTTTAAACAACGAGATAAATTGGGATTTCCTATACTATGTTGGAATGTAAGTGTCCCAAGGGAGGATCGAAGAATGAATAACAACTTAGAGTATCCAATGGCTGAAAAAGTATTTAACCTTTTAGTGATAGGGCATCATACATGACTGGCCTTGTATTTGAATGTCCCTAAAGATAAGAGGGCCTTCTCATCACTACATTGTCATATAGATAATTCTCTTGACAATTTGAATTACTAATAAAGAGATGACCTTGGTAGAAATTATATGATAGGTAAGATTTCAATGGTGGATTATATCAAGGGATAAATCTTCTTTATCCTCGGTCTTCTAGATATATTGACGGCTGTTTTGGATCTCATGAAGAGATAGGCTCTCCATATTGCTTGAATTATCATGAAGAAATCCTTCATGATGATGTTTTTTAAAATGACCATCACAATTACAACTACTACTCCCATAGTTTGGTAATTCTAGGGTAGGATATTGAACTAAAATAGATAAATGTCTGAGGGATTCAATAACTCCAGCATTGAGTGGAGCCAGATTGTAAACTGGATCTTTATTCATCAGATGTATTTCATGAGTCTTATTTTTAGATTCCTTATTACATGTTTTTGGGGCCACTTACTAGGATAATTGGTTATCATGAGTAGGTGTATGACCTTCCTTGAAGTGAATATCCGAATAGGATGGTTACCTCCAGTTGGATTGGGTGTATGTGTATGATCTGTTTTTCTATGTTATGTGGGGGAGTGTTCCCCATAACCCTCCTGGACCGGAACAGAGTTTTGTATCTTCATTGGGGTGACATGATGATGATCCACCATAGGTTTAGGGAAAGAGTTATTTTCTTGTACCTATAGTACTATTGAAGTTGTCGTGATGATATTATGGAAAGTAACCCGGATATGGGAAGGGATTTGCATCTTCCGTTTCACTATTTCCAAAATGTGGTTAGTGTATTTTGTAACTAGAATAAGAATATATGTCCATTGAATGTCTATATTAGGTTTACATACCTGCTCTTATCCTCCATTTCTTATTAGTGGATACTGTTAGTACTCGTGTGTGGGGGCATAGAGTTGAGTCGTCCATTGCATTGTCATTAGATATTTCTAACTAAATTCTCTTGGTGTTTCCAAACAAGACTGTTGGTAGTCTTGATGATTGTTGTTAGCTGTATGTGCCTACTGTATATTTACCATCAAACATGGTCGAAATAATTCATTGAGTGTCGCCAAATGAGGATTCTGGAAGGCTTGGTGGGTGTTGGTAGGTGTATGTTCCTTCTTGCAGATTGTCATCATATTTTTGAAAGGACTTTATTTAATGTACCCAGGCAGGACGTCTATCCAGTTGAAGTATTTTAGGTAGGTGTATGTTCCTTTTCAAGACACTCCATTGAATTTGAATAGTGGGATTGGGTATGTGCCACCAGACGAGTTTTTTCGATTGAAGAATAAAGGTAAACAAGTGTATATACCCACATACTATTTCCCACCAAACTAGGTTGGTGAGCTTCTATCAAGGTCAAGAAGGTAAAAATATGCTCCCTGTTAGCTGGTTGTTATCCTCGATGGGTTTTCTTGAAAGTCCGAGTCTGAGGAACCTGGACCAAATAGTTGAAGGAAACAGCCTCATCATGTTGAGGGTTCATTGCCGCATATCATTGACAGTAGTGATTTTTGGAAGGAGCCTTCAGGAAAGACCATTGTGTCTTCAGAACGAGGTCTTATATGGCCTCTTGGTAGACCTTCCTCGAATATGGGACGGATTTATGATTGTGTTTCAAGGATATTCTACTGAAATAGTTGAATATGGTAATTGGCATCGTCTTCTTATGAACCATTAGTTGTTGCTGACTAGAAGATCAAAGGTTGTTGCTGATTAGGAGAGTCTGTCAGGATGCCTCAATGGTCATAATGGAATGATGTTCAAGGTACTCTTGGAACTATACATTGGAGACCAAGAGTTAAAGACATTGATTTGGTTATGTCTTCCTTTGAGCCAACGAGGATCCATCTTGAGCAGTAGATGGGGTGTTCACAGGTGAAAACCTTAAAAAGTACATTTGGATATAAGGGAGTTATTTGGAAAATAGCGCCTATTAATATATGACATACAGAATCGAGAAAAACATGGTAAAAGAATCATCTTCTAGATGACCACATGCTCAATTGATTTCCTTGTCTTTCCTGTTTTATTAAAATGGGCCTAATAGATGGGTAACATCTTTAACTTGGTTAAGGATTCATATCGGGTTCACCATTTTTCCACTACAAATGGAACTGCATTAGAAAATGGAATGTTCTAATGGAGACAAATCAGTATGTACCTTTTGGTGAAATAAATGAAATAATTGCGTTTTTCACATCAGGTTCACCATTTTTTTGTTTCCCTCTAAAATGTATCTCTGTTAGGAAACTGAATAATCTAACGGATAAAAATTAGTACATCCCTTTTATTGAAAGAAATGACATAATTGAGTTTTTCACGTTGGTTTCACAATTTTTTTTTTCCCATAAAATGTATGTTTTTGTTGGGAATCACTAATTCTGGATGGTTTCCACCGAATTTGTTTATGGAAACAGAAACACCCAAAAGTTATTTATCCAAAGGGACATGCTTTCCAAAGGCAGGTGTTCAATAGGTATTTTGACCTCTGGCTCTTAATAACTCCCATTCGTACAGAGGAGCAGATGTCAGTCTTATGTCCCCCTTTTGAGGAAAATTATTGCATACTTTGGGGCTCTCTTACAGATTTAATACATGTTCATGAATCCTTTATTAATTCACCCAGAATGACATGTGTTTCTCATATAATTTAGCAATCAATTTTTATCACTAATAGAATTTAAAATCATCTGTATATATTATAGGTTCTTTATTAATGGATATATCTACTTTTATTCAAGGATATCTATCAATGGCATCCTTTGGTATACTACTTGGAGATTCTTTAGTTGTTTCTAAAAAGATGTTGGTTTTTAACCCACATAGTGGGGTGATCTAGAATTTATTTTCATCCCAGTAGCCAAGAGTTACTCTGGTGTTTATCATCATCCAGGGAGATGGAAGGTTAATCTAGATTTTATCACCTTCCATGGATACATATGTTGTTCTGGTATTGGAATCTAACCTCTAGATGGGCTACCTACACATCCTTGTGAAAGGAATCAGAACCCATATAGTCTAGTTCTGCTTAATGGGACACATCATAAATTTTATGTTTGTGTGATAAGGACCCAACCGTATAGTTTAACATCATGTGGCAAGGACATCTAGGTGGATGGTTCATATTCAATGTTTGGTGCAGGGCATATACCAAAGCATTACAACGAACCAGGAAAGGATATGAGTTTCCATGTTGGATTCGACCCTACTAGGAATGTGGCCTAGATAAAATAGGGTTTATTTGGGATATTGGGTTTAATCCTCAGGGATACTTCTTATTAATCCCACTTGGATGGAAATCAAATCCCACCAAGTTTTTTTAGTCTCATAGGGGATTATGGCCTTTTGAGAGGATTATGTTGTGGCTTATTCTTGAATAGGATTACCTATAAAAGGTATCATGAGTAATGTGTTGAATCATGATGATATGGGATATAAATTTGGGGCTTACTATTGAGGATAATTCTCAGTAATATAAGTTATAGGGTCCATGAGGATATTTTGTTCATGGATATTTGGGGACTTAACTCAGTTCTTACTCTTAATAAGGATTCCCAGATTAAGTGTATTATGATTTGGGGTCATTCCAAAAGAGGATTCCCCATGATCCCAATACCTAAGTGGGATTCTTGCATATCCCATTTACTGTGGGAATTAGAGTTCTCGTAGTTCATTCATTCATTTGGATTTTTCATTCATTGAGACAATCGCAAACTTCTAAGAAGACATGATTCATGATAGTTTTGACAAACAAGAGGATGTGAATGAATCAACAAAGGCACACACTTTTCCTTCTCCACTGGTGGAAGAGGATGGGCCTATACGAGAAAAGTTTGGGGTGATGATGGACGATGTCATGGAGAAATGAACCTTTCAATGTGAAAAGGTGAAGGTCATTAGGTCCGGACTGAAAGGATATAGGCTTATTTTAGGAGGGATTCCCTAAAATGGGTCTAATTATGAGGAGGGAGACTTTTCCTTTTTTGAATGAAAAAGAAACTCTGGTCCTCACGCTCTCTACTAGGATCCTAAGGCTCCGGATCTTAAAAATGAAAATTGGAGGACATGGATTGAACCATATTCCTCTATACTGGGAACTCCTCAACACTATCCCTGGGGTAAGTGTCTATGTGACCATGGATATACAAACCCATATAAACACAAAGGATCCCTTCCCTCTGGAAGGAAAAGTGTGGAAAACCTCTAACCAATGATATCCAACCCCAAATGGGAGACACACAGATGTGTCTTTCTTAGAAGTTTGTTAAATGAGGAGGTCATTGTGGAGGTTTCAAAATGATCCCATTTGGGCAAGGGAGACACTAAAAGAAAGGAACTACGATGAGTAGCTTTGAATGAGGCTTCATGAATGGCTTAACTAGGCTGAAGGGATGAATTAAAATCATGTAAGGTCACTCAAGTGGGAAATGTACCGGTATTGGGTGCGCAAATAAGCTTCATAGACTTGATGTCACATTATGTGATGAACAACCTATGTGACTATACTTGGGTGAATCTTAGTTAGAGAAATCAATAGTCTCTATAGGTATTCCTAGAAGTGGGGTGCGCAAGTTCTTGTATGAGGAATGGAAGGCACAAAAGTCTTCTTAAGTAAGGGAGTTGGAAGAATGATTATTGGAAGGGTTATTTATTTTTAACACTGAATGGACTTAAGTCCTATTATATTCCTTTAATTCCCTCACCTTTGGTGTTAAGGAACTACCTTGGAGGTCTCATAGGACTCGGGTGAAGCAATAGGGTAACCAAAGTAGAAATTGGGCTTTCAAAAAATTCATCAATACAAAATGAAGACCTGAAGGGTCTATTTATAGGGAAATATGATACCCTGAGAAATGGTGAATTGGAATTCAAGTGGTAATACGGCATTCAATAGAGGGGTTCACAAGTACTTATGTGCCTCCTATGATTTAGGCTACCTGGGCGAACTGAAATTTGAGCCTTTAAAAATATAAATTTTTTCCATCTGTTTTCTCCTTCTTTCTATAAGACATTTCCCTAACTCACTTTTTCATCTATGTGATGGAACAAAGTGTCAACAACGACCCACATGGGTTGCTTTCATAAATGATTTACTTGAGAAAACACTTGATGATGGAGTCATTTTCTTGAATCAATATGATGAGAGCATTATCTGTTATTATGTAGATGAAAAAGAACAAGGTTACCGATTAGTACGATATCATAGGTATAATATGATCAATTAGATATGCATGGTTTACACAATTGTTCTTTTATTCCCAATTTGTCCATTCTACTAACTAGGATTTATCAAAACAATGATGGTATTATGAGAAACCTGGTTAAATAGGATCATCTATAAGACTGTATTAGTCTTACTAATTAGGTTTTAGGGTATGAAAAACAAATAAACATTTTTAATGACTAACCTGCAATTTCATCATCTAAAAGATTGGCTTCATTCTTGTAATTATTTTTCATATTGGGTGAAAAAATAACACTACACATTATAACCCAATCATTATGTTATTATAGAGATTTACATCATGTTCACCATTTTTAATTCATTGGGATTTCGATGCATTGATGGGATCCACATGATGGTTTGATTTTTCCGGATTATTGGTTTGCAAAATCATGAACATCACGTTATCATTGTCGCTCTTACCAAAAAATACCAATGGTTCCTTCATCCATAACTTGGAATAGACCTGCTTTTCAATGGAAGGAGATCACCTCAGTTTTCAAGCCCAATGAATCTCAGGGACTCGTATTGGTTGAGAGGATGGGAGATTGGTCTCATAACACCCTTTTGGGAGGAATAATTGTGTCAGATGAGACTCTCTTATATATTTAAGATAAGTTCTCGAATCTCCTCATAATTTTGATAGGGGATCTGTTACACTAAAAAATTCAGTTAATTATATTTTAAGTTCATTAGACTGGGGGAAAATTTATAGAATACATATATATGTATTCCAGTTTCCCTATCATTTTCCTATATTGGGTGGTCACTTTTGTACTGAAGTTGTAAAACTAAGTGCTTCAGAATGTAATTCCATGTAATGAGGTGGTTAATATTCTAAGAATTGTATTGAGTCATTAATATGCATCCTACATATCCTGGTAAGAGGATATGCTCTCGGTTTACATTACTTTAGACCCCCTAGTCCCAGTGTGCCTTGTTTCTTGTCTCTTGTTTTAGTTTTTCATCTTCTTTGTCTGTTCCCTTTTTCTTCCTGAATAAAAAGTTTGATGATGATGATGATGGTTATTATAGGAATCAAAACCCACATATTATATTGGACCATTTTAGTTTAACTTTATGTGAAGATGACATAGACATGTGCTCTGGGATACCAGGTGTTCAATTTCGAGCCCTGGAGGGATGTCCTACATGTCCCAATTTTTGCGAGAATCAGAGTTGTCATAGTTCATTTTTATAGGGCCTCCACATGGTGATTTTCCTTTTTCTTTTTAGTTACTTATTATTCTTATGAAATGATTATTGTAGTTCCCAAATCCCACGTGATCTATTCTTGGTGTGAGAAACAAAGGATAGAAAAATATCATTTTTTCATTTTTCAAGGTATGAGACTTATGTTATTGGACCTCCTTGAGAGGATTTATTATGGAGTTGAGGCCTCAAAGAGATTTCCAACATATCCTATTTATGGAAGGAATTAGAGTCATCTTAGTTCAGTTTATTTATTTTTCTAGTAATGGATGAGGAAGAGTATCCATCTCCTATGAATGATTGGGCCTCAATGGTCTAAAATAACATTTTCATAAGGCTGGCATCAAAATGGATGGTTATTTGAGATTGGGCATTAGGAAGGCATCCTACGTATCATGGTTATTATAGGAGTAATAGTTCCTGTACATTAATCATGACCTTGGGATTTTTTCCATGGTATATTCCCTTGTGTTGGATAATGTTTCATTGCACTAGTTGGGGATTTATATACATATGTTTCACTAGTTGTTGGAGACTCATGATGCGAATGATATGATTATAAAAACTCCCTATGATCACGTGATCTGTGCTGAGTCTGAGAAACAAGGGATAGAAAATTATCATTTTTTCATCACTTGGAGAGTGAGGTACTTACATATTGGGACAACCCTATAGATCTTGAAAGATGAAGTGGTGTCCTATGTATAGTAAATATAGCAGGAATAATAGTTTTGATAGTTTCTTCAGCCGAGGATTACATTATGAGTTTTCCCAATTGATAGGCTCTTAAACACCATGGATGGAAAATGTTAACAAGTTTTGGGAGGCCCTTGTAATGTGGTCTATTTTTCTAGAGGTTGTCACATGACGCAGTTGACTATCTTGGAGGACATCACAAGATATAGATGGTTTATTCTAGAGGTCATCACAAAACCTAGATGACATGTCTAGAGGCTGTCGCATGATCCAACTGACATGCCTAGGTATTATTTCATGAGATATATGACACACATGGAGGGTGTCACCAGAGTCAGTATGAAATTTCTCAAAGGGTGTAACACATCTTAATGTGTATTGAGAGTCCTATACATCATGTTTGGAGGATGTCGCGAGTCTCGGCTGACATTACAAGGGGGTATCATAAGAGCGTAGTTGACGTTCCCATATATGACTGAAAGACTTGGATGACATGACCATGAACCATTATATGAGTCAGGGAATGTATATAAATAATTTCTCAAGTCTTGGGAAATGATCCTACAGTATATTGTGAGACTAAAGTGGACTTCCACGGCGGACCATGTGACTTTATCTGATATGTCTGGAAGACATCTCATAACTTAAGAGGTTTACCAAAGGAGATTTTTGAGATCTGGGTGACATTTCCTGATGTTGTCTCATGTCCTGGATTGTTCACATGAAATTTATGAGGGTCAAAAAACATTTTTTTTCTTAAGTATTCCACCATTAATCTTTGTCTAAGCCCTTATCTTGTGAATATCATGGATTTATTTAGTGTCAGTTTTTTTTAGTCTCTGATAAATTGGAATATATGTGGTATGTTCTTCAGTCATCTCTCTAAAAGTCCTTTGCATGATCTATGAATGATAACATGAAGTGATTTATTAGTGGGACATGATCACTCCATCTATTCACTGGCATTTTACATAATGAAAGAATTTCCCGTCATGATATTAGTCACTCTGAGAAATTCACTATGGTTCATTGGTGTGATGATGTTCCTTGATGCAAAAATTCATCGTTTATTTAAAGAAACACAATCATATGGTCATGGGGCATTTTTCATGCTGTGGTGGGGAATTTATATGCCTCAACACCCTGATTGTTCTCTATTTTGTGCGTCATATCTGGCATTGATCAAGGATGGAGTTGGTGAAGGGGTCTAAAACCACATATCTTTTCAAGCCTTTTTCATCTATTGATCTAATTCAATCACCTAATTTTCAAAGACAGTTAGTCCCTCTCATGAATCCTTTCATTATTGTATTATTTCCAATTGACGGGGACTTTTTGACTCTTACTAATATGCTGATGAACTGAAATGTTGTCATTTTTTTCAATTCCACATCCCTTTTTGAGATCAAAGTTCACAATGTAAGGCTTTCATGGGATTCTTGATTCATTTCCTATTATATTTTTTGAGGCAAGGATGGCTTTTCTGGGGGTCTCGTAGAGCCATTTTGTGGAAAACCTTTGTGCGTCAGAAGCATTTTACAACCACGAGAGGCTTCTTAATCCTCTCTATTTTATTCCCTTTATTTAATTTTACAATGGTTTGGGTGTTATGTGAGATTTCATTAGTAATTTTAATGAAAATTAATCAATTTATTGATGATGTGTCATGTAACCAACAGATGTCCTATGGGGGTGAAAGAGAATTTCATTGAAAAATCCATCCATTTTATCTCAGAGATCGGAAGGGGAAGTTCATGGTTTCTTTGACATACCTGAGGCTCTTCGTGTGATGAGGGAGAAATTACAATGGTGTTCTATGAGATGGTGTGGTTATATCACCAGAGTCTCAGGGTGTATTGTGGGCCACTTTGAGTGTGTCATATGTGTTTTACGACCATGAGTATCTCCCACCTTCTTCCCTTTTATTTTCTTTGGTTTATTTAACAATGGAATGGGGATCTTCCAAGTTTGTTGGGATGTTGTCAAGGAAAAATACCCTTACCATCGGAAATGCATCATGTGAAATTTAGGATTGTGGAAGGCCTCCATATTTTGGAAATTTCCCTCCTATTTTCGAAAGATTTTTTTAAATGGTTTTGTTAGGAATTTGCCGAGGACAAACTTTTTGGCATAGGGGATCATATCCGGATACCACCACACAACTAATTATTGTCAGGAGAAAATTAACAAGAGTAGTAGGGCTTTTTGAAAGGGGTTATGTAGGTTCTATAGTAGGTTATGTGCTGTGTATAGATTATTACCATGAATTTATAATGGTAACACAATTACATGTCAATTGAAGGCTCACACGGTCCATAGGTCCCAGCTACCTTCTTCTTCCTTTTCCTTTGTGGGAAAAATAATTCCCTTATTCATGTATTTATTACTTTTTAAAGCTTTGATGCTCATTTGATGGAATCCACAATGATAATAAAAAATGTCTCCTAATATCCATTATAGTTGCATCACTCAATCTTGTTTAATCAGAGGAACTCCAACCTACAAATAGACATTGACGTTTACACTCGATCTCAGATTATTATTATCTTATTCAACCTCTAATGTCCCCATGGATGAAGTCCCTATGATTGACCCTAAACTACTCACACTTAAAAGATTATGTGGTTCAGAATGAATCTATTACTACTATAGAAAAACATTTGAATCCCTATAATAGTCATGGAATCATAAATCTTGAATTTCCTCACTCAAACTCTTATTGGTTATTGTACTTTTACATGAAACACACACTGTTTTCAAAGAATGACTAATTGTACCTCTTCTCCTACCAGTGAACCAACATCATCCTCAGATCTCCTTCAGTCTCAAACCTCACCTAGTTCACATTTTAGTCAGTTACAACCATATTGTAGGATTGGTGTTATGATTCTTCATGAAACTAATGATTTTTTTACACCTACTCAATCAAGGAAACCATAAATGGGACCACTGGGCCCAAATATGAAGAACAATTCAAGGATACATGTTCTTACCGATGTCAACCATACACTAAAGCAGTGATTTCACTCTACCTATTTTTTTTTATTTATGGATAGTTCAAAATTAAAACAAATTATATATGAGAAATAGTTTTAGTCACTTCTAACATCGATGAATCCTTTTTATTCATCTGATTGTTTATCTCATTCCAAACTCTCTTATTCATTGACAAATAAAATCGAGATCACCCATTCAATAAGGGGACTGCTAAAGACATCAAAAGTCATCAAAACCATCATGTGTGGATATGTAGAGTGTATTTCCTAAGTTGGAGGGTATGGCTTACCTTTTGTCGAATAAGTATTTCCCTATAATCTGAAGGAGTGTTCCTTGTAGCCATGTCTACTTCTAGAAGTGGGAGGAGTCTAAACTACTAAACTAGTGGTAATGGGGGAAAGGAAACTATTACTCTTATTTCTATGAGTACAAAGAATATTTAGATTCTATCTCAATAAAAACCTTACTTATGTGATCATTATTATTGGTTATACCACTCATTGGGCCTCACTATCTTTCTTGGTAATAAACTAGATACCATTCTGGTGGGAGGCACCCTCTTCTATATTTTTGATTTTTCTCTTTCATGTTCCTTAATTGATTGATATAAAACCAACCTATGGTACATTATATAACCATCATTCAATTAGGACAAAAACGGCTATGGAGCTTGTTATTTTCCTACCTACGATGTCCTCCAATGGTCTATCTTCTACTAAGTTAATAGGCTTTGGTACCATATCAATAAGGTTGTCTACTATAATTTCTCCTAGATATGTATTTAAAGGAATACTTGAATTATAAATAAATTAGATTATATTATATGATTTATGGTGGGAAAATCTTCCCAATATCCATTTTATTCCATCCATACTTCTAGTGGGTGGGGATATACATAATCAATTAAGTACCTCAGAATAGGGTGGAAGGAGTTGTGATTTTCGCACCTTGGATAGGAAGATAAGTGAGATGAGGTTCATGAACTTTTCATTATATCCTATCATGTAGATTATTACTAAACATTAAAATGTAGATAATTATCATCCATGAAGAATATCATTTATATTTTTGGAATCTTTAATAACATATCATCAGAAAAACACTATCGATCTATAGTTTGAACCCCTTTCCCTATGCTTGTGCCTTACCAAAAAGCTCAGATGAATGGATGTGACCATAACCCTATGTAATTTGAATTCAGTGAGATATGAGTAATAAACCCAAAATCATTGAAGTCTCCCCTTTCCATTCTTTCTCATACTCCATCTCTAACCCAAGTGAATTTCATCTTGTATGTGGAATGAGTCAATGTGAAGTGTCTAACTACTACCAATTCTCATAGGTATCATAATAGAGTCATTTATGAAATAAATATTATCATAGCAATGTCATTAAATCCCTTATTCATTTTATATTTCAACAAATATGAATTTAAATGTTGAAATATAAAAATAATAATAAATTTACTTAGATATAGATAGAGGAAAGGTATAATAAGAAATGTTAGAGGTAATAATCCTAGAATCTCATACCCATCAAAAGGGAAATAATCCTTAGGTCACTCTCCTATATTCATTATGCTAAACCAGAGAGAGAGAGAAAGAGATCCGCCTAAAATTATCTTTGAACCAACCCGGTATCGATGAATGTATAGATAAAACTAAACTGTATGAGATCCCCAATATTAGTGCAGTGTACATTCTCGGTGGGATTATTCTATACTATTAGGGGAAGAATCTAAATAAAGGACATATATGATTGAGAAGTATATTTTGATCTCATTTGATCAATTCCATCAATTCTCAATGCATTTTTGAACATATAATATATCTGTTAACAAAATCTAGTATCTCTTAGAGCACCATAGGAAGGATTAGGTCAATGTATTCCCATATCTTCTTCGATCTATGGTCTATTTTTCTAATTTCACATATAAATGTCAAGTAATGGAAAGAATAGGAATATAATATGAAATGGATGTGTGATGAAAATGAAGCTACAAAAGTTGACAAATACTGAATCTAAATGGCTAAATTGGTATTCATATTCAAATAGTTTAGAGACCCTCAAAGAAAGGTCAATGAATTCTAGGGAATCTTTTCACCTCAATTTTTTGATATAGAAAAGATCAATATCCACATTTATGCTGAAGAATATGAAAAAAATGATAAAGGATAAGAGTAAGTTTCGTTCAAGACACAATTCCTAATCGTAGTACATAGGTTGTTTAGGACGGTGGAAAGAATTTATCATTTTTATTGTATCGTAGTTATCCCCCACATTCCTACTATTTCTTGATTCAACTTTTACCATGTCAAAAATCATATCCCAAAAATTTGAATTCAAACATTTATACAAAGAAAGAATAATGAGGTGCATGAGACTCTCAATAACTATGAATGAAGTCTCAGAGTAGTTCTATTTCTATGCCACTTTTTCCAACCTTGTAGGTATTCTTGAAGAACAACCTTTATTATTGATTATTTTTTGGGTAAAAATTGTTGATAGAGTATAGGGAAGTCTTGAGACCATCCCCGCTTTTCAATTTAATATTTTTCTCTTTCAAGGATCTTAACATACATATAGAAGAATATAGGATATTCTTATATTCCAAGAATCTTTTAATACCCTCTCTTATTATAGTAACGAGTGGCTAGCTATTTTGATATCAAGGGGATACCTATGGAATTAATTTCAGCAAAAAGACCCCACATAACTTCAATTATTTTCTGCAACTAAAATTTCTTGTCTGAAGCCATCAATAGTCTATTAACACTTGATGAAAGTGGAAAAAAGGACACAAAAAGTAAAATGTGATTGGATTGATGATGTGGTAGCACTTTGAATGAGTGAACTAATAAACCAACCCAAGTGTATGATTTATTTGAGGTGAGGTTCACTCAGTAAAGGATGCTAGAAACAATGTGGATGAGAGAAAAGAAATGGATCATTGGTGGTGCAGCTTGTAATGAAAGGACATATCAACTCAAGTACTAATAGGGGATATGAAATAATAGGTTTTCTTACCAATGGAATGGATTTAATGATCTATCCTATGATCACAGTGAGTGGGGGAGGATTCCCAATTCTATCTATTGGTTTTGATTTAGAGTTATCTTTCCACTATTGTATCATTTCTATTGGTCATCACTTGTCTCAATGTTTTTTGTAATGCAGGGGGTTTTATAAAAGTGAATGGTAGGAAGACGAGCTGTTGGAACCTTTATTCATAGTTTTCAGTAATTGATAGTAATTATTATATAATATAAAGTCTCTAGCGATTTATATTCTATATATCTATAGTTTAGTTTAATATTGTGGTTGAATTTTATATTATCATTTCCCTTTCCCGCCACAAAGAAACTACTTAACATAGCACTCCATGTCCTTTCCTTTTCTCATGTGCACTTGCGATAGATAATATACCTTCCCACATTGAATACCAACTAGGAATACACCTATTAACTTCTCTTGTGCCTTTATTTTATATTTTGAGATAAGGCTGGAACATATTTGAATCATATTGGTAAGGGAGAGTCTTTCAATTCCCTTACCAAAAAGACCAACATAAATATAAGTTATAAATAGTACTAGATCAACTGGAGAAAAGCAATCTACATGAGATTTTATTTCAGATATTGGAGTGAGAAGAAATAAATTCAAACATACTTATGGTAATTTATATTATTTAGTTTACCATCTAAATGAAATATATCCTATTTTCCCTAGAGGATCCATATATGGACATGTTTTTTTCAAAAATTTGTTGTAAGTACAATATTTAGATGACTAAGTAGATTGGTTGGGGATTTATTTCTATTAGTAATCTATACTAATAGACCCTTACACTTTAATTTCCATGAGTATAAAATCAAGATAAAAGGGAGGAACAAATACTATTTATTTCACATATGGGACTTCAGAAGTTCCATAACTACTTTCATTTGAGTGAAATTCTGGCTCATTGATGTGTTGTGGTGCTGCCTTGAGAAAGAGAAGGAATCCCATGCAATATTCAGAATTATAAAGTGGAATGTTTGACATATTTAATTCATATTGTAGTGAAATGTGATTAAAGAAGAGCTATAATCAGAACTTCCTACTCACCCCCTGACCGAAGAAAACAATTAGAATGAGAACTCATTTCCTCTTCAAGCAAAATCTTGAGCCTCCTACTTTGTTTTTGGAACTAAGGAAAATAAATAGGTGAAGTAAAGAAGATATAATCAATCTCTATGTAAGTATTTATAATATTATAATGTTATGATATTCTCTTAGATTCAATATTATTGATAGACTTAGGAGCTGGGACCTAAACATTTTTGCAACATTCCTATTTTATATAAGTTCTTCCTTTTATTTTAGGTAGATATCATATGGTTAAGGAGAAATACATGAATTTTGAAGCATTAACTAAATCAAGAATATCTTTATTCTCTAATCGGTCCGGATCAAATTTTATTCATTTACTAGATTAGAATTTTTTGGAATACTTAGAGAAAACAAATGAATATATTGAATTTATCATTATCTTTGAGGTTATTCTTCTACTATCTACTATAAAGGAATACTTTTATTACCTACCACGATGAAAACTATAAACTCATGTTGATTGATCCTTTCATAATTTATGGATATATGCATGGTCAAGTTGAGAACACACTTGGAAATCATAAAAAAATGTCATTTACATTATGACACACTTCAGTATTGTCCAACCTACTCGACCTTCTTTTGGCACTAGAACGAAATTGGGCCATAGGAAATCCTAGAAATGGAATGTAAATCTTGTGTCCCATCTCTCAACAATCAAACCAACCATGATCATTGGGTTTAATACTGGCCTAAATGTTATAAATGGTTAAATTTCACCAACAAGCCTTTAATTTAGCCAACAACAAGTAACTGATCAGTATGAGGTAGTGAACAGTAGGTAGACGAATTTAGGTTCTCAGTTCCTTTATTCATTGGGGGAGGATCAAATCAGTGGGGGATATAGAAAAAACATTCTATAAAATGTAAAAAAGTTTTATAATCATATGAATGATTATGTAGGTAGTTTTTATGGTCGTAGATTGAAATGAACCCCATTGACTAGTGCTGCATTTCAATAGAGGTAGTTTAACTAGGGAAATACCACCTACTGACTTAACCAGGACACACCTACCCCAAGAAGAACCAAACACTTGGTACTATTCTATGAGCACTATCTATTTAAAATCCCCAATACAATGTTTTCAGTTGTCTGAGGTTATCAAGGGTGTATGAAGATGTTGCAGCAATGTAAAGAGGAATGGGAAATAATCAACGATTTATATGTGGCATAATGAAATACGCATAGGAAATTTGGATTTCATAGATGAAAAAATTATATATTATAGAATGGAGAATCCATAGAGGTAATACTATAAATTTTTCATTGTCTTATCATTCACTCCATTCACTTTAGTCCTCGATTTATGGATGGATTGTGTGAAGGAGATGTAGCTTGTTTTGTTTCTTTCCCTTTTTATTCTATAGTTAATCCTCACTCATTATTCCACTTACTCACTCTTCACACCCCTATATATTCATTTGTTCAGATAAATTAAAGAAACTAAGTAGATCAACTTAACCTTTGCAGAAATATATTCTTTTTTATAGATGCGGTAGGTAGCTATGCTGTCAAAAGACTCACCCTCAGTAGCACTATGTTAAGCCTGCATACATACCAAGACACATAGGCCGATGCCATCATAGTAATTCCTATTTATTATGAATGAAACTATATCTATATAATTATTAATTATTTTTCTCATTTTCGGGATTACATTGGTAATGGTAGAGGAAGATCCCAGTATTGAGCTTGAATCCACAAAATTCTCCAAGCACATTGAGTAGTGACCTTATAGAACCACCACTCAAATATGTAGTAAGTCATATCCTTTAAAAATAGAGGCCAATATCATAAACATAAAAAGTACCATAACCACACTAAGTACGGTAGATATTAGATTTTTGGGATCAACCTGAGTAGGTGAAATGAGGAATCATGGGAATAACGATTTGGTGTGTAGGAAGATTAAAATTTTAGGGTTCTACTTAAGTACTCCAACCTATACCATGAAGAATGAAATGACTGAATGATAATAATGATCAAGCCTAGTATTGAACTCAGGGTTTGACCTGTGACCTATTTCCATCTTTGATTATGTCCCTTACAAACCGAATAAAGATACATAATGGACTCCAAATCCCCTTTTCCTAGACTATCATAGAATAAGGGCATCGATTCTAATATTTATAACATAAAAATCCCTTCAAACACAAACTATTCCAAGTTATAGGACCAAAAACTCAATACCTACAACTACTCCCTCTTTTGGTGACAGATATATAGGTGTAAATGTATATGAAGCATGGTAGATTGACTACCTTAGACATTGGGTTCGAGTGGATCAGTGTAGCATGTGGGAATGCTACTCTATATCTATACAAAACTGGACTAGATTAAATTTAGAAATATCAAAGGAATCCTTTAAGATATTTTTGATATCACTCCCCTATATACATGAATTTTAAGTGGGGATTCTTTCTCTCTCGAGTATTATCTTCTTTAACTACACTTTTTGATTGCTAAATCCAACTATTTGTAATGAATGGTGTCCTCAATCAAAAGTAAATTCAAAAAAGTGATATATATATATATATATAGATAATCAGAAGCTCTTGGTGAATTGATCACTCACACTTCTTAATTAAGATATAATTAACTACCTTCGTTGAGGTTAGTATTTATATTTGAGTTAGATTTTGAACCCTTTGATGTTTACAATGGGGTAAGAATGTTGTATTGGCTTTTATAATTGAGTGATAGGTTTCATAACACAACTTAATTCCCCCTATCACACTGAATACTTGACATTAATAATAGGGATAGGTTAGCTTTGGTCTAACTTGGTAATCATTAGAATCAGAATATGGATAAAGTGTAGGGAGAGTGGAGGATTTGAAATTTCCAAAGAATAATAAATACTTCATAGTCTTTATAGTTGACCCTTTAGAACTGATTGACATACTATTTAAAGGTTAAAACATTTACTAAACTTCATTCTAGTTACACACTGGGATATATGAATATTTTATCCTTCAAACTACCTGGTCATAGAGAACCCAACATTGACTACGTCTTCCATAGTTTGACCTATCTTGGGATCACCAAAAACTTATTGGGATACTTCATGTATCCTGGGTAATCATTGAGATATAATAATAATGTATCCCAAGTGTAGTTTGGATGATTCAGTTGAGGGTGGGTGGGTATGGTGGTTGGTTGGAGGCAATGAAGGTATAGTTTCATGAATCACTTGGAAAAAATTAATAGATGGGCACTATGATTAATATGAATTAGGATGGGGTTGATGGAAAGGTTAGAATTTATGGTTTCACATGTTCAATCACTACCTACTCAACCCAATGGAAAAGTGGTGTAGTTGGAATTGCAGATGTAGGCGGTAATGAAAATTGATGATACCTCGTGTCACAATGGCGTTTGGAAAATAAATGGTCACCATAAACATAACAATATAGAAAAAAAGAAGGTTGGTGAAATTGTATAGACTCATCTATCTCATGACCTAAATGACTTTAGGTTCGAATTCTATACCAGTACAAGAGATGGTGTGTGATCAAAAATGTTTGGCTTGGAACCATCACGATCGGAATGGGGTTGATGGGTATCAAGATGAGGACGTAGTTCAAAGCAATGGGAAATTGGATAGAATTGAAGCAAACCCTACTAATCTTATTGATTATTTGTTTTTGGATTTTGATTGGGCTAGGAGGTTAATCAATCATGTACGGCTTGGATGGCATGGTGTTTGTGGGGTTGGAATATAGATTGTATTTGTAAGAACCTGTTACACCCTGAGATTCTATGAAATAAAATATTTTTAATTTATTTGATGTTGTATTTTGTTTTCTACACCAATATTATCTTGTTCTACATGAAACACCATATTATCTTTCGATTTACACTACACTATGCTTGGCTTGTGTTACACACAATTTTGAGTTCTTTTGATAGAATTCATTTTACGAAAAACTGAGTTTAAGAAAACAACTGAATATTATTATGTTACCTGATAAAATAACCTTTATAATAGAGGGTATGAATAGTTTTAATGGAATTATGAAAATATACATAATTCATGGGTGAGAAATTAATTATAAATGAAAATAAAAACCATTTTAAATAAAAGGAAATGTTTTTCTGAAAAACTATTTAGATGAAAATTAGCAAGTTTATAAAATAATAAAACCCCTCTTGATGGATTTTATTAATGAAATATAATTTCAATATTTTCAGTCTAATTTTTAAAATTCATATTATATATTTTCTATATATTATTGAAGAACAAATTAAATTTATCGAATAAAATAAATACTTTTCAAAAGAATACAGTTTCTCCTCATTTTTATGGCGCACCCATTATAAATCTATTTTTTGACATTTATATATATTATATTTAATAAAATAAACTTCTTCTTTGCAATTTGGATAATTTTTTTTTACTTTGGATGAAATTCTTATATTTTTTGATAAGTTTGATGTTTTGATAAATAATAAAAATATACTAAATTTTAATTGAAATAAACCTTTTTCATCAGAATTATTTATATGGATAAATTATTTTATTTAATTTTTATAAATTACAAATAGAATATATTTTTATTATTTAATATAATTTTGGTCATTGGAATTAATTTTACCATGAATTTTGAGCTATAAATTTTCAATCTTTTGCAATGATTTAACTTTTAATGCTGATTTTCCATTCCAAAAATGGGGTTAAAATTTATTTTAATTACTGTAATTTCTATATTTAAATTTTTCTAAAATGGTTTAAATATTTGTAATTAATGGGACCAAATTATGTAAATAGGCTCCATTTATTTTATGAATAGGAACATTAGAAATTTTTATTTACAACGGTTAAAGGTAAATCAGGTAATTTGGGTAACAAATTAATATGATAATTACAATACAATTACCAAAGCACCTGCAAAAATTCTATTGGATGAGTAACCATCAACCATTAACACCTATGTATTGGAATTTAATCATTTAATGGACCTTTTCTCCTGAAAAGGATATAAATGTTATTAAAATAAAATAAAGTGACATGAAAGTGACAAAATGTCACCCTCTTATTTGTTATAAGTATAATAATTTTCTTATAATGATTATGATAATAAAACTTCAAAATTAAATATTCTACACAAATTTAATCAAAATATCTACATCATGGTAACTTATTTATAAAATTTAGTTTCTAAATAATTACCTTAAAGGATTATATAATGATGATGCAGAAATTATTTAATTAATGAAAATCAATAAACTACAATTTATTGAAATGATAATAACCATTAAAAGACACAAAACCATGATAAAATCTTATATTTCAGGTATATATTGACAATACACATCTATGGTCCGAGTTATAGGTCATTTGGAACCACCTAGAAATTAGTAGGACATTTATATTATTTTATTTAATGTAGATGCAAAGTTGTCACTTTCAAATTTTTATTAATATATCATTTTAAATATAGGCTTAAAAAAGATATATTCTACTATAAATACTCTTATGGAATCTATAAACATTATATTCATAATTTTATTTTATTTTTAATTTTTATTGAACAAATATCTATATTAAATAACTAATCAAAACTAATGTAGTAATTATTGTATATAGAAAAATATCAAATTAATGATATTAAAAATATTAAAATAAATATTAATTGGGATAATTAATATTTAAAATAATAAGATTTTGTTTTGAGTTTATCATCTTATTTTGATATTTTTAACAATCCATGAAATGAATAGTGTCCAAATTGACACTACTGATATTTTGTTATAATAATGTTTTATTAAATTATTTAAAAATTATAAGACATTTATAAAAATACCAAATAATAAAAATATGCTATAAAATTTCCTAAATGATTCATTTTTGGTTTATTTGACATAAAATAAGTAAAATTAAAAACATTTAATATTGGAAAAGTTGATACGATAGTAAAAATTTAAAAAAGATAATTAAAAATGAATTAAATAGATAAGGTTTAAATTCACATAATAACATTTATAATTTTTTTTGTATTATGATATTACAATCTCATAATTTCTTATCTTCTAATATATCTAATTTTAAAGGTTTTTGGATTGATTTTGAAATCACTAAAAATTAATAGTTTTAGAAAATTCAAAAGTTCCCTTCACTTCAATTATAAATGGAAATATACTCCCTCAAATATTCAAACCCATTTGATCCTTAATTCTTGAAAAAACTCTGCCAATTTACATTATAAACATCCATAATCACATTATAGAGGTTCTGGTATGCTCAGAAGACCTACTATAATGATCTTAATAGGATATTGGGAGTGTGATTGTTGAAGAAGAGGTAACTTATGAACCAAATTTTCAAAATCAGTTCTTCTTCAACTTCCTCTTATTATGTTGTTTCCATTTTAATATAATAAATCTAGTATTACATGTATGATGATATGTTATTATGGTTTTTTAATAACCATATTTCACCTTCTATCCATCCATTAAAAGCACGAAATCGCCACACGTGCGTATGTACGACCTACCATCTCCACACTGTGGTGTAATATGTTTTTCGTCACCACTTTATTTGGATGGTTATAATGATGGAATTAATATACATATATAATTATGATAACATAATATTGATTCTCTAAATAACATATATACCATTCACTTCCATAATTATTATTATTATGGAAATGATACTATCGTTTGTGCGTTTGTATAGACCACTGTCTCCACGATGCGATGAGATTCATTTTCCTTATTCACCATTAATTAATGATTAAATGTACATAATGAATAAATAGGATTTTTTTTAAATAAGTTTTTCTTAAAAAATATTTCTGAAAAACGGCCTAGGTCAATATTTTTAAAAAATACGCTACAAAGGCGGCATCGCAGATGCCGCCTTTGTTTTAGCGCACAAAGGCGGCATCTGCGATGCCACCTTTGCTCCCCCGCACCGCCTTTGGCCCGGATCGATGACATGGAAAAGGCGGCCAGGGGGAGGCCGCCTTTCGCCTCAGGGTAAGGTGAAAGGCGGCATCGCAGAAGCCACCTTTGGCCATACGCAGAGCCGAAAGGTGGCTTCCGCGATGCCGCCTTCACCTGAACTCCTTATAAAAGGGCGGCCACCCCCCTCTCCTCTCCTCACTTGCTCAATGCATTCCTCAATTCATCTCTCTGAATTTCTCTCTCTCTCTAAAAAATTCCTTTGCTGTGCGAGCTTTTACGAAGCTTCATATAGAGGTATGTTTCTTTATTTAAATTAATGTTTTTATTTAATTAATTTAATTTTGTTTAGTTTTAAATCTTTCATTTGTTAAGCAGTTTAGGTAGTTCTTAATATTTGGTTATTTAGTTTTTGTAATTAGTTATATATAGTTTTAAATAATTACTATTAGGTAGTATAGATTAAGTATAGATTAACTTAAGATTAAGTATTTAGAAATTTTGGTAGCTTAAAGATTATGTGGCTGTCTACGCAATTAAATTCCTGTCTGGATACAAACACGTGGATGTGGCTCTGGCACAGATTTACAAAGGGGTAAACCCTGAAAACACCGCTTCGAGCTAGACTCGAACGGGAACTGGTGCACGATAACGTGCCTTGCTGCATCCTGGTTTGACACTCCCGGGGAATATGCTTAAGATGATTCATATTTTCTTTATAAACTACTGAAATTTCTAAGAGAAGAAAAAGAAAATCAGTATATTTATCAATGATAAATGATAAATATAATGTTATAGAATCAAATATGGACATAAGAATTAACGAATTAAATTTATTATTAGTTAATTATAAAATAATAGAATAATTAACGATTAGTTGTTATTAGTTAATTTTAGAATAATTAATAAATAACATAGGATTAAAACATGGATTCATATAATTATTAGCTAACGATACTAATGATCAGTATATTTATCAATGATAAATGATAAATATAATGTTATAGAATCAAATAAGGACATAATAATTAACAAATTAAAGTTATTATTAGTTAATTATAGAATAATAGAATAATTAACGATTAGTTATTATTAGTTAATTTTAGAATTATTAATAAATAACATAGGATTAAAACATGAATTCATATAATGATTAGCTAACGATACTAATGAACATATAAATTGAAATGAAGAAGAACAAACGAACTAAATAAAAAGGCGCTCTAAAATTACATTCTAATAAATATCATATGGTCAAACATCAGTAGAATAGTTTATGGTATAGAAAGGCGCAATAAAATTACATTATAATAAACATCATATCGTCAAACATAATTGTTAATATTTTGTTACACTATCATAATTTTGATGAATGAAACATTTTTGACATAGAGAGCCATGTTTTCCTGTGTGTACTATTATGGGGAGATTATTCAAACTGAGCAAGGAGCTTCTTACAGTACACAACCAATTATGGTGGTTAGTACAGTTGATTGTGTTACCATAAGTGACCTTCAAGAGAGAATTCGTGTTTCCTAAAATCTGGGACTCGATAAAGAGATAATGTCTATGAGCTATAGACATTTGCAATTTCCAACAACACTGTGGCATATAGCTTGTCTATTGGTTGGTGATGCGTAGTGGGTCCAAGAAATTAATTTATTTTCTCAACGTTTAGATGGTACCATGATGGAGTTATACGTTGTTGTTTCTACTGTACAACAACAACGTCTACTTGTACAAAGACATAGAAATACAAGAGTGGTTGAAGACAGTCTACCCCATGACATTGAGCCTATTCCAAATGATGCAGCAGAATAGGACAACCTAGATGATCTTCTGGATATACATGTCAATCCGACTTCTGATGAGGAGTTTCGTAATGATGGATCAGATGGCGACAACAGTGCTGATGAGGAGGGACCAACAGAATATAGAGAGGAGGTTTTGAGAAATTCAATTGTTGTACATCAACCTCGGTCAATAAATCATCCACCATTATTTTCATCTTGGTCATAAGAAATGACACGCGTGCCTGAATTCGATAATACTGTTCTCACACCGACAACTGAGTTCCCTGGAGTTGTACCAGATAGGTTTAGTGAGGTGTACAAAACCTTATATATTGGAAGGAATTTTCCCAGTAAAGATGCCTTAAAAAGAACGTTAAAGAGATTTCATATTGAGAGAAACTTCAACTATGTAGTTCACGAATCATGCCGTAGTAAATATGTTATACGGTGCGTGAAGTATGGGGATGAATGTAGATTTCGCTTAAGGGCTATTCCAGACATTACATTTGGAGGTTGGAGAATCTCAAGGATTGAGGCGGCTCATACTTGCGTTCAGCCAAGTCTCACACAAGATCATACTTCATTGGATGCCGAATTTGTGTCATCTATTGTTGTTGAGATGATTAGGACATGCCAAGATGTTCCAATATCCCTTGTGTAAGAGAGGATTCTATAGACATTCAATTATAAGATTTCCTATAATAAGGCATGGATGGCGAAACAGAAGGCAATTGTGAAGGTATATGGTGATTGGGATGACTCATATCGAGTATTGCCGCAATTGCTAGCCATACTGAGGCATCATAACCAAGTTGTCTTCCATCTGGATACAAACGAACATGTGTCTCCTGATAATCGACTTGATCCATCTCGTGTTCAATTTCATCGGTTGTTCTGGGCTTTCCTTCCTTGTATCTCTGCATTTCGTTTTTGCAAACAATTTATTCAGAATGATGGAACATTTCTGTATGGAAAATACAAGGGCGTATTGTTGATTGCGGCAACCGAAGATGGAAACCGTTCACCTCTTCCGCTTGCCTTTTCCATTGTAGAGAAAGAAAACTATGAATCATGGAGTTGGTTTCTGGCATGTATCAGCAACCATTTCACCAACATTCAGGGAGTTTGTTTGATATCTGATCGCCATCGAGAAATTAATGAGGCAATCAATGCAGATCCTGATACATGGAGATACCCAAACGCACATCATCGGTTCTGCATTAGACACATTGCTAGCAATGTACATAAACAATTCCACAACGAACCGATGAAGAAGGCAATCACGAGGCTTGGTACGTATTTTATTCGTTCTGTTTTACTGTTTCAATATAAATATAAAATCAATTTATGTGAAATATCATCTACGTTTTGTAGCATATGAGTCGGAACAATGACGATTTGAAGAATGTTTTGAACAAATTCGTCAGGCTAATCAAGAAGTTTATGATTATATGATGCGGATTCCAAAAGAGAAATAGACATTGGCATACGACGGGAGAAAGAGGTACGGACACATGACGATAAACATTGTGGAGTGCATCAATGGTATCTACAAAGGACTTCGCAAGGTACCTATAACCTCCTTAGTTCAAGAGACATTATATCGATGCGTGAAGTACTTTATGGATAGACAAAAACTAGCATCAGACGGAATACATCAAGGGATAAGATATGGAAGACACTTTCAACGAGATATTGAAAAAAATATTGAAGAAGCTTCTGGTTATCACGTATGTCTCTTTCGAAGAGAAGACTCCCGATTTGAAGTTCAAGAGCGTTCAGACCCCATCAAAAATCACGTCGGTGAAAAAATGGTGGTATTACTGGAAACAAGGCAATGCCAATGTGGAAAATTTCAGGCCTTACGGTTCCCATGTACAAGCGTCATCGGAGCATGTGCCTCTGTGAACATCTCATGGGAAGCATATGTTGATCCAGTGTACCGGATGGATATCATTGCCAACTGTTATGCTGCACCATGGACACCTATTGGGGAGTATCGTTATTTCCCAATGCCTGAAGGCTAGCCGATAGTGATACCTGACATGAATCGGTTACGTCCTCGTGGGAGACCAAAGGCGAGTAGGATGCGTAATGAGATGGACTGGCCTCAAGAACAAGGACAGAGTTTGTGATGCACAATATGTCATAAAGAAGGTCATAACCGGAAGTGATGCCCTAACGTTGTTGGGTCGACTTCACAGTCTCATTCATAATGATGTATTGTCTTCATTGTGACATTCCCATATTGTAAACTAAATGTTGTTATCTCTTTTTTATTCCTTGGTTTTCTGAACCCCAAACATCTGAGATAAGTTTTCATATTAATATTCATGCTTTCAAGAAATAACATTAAATATGAAATAATAGAATTTATTTCAAAACTCCAAAAGCGGAACACTTAACCCATATAGAAAAGTGTATGTCAGTTAACCCATTAACATGTTTCCTGGATGTTAATATTAAAAATTTTAACCCTAAACCCTCTAACCTAAACCCCAATCTAAACATGCAGGATATTTTAGCAAACTGTTCTATAAAAAATTTATAGTATCATAATAATTAGCATAAGATATTGAATACATACAATTAGATAAATTCTAAAAACATCATTACTAATTTACATGGTTTATCTTAATCCAATCCATAAGTAGTTAATCACAAAGCTCCCCCAAAATATGTGTAACCAAATTAAAGACTCAATATTTTAGATAACATAACTTATTTAATATTAATATTCATGCTTTCAAGAAATAACTTTAACTATGAAATAATAGAATTTATTTCAAAACTCCGAAAGTGGAACACTTAACCCATATTGAAAACTGTATGTCAGTTAACCCATTAACATGTTTCCTGGACGTCAATATTAAAAATTTTAACCCTAAACCCTCCAACCTAAACCCCAATCTAAACATGCAGGATATTTTAGCAAACTGTTCTATAACAAATTTATAGTATCATAATAATTAGCATAAGATATTGAATACATACAATTAGATAATTTCTAAAAACATCATTACTAATTGACATGGTTTATCTTAATCCAATCCATAAGTAGTTAATCACAGAGCTCCCCCAAAATATGTGTAACCAAATTCAAGACTCAATATTTTAGATAACATAACTTATTTCATATTAATATTCATGCTTTCAAGAAATATCTTTAAATATGAAATAATAGAATTTATTTCAAAACTCCGAAAGAGGAACACTTAACCCATATTGAAACGTGTATGTCAGTTAACCCATTAACATGTTTCCTGGATGTTAATATTAAAAAATTTAACCCTAAACCCTCCAACCTAAACCCCAATCTAAACATGCAGGATATTTTAGAAAACTGTTCTATAACAAATTTATAGTATCATAATAATTAGCATAAGATATTGAATACATACAATTAGATAAATTCTAAAAACATCATTACTAATTGATATGGTTTATCTTAATCCAATCCATAAGTAGTTAATCACAAAGCTCCCCCAAAATATGTGTAACCAAATTCAAGACTCAATATTTTAGATAACATAACTTATTTCATATTAATATTCATGCTTTCAAGAAATAACTTTAAATATGAAATAATAGAATTTATTTCAAAACTCTGAAAGCGGAACACTTAATCCATATTGAAAAGTGTATGTCAGTTAACCCATTAACTTGTTTCCTGGATGTTAATATTAAAAATTTTAACCCTAAACCCTTCAACCTAAACCCCAATCTAAACATGCAGGATATTTTAGAAAATTGTTCTATAACAAATTTATAGTATCATAATAATTATCATAATATATTGAATACATACAATTAAATAAATTCTAAAAACATCATAATGTTATATTTACATTTTACACTTACGACTCATTTTCTTTGTTTATATGCAGATGGATGATACAATACTACTCACTCAGCAGCCTACCAATATTTCACAGGCCGTGTTAGAGGGTCATCCAGATCGATTTGTGAAGGTGCGTCGAGCACACCATTTTCATCACATGGAGCCTCCACATGCCATTAGACCTTACTTGCGTCGTGCTGGCTTCTATGGCCTTGCCGTATCAGATTTCACATTTGTAGATCATTACCTACTTGCTGCCCTCGTTGAGAGATGGAGACCAGAGACACACACATTCCATTTGCCTGAGGGGGAGATGACCATCACCCTTGAGGATGTCGCAGTTCTTCTCGGTCTTCCTATCCAGGGGAGACCCGTTATTGGACCCACTCCTGCAGCTTGGCCAGACCTTGCTCAACTCTTGTTAGGTGTTGATATTATGTCCGACCATAGGGCTACAGATGGATCGTCCATATCTATGCGTTGGTTGGAGTCGCAGATTCCACATTTACAGGATGATGATGATGAGCAGACCATCATGCGTTACGCCCGTGCATATATCTTACGACTCATTGGTGGGACCATGTGTACTGATCACTCAGGGATGCACGTGCATATGATGTATCTACCCCTACTAGAGGACTTTGATCAGGCCGGGACGTACAGTTGGGGATCGGCCTACTTGGCATACACGTACAGATCATTATGCAGACTATCCCATAGGGACCATATAGGTCTTGTAGGATGCGTCATCCTTATTCAGATGTGGGCATGGGAGCGCATCCCAGCATTCCTCCCTGACCTTGCTGGTCCACCGGTCGAGATGGAGGTGCTGCATGACGCTCCGCGTGGACGATGGTATGATAAGTCATTTCTATTGGTTTTTTATTCTACAATGAGTTATTGAATATAATTTATCATTATTTTTCATTATCGTTGTATTTTACAGGTGGTGTCAGCGACACAATTTTGACGTGGTTTCGAGACAACATTTGGGCGTATATCGGCTACAGTTGGACTGTCTCTTACCTGATCAGGTATGTATATACAATCTATCACTGTCTAACATTTTTAATAATAACATCAATTTTGGTTTTTAGTTGGGTGTTTTTTTGACAAAATCACTTGTCATTTCAGATTTCATGGCTTCCATACTGGAGTATTATGGACCAGTTGCCAGCATACTGCACTGTTGGGCTTGAGGATGCTATGGCTATAGTGCCCCTCATTCACTTTCATATTATTGAGTGGCAGCATCCTGACAGGGTCATGCGCCAATTTTTTCGTACTCAGCCGATTCCATTACCATCTAGACAGACAGACAAGCTTCATGGGATGAAGCTGACAGGGAGGCAGGATGATGGCGGGTCCCAAGTACATGCGAGTTTTATCGACTGCTGGCACAGACGTGCAGAGTTACGTATTCAAGGTGTTCCTACAAATCAATTCTCTCTTTCAGAGCAGGTTGACTATGCTCCATGGTATAGACTGAAGTCTATACTGTATCTTACCCAAGCTATCATAGAGATGCAGAGGATGGTATGTTAATAAATTCCTATTAGTTTGTTTATTGAATTATTTTCTAATTCCATTTGAATCTACTCACAGGGAAGTCACACAGAGAAACTTGTTCGCATGAGCGATGAAGAGGAGGAGGGGGTCTTTAGCCGGGCAGCCATCCACGCTACAGCGCTGGAGGAGAGGGCATCTTTTCATGCGCTTTCCAAGAGCATCTTCACGCGTCTGGCTCGGAGACAGGAGGTTCCTGCCCCAGAGGAACATCTTGCAGCTGGTGCTGGTGCTGAGGAGCCACGACCACGACGACGTAGATAGCGTCGTGCTGCACATGAGGCCTTGCCTGTTCCACAGGCAGAGGTCGGGCCTCTAGTAGTCCAGGATCAGCCTATTCAGGATGTGCCTCAGGTGGCATGGGATCCGTCTTTCCTGACAGGATATCCGCAGTTCTCTCCATCTTGGGTTCCAGATCCTTCACAACCTTGGATTCTAGAGCAGTCGTCGTCTTGGGGTATAGCTTCATCACAGGCTTCGTTCCCCTCTGCGATGGAGGCAGGTCCTTCTACCACCCTAGTGGGAGAAGGATCCGAATGGCAGTACGAGATGCAGTTGATAGCTCCTCCCACTGACACACAGATGGAGGATGCGACGGTCGACGTTTCAGTGCCCGAGGATCAGCCTTCTCTAGGTCATCAGACTCCACTGCGCACTCGACATAGACGTCCTATTCGTAGACCACCATGTGGGACGGATTCTCCTCGCCACAGGCATATGCATTGATTGTATATTATTGTTTACATGTTTTATGTGTACAGAAATCAAAATACTATTTTTACTTGTTGGTTAGAGTGGAATCTCAGGAGGGGGTAAATTAGGTTTTATTTATATATATTTATATAACCATACGAACATAATAATAAAACATTAATAATTACTAATTACCTAATTACAAATTATATAATTAATAATTCTATTACTAATTAACTATTTAATTAGTATATAATTAATTTTTATATTACGAAATAACTAATTAATTCATATATAATTTTAATTTGGTAATTAGTGTTTATTAATCATTAATTATATAATAACTAATTAGTTAATTAGTAATAAAATTATCAATTATATAATACTTAATTATTACATATATAATAAATATTTTTTTAATTAGAAATATAATTAATAATTATAACTAATTAATTAGTAATTGGTGATTATTAATTAGTTAATCAGTAATATAAATATTTATTATAATTATTCATTATAAGAGGGTTTTCCTTGAAAATCATTCTGCATTTTCGATGTGGGATTCAGGTTCTACATTTATTGCGCAGTACATTCTGCATTTCTGATGTTGGATTCTGTTTCAAGTACGTGACTTTGAAATAAAATAAAATATAAACTATAAGGCCAATATAAATGAAATTTTAAAAATTGATGAAACATATAATAAATAGTTGAAAACAAAAAGAATTTCCTTAAAAATGTTGATGAAAAATAATCTATAACCTTTCAAAACCGCCTACTTAAAACATAAAAATGTTTCAAGTACGTGAATTTGAAAGACTGTAAAATATAAACTATAAAACGAATATAATTGAAACTTTAAAAATTTATTAAATATATAATAAATAGTTGAAAACAAAAGAAATTTCCAAAAAATGTTGATGAAAAGTAATTTATAAGCTTTCAAAACCGCATACGTGAAACATAAAATTTTTCAAGTACGTGACTTTGAAAAACCATAAAACATAAAATAGAAGACCAATATAAATGAAACGTTAAACATTGATTAAACATATAAGAAATAGTTAAAAACAAAAGCAATTTCCAAAAAAATGTTAATGAAAAATAATTTATAAGCTTTCAAAACCGCCTAAAATAGAAAAAAAAATTATTTTTTCTTGAATTTATTTTTATTTTAATTTTGTTTTGTTTTGTTTATATATATATATATATATATATAAACAAAACAAAACAAAAAAAACCCAAAAATAAAATTTTCAGCAGAATTTATCCGCTATTTAAAATCCAGCAGTACTGCCATTACAGCAATCTGGATTCTGACAGAAGCTCTCACCCATGGCTCCTTTTTATAAGAGAGCATACCCTGGAAATCATTCTGCATTTCCGATGTGGGATTCTTGTTCTCCATTTCCTGCACCGAACATTCTGCGTTTCCGATGTGGGATTCTGTTTCAAGTACGTGACTTTGAAAGACTATAAAATATAAACTATAAGGCCAATATAAATGAAACTTAAAACATGGATTAAACATATAAAAAATAGTTGAAAACAAAAAAAAATCATAAAAAATGATGATAAAAAATAATTTATAAGCTCTCAAAACCACTTACTTTAAACATAAGAAGTTTCAAGTACGTGATTTTGAAAGCTTATAAAATATAAAGTATATGACCAATATAAATGAAACTTAATACATGAATTAAACATAAAACAAATATTTGAAAATAAAAAGAATTTCGTAAAAAATATTGATGAAATATAATTTATAAGCTTTCAAAACGACCAACATGAAACTTAAAAATGTTTCAAGCACGTGATTTTGAAAGCCTATAAAATATAAACTATAAGACCGATATAAATGAAACATAATACACGGATTAAACATATAACAAATAGTCGAAAATAAAAAGAATTTCGTCAAAAATGTTCATGAAAAATAATTTATAAGCTTTCAAAACCACCTACTTGAAACTTAAAATGATTAAAGTATGCGGTTTTGAAAGACTAAAATATAAACTATAAGACCGATATAATTTAAAGTTAAAACATGGATTAAACATATAATAATTTATTTAACTATTGAATTATTTTTATTAATAATTAATTATATAATAGTTAATTAGTAATATAATTATTCATTATAATTATTCATTAGTAATTATTAAAAATTATTATATAATAAATAAGTAGTTAATTAGTAATATATTTATTCATTATAATTATTCATTATAACTATTAATTATTATTTATTATTTATATAATACTTAATTAGTAATAAAATGATTAATTATATAATTATTAACTATATAATAAATAATTATTTAATTAGTAATATCATTATTAATTATATAATAATTAATTAGTTAATTATAAATAAGAAAATTAATTATAATAAGTAATTATAATTATTAATTAGTTAATTAATAATATTATTATTAATTATATAATAATTAGTTAGTAAATTTGTAATATGATTTTTAATTATAATTATTCATTATAATAATTAATTAGTAAATTTGTAATATGATTTTTAATTATAATTATTCATTATAATTATTAATTAGTAATTAATAATAATTAACTATATAAAAATTAGTTAGTTAATTTGTAATATTATTATTAATTATATAATAATAAATTACTAAAATAGTAATATAATTTTTAATTACATTTATTCATTATAATTATTAATTATTAATTATTAATTAGTAATTATTAATTATTAATTATTAATTAGTTAATTAGTAATATAAATATTAATTACAATTAGCCATTATAATTATTAATTATTAATTATTAATAATTAATTATATAATAGTTAGTTAGTTCATTATTTATATAATTATTAATTATATAACAATTAATTAGTAAATTAGTAATATAATTTTTAATTACATTTATTCATTATAATTTTTAATTATTAATTAGTAATTATTAATAATTAAATATGTCATAATTAATTAGTTAATTAGTAATATTATCATTAATTATATAATAATTAATTAGTTATACAATTATTACATATATAATAAATATTTAGTTAATTAGAAATACAATTAATAATTATAACTAATTAATTAGTAATTAGTAATTATTAATTATTAAATAGTTAATTAGTAATATAAATATTTATTATAATTATTCATTATAATTAGTAATTAGTAATTAATAATTATTAATAAGTAATTAGTAATTATTAATTAGTTAACTAGTAATATAAATATTAATTATAATTATTCATTAAATTATTAATTATTAATTATTACTCATTAATTATTACTTATATAATAACTAATTAGTTAATTATTAATATAACTATTAATTATATAATAATTAATTAGTTAATTAGTAATATAATTATAATCTTTCAAAGTCACGTACTTGAAACATTTTTAAGTTTCAAGTAGGCGGTTTTGAAAGCTTATAAATTATTTTTCATTAACATTTTTTTGGAAATTACTTTTGTTTTCAACTATATCTTATATGTTTAATCAATGTTTAATGTTTCATTTATATTGGTCTTCTATTTTATGTTTTATGGTCTTTCCAATTCACACACTTGAAAAATTTTAAGTTTCAAGTATGCGGTTTTGAAAGCTTATAAATTACTTTTCATCAACATTTTTTTGGAAATTTATTTTGTTTTCAACTATTTATTATATGTTTAATCAATGCTTAAAGTTTCAATTATATTCGGTTTATAGTTTACATTTTACAGTCTTTCAAATTCACGTATTTGAAACATTTTTAAGTTTCAAGTAGGCGGTTTTGAAAGGTTATAGATTATTTTTCGTCAGCATTTTTGAGGAAATATTTTTTGTTTTCTACTATTTATTATATGTCTAATCAATGTTTAAAATTTCATTTATATTGGCCTTATAGTTTATATTTTATTGTATTTCAAAGTCACATACTTGAAACAGAATCCCACATCGGAAATGCAGAATGTACTGCATAGTAAAGGTAGAACCTGAATCCCACATCGAAAATGCAGAATGATTTTCAGGGCAAACCCTCTTATAAAAGGGAGGTCTGGGTAAAAGTTTCTTGTCAGAATCCAGACTGCTGTAATGGCTGTAGCGCTGGATCTTTAAGAGCAGAGAAATTCTGCTGAAATTTTTTGTTTTGTTTATATATATATATATATATATAAACAAAACAAACCAAAAAATAAAAATAAAAATTTTCAAAAAAAAAAATTCTTAGGAGAAAGGCAGCATCGAGGATGCCGCCTTTCACCCGCAGTGCAAAGGAGGCATCGCGGATGCCGCCTTGCCCCCGAAATGCAAAGGCGGCATCCGGGATGCCGCCTTTAAGGTGCATATTTAATTTTTTTTTTGCCGGAATCGTTTTCTGGAAAATATATTTTTTAAACGTAAAAAAAATCCGAATAAATAATATATTTACTACCTTAATTACATTATGTAATGATATTAATATAACCTATCAAGAATATGTTGGACATATACGAAAAAACATTCTTAGAAAAGATGAATCAATTAACAACCGAAAGATGAGTAATAATAAAATATTATAAAAAGGTGACAATATGATCATATATGATATCATAAATTTTAATATAGTTCTTTAATAAGATAATAACTTTATTTAGTCAATTCTATTGGTGTTATTTATATGTAAAAAGAAACCCCAACCTAAGGAAAGGGAATTTCATCTCCTTTTTTACTTCCTTGAGACACATGCCTTATTCCCCAATCATTTCATTTATGTGGGGTAAATACTACCCATGAATGTATTATATTAATTTTCAATTTAATTTATGTGTATTTATATACAAATTTGATGATATCTATTTCATGAGGTTCTACATTTCATAATTTACCTATTGGGTAAGGTAGTTTTTGTCTCAATTTCCCCTCTTTGAGACACATGTTTTGTTATGCACCTATGTTCTTATACTAGGTATATATACTACCATTTTAAATGTTATATCTGATAAATACTTCTTTTAATGATATTATAATCTTCTTATTTTGGTTACTATTTCATTGGTATTGTGATTCAAACGTTTCAAAGTGGTAAGAGACACTTTGAAATTTTTGATGATTATTTTCCCCAAGAAATTTTTTTAAAAGATATACTCAACTAAATTTCAAGGAAAATGATTTTAAAGAAATGTTTTATGTTATAAATTGTTATATTATATGTTTTAAAATCTATTTTCAATTAATTTTTTTTTCAAAAAAAAGTATGTTCTAAAATGAAATTTTCAAAGAAAAATGGATATTTCCCTCAAGAACTATTTTCAATAGTTCTCTCAAAGTTATTTTTTAACTAAGAATATGTTATTTAATGTTAATTATGTTTTTTTGGGGATATGACCCAATTATATCATTTTTATTCCATCTTTTAAAGGTTTAAAGTTATTGTTGATTAGTACTTATGAATTTTGTTTCTTGTCCCTGAGTTATGCTATGATGAAGTATTTTATGAAACCCATTTCATTTCATGGGTTATGAATAATCTATATTCTTGTGGAACACATAATAATGATTTTATTATGAGATGGGTGGGATGTATATCTCCCTAAAATGAATTGGGTAATGATTTATATCTCATGAGATATACATGAATGGAATGATAAATAAATTCGGTTTAGTAATACAGGGATGGAACAATATGTAAACCTGATTCAGTAATACATGGATGGAACAAAGAGTGATCTCGGTTCAATATAGGACTTTTTACACTATTATGGTCTTTGATTTTCTTCCTTGTCTACTATATAAATTATATTATCTACTCATTTTTATACCACAAATTCGATGTCTTATTCATATGTTATGATTTTATGATTTTGTTTCTTCACTTCCTTATGTTTCATGTCTTATAAACTTCCAACCATTATTCCCTGATAACTTTTTATGATATTTGATATGTAGGGTATGATATCATACTATTATGATCATGTTATCATACCCCTATGTTCATGTTTATGTTTATATATCAATCTTGTTTACCCTTACTAAGAATTTGAGCTCACCCTTTCTTATGTTTTGTCCCTCGAATAAGAGGAAAGATGTTAAATGAGTTCTGTATAGAATTATTTCACATGGATGATGTTGATGACCTAATTTTAAATAATAAATTCTTGACATAGTAGGGGAGAGTGTTTTTGTATTTATGAACCGGGTTTTCATGAACCAACGTTTATAAGAGTTTTTCCTGATTATCTAAAACTCTAAACCTTAATGGTCTTAGGGTATGTAATTGATCCATTATTTTCCTTTTGATTTTTTATGTTTTTATTAAACAAATTGTGCCTCATTTCTAAATTTTATGTCATTGGTGCCGAATCTGGAAGTGTGGATTCTGGCTATTACATTTGGTATCAGATCAGGTTTAGACAACTTTGGAGATTAAAATTTTTTTCTTAAGAGTTATTAATAACATCATTGGATTATAATTTTAGGTTTCACATATGATCAGTGTATTAGATCCCCCTTTTAAGGCTTTATGTTATGAAATTTTAATGTGACTATCTGTATTTTAGAGACATTTAGTTTTGAGTTAATTAAGGGTTGTTACATTTTTTGGATGAAAAATGATATGTGTGATATGAAAATTATGGTTAAAATACTTTATGGTTATTTTTCTTCTTTTATCTCATATTGTGTCTATTTTATAATAATGATATATTTTTAATAAAAATGGACAACCTGCAACATGGGTGGTAACCTATTGCGTCTGGTAAGGCCGTGGGGATTGAACCCACAACCGAAGGGCAATTAGGGTGCATCACCTACCACTGGCCTACGTGAAGTCCTAGGTTAGTATGAATTTTTATTATTATTTAGAAGAGTTGATTTAATAATTATAATTTTATTTTGGGAACTTATTTTTTTCCAATTGATATCCTTAGTGTTGGAAAATGATTTTTGGTTTAATTGATAAATATTATTTTGGAAGATGTTCACTATTTTGGGAACATTATATGATTAAGGTAATTAGAATAATATGATATTTTAATTGAAGAGTAATGGTATACTTATATTTTGTAAGATTATATAATTTTAATTATAGAATTATGGGGAATTAGGTTATTTATTGAAATGATTAACCTATCATGGAGAATTTTTGATTTGGTTAATTACATATTTGTATAAGACATTAAGAGTAGTTGATGTTATTTTGAGATAAATGTTAAAATTAATCTTGATTGATTATGTGCTCAAATTCTTCTAAATTTTGGGTTTTGATTGTAGTCAATAAATTGAAGAGGGAAGTTATTTGTTGAACGATCTATATTGAAATTTGGGTGTTAATGTTGAATTTTTTAGAATGAATTAAATTTTTCATCAAATAAGGTTTATTATTTTTTGGAATTATCTTTTCTTGTACTAACCCTTTTTTCATTTTATAAAGATATTAGATATAAATAGTTAATATTTTGGGGATTATTTTATTCTCTATAAGAGGATTCTAGTGCTTCAGGTGTGAAAATTTCATCTTTAATAATCATCGTTTGGAGGAAAAGATAAATTTGTGGTGGAAATTGATTAAATGATGAAACTCTACTTATCAAGTTATTATATTTTCTTATGATATTAGTCTAGGTAGTAATATAATTCCTCAACACTATGAAAAAGGTCATGAAAAAAGGTTTACAATTTCTTTTTCCTCTTACGAAATCATATTCCATTTAACCCATAACAAAATTATAGTTTTGTGATTATTAACATTCAGTTAAAAATATTTTCTATCACTCTCCATCATGAAACAATGCTTAGTTTTTTATTTCATATCCATGTTTTTTTAGATGGGACCCTAGTAGCTATTATCTCAGGTGACAATCTTACTTTTATTTCTTTCATTTAAAATTATAGTTTTGTTAATCATTTATATAATGTGGGTTTCTATCCTTTTACAACTCCGACAAATTTCAAGGGAGAAATTACTTATAAGGTGGTAGAATATAACACCTAGAGATTTTATGAGATAGATTATTTTTATTTTAATTACTTTTTTGTGTTGTACACTACACTAATAGTAGCTGGAACTAAACACAACATCATTTTAGCTTGCAGTTTACACAACACCATGCATGGATTATGTTATACACAGTTTCATGTTCTTTTGATAGAATTCATTTTACACAATAATCAGTTTAATAGAAGAACTAAATATTATTATGTTACCTTATAACCTAACCATTATAATAGTGATAATGTGAATTATTAACTAAATTATAAAAATATTCTTAATTATTTGGTGAAACATTAATTATAAATGACAATAAAAACATTTTTAAATAAAAGGAAATGTTTTTCTGAAAAACTATTTAAATGGAAATTAGTGAGTTTATAAAATAATAAAAATTTTCTTGGCAGATTTTATTAATGAAATATGTGGGTAACATAGTAAATATAATTTTCATAATTTATCTTATATGTTTTCTAGACATGATATAAGAACAAATTATTTTTTTTAGATAAAAGAAGTATTTTAGAAAAAAATATAGTTATATAGCCTTTTGACTGCACACCCAATATAAATATTCTTTTTTGACACTTTTAAATATAATATTTTAAAAAATAAACTTCTTTGTTTGAAGTGGGATATAAAAATTTACTTTTAATGAAAATTTTATATTTTTTTATAAGTTTTAAATTTGGAAAATAGTAAAAATATCCCAAATGTTTGTTGAAAACAAATTTTTTCAACAAAATAATTTAAGTGCATAAATTATATGATTGAGCCATTTTAATATATAAATAGAATATATTTTTAGCATTTAATATAATATTTTCTATTTCCATTAATTTTACCATGAATATTTATGTAAGAACATTTCAATCTTTTACAATGTTTTAACTTTTAAATCTCATTTTTCATTCCCAAAGCGAGATTAATTTTAATTTAATTACTAAAAAAGATGTGTTGCAAAATTTTTAAAATGGATTCCATGTTTCTAATATATCAGTCCAAATTATGAAAACAGTCTTGTTTTATTTTCTTAATAGTAACTTGGGTAATTTTTATTTACCACGATTAATGGTAAATCATGTAATTTAGGGAAAAAATTAATATGATAAGGAAAATACAACTTACCTAACACCTGCAAAAATCCTATTATATGATTAAACCTAGACCCTGAACACCTAAAGATCTTAATTGACTCATTTAATGTAATTTTTTCTATGAAAAGGATATAAATATTATTAAAATAAAAAATGTGACAAAATGTCACCCTCTTATTTCTTTTAAGTATAATAGTTTTAGTATAGCGATAAACATAATAAAACTTATAAAATAAATATTACAAATAAGTATAATAAAATTATATACATAATGGTAATTTACTTATAATTTTTAGAGACTACGTAATTACCTTAAATGCTTATAAAATGATGATACATTAATTATTTAATTGATGAGAAATCAATAAACTAATTTTTATTAAAATGATAATAACCATTAAAAGACACAAAAACTTAACCAAATCTTATTTTTCAACAATATATCAATAATAATCATCCAAGGGTCTAGTTATAGAACATTTTCAACCACATATAAAGGATTATGAAATTTATATTATTTTATTCAAAGTATAGTCAGAGTTGTCACTTTCATATTTTTAAAACTATATCGTTCTAAATATAGGTATAAACAAAAGATATGTTAGAATATAAATACTATTATCGAATCTAGAAAACATATCTTCATGATGGTATTTTAGTTTTATTTTTTAGTTATAAAATATGAATATCAAATAATTATTAAAAAATGATCTAGTAATTATTTTATTATGGAAAATATCAATTGAATGATATTAGAAATGTCAAAATAAATAAAATATGGGAAAATTATTATTTATAGTTAAATTTATAGCTTAAATTGACCCCATATGGGTATAATAAAATAATTTCTCCATTGTAATCATCTTATCTTGATATTATTAAAAATCCATGAAATGAATAGTGTCAAAATGGACACTATTGATATTTTGTCAACATAATGTTTTATTAAATTATTTTAAAAAATAAATCTTATTTAAAAATACCAAATAATAAAATACTATAAAATATTATAAATTTTTCATTTATGTTTTATTTTATGAAAATAAGCAAAATAAAAAACTTTTAGTATTGGATGATTTGTTACCGTAGTAAAACTTAAAAATAGATAATTAAGGATTAATGAAAAATATAAAGTTTAAATTGACATAAAAACAGGTCTAAATTTTATTGGACAATAAAATTAAAATCTTATAATATCATAGATTAGAATATATTTATATTTTGAGCTATTTTGATTGATTTTCAATTTCTTATAAATTAATTGTTTTAGAAATTCAAAAACATCCCTTCACCTTAATTATAAAATGCCTCCTCCTCCCACAAATCCTCACACGACTTTGAGTCTTGAATCATGAAGAAAATTTGACCATTTCCATTACAAACATCACTGGTAACATTATAGAGGTGCTGGTATTCTCAAAAGACCAACTCCTATGTTCCTAAAAGGATATGTAGAGAGTGATCGTCGAAGAAGAGGTCACTTCCTTTCCAAATTTTCAAAATCATTTCTTCTAATAATTAATCTTAATATGTTGTTTGGATTATAATATAATAAATAAAGTATTAAATATATTATTATATGTTATTATGGTTATAGAAAAACCTTATTCCACCTTCTATCCATCTAATAAAAAAATGTAATTACCACGCGCGCGTACGCACAACCTACCGTCTCCACGCCATGGTGTAATATTTTTTTCCTCACTAATTTATTTGAATGGGTATAATTATGGATTTAATAGGAATATATAATAATTATAAGATTATATTAATTCTTCAAATAAAATATATATGATTCCCTTCCATAATTATTACTATTAACGAAATGGTATTATCGCTTGTGCAGATGTACGGACTACCGTCTCCACGACGCGTGGCGATTATTTTACCTTTTTCACCATTCATTAATGATTAAATATATAAAATGAATAAATATGATACATAATAACATAATTAAATTTTTGATGTGATATTACTATAATCTATGAAGAATATTTTGGAATTATATAACAAAACATTCTTAGAAAAGATGAAACAATTAACACCTAAAAGAAGAGTAATAATGAAATATTATTAAACAGGAGATAATAAGATAATATATGATATAATAAATATAAATTAGGTTCTGGAATAAAATAATAAAATTCATTAATCAATTATACTATAGTTTTTTTTTACGTAAAAAGGAACCCCGATCTAAGGTAATATAATTTCATGTCACTTTTTATTTCGTTGAGATACATGCCTTATTCACCAATTATTTATTTTTTGTGGGTTACATACTAACAATTAATGTATTATATTTCTTTATTAATTTAATTTAAGGGTATTTACAAACCCATTTGATGATCTATATTTCATGGGGTTTCACGGTTTAAAAGTTACTATATAATAAGGTAGTTTTTCTCTCAATTTTTCTTCTTTGAGACACATGTTTTGTTTTTCACATATGTTCTTATATGAGGTGTATATACCACGATTTGGAATGTAATATGAGATACATCTTTATCTGAATTATATTATATTATTCTTTTATTGTTATTATTTTATAGAGATTTTGACTCAAATGTTTCAAAGTGGTATTAGACACTTTTAAATATTTGAAGATTATTTTCCTCAAGAAATGTTTTTCAAAGATCTCTTCAACACATTTTAAAAGAAAATGATTTTAAAGAAATGTTTCAGGTTATAAAGTTTCCCATTATAAGTTATCATATATATTTTAAATGAAAAAGTTTCTCAAAAGTTGTTTTATTTTCTAAAACTATTTTTTCAAAGAAAAAGGGATATTTACCTCAAGAACTATTTTTAAGAGTTTCCTCAAAATTATTTTACAACTAAGACCATGTTATTTGATTTTACTTATGTTTTATTGTGATATGATCCAATGATACCATTATTATTATTTATTGAAATGGTTTACATTTATTATGGATTGGTACTTATGAATTTGGTTTTTTTCATGAGTTATGCTCTGATGAAGTGTTTTATGAAACCCATTTCCTTTAATGGGTTATGAATTATATATGTTCATGCGTATCTTATAAGAATGATTTCATTATGAGATGTGTGGGACCTATATCTCCTTTAAATGCATTGGGTAAATATTTATATCTCATGACATAAACAAGACTGTAATAGAAAGTTAATCGGGTTCATTAATACAGTGCTTGAACTGATAGAAAACGTGGTTCAGTAATACATTGATGGAATGAAGAGTGAACTCTGTTCAATATATGACTTTTTCCCCTATGATGGTCTTGGCAGCGATACCTTGGCTACTATGAAAATAATAATAAATGCTTATTTTTATACCAAAAAAACCATGTCTTATTAATATGTTAGGATTTCATGGATTATGTTATTCATTTCCTTATGATTAATGTCTTATAAACTTATAATATTTATTCCATTACTCATGTTTATGATTTTTGATATACATGGTATGATATTTTACTGTTATGCTCATGTTCTCATGCCCTTATATTCATGTTTATACTGATATATCTCTCTTTTTTACCCTTATTGAGGATTTTTGCTCACCATTTCTTATGTTTATTTTACCCAAGTTAAGAAGATAGATCTTTAATGAGTTTTTCTAGAAGTATTTCACATGGATGATGTTGATGTCCTAATGTGAAATAAGAAAATCTTGAACTAGTGAGAGATAGTTTATTTTTATTTTTGAACCAAAGTTTCCAATAGTTTGTCTTAATTCTCTAAAATTCTAAAACTAGAAGGTCCTTGGGTATGTAAGTGATCCATTATTTTCTTTTTGATGCTGTATGTTTTGATGCAAAAATTGGTCCACATTTATAAATTTTATTTCATTAGGGCCAAATCTTGAAGTTTGGGTGGCTACTACAGAACCCGATTATTCGTGGTGGTACATATCCTTGAAATTCATTACATTCTAGTTTAAATGTTTAAATATGGTCTAATATGAATTCAATTTGAGGTTTTGGAGGTTTTAGGGGTATCCATGGGTTTTTCACATCCTAGAACCCATGTTTTGGGTTGTAATGGACCAGTACATGGTTAGAGTAAACTGTGTAATTTGGGTCAGACGATCATGCACACCGGTATTTAAATTTTATAGTGGTGTTTTTCATGGTTTGTTACTGGTCAGTCAAACTATGCAGCCAATCCAGGCGTGGTATTACTTCATACAGATGACCTTTCACGATTGGTGAATGATTTGTCCAACCATGTACCCAAACCATTAATCCCTATTATTTTGGGTAAACTGGCCATTTTGACACTAATTAAATTCTATTTCAACCTAAATCCTCATTTATTCAATGAAAAAAATTCAAAACAGTGGAATCCATCTTTGAGATATATTATTCGATTTGAGATAACTTCTAAGTCTGATCTCTGATTCATGTGTCACTTATCTCATTGGATACACATTAGTGAGTTCTCAATTCACTTGTAAGAGTTATTCATTATTTTAGATATTGGTTTCACTATTTATTTGAAAGTTAATATTCCACATTTTTTTGTCCTTTTATCAATTTTCTTTTGATCAGAGTCAAATCAGTAAGTGATACTGGATGAAATATCATCTATGGACCTAATTTAGGTGGTTTCATGACTTTTGTTTAATGTCCTGTGGTTATATATATATGTCATTATGTCGCAGACCAAATTCTTGAAGTGTTTCCTTTTAAATGAGTTTTAATTCGCAAATTAAATTGATCTTTATTTAATGTTCTATTAAAGAGACCTATTAATGGATGGTTATTGATTGAGAACCTTGATTTTAAACCTCCCATTGGTTGTGTTGTGTATTGAAATGGGCCATTTTAATGGAATATGTATTGGACACTTTAAGATGTTCCCTTTTCCACCTTTTCATGGGATGTCAATAATTAATTTCCAATTGATGGAATTAAATTTTAAATATATATGTAAAATGAGTTGTGAGAGAAATGTTTCAAGGAATGGGATGGGTGAATAAGACCCTAGGCTCTTGCATTGTGTTTTGTGTTTAAGAATGAATTGATGTTTTCAATGATATTCCCTTGTGAGTTGAATGAATTAAATCCCATTTGATTGTTTTAGGCATGAAACAGTGGTTATAATGAATTTCCCATGTGAGTATCTGAGAGGGAGGCCTTTATGTGTGGATTATGCCTTTAGCCACATTTTGAGGTGAGGTTTGAATTAAAATTTTATTTCAATTGACCTTGACATGTTTAAATGGAATTGATTAAATGTAATTGGTTAAATGATATTAAATTCTAATATTACTATGGTGACAGAATGATTCAAATATGAATTCCATGGATGAACACATTTTTCTTGAACCTTTCTTATGCTTGAGTGACACATGGAAATCAGATATGGACTTCCAAGGACAAACTTAGAGGCTTTAATTTTATATGTCGAGTGAAACTTGGAATCCAAATGGATTTCGAGGTATCATATCAATGTGAAATTGATAATATATTCCATCGTTGAAACATGGGTTCCCTTATTAGACCTCCAACGATGCACAGGATTGGCAGTGATGTTATAACACACCTAGAGTGATACATGGTTTCTTGAGAGGTTTTCCATGGATGAGCTTATAGGGTGTTGGATTATATAATGCCTAGAGTGATACAATGATCCAAACATACGAACTCCAAGGATGATCCTAGGTTCTGAATTGAAGTAATAATTGAATGAGATATATGATGCGTCTTCCAATCCAAAGCACACACTTGGATACAATCTTTTACTTTCACTTTAGGGTTGACCGATTTAGGTATCCTTTGATCATGTTATCATGGGAGATATCAGGATGCATGCCAGGTCTCAAGACATATAAAATTAATGGAATTGATTGATTAAATAAATTGATTGAAAATGATAATTGTGACTTATAGGATGTTTACATCAATACTTACTTTACTTATCCAATTTCTGCATGCAAACTGTTGTCTTTATATATATATATATATATATATATATATTCACAAACTGATTGGAACCTGACCTTGGGTGGGATTCTACTGGAATTTAGTCTCACAACCTATTTAGTCCAACTTTGGGTACCTAAATAGACTATATGATTACAGGTATGGATATGGGAAAGAGCCCTAATACTGGTTCGCGATGATTTATTAATATTAGGGTAGTATAGTATTGATTTGAGGCTTTCAAAACCTGCTATGATATTTTTTGCCTTTCTATAATTTTGTTCAATTTATTGTATTCATGTCTTCTATACATGTTTTGGATGATTTTTAGAGACATATGACACTTATCATCATTATTGTATATAAGATTCCTTTTTATTTCTATATATTCATGCTATCAATCTGTTGTATGTATGATTTACTACTTCCACTACTTGTTTTATAGTTTTATTATATTATGTTACACTCTGGTAGAGGTAATTTTCTCCTCACAGATTCATCCAAGGACCTTGTAGATAGTTTTCAGCATCTGGCATTTGGGAGATGCACTTGAGGCCATGTGGCCAACTGGGCTTGGGGCATTATTGAGTGGCACCCAGTTCGAGGACACTAAAAAGTGGTATCAGAGGATTTATTTTCTTGTTTTATATATTATTTGTATACAATAGAAAAGGATAGGAAGGAAATAAAAATTGTTAAGGAGATATACTCATGTGTAGCTAACCTCTGTACAAGAAAAAAATGAATTGAATTAATTCTTTTTTCTAAATTTTGACTATTATAGTTTATTTGATTCAACCATTGGTTGATGCATATGTATTATGATGTTTTTATTGACATTATTGTGGGATATATTTTGTTTTAACTAGATGAGATGTGGATATTCCATCTCATGAATAATCTTTGGAACCTTCTATATTTCACATTATATGCATTATTCTATGCCATTTGGGATACATTACTTATTTAATGCTATTGTTATATGTGTCATGATAATTATACCTACAATTTTGACATGTATTTTGGAATTTGTTATGGTATAAATTTGGTGGAATCCAAGATTTGGTTCCTAATGATTGTGGGACCTTGTGGATCATAATTTGGTGAACTATTTGGCTCAATCTATGTGAAGCGAATGTGATATAAATGTGAAATGAGTATGGATTAAAATGAAAATGAAAAAATAATATAAAAATTAATGTTGAATAAAATGGAAACTAAAATGGTTATATTAGAGAACATGAAAAAACCCGACCTTAGTATTGGGATTTTTGTAATTTATGTTACTCATACCTGATTTTTATAACATCTAGAATTGACTCATGGAGTAGAAAGAGGGGTGTGTTCTTACATAGAAAGTCTTGTACCTATCATATGTATGTATATATACTTTTTTATTATGAATATTGATAAAAATATTGATATGAGGCATGTGTTTGGAATTATAGAGGCATAACACCATTTCAAAATGTTATCGTATGCCAAGATAGTGGAGAATGCCACACTCCGGATGCGGTGGTCCTTAGGCTAATAGTAGATCCTCCAATAATTCTAGATATGACACCGATCGTTGTAACAGAAAAAGGTGATGAGGCACAATTCCATTTTGGGGTTTTGCACATCATGAAGACCATTCAGGGATCACTATGACCTACCTCAACTATGGAAGATTTGACATGTGAGTTCAAGAAGTAGCATCCGCTCACATTTTTGGGAGATGGTGGACCATAGGATGTCGAGTCATGAATAGAGGCCATGTTATCTATCTTTGAGCATCTAGAGATTCCTCCTCAGAGGAGGTTAATGCTCTATATGTGTATGTTGTTGTGTGATTCCTCCAAGAGGTGGTTAGATGATATAGATCAGACATAACTTCATCGAGAGATGGATTGAAGGGATTTTCATATGATTTTTTAATGAATTCTATCCCTAGATGTTGAGGGACGATATATCTAAAGAGTTCTTGCACTTGGGGCACTATGTGTTATCAGTTATGGATTACTAAGACTGTTATACTATGATTCAACACTTTACACCAATTTTTATGAGTGAATAGTTAACTAAAGTGAAGTGATTCTAGGATTGTATTAGGTACGACATCCAATCAAAAGTTAATGTCATTCAATTGACTATTATTTCTAGAATAATGAATTATATTCTTATCATAGAGCATAACCTGAGAGTGGATGGGGGTGTTATCCGGGGAGGTTTAACACCATGATATGTTACTACTTTGATTGGTAGTAGGAAGAATCATATAGAGCATCCACATGGTGATACCAGTAGACCTAAAACATACTAAGGTATCCAAGTGAGGTTCTAATAGTGAATTAGGCCAGAAAATTTGAGGTCATAGTGAATGAGGTATCTAGTTGAGTGCCAATCTTGATGAAAGATCAGTAATATATATTGATTCTCTAGAAATTTTTCACCAGAAGCTAGTGAGAGTGGGTTTTCACCAACTCCATGTTCAAGAGTGGGGCCAGCAGCATCTCATCCGACATGTAGATGGACTACCGTTGGCCGATTAGGCCGATGTGGTGGTCATGGTATTACTATTCATATCACAAATTTTCAACAATAAGAGAGAAGATCTGGTCAGGATATCCAAAAAGTATCACATGACTGCAACTAAGGCTAGATATATGCTGTGCAATAGACCCTTGAGGTGTAGAATCATGGGCCTTCTACTATCATAGGTACTATTATAGTAGCCTCTAGTTTATCTTATTCACTTTTCAATACAGGGACTTCTCATAGCTTTATATATGTGCCCATGGTGAAGAGACTTGGACTCCGTGTTCAGATCCTTGATGGTGTTTAGATGATTGATACTCCATTGGGGATTATAATAGAGGATGTATGTCAGTTCAGGGAGTTCCCCCTTGAGATTGGTAGGTTTCAATTTTTATGGGACCTCATTTCCATTAATATGATTTGTTTTTAAATCACTCTTGGGATAGGAATCTTGGTTCCCTTCTATGCCCTAATTGAATTATATCACCGAAGGGTGACCATAACATCACCGTAGGGAGGAGAGTAAATTCACAAGGGTCAATGAGATGTCCAGGAGAGCAAATATAGTCCTGAGCATCTTGGTCCGGGTGGGATGATAGCCTAGATTGTGAGTTTATATCACAATGATCAAGGAACACATCAGGTAGTTTTTCCTCCTGTGGCTGATCATTTCTAGGTGGTCTCCACGGATAGATTTATAGGGTTACCTCAAGTGAGAGTGGTATAGTTGTATATCAAGATAGTAACAAGAGTTTCACCATTATCCATTCATTCTTGCAGGATGGCTACTACTAAGACTCAAGAGTTCAAGAGGAAGCTAGGGGATTTATAAGAAAATTGGTTTATTTGACCTAGTACTTTTCTGTGGGGTTCATCGGTCCTTTTGGTGAAAATGGAAGAAAGAACTCTCGAGCTATGTGTGGAATACTAGAAATTGAAATAGATGACAGTTAAAAACTTATGTCATCTTCTGTAGATAAATTATCTCTTTGAACAACTCAAAGGAGCTCAGATCTTTTGAAGGATTTATTTGAGGTCCAGTTATCATCAGGTGCATGTTAGACATTCGATAATACCTCAAACAACTTTTATTTGTAGGTATGACCTATTTGAGTAATTGGTTATGTTGTTTGGTCTCAAAAATGCACTAGTAGTCCTCATGGTATTAATGATCTGAGTCATATATCATTATCTTGATTCATTGGTGGTGGTTTCCATGGATGATGTCATTTTTGTATTCTGAAAATCAACATGACCTTTCGAAACATCATGAGATCGTATTGATTATACTGATAGAGAATTAGTTATATTCTAAGATCACAATGTTCAACTTCAATATGGATAAAATTCACTTACTTGGTCAGATAATCATAGATAAATGAGTATTATTCAACCTAGAGAAGGTGATATCTATAGTCTACTAGGATCATCCCAAAAATATATTTGATGTATGAGTTTCTTAGGTCTGGCTTGTTATTACTAGTGTTTAATATAGGACTTCTCATGTATAGAATCACTGCTTACATGATTTACTAAGAAGTATGTGAAGTTTATATGGTCATATTCCATTGAGATGACTATTCCGGTGATAAAAGGTAGATAGACTTCGGTACCAATACTGACTTTCCCAATCCAGGTTGGAGTTAAACTATGTACTATGATGCATCATGTATCAGGCTTGGGTCAGTTCTTACATAGGGGGATGGAGTTATAGCATACACGTATTAGTAGTTCAGGCCACATAAGAGTAATTACACAATACATGATCTCGATTTAGTTACAGTTATTCATGTATTGTGCTATTAGATATACTATTTACTGGGGGTGCATTTTGTGTTGTGAACAGACCACAAAAGCCTCTAGTTCATATTTACACAGTGTAATATGATACTGAATTAACAAAGTTGGGGTGAGTACCTATAGTATTTTGACTTATATATTTCTTATATGCCTAGTTAGGGGAACACAGTAGCTAATTCACTAAGGCAGAGGACTCAAATATTGGTAGTTCAGCAGGCCAGTAGTGAGTAGAAGGTCATGGATTTATTTTCTAATATGCACTTAGAGGTGAATTATAGTCCGGGGAATACCTTTATATCAATATATATTCTACCTATAAACTTCTAAATAGAGTAATTATGAGGAATCTATCAAATTATAAGGGCCTATTCCTATTGGAGAGTGTGGTAGGTGTGGACCCTCCACCTGGTTGGACCATAGGTAAAGATGAAATTCTCCGCATTCGTGGTCACATATGTGTTTCATCATACTTAAGTGAGGAGATGATGTGAGATTTTTATGCTTCAGCTTGGAAAGTGTATCCTAGAATCACCAAGATTCATTGGGATTTATATCACCAGTACTGGTGTATGGATATGAAAAGGGATATATCTTGTGTTATCATGAGATGTTCCACTTATCAACAGATGAAGGTAAAACACTAATGACCAGCCAAAATTTTACATTCCATACCGATTGGGGAGGGAATGATATCATCATGGATATTTTGATAGGTTTATCAAGGTCTCTTTGAGATAATAATTTCATATGGGTCATTTTTTATAGGCTTGCGAAGGGTTAACATTTCATTCCGATCCATAAAAACTTCTGTGTGGATGAGATTGGGAGGTTTCATATCTATGAGATAGTATGAATTCATGGTTTCCATTATACTATCATTTCGGATAGGGAAACTCGATTTAATAACTACTAAAAAACTATGTTTATCCAACATTACGTCACTAGCAGCGCTAGCTAAAAGATCTATTAAAGACTCCCTTTTCAGTTCTAGAAAAAGAGATGTTAAGGGGGTCTTTAATAATGATTTTTAGCGATGTCAAAGGTAGTCATTAATAGTGATAAAAAAAGAGCTGTTAGAGGGGTCCCATTATTAGATATTGTTAAAAAGAACTAATAAATTGGGGATTTTATCAGTGCCTATAAAAAAGTGCTAATAGGGGGGATCAACATTTTTTCCAAGTACTGATAAAGAACCCCTTTATCAGAACTTTTTAATAGATCTAATATAGTGTATATTTTTAAAAAATTATATTTCAATAAACATAATACACTAATATATAAATATATTTATATTTCTATAAGTAATATATTTATTTTAAATTAGTTTTAGATAAGGTAAATAGGTATTTACACTTAATATATAAGATATTTCGTAAAAGTTCTTATAAAATAATTAAAATATATATATAATTATTAAATTTTAAAATATTACCGTGTAATAGTCATTTAATATCAATTTGACGTTTCACAAATCAAAAAATCAAAAAAAGATAAAAAATAATATGAAAATGTAACTCAAATTTCAAAGGGCCATAACTTTTGATCCCAATGTTCATTTGGGATCTACCACATATCAAATTAAATCTTGTGATGAGACCTACACCATGTAAACTAGGGTTACCGAGTAACTATTTTTTCAAGGAAAAAATAGGCCTATATATCCTTTAAATTTGATTATTTATTCGAGGTACCCTAATTTTTTAACATTCAATGGATTTTCAGCCTTGTTTAAGGGGTATTATTTACTTTTTTTGGTGGAGAAAAAATTTATTCCAATGGACTACGTTCATATTGATATTATGGTTGTAAAATTTTATCATTTTTCAAAATTTATTATTATTTATAATTAAATATATGAATATTTCTTTATATGTACTTATAAGAAATATCTTGTATAAATATATATATCAACATATTTATCTAAAAAGGAATTTTTAAATATATAAAATAAATATTTATTATTAATTTTCTTTAAATTAAGAAAATAATCTATTTTATTTACCTTATAAAAATTCAATTATATGTATATATGTACTTATAAAATTAATGTTTATATAAAAACATTTCTTTGTAAATAATTAACGAATATATATGTATAAGTATATTATAATATATGTACATAAATTTATATTATAAAAATGTTTTTAAAACAATATCTAACGATTTTTTAAAATATAAAAATATATTTATAATTTTTATACATACATATATGTGTGTATTAATAAATAAATATTTATTTATAATATATTATAGTATATGTAAAATAATATAATATGTAAAATATTTAAATAAATATAAGTATAGATCTATATAAAAAACCCAAATATATATATTATAAATATATTTAAAAATAATGGTATAAATATATGAATAATATATATATATATATATATCACTAAAAATACAATAAAACACCATGGTGTTGTAGTAAAGGAATTACATATTCAATAGAGAGGTGTAGGGTTCAAATCCAAGAGGTCGCAATTCTCAAAGTGGTAATAAATGGGGTGGAGGGGTGAAAAGGTCTAATAAAGTGGGGATGAGTGATGTTAAAGGTGTCTTGGAAGTGTTGATAAAGGGGTTGGGCTCATGGAGGTCTAAAAAAATATAATTTTACCCCTTTAACTATTCTACCTTCATCAATGATAAAAAATACCTCTTAATTCTCCCCTTTAATAGTACTAAAGAAGAATTGTTAAAAGTATCCTTGAATAGTGCTTAAAAAAGCGATACTAAAGGACCCTTTTAACTGTGATTTTTTAGCATTGTTAAAGGAGGCCATGTGCAATACTTCTTTAGCACTGATAAAATCTTGGGGCTTTTAACCTTGCATGGATTGGTAGTACTTTTAACTACTGATAAAGGCCTTTTATAACATTGTTAAAGCCCTATTTTTTAGTATCAACTTCATTGTTTTTGAAAGGGATGTTGAGGGTTCTAGGTGCGTGCGTGATTTTGAGAAAAACACCACCATCAAACTGATGTTTAGTCAGAATGCATGATATAGGTGCTTGAGAACGTTCATTAAGAATGATATATATACCCTCTGTTTAATTCACCTACAATAACAGCTTTCAGGATACTATTCAGATAGAACCTTATGAGGTTATATATGGTATTCCAGGTTGATCAACCCTGTGTTTGTTAGAGGCAAGAGATTTAGCTATGATTATACCTTGTATTGTTTAGGAGACCATAGAGCAGGATCAGTTGATTCAGAAATGAATGGCCACTACACAGTCTCTTCAGAAATCTTACACTGATAACCACAGATGACCTCTATAGTTTGAGGTCAGGAATCTGGTCTTCTTATGTATTTCAGTGAGGTTGGGACATTGGATGATCAACAGACACGGTAAGATTTCACCATACCATTTTGGGCTGTTTGAGATTCTGGAGAGAGTAGTAGTAATAGCCTATCAGTTGCAGATACCACAGAGGTACCAGTCCATGCACAACATGCACCATGTTTTAATCTTATAATTCTATTATTCTAATCTATATCATGCCTTTCATCATAATAATGATGATTTATATGTAGATGTGTCCTTTATTGAGAATTCTATATGTATTTTAGATCATACCATGACGGTTCTCCATGGCCAGTCGGTTTTTCTAGTACGAGTATCATGGAAGCATGGCCATGTACGGGATGAGACTAGGGAGTGGGAGGCCGATATATGATCACTGTGGCTAGAGTTATTCTTAGACATACATTACCACCCTTAAGAAGGTAATTCAAGTAAAATTTTCTCTAAGGGGGAAGTATGTCAGAAATTGGTTCATCATTGAGGTAAACGTCATTAACATTCCATCAATTCTTAGTTTAAACGTTTATATATGTTCTAATATGAACTCCCTTTGAGGACATGAAGGTATCTGGAAGGATTTTGAGGCTTGTTTGGAGCTTGTAACTCATGTCCGAGGGTTAAATGGAATGGAACATAGTTAGAGTAAACCATGTGATTTGATTTGTATGACTATTCACCCATGTATAAAATTTTTATTTCTGGGATTTTCACAGTTTTCTCATAGTTTTTCAAACCTTGTGGCCAAACCGTGATAGGTATTCCATCCTATAGCTGACTGTGCATGATTGGCGCATGGTTTTCCAAACCGTGCTCCCAAACTGTGTAGAAATATTATTTTGGGTAAAAATACCATTTTAACCCAAATTAAAATATATTTCAACTTAATTCCTCGTTTCATCAAAAGATAGAAACTCATACCTTTAGAATTCGTCTTTGAGATCATTATTGGATTTTAGATAACATCTCCTTCTGATATCTGATTCAAGCATCAGTCATCTAGTTATGTCCACATCAGTGAGTTTTCAATTCTATTTTAGACATTCCTCATTATTCTCGATATTGAATGTGCAATTTAGGTTCAATATAATATTCCCTATTATTAGGTACTTCACATGTTCTTTGATTTTATACTGATTTGAGTAAAATTAGGAGCTGATACTGGATGAGCTATCAACTACAAACCTAAGGTAGGTGGTCTCATGCCTTTTATTTAATGTCAAGTTGTTATATATATGTGTTATTGTTCCCTGTACCCAATTATCATATTTTTCCCTTCAATTGAGTTTTAATTAATGGATTAAATTGATAGGTATTTCATTTTAAATTAAAGGTAACCATTAAAGGATGTTTACAGGTTGAGCACCATGATTTGAAACCACCCCTTGGGTGTGATGTGCATTTAAATGGCCCATTTTTTTGGAATATGTATAGGAACCTTTGTGATGTTCCCCTTCCACCATTCTTATCGGACACCAATAATGAATTTCCAATTGCGGGATTTAAATTGTGAATTTATATATAAATTGAATTTTTACTAAAAATGTTCAAGGAAGGTGATGGGTGAATAAGACCCCAGGCTCTTTCCTTGAGTTACGTGTTTAAGAATGAATTGATATTTATAATGATATTCCCTTGTGGGTCGAATGGATTCTATTTTATATAATAGTTTTTAGGCATGATATTCTTGTTATAATGAATCGACCATGTGAGTATTTGAGTGGTAATCCTTATAATCTTAGCCCCGACATTTAGTTTGTATCTCCCCGACCCTAGTTACCTAGAGTCGGTGCATTATTACATAACATTAGCATGATCACGAGAAAGATCAAGTCTCGAAAGACCGATTAGTTTAGTAGGCTTGGAATAACTAGATACATCCATAAATTTTTACATTACATCATAAAAAAAACATCTTGTCTTCATATCCCCTCATACTATCCCTACAGGTCATTCATAAATTACTTCTTCATAATCTTGGGAAAAAATAAAACATTGAAAGGGGTGAGCTCAGATGCTCAGTAAGGATAACATTATAGCAGAAGCTTTCATAAATAAGCATACACACTTAAGGCAGTTTATAACTAAAAAAAATCCTTTTAAACATGAACTTCAGCATAAAATGGCAAAGATAAAATAAAATAATGCCATTTACTTACTCACATGGATATTCTACTAGTTGAACAATCCCATGCATTATCAATAACCACTTTCATAATGATGGAATGCATAATTCCAGACTATCATAACCACATATCCAAGGCCTCGTGCCAAGACTACAAATAAGATTTTGCCAAGGCCTTGTGCCAAGACACTAGTTTGTCTCATGAGACCTACCGATGCATCGAGGAGCTATAGCAGGCTCCAACCGTCACTTATTAAGTCCAATGCATTCCACATATGAATAGGTTTAAACATAACATAAACATTCATATTAAAACTAGCATAAAATATGTCAATACGTTTACCACAAACCATGAATGGTATAAAAATAGCACATCCACAGTCAAACATAACTCATTCAATACAATATGGAATATTGTATTGTATCACATTAACCTCAATCAAGAATAATTAAGGATGTTGACATAGATGAAAATAATCATCAAAACTATTTGAGAGAAATATCCCCCTTTTCTTGAAAACATTTAAAAGTCACACTATTTGTCAAGAAGCCATTTAAAAATAGATTTTTGAATCAAAGTGTCCCATACCACTTTGAAACTTTTAAAAGGAGTTTTAATTTTAAAACTTTAATTTCCATATAAATAAATCCTTAAAACAATTTTTAAAACATGGACATTAATGGGCATGATTTAGAAGAATAAGCCTTTACAACATTTAATAATGGTATTTTAGTTAGAGTTTCTAACGAAAAGAGAGATACTTGAATACAAATAATTGAGGTAATCAAAACATTGTAATATCATGAGAATAAAGGGATTCATGATATACTATGTCAAAGTACATTATATACACCACATAAAAGTGATTTGGTGTATAACAACAAAGAAGTCTCAATGGAATGTAAATTGAGATGAAATCTCTCATAAAGGTCGTATCCTTAGATTAAGGATAAATAAACGACATAGTTATGTGTGAAAAATATAAATACACTAAATATGATTGGATATTCATTGTAAAACAATCAAAGGACATTCACACATATTCTTGTAAAAACAACACAAATGAATTGGATGTTTATCTCAACAAATCGAGATTGAGTAAAAATTACTCTTATCAAGTTCATACCGATGAACTGATAATTTATCAATGGAGTGATTATGTGTATCAAAAGTATATCCACAGAAAGGGTAGTGTAATTTATGACATAATCAAATTAATAGAGATTCTACACATAATCTTGGAGTAAAATAATCAATGAAGTATGCGTAAAGCCGAATGAGTGGAAATTGAAATCTCAAATTCCCTTATCGATTGGGTAACTTACGAAACATACACCCATGAAATAAGTATCATACCATGATGATGTAAATACTCATAAATTAATGTATATTACACAATTAATACAATCATGGGCAGTACACATACACCACATGCAATAAATAAGTGGTGAATAATGGAATTCTCACGAAATTAAGAGTGAGATAAGAAACCCCTTACCACGTTAATCAACTGAGTCATATGGCCAAAAGTTAATAACCACCAAATGATTTAGAGAATAACATTAATATAAAGATAATCATGATAATATGTATCAAATGGCAGTACACAATACACCACTTTCAATAATTTAGTGGAGAACAATGGAAATCTCACGGAATTGAATGTGAGATAAGAAAATCCCTTACTTTGTACATTTTCCTTGGTCGACGGTAGGTTTACCTCCTGTATAATGGTGAAATAATTGTTATTGAATTATAAAAGAATCACTTACTTTAATATGATATCATATATGATCTTTAAACATAGATTTGTTAATAATATCTTAGAATTATCGTCATTTCGGGTGTTAACGGGTTCATTTTACTTTATATTCTTTGTTATGTGAGCCATATTTATTAATGAGATGTATATTATTAATATCCAGAATTATATCAAGTCCTTAGATAATATTTTTAAATCATCAAATTATAATTACACTTGAATGGATATGATGGAGAATGAATCTCATCGCGTTCGTGGAGTCGGTAGTCCGTACATACGCACGAGCGACAATATCATTATTTTGATATTAAAATAATATATAATTGGATGTTATATAATATATAAAGAATCATTATCATGTTTTATTTATTATTTACATGAGTTACACATCATTATTATACCCATACAAATAATAATATATTGAATAACAATTACACCACGGCGTGGAGACGGTAAGCCGTACTTACGCACGTATGGTGACATGTTATTCAAAGAATGGATAGAATACTGAATATGGTTGTACCATATTTATAATAACATCACATTATATATATTATACTGGATTTATTATTTTATAATGGTAATAACAATGAAAGAGGAAGTGGAAGAAGAAAGGAACATGAAAAGGGGTGGTGAAAACATTACCTCTTCTTCGAGTTCTTCCTTTTTATTTGATCAAAAGGGATCCATAGAGCGGCTTTCTGATCAAACTAAGGCCTTTACGTTGTAGTGAGGGAAGTTGAGATAGTATTTGGGCAGGGGTTGGCCGAACCAAAGAGCTTTGACGGTGTGAAGAAATGAGAAGGAGGAGTGCCCTTTTATAAGAGGGGTGAGGGGCACCTTTGGAAAAGCAAGAAATATTAATTTATAATAAATTTATATTCGGTTTATAATGGCTCCAAAGTTTATTATTTAAATTTTAAGGTGGGTATGGGTCGAAAAAAACTCAACCAATATAATTTAGACAGGTTTGGGTCATTATATTAACCTTATCTTTAAGTATTAACTCTTAGTTAATTAGTTTCACTTTTACAATGTCTCTTTGTATTTTTATATTATATGGTTAATAAACTTACTATATACATCCAAGAGACCCCCAAGTGGTCCATTAATGATGAAACTATCATGATATAATTCTCTTGGAAGAACCTTATATTTTTAGTAATTTAATATCAATTAATAATATAATATTTTGTTTAAGAACTCTTTTATGTCAATTTTGACACTATTCAATAGTTAATTTTTGTGAAACTAATAACAGATTGATTACATCGAAAAAGGTCAATTAAATCAATCTTAATATGTCATATTATCCTAGAAAATTATTTTAATTCCTTAAAAGTTTCATATTATATTTATTTGGGTATTTATAATATCAATTATTGTAATTTTTCACTATTAAAATAATTTATTCGTCATCATTGTGTCATAAATAAATTAAATTATGTAATGTCTAAAAATTATAAATAAAATATAATTATGTAGGAAATAGTATTATCTTTCTAATGAATATTTATTATCTAATATAAAACATATAAAACCCTCTATAATAATTTTTTTCGTTAAAAGATATATGCTTGTGTCATTTTTTTATTTATTTTAACTTAATTAAAATAAAGTGTCATTATCACTTACAAGTGGATCCATGGGGTCCCAAAATCGACCCAAAGATGCCCATGGTAGACCAGGTATCAACCAATAGGGTTAAGACACGTTTTAGGGTAATTTAGTATTATTATAATATTATTTATTGACCCTTGTTTACCGGATTTACCCTTTAACCATGGTAAATAAAATATTTACCGGAGTAATTATCCCAAATGTTTAAAATTAAAAGTTACCTATTTACACAATTTGAACATCCTGATTCCAAATATGGAATCCATTTTTTCAAATTCAAAACACAGAATTAGTAGAAATTAATTTAAAATTATTTCCCGTTGTTAAAACAAAAAGCGTGTTTTTTAGAGATAATAACTATCAAAAGATTGTCACTCGTTTATGTCTGGTTTAAATGTGAAATTTTGTTCAATGACCCACATTGTATTATATGGTAAAAATATATTCTAAATATGCTTTAAAACCACTCAAATTCATAATTTATCACTATGAATTATTTTGATTAAAAAAAGTTGTTTTTAATTTAAATTTAGTAATTTTCACTATTCATCAAAATATGAATGTTATCCGAAAAGTACCAAAATTTCACCCTAGGCTAATTTTGATATTCCGAATCAAAAAATGAAGTCCATTTTGAGAGATAGAATTTATAAAATTTCAAAAAGTAGGTGTTACTATTCATAACGGCTAGTTTGATTGGTTATGGTGTGTTAAAATCTCGAAGTTGCGTACAATGCACGCCATTGCATTATTCGAAAGGATACATACCAAGGAAGCTTGGGGTGTTACATTCTCCCCTCCTTCAATAAATTGCGTCCTCGCAATTTTTTTAAAATTTTTCTTGGGAATATAATGGAATGTCCCACATCAGAAAAAGAGTCAATAAAACTATCACTTTAAAAGAAAGAGAGAGAGGTATAAGGGTCATCCAAGATAACCCATACTAGGATTCCATGTAGGAAAACATGGATATGGATGATAAACTAAGTGTCAAGTTCTGATGGAGAGGGATAGAAATCATGATCAGGAGAAAGTTAACAATAAGAAAACCACATACTTGTGTTGGGACAAACGACCATTAGTCTCCTAGTAGGAAAGTAAACAGACAACATTTTTTTAAGTTACATTACATAAGGACGAGGAATTAATTTATGATATTGACTAAGAACATTATGAGATATACTTACATTTTAAGTAGAGTTTCATTCTTTAATAAATTTCCACCACTAACTCAATTTTTTTAAACGATGAGTATTCAAGAAGACTTGGTCACACTGGAAGAGCTAGAATAAACTTCTATAGAATCACATGATCCATGCAGGATAAAATATATATTTACATTGTCTTTGAAGATTAATCAAAACCAAAATGGTTAGTGAATGATCTAATGATCCCCCAAAAGTATATTCCTTGAGATAAATATGCACTAATCTTAATTTCTAAATTTGAACCAACAATACCCCAAAGTAAAATAAATACCATTCAATAATTAATTGTCCTTAAAATCCTCCAAACTAATATTGAAACCCAAAACATAGAATAATTTGATTATGTAGTCTCCCATGTTAAATTGTATCTCCAAATGACATCAAATACTCTTAAAGTCACATACTTAAAAGTTATTAACATCATCACATATTCTCTGTTATAGGTTAATCATTTCCATAAATAACCCAAATCACTATAAATCCACAATAAAAACGTAGATAAAAATCCACCATTACTCTACAAATGAAACCCCATTGTATTCTATTTTCCTTGGGCATATAGTGTTCCGAACAAAGCGAACATCTTCCAAAATAACATTTATCACTTAATCACCAAATCATTTTTCTATACCAAGGGTATTCATTTGATAAGACATAAGAACCCAGATCAACTTATTATTGATCAATAAAATCATTTAACAAAAAAATAGTCACACTAACCAGGGACTTCACGTAGTCCAGTGGTAGGCGATAAATCCCAATCGCACTTTGGTTGTGGGTTCGATTCCCACAGCTTTGTCCGACGCGACGGGTTGTCACACGGTCTACGTGTTGTCCTTTTTCAAAAACTATATTTTATAATATTACCAAAATGAGATAAATTCCTCAAAATAACATAATTTAACCACAAATGTTATATCATACATTGCATTTTCATCCCAAATTATAATAATTTATAATTTTCTCAAACCCCAATGATCATATAAAACCAAATGCTTATTTATACCTATCTCCACAAGATAAGAGACAATTCTTCCTCAAATATCATTCTCACATGGAAAACTACGGGCTTACAAATACAAGAGAAAATTATACCAAAGTAAACCCATCAACAAGGAGTGCTAATACTTTTTAAATTTTTCTCCAACCATTTATTTCCACATAGCTTCTTCTTTGACCAAGAAAATATCCTATAGAATAGGACATTCACTCGGGTAATGGCCAGGTCCCCTACGTTTACGGCAAATGACTGTAAATGGACTCTTGGGACCATTTTTATCTTTTTCCATAGTACTCTTCATTTTTCTTCGGCAATTCTTCACTTTATGTCCTTCCTTCCCGCACGTAAAACATTTCGTTGTCCCATTGAGACACTTTCCTGGGTGTCTCTTTCCACATTTCCTGCATGATGAAAATTGAGGGTTCTTTTCTCCATGGTCTCCATTGCTGGAGCTCTTATCATTTATCACCTTTCTCTTCCTTGTTGAGTCCGGTATTTGGTTAATATATATGTTTTTGATCAGATTTTTGGAAAACTGATTTGGAATAAAGACGATATCTTTTACACCTATCAACATTCCATTTTGTTGCTCATTGCCACCATCGTTCCCACCTTGTACATCATTCTCAAAGTTACTATGACTTCCTTGGAATCCAGCCATTGACTAAAACCAGAATGCATTGTGTGAGTAACAGTAGTCGTAAAATCATTTAGAGATTAAAATGTCACCATATTCTCAATTTGAAACAAATTAGGATTAACAAAGGTCATTTAATCTCATCTTATATATATATATATTACTTAAATCAGTTTGTAAAGAAAATGTAAATTATCCTAAACATATCCCCCGGGAGTGTCGTAATAATGAGTGCAGCAAGGCCCGTTGTCGTGCACCAGTTCCCGTTCGAGTCTAGCTCAAAGCGGTGTTTTTGGGTTTTACCCCTAGGTACATCTGTGCCAGAGCCACCTCTACCTGCTCGTATCCAGACAGGGATGTATTTCTCGGAAAACTCACAAAATCTCTACAATACCAAAATTCTAGGAAGTTCTTTTATACTAATCCTCAAAGTTCATCTTAGGTCTACGTGCTCTAATCAGAGTTTATCTAAATCTAGCTTCCAAGGTTTGTACTAAACTTCCTCTGATACCAACTGTAACACCCTAACCCTAGTTACCTAGAGTCGGTGCATTATTACATAACATTGGCATGATCACGAGAAAGATCAAATCTCGAAAGACCAATTAGTTTAGTAGCCTTGGAATAACTATATACATCCATAAATTTTTACATTACATCATTAAAAAAACATCTTGTCTTCATATCCCCTCATACTATCCCTAAAGGTCATTCATAAATTACTTCTTCATAATCCTGGGAAAAAATAAAACATTGAAAGGGGTGAGCTCAGATGCTCAGTAAGGATAACATTATAGCAGAAGCTTTCATAAATAAGCATACACACTTAAGGCAGTTTATAACTAAAACAAAACCCTTTTAAACTTGAACTTCAGCATAAAATGGCAAAGATAAAATAAAATAATTCCATTTACTTACTCACATAGATATTATACTAGTCGAACAATCCAATGCATTATCAATAACCACTTTCATAATGATGGAATGCATAATGCTAGACTATCATAACCACATAGCCAAGGCCTCGTGCCAAGACTACAAATAAGATTTTTCCAAGGCCTTGTGCCAAGACACTAGTTTGTCTCATGAGACCTACCGATGCATCGAGGAGCTATAGCGGGCTCCACCCATCACTTATTAAGTCCAATGAATTCCTCATATGAATAGGTTTAAACATAACATAAACATTCATATTAAAACTAGCATAAAATATATCAATACTTTTACCACAAACCATTAATGGTATAAAAATAGCACATCCACAGTCAAACATAACTCATTCAATACAATATGGAAGATTGTATTGTATCACATTAACCACAATCAAGAATAATTAAGGATGTTTACATAGATGAAAATAATCATCAAAACTATTTGAGAGAAATATCCCCCTTTTCTTGAAAACATTTAAAAGTCACACTATTTGTCAAGAAGCCATTTAAAAATAGATTTTTGAATCAAAGTGTCCCATACCACTTTGAAACTTCTAAAAGGAGTTTTAATTTTAAAACATTAATTTCCATATAAATAAATCCTTAAAACAATGTTTAAAACATGGACATTAATGAGAATGATTTAGAAGAATAAGTCTTTACAACATTTAATAATGGTATTTTAGTTAGAGTTTCTAACCAAAAGAGAGATACTTGAATACAAATAATTGAGGTAATCAAAACATTGTAATATCCTGAGAATAAAGGGATTCATGATATACTATGTCAAAGTACATTATATACACCACATAAAAGTGATTTGGTGTATAACAACAAAGAAGTCTCAATGGAGTGTAAATTGAGATGAAATCTCTCATAAAGGCCGTATCCTTAGATTAAGGTTAAATCAACGACATAGTTATGTGTGAAAAATATAAATACACTAAATATGATTGGATATTCAGTGTAAAACAATCAAAGGACATTCACACATATTCTTGTAAAAACAACACAAATGAATTGAATGTTTATCTCAACAAATCGAGATTGAGTAAAAATTACTATTATCAAGTTCATACCGATGAACTGATAATTTATCAATGGAGTGATTATGTGTATCAAAAGTATATCCACAGAAAGGGTAGTTTAATTTATGACATAATCAAATGAATAGAGATTCTACACATAATCTTGGAGTAAAATAATCAATGAAGTATGCGTAAAGCCGAATGAGTGGAAATTGAAATCTCAAATTCCCTTATCGATTGGGTAACTTACAAAACATACACCCATGAAATAGGTATCATACCATGATGATGTAAATACTCATAAATTATTGTATATTACACAATGAATACAATCATGGGCAGTACACATACACCACATGCAATAAATAAGTGGTGAATAATGGAATTCTCACGAAATTAAGAGTGAGATAAGAAACCCCTTACCACGTTCATCAACTGAGTCATATGGCCAAAAGTTAATAACCACCAAATGATTTAGAGAATAACATGAATATAAAGATAATCATGATAATATGTATCAAATGGCAGTACACAATACACCACTTTCAATAATTTAGTGGAGAACAATGGAAATCTCACGGAATTGAAAGTGAGATAAGAAAATCCCTTACTTTGTACTTTTTCCTTGGTCGATGGTAGGTTTACCTCCTGTATAATGGTGAAATAATTTTTATTGAAATATACAAGAATAATTTACTTTAATATGATATCATATATGATCTTTTAACATTGATTTGTTAATAATATCTTAGAATTATCGTCATTTCGGGTGTTAACGGGTTCATTTTACTTTATATTCTTTGTTATGTGAGCCATATTTATTAATGATATGTATATTATTAATATCCAGAATTATATCAAGTCCTTAGATACTATTTTTAAATAATCAAATTATAATTATACTTGAATGGATATGATGGAGAATGAATCTCATCGCGTTCGTGGAGACGGTAGTCCGTACATACGCACGAGAGACAATATCATTCTTTTGATATTAAAATAATATATAATTGGATGTTATATCATATATACAGAATCATTATCATGTTATATTTATTATTTACATGAGTTACACATCATTATTATACCCATCCAAATAATAATATATTGAATAACAATTACACCACGACGTGGAGACGGTAAGCCGTACGTACGCACGTATGGTGACATGTTATTCAAAGAATGGATAGAATACTGAATATGGTTGTACCATATTTATAATAACATCACAGTATATATATGATACTGGAATTATTATTTTATAATGGTAATAACAATGAAAGATGAAGTGGAAGAAGAAAGGAACTTGAAAAGGGGTGGTGAAAACATTACCTCTTCTTCGGGTTCTTCCTTTTGATTTGATCAAAAGGGATCCATAGGTTGGCTTTATGATCAAAATAAGGCCTTTAGGTTGTAGTGAGGGAAGTTGAGATAGTATTTGGGCAGGGTTTGGCCGAACCAAAGGGCTTTGAAGGTGTTAATAAATGAGAAGGAGGAGTGCCCTTTTATAAGAGGGGTGAGGGGCACCTTTGGAAAAGCTAGAAATATTAATTTATAATAAATTCATATTCGGTTTATAATGGCTCAAAAGTTTATTATTTAAATTTTAAGGTGGGTATGGGTAGAAAACAACTCAACCAATAGAATTTAGACAGGTTTGGGTCATTATATTAACATTATCTTTAAGTATTAACTCTTAGTTAATTAGTTTCACTTTTACAATGTCTCTTTGTATTTTTATATTATATGGTTAATAAACTTACTATATACATCCAAGAGACCCCCAAGGGGTCCATTAATGATGCCCTATCATGATATAATTCTCTTGGCCGAACCTTAGATTTTTAGGAATTTAATATCAATTAATAATATAATATTTGTTTTAAGAACTCTTTTATGTCAATTTTAACACTATTCAATAGTTGATTTTTGTGAAACTCATAACAGATTGATTACTTCGAAAAAGGTCCATTAAATAAATCCTAATATGTCATATTATCCTAGAAAATTATTTTAATTCCTTAAAAGTTTCATATTATATTTATTTGGGTATTTATAATATCAATTATTGTAATTTTTCACTATTAAAGTAATTAATTCATCATCATTGTGTCATAAATAAATTAAATTATTTAATGTCTAAAAATTATAAATAAAATATCATTATGTAGGAAATAGTTTTATCTTTCTAATTAATATTTATTATCTAAAATAAAACATATATAACCCTCTGTAATAATTGTTTAGTTAAAAGATATATGCTTGTGTCATTTTTGTATTTATTTTAACTTAATTAAAATAAAGTGTCATTATCACTTACAAGTGGATCCATGGGGTCCCAAAATCGACCCAAAGATGCCCATGGTCGACCATGTATCAACCAATAGGGTTAAGACACGTTTTAGGGTAATTTAGTATTATTATAATATTATTTTTTAACCCTTGTTTACGGGATTTACCCTTTAACCATGGCAAATAAAATATTTACCGGAGTAATTATCGAAAATGTTTAAAAATAAAAGTTACCTATTTACACAATTTGAACATCCTGATTACAAATATGGAATCCATTTTTCCAAATTCAAAACACAGAAGTGGAAGAAATTAATTTAAAATTAATTCCCGTTGTTAAAACAAAAAGCGTGTTTTTTAGAGATAATAACTATCAAAAGATTGTCACTCGTTTATGTCTGGTTTAAATGTGAAATTTTGTTCAATGACCGACATTGTATTATATGGTAAAAATATATTATAAATATACTTTAAAACCACTCAAATTCATAATTTATCACTATTAATTATTTTGATTAAAAAAGTTGTTTTTAATTAAAATTTAGTAATTTTTACTATTCATCAAAATATGAATGTTATCCGAAAAGTACCAAAATTTCACCCTAGGATAATTTCGATATTCCGAATCCAAAAATGAAGTCCATTTTGGGAGATAGAGATTATAAAATTTCAAAAAGTAGGTGTTACTATTCATAATGGCTAGTTCGATTGTTTATGGTGTGTTAAAATCTCGAAGTTGCGTACAAAGCACGCCATTGCATTATTCGAAAGGATACATACCAAGGAAGCTTGGGGTGTTACATAGTTACCTTTTGAGGTGATGTTTGAATAGAAATGTTTTGCGTATTGACCCTTACATGTTTAAATGGAATTTGTTAAATGTAATTTTTTAAATGATATTAAATACTTATATTCCTGGGGTGACACATGGATTCAAACAATAATTCCATGGATGAACTCTTTGACTTAAACCTTGATTATGAATTAGGTATACCTAGACTCCTAATACGGACTGCCAATGATGGATTCATAGGGTTACTATTATATGTTGATTGAGACATGGAATCCAAATGGAACAAAAAATAGGAAAGAATCTAGAAAAAATACAATCCACTTATTTTCGTTTGATTCCATTAGATAGCCGATGATGCGCTTTTTCCCAGAAGATAGGAATGGTGAAGGTTTTTGAATTGGACTAAAAATGAAACTTGATCAGTCATGTTTGGTTTCTACGTTTAGTAGCTGTTATCATGGATGTCCCATTTTTAGCTCATTTGATTTCTAGTTGTCTAGTTCACTCTGTTATTGTGTGATAATCGTGATAGTAGTTATCATTCTAAAATGGTCAGTTCTCTATTCCGAACATTCCCTTGTAGTTCATGAAACTGTTTAAATCGTAGTAAAAACCCCAATTAGTGCATACATACAACCTTAACCCACACATCGATTGGAGAGAGTCGTCCTATGAAATCGGATGGGGATGTTGAGTAGATGAACTCAAAGGTCCATATGCATGATGATTATGGTCTATTTATACATTGCACCCCCAACACACAACTCTTGTCAGGGACCATTTGGGGACTGCCACTATACAAAGGATGCTAAGAAACTTACTATGATAATGTTAAGGGGAAAGGGTGCACCACCTAAAATCAACGTGAAATTAAAAACTTTTTCATATTGGTGACACTAGAATAATAGAAATATTGAACGTTCTCATTCTATCATCCATATAGAAGAAATTGTTCCACTCTACCCTCATTAACCTCTAGGTAGTTGGGGGACACTTCAGCCATGGGGATCATATCAGCCTCGAATCATAGATAGTTTAGGATCACACTACCCTTTTGACCCACCTATTCGTAACCATCAAGAGGGACACCAATGGAGTGGAAAGAGGTACCCAATAAGTAAAAGTAGTATGGGTTCCACAATTATTACTCTACACAAAAAGTTCATTCCATCACCTTTTCAATCTATACAGATTCCCCCAGGAATGGTTAGTTGAGGAATTGAATACCCCCATTTAACATGGAATCCAAGAAGCGTGTCAATGTTTTCTATATAGTGTGGATATGAGGTAATATATTCCTTTAGCACATTTTAATTTTATAAAAATTATTTTATACCCTTCTATTACTCATCTTATCATGAAAGAAGTCTATTAGAGTGGAGTACTCATCTCCCACCCCACTCAACTCCAATACCACCACCATGTATACCGACCTCAATTCATAGTGTTTGAACACAACCACATCCACACATTACATATAACATCTCTAGATCCTCTAATGATGACCCCATGAGGTGAGAATCATATTTATAGTCACATTAAACCATAGTACTATACTCTAATATTGTTAAATAATGAACTATTAATTTAAAGTATAGTACTTATCTCAGTCCAGAATTGATGTGGTGTGTTTCCAATAAACCTCGAATGGTGTCTTATCCTACACCATAAAAAGGGAACAATCCATCAATAATTACCCCTTTCCCCAATTCCAAACACTAAACATCAGTACTCTTCTCCAAAAGAATGTGCCCCCAAAATCCTTGAACTATAATAAAAGATTAAACCTGACACCACCTCAAATGATACAGACTGTACTTATATATATTGAATGATTTTGGAACATCCACATTATTACCAAGACATCAGTAATCTAATATAATAATGCTATATATAGAAAGGAATATAGTCCTTGACCATTCCTCCACTCCTCCCGGTCATTCAAAATTTGACCCCCAACACTCCATTACATCCCATCCATTCCAAAGAGGGAACTACCCCCAAGTCTATTACTAATTCCAATTACACTAATCCCCCAAATATATTTAAAATAATTCAATTTAACAGGAAAATATTTTTTCTTATACCACAACACCATAAACCTGTTCCACATCGATCATATTGGGTACCCCTCAGCCTAAGATAGACTGGTTCCTTTGGGTGCAGTTTTTAGATCAGTGTGTTATCCATCCATCCAACATCTTATACATTTCTTATTGACTATATCTCACCCATTAAATTATGGTGTCTCTTGTTCCATTTTAACACTATTTCTCTATTGAGATGTTATTTTGGTGACCCCTTACATGTCTTCATTGTACGGTGCTTTCAAAACTCACATTTCCTACGGTCTATTGGATTATCTACTCCAGACCATACCTGTACCCGATGTATGAGATTAAATGTATAGAAAACCATTATATATATTCTGAAATTTTCTCACTACTATAATCAAACAGTTAAATCCACATATAGGATTTCTGAGGTGGGTCCATTTTGATTGTCAACCAAAAAAATGCCTGGGATGTTTGCAGGGCTATGATACGTTGATCTCCATCCCAATGGACCCACAAATCCAAAATGACAATGGTACCTACTACATTTTTTTTGGGATGATCATATGTATAGTTCAATCATGATGTTATAGTGTAAATGATGATGCATTATAATTGGGTTATCAGGAGGTTCACAGTCGAGTTCGTATAAACCACATCAAAGAGTACTACTATTTGTGGGGATTGGGTTCAAGCACAAGTTTATGTACTGACAATTACAATAAAAAATCATGCTCATGGGAGTGGGGGTGATGTACATGATGGATTCCAATGGTACCCATTCGGATGGTGTGTTAATATTAAGGAAATAATTGAGCATTAATATCACTAGACACAACAAGTACCCTCTACAGTGGTGAACATGTCATTCAAGTAGCAACACCCATTATGACAAATGATACTACAATGATATTGTGGAAATAGGTGTGATCTATGAAACAACCTAGTGTTTGTTAGAATTGGGGTTATCATAGGACCACTACATAAAATATCATGTCACATTAGTGGAAGATTCTATGACTCCATTGGAAACTATATCACATTATAGGAATGGATCAAACTACTTCTTGTAGGGTTTATAAGTACAACAATGTGTTTCACAAAACTATGATCACCCATTCATTGCCTACCTATGGCTAGATCATGGGAGTATAATGGTGTGGCTATCACACTATGACTTGTGGAGTCTAAAATTATTAAAAACAATAGAAACTAAAATTAGAACATAAGAAATAAATGGTATTATTTTTGGCATGTTGGTATAGTTAATTGCAATGTGAAATGACCATTTGTGTGTGGTCAAGCAGAATAGTAGTGTGTGGTTCCACAACTATTCACCAGCCAGAGAATGATACTAATGTGCATTGAGATTCCAGCTGTGATGGGTACACATTCAAATCAACCGCTGCTAAGAAAACACCTCATAGTGGGAGTCCATAGTGTTATAAGATATTATAGTGTCTGGTACAACATTATTTTATCCATACTAGGTTCCATCAATGTAGATTTCACTATTATAAGATTACAGATAGGGTTTGTGTTTTTCAATTTTTAGAAGAACCATGCCAGTTAAAACAACCAATAATTTTACCCAACTAGAGTATAATTGATCATTCTATGGTGGGATATTACTTTGAAAAAGATACAAGGTATGATACAGAATCAATTTATTAGATCAGAATAGGTATCAAAGTTGGAATAGGGTAGAGAGAGTGTAATTATTGGAATTTTTTTTCAGAGGGTTGAAATCAAGAGGGAGAGGGTGAGTACCCCATGATCCCAATTGGAGTAGGTAGGGGAACAATACTATTACTATATAATACTAGAAGATAAGAGAAATAAAATATTTCTACTCCTAATTCAATTATTCAAAGTTTTCTATTGATGTTGGGGGGTACAAAATGGGTAGATTATAGGGGAAAGTATCATGTTGAGCTGTTGATGAGGCAATGAGTTTCAAGCCCTCGTTCTGTGGATCATGAACCATTCCTTCATCCTTTTTTCAATAGATTCCCCATTTCTAAATTCTCTATACTCGAGGATGCTTTCAAGGACTATGATACATCATATACCATCAAAGCGTAAATTCCCATATTGAGCCTTATCTCTCTCTCCAATTCAAATGATAGGAAAAAACCTTACTCATTATAATATAGGTAGTCTTGAGCCTATTGGCTCGTGATATTTTTTGTAATGTTTCTATTTATTATAATAATTTGGAGAACTATTTCATGGGGGTGTAGGGTTCCAAGGAACTTTTTCATATCCTTTATCGATTTTTTTCTCCCTATTATAGAACCAAGGATATGTGAAGAACATGCAGAGAAAAATAATAATGTTGGGATGTTCTTCGTCATTTTTGGAAGAAGAAATTGGGTTTTCAGGTGGTATTTGGTTTTTAAGGAGGAACGAGGATGTGGAAAAGATTAGGAAAGTATTAGATGTCCTCAAACCAATTTGAATAAATCATTCCCAGATTCAATGAATCAAGAGGGTTGGAAAGAATAGTTTGATGTAGTAAAAAAGTGTCACCTTCAACAAGATTTTATACACTATGATTGACCTATATAATGAATGATGTGAGAAGAGATCAAGTGATTTTACAATCATTCTTCTATGTACGATAGTCATAATGTAGGGGATAGAAATATATGCTAATAAAAAAGGGAAATATCAATCCAAGGACTAAAAAGAAATATGTTTTTCAAAGAAAAGATTTCATACCTACCTGGTGACTGAGTACATGTCGATGTATAGATCATATATTTAATTGATCCAAAATGATACATTCATACGTCTGATAGGATTGAGATCCACTTGAATTTTTGGATAGGGTCTTAGAGGATCTTCAAAATGCGCAGGAAAAAATACTTTTCACATTTCACCGTTCAATCACAGAAAAAGAGTTTAACTGATTTATAGTAAGGGTTACAAAGATCAGTTGTATTATTTCAAAAACATCACCAATATATATGTAAGAGTTGTAGTTCCCTAAAAATAAAAACCATTCGAAAAAAAGATCTGAAGGAAAAAATGAAAGGCTAAAGGAAGATAGAATTATATAATTTTTTTCATTAGTTAGTAGATCCCCGCATACCCACTCATGATTAGAGACCTTCATATTTATGTATTAATTTTCACCACTCATAAAGAATGGAATGTATGTGTGGCATGACATGAACATTGACTTAAAACTTTCTAAGATCAAATTTGTTGAACAGTGGTCTCAAAAAGTGGTAATCATCAATACAATTGGTCGACTGATACTGACCTAGGAATGAATAGAAATCTTTATTTTGATGACAATGGACCTAGTCATACTTAAAAAATTGAATGCCCACACTCTAATATCGAATGTATTGGCTTGTACCAGTGCTCGTCTCCTGATTCACTATCACAAAAACCATGGTACCCTGTGGATCTTATGGCCTAAGAGTTTAGGAACAATAACATAATAGACACAGTATATATAGTTCAAGGTAAGTGGTGATCAAGTACTATTGGGTATCAAAGGGGGAATCCAGGAAGTGGGGGGAGCACCCTAGGTTTTAGAACTGCCACAAAATACAGGTCAGTAGAGTCAATATAGAAAAAGATCTTATTATGAGTGTCGATGAGAGCAGTAATAATGGTGGACAGGTGGGTGAAATGGTATTTGTGGTATTAGAGATGTGGGACTATGTTATTGAATTTTTGGAATGAACATCATCTAGTTGATCATAGAATACTGGTGTGAGGGTCAAATGGGAGAAATTAGATAAGAATGGATCCGAGCATGGAACCACATGATCTATTCAGGGAATACCCCTAAATCCTAAACCACCTATGGTTTTAAAAATTGTTTATATGTAGATACACTTTCATATCAAATAGAAATCCATAATTGACCATCCAATTCAAATAGGAGTTTTCATAGGGAGAGAATATCCATTGGTCCCTTCGATACCCATTTGCCTCTACCCATTCAAACTTCTTGGGGTTTTTTGGTTTAATAGAACCACTACTCATACTCAATACCATCTCTTAGAATTTGGAAAATAGTTTACGATAGAACTAGTATAATCTACCAATTATCTAAATGATATGCTAGAAAAAACATTTGTAGTAGTACCATATATTCTATAAGAAAGTCATGTTCCGTAGTGGGTTGTTACCATATTATTGGCTAGGTAGCATGGCTAAAATATAGTTGTCTTTGTTGGTATTGTCACTTGGCTGGCCACGAACACAACTTGGGTAGATGATGGTTGAATAAATTCTACACATTCACCACAATCATTTTGTATCGAGTCACTAAATCAATAGCAGAATAACCAACATTAGACTTAAGAAACCCTCATGTTTTTTTTCATCATAGGGGAATCATTTTTGGATATGGATTACCCATGAACCGTCACCATTTAAATGAGGTTTTCTACTATTCCCATGTATACTTAATCCCATTTTGTGGTAATGAGATTATCATCCAGTCATTCTTGAGTGAAGGCATATTCTATAAAGAAATCGTATGGTATTTTTGTTCCCACTGGCTTGAAGTTTATTTGGTTGTTCTTACCCTATCAGATTAGTACCTCCCATTCAACTGATACCATGATTTCAACTCTAATAACAATTTGATACTATATGATCTTTGAGAGTCCCTATCTTCTTTCTAGAGTAATATCCATTTCCAACACTATATCTAGGCTATATTCAAGGTTTGGTACCATCATAGAGGGTGGGGAGACAAGAAACAATTGTTTGATCTTATTCCATAAATTCTTGAGGTCTGAAGAACTGATTGACTCATGAACTAATGGGTACATCTAGGTGTAGGCTACCTGATTACTATATGGTTCTTTCAATATGATATCTAGGATATTGATCAAGAACATGGAAAAATACATGTTCCACTACATTTGAACGATCCCAGTGATTATAGCATTGACTTATAACATCCTCCATATGGGGTCAAGTTGTGACATTGTTCTCCCCCACGATATATAGTTTGAACTGCATCTATTCCCTCATACCCAAGTACATTTCTACAGAATTTTAGGCTTTATGTTGGATCTTGAATTTCTACAATAATTGATAGAACCATCATTGGAATGATGACATTTACTTTTGACTACAAAAGGTGAAGTGAGTTGTAGAAGTTTATAGGGGAAATTAAAATAAAGAAAGGTTCTTCTGGGACATTATAGTTTCATTTATATAACTAGATGAGATCCAAAATAGGTCAATATTGAACCCACATAGGATATTCAGTTCACATCTAGAATCATTCCATGCCCATAATAAAAATAGATGTATTCGAAAACCTTACCCATTCATTTTACACCTTATCCTCAAGGTAGAGTGGTCCACTCGATAGTTGTTCATTTCCCATGAACCATATTGATGCTTCTATTATATGTGGAAAAGAATAAATTAACAATACATTCTGACCTAATTAAGTTTCATCATCCAATATACCCCATAACATTACAATGCATCACCACTCATGATTCCAATATTGATATCATTCTAGTCAACTACACCGTATCATAATGTATGTATACTCATCGAGAATATCAAAAGTAACGTCTCTAAGGATTAATCACTATAGGGAAAGGAGACAATCAAATCCAGGGTTATAGGGGTAGCAACCAACTGATCGAGCATCAGTACAATATAAATCCTATATCTACAATGTATATAGAAGAATCATTCAACCATTATACACTATATAACAATTAGGAAATCTATTTTGATCAAGTACTGCAATTCACAAGACATAGAATGTAGCATAATAACACAACCCATTTCTATATATTCTATATGGGTATCTCTTAGGATCATCAAACCACTTACAAGTATCATGAAATCTAGACACGTCACATCAACTGTTTTCCACAACGCCAGATTTGGATTTCTGGCTCTCGATGATGACTAGTTCATATCCAATGGTGACCCCCCTCTGATATGGATATAATCCAACAAAATTGATGAATATGTTTTTTATATAATCAGGGGTAGGAATGTTCTTGGTCCCCCCCTAGGATTATAGGATCTATCGATGGTTTTCCAACCCACTGACCTTCCTACTAGCCTATCTTGCACAACATTCACTGTCAGGTTACCTAGGTGTACATTATTAGACTGGTGGTCAAGAATGGATGGATTTGGGTATTACCGACTTTTCTAACTTGGTTGAGATGATGTTCCATATTTAAGGCTGTTGGGTTCCCTCCTGACTCTTTCATTTAGGGCTAGGTTTATCCCAATTTCAATCCATGCTACCCCCTTTTCTATTTGGGAATGAAAATTAGCATTGGATTCTCTACTACTATCATTCAAGTGATAGTGAAATAATGGGTTTTCTAGGAAACTGTACATTCAATGGTTAGGATGGGTAAAATTTTAGTACTCTACTCAAAATTCCTCCCATCTAGCATGGTAAGGGGATGTGATAAGGCGCCAAATTCTCACCCCAATGGTTCCACTCACCAGACTTGGTTGAAGGAATCATGCTTTTGAATCATAGATGTCCACGAACTGTACCATTTACCCATTGAGATGGAAAGATAGGAGGATCAATAGATTGGTCATCCAGGTGTATGTAACTAGCAGACCACTTATAGCATTGGCCTATAGGTTTCTTTGAGCCACATCACCCACTGGAATGGATTAAATTTGTAGAACTATTTCATATTCAATCATCACCATGAAATCCATTCAAAACATAGTTAAAATCACTAATATAGCCAGTCCACTTCCATATCTACTGGTTTGGTTCCCCAAAGACATAATACTAACTATATTATACTACTTTGTGCCTGTATATTGTGCACCATGTACTCAGGAATGTTTCCAAATTAATGGTAGTTCTTTCATCCACGCCAAAGGGGAAGATTATAATAGGATGATGAGTTGAAGATATTTGATGAAATAATATGGAATATGGGACTGAATGCTGGTTGGTGAGGATAGTATAGGCACCTCACCGATCAAAAAGACCAAATGAAACAAACCACTTTGTACTGCCTATTTTTCTAGACCATTCTACCCCAACTGATCATCTATGTTCCAAGAACTAAAATCATTTTTGTTTATCCAAACCATTTTTTTCCTTTTTTCTTAGAAATATTCTTGTCTCTTTGAACTCATATAACGATCTATTAGTTTCAGGGTCTGATCCAGGGCTAGTTTGATTCATTTGTTGTTCACTGAGAAGCCCAAGATCAACCTCCAATTCCCATACCTTGTTGGTGGTAGTTCCAATATTCTATGATCACAACTCCTTTGTCCATATATAGTCAAATATTTTCCTTGGTCTCTCATCTATGATTTCATTCGATTCTAAACTCCACTTAAGAACATCCTCTCTATAAAACACCTCAATTTCCATTCCTTTTTCATTCAAACCATCATTTTGAAATGCAACTATAATTTCCCCAAAGCCTTATCTCACCCCCCATAATCTCATATTCACTGGGTCTTTTTTCCCAACCAATGCACCCTCCAATATGAATCCCATATATTCAATAATTCAATGCTTTAAACATTAAATCAAGAAGTCAAATTGTGTATCAGTTCCATCTTCTTTTAGAATATCCCCCCAAACTTTCAATGCCAATCATGTTGCTTCCCACCATAGAAGCCACCAAGAAACCCCCTTCAGGTTCTTTCCCCAATACTATCTTTAACAATCTATCATGCATCACTAGGATTTAGGTTTTTAGTATAATATTTGTAGTATACATTATGAAAGAATAGTTCACTACCCCCAATACTAAACTGAATTTTCCAATAGAGCATATAAGTTATAGTCCATACTGCATGATTGAACCATGGAACTCCCCAATCTCCATGATTCCAAAAAGTAGCTAATTCTAATATAATATAGGTAGTGGACCCACTTTCCTAGATGAACCACCTGTACTAAACACCCTCATTTTATTTCCACCAACACTCATCAGCGCATTCCATTATAGGGAATAGATGGAATTGAATTAGTTCTTATAATTATTAAGATACCCTAAAGAACTGGTGTAGGTGACCCCAAATACTCCATGATGATATCGATTAAAGATTCATATTTTGGAATTCCTATGTTCTATACAATGAAAATTATCTAACCCAAGTACTACAGGTTCCCCATCATAGTAGGTCAAGAATATAGTATGGGAGAAATAAAATGAATAGGATAGAAAGGTGAGAGGAAAAAGATTAAAGAAACTCATGCAATGTATTGAATATGATAATGTGTCAGGTTAGAGGTATAATTATTTTAGAGTGTATAGGTACTCACTGGGATTCTTGAATTATCCCAGGTACTCACTAGGATACTTCTTGTATCCTAGGATTGGAAGAATAAAAAAATTTCCGTCATAAAGAAGAACTAGTGCTATATATTTCCCTTTTTCTAATTATAGTGGATATCAAAAGAGTATTGATTCAGCTATGAGAAAGTGTATTGAAGCTCGAAAAGTGAACTTGGGTATGAGTATCAATCAAACCAAGTCATGCTTGAAATCCAAGTGAAGTGACCCGGGTGTTGTGCGAATTCAAAAGAGTGGTGTGATGTAGTGATAAATATTTCATACATTTGGAAAGGGGGGATTTGAATTTAAAATTTCATTATATAATAATTTAAGTCAGCGAAGAAAAATATGTAAACATGAAAAGGTAGGGGGTGAGTGGAATTTTTTGATTTTGAGAAGCTAGGAGTAGAGTGAAAACATAAATGTTGAGATTCAGGGATTCCTGTATTTGCACTCTTACTTTAGCTCGATGGTCCAATATTTATTTATTTTTGTCTTGTATGAGGATGTTACTTTTAAACTAGAGTTTTAGCATTAGTATTTAATGTGATTCGAGGGAGGTATACAATGAGATCAAGAAAGAAAAGAAGAATTGAGTATGGGAAAGAAATTCCTTAATCAACTCCTTCATCCATATAAAATAATGTTTTTTTGATATTTTTTAAAGGTTCCTATACTATTATAGAAGATTACTAGTCTTCGAGGATGGTAGGTGTGGGATAAAACATAATTTATATCAGAAATCAATTAAGTAGAGAAATAGAGGAACTGAGGTGTCCCCAGGTGTGATGTCACAGAACAAACCACCCATTTCAATAATGTAAATGACAAGATGTTTTTTAACCATTCCCATGCACCCATATACATCATAGAAATAACTCCCATTTATATTGTTTAATTGGAATTACATCCATTGTAATTCGCTCATGACCCCAACACCATTTACATTCCAATTTACAGCTTTGATTTATCAATGGCCTCATTTTTATTTCAATGTAGCGAACAACACAGAATGCTTTCCCAACCTCCAAAAAATAAAAACCCCACAAATTCAAAGTTATACATTCTCACAAACCATTCAAAGATAAAACTAGAAAAAATTGTAATATATCCCTTGTTACCACAACATATTAATCCATCGATGTCATAGTTGACCCCCTCCCCATACCACATGTTCATCCAACAATGATATGTAATACTATTTATTTAACTAGTATTCTACCACCAAGATGATAGGCCTCTCAAACCAAAAGAAAAACTCAAGACAGGTTCAACCCCCACACTACTAGACACCTCATTCCCTCTTTAGAAAAGGAATCTATCTCTTTTCTCCAAAAAAAATGTAGTGAAGAAAAAATAAGAATCATTTTACCATATGAGACAGTTCGTTAATTCTTGTATTTTTATACCAACAAATATCAGGCTACCTAGTTTATGTGATATATTAGACAAGTTGGAAGAAGAAGTGAGTAATGGGAGATCCAGCATTTCAGCGAGTACTGAGAAAGGGCCTAGTATAACATGTATCTTTTGAAGACACAATGAACACTGAACGGTTTTGAAGGATAGAAAAATGGAATTCATACAATAATCTCAATTCCAATAGGATTCATTACATTTCAAAACAAACCCTAAAACCAAATGGTAACTTCTACTAACCTCATAGACCATGCAACTAATCCTATATCGAACTAAGCTGTTTTTAGAACCAAAGGATGTTTTGTAACCACTAATAAATCTAAAGAGGAACTCGTGCAAAAGAACCGTATTCTTATCCATGCAATTGGAACATGAACATATGGAATATGAGAATGTTAAAATTGTTTTAGATTAGGTGGTGCACCCAAAACCCATTCGGGTGACATGTAAGAGTTCTGATGATTAAAAAAGAAAACAATGCTACAATTCATGAGGCCAAAGGTGACACCACACAGGAAGGTCAGAACGATTGGTGGATGATCACTACTAGCTTAGAAAAACAAACTGTTCTAGGAAGGTACATAATATATCGAATGTTCATTGAATATAAAATTATTAATCAAGAGAAACCTATATATTTTGACCATTTGATTGCCACTGGTCTATGCTACTTCTTCATCTTCCTAGGTTTTATGTAGCACGAATTGTCCTTAGATGACCAAGACACCCCTACTCATGATATCTAGTTTTAACTGATCAGGAGTTCCCTCTAGACCTGGTGATTCATCTAGCCCAGGTCAACTAGCACCTATATACCTGGTGAGTGAATAGAGTGTTAATTGGAGTACCTAGATGAGGAAAACCATTAATACACTGGGATTAAAATCATATTAAACCAATTAAACTCCATTTTTCAAAATGAGAGTTCTTCTCATTATCTCTACTTCTTAAAATCATCAAATCGGATCATATAGATTGATAGTTTTCATCCAATTTGACCATACATGCATGATAGATTGTAGTCATCAAGTGCCAAGTTGATCTAACCACCATTCCACCATACTTCAAAACTATCATGAACCCACCCCCACTAACCCCCACTCATCTGAGCTCCCCTAATATCTCTATGATATTGGTCTTACCTCACTTGAGGCTCCTACCCTTGGTTGAATATTATGGTGTTGTATTCCAAGAAAATTTAAAAATCCATTCTGGCCCCAGTACCATCAGTTCTAGCATAAAGGAACTTATTGAAAGAGTAGAGTTGTTCTCTAGTGTTCATAGCAATGGCCAATGTAAATTGAGTTTAAAACCATTATTTAATTTAAAATAGTATACAATATTAATGAAAATATATATTTATAATATAAAAACAATATAAATAAATTGTAGTAAACCCTATGAATGTATTGCAGATGCGATTAAGTTGGCCTTGTAGTTATAGAGGTAACAATATTTCTTCTTTTCCATCACAACTAGGGAATTGTTGGTAGAGTACAAAAGAATCATTCATTCTTTCATCAATGGGATGGTCGAAAAATCATGTGACCCTCATCAATGGAGTGTTTGGTGAGTCTAGGTAACCCATATTTAACACTCAATTCTATATAGACACAATACAATTTTTATTGCCCTCTCATATTCAAATCAAGATATTTGACCTCATAGACCATGGGGGTTCATACATCTTTATCCATTTAATGGGAATCTATGTCCTATAGGTGGTTTAAAGGGAATAAAATTGAGGAATATTCAATCACTTGATGTTGTAGTGTTAATGGTGTTTGGAACAATAGATGCTACTGGACTAGTGCAACTATCACAATTGAGTTGATGGTTTGACCCTAGTTTCACGACATGAACTTGACTGGCTAGAATGGGCCTTGTGGATGGTATCCTAGTGTCCTAGTGTGACCTGTGGATGAAGTTCATTTCCTAGAAACTCGCATCCACCCATTTTTATAGCTCAATGAAAAGAGAGAAACCCAAACTTCAATGAATCTAGTTAGATGAAAGATATTTTTTGGTCGATATGAATCACTAACAGGACACCAACTCAATAACTAATGTAACACCCCAAGCTTCCACGGTACGTTTCACTTCGAATAATGCAATAGCATGTGTTGTACGCAACCTCGAGCTCCAACACACACCACAACGAATTAAACTAGTCGTTGTGAATAGTAATACCTACTTTTTGAAATTTTATAAATTTTATTTATCAAAATGGACTTCATTTTTGGATTCGGAATATCAAAATTAGCCTATGTTGAATTTTTTGTATTTTTCTGAGAACTTCTATTTTTTATGAATAGTGAAAAATACTTAAAAACAACTTTTTTAATAAAAAAAATTTATAGAGATAGATTATACTATTTAGTGGTTTTAAAGTATAATTAGAATATATTTTTACCATTTTGTCCAATGGTGGTCATTATAATTAATTTAACATTGAAATTGGACATAAACAATTGCCAATCTTTTGATATAAATTGTTTCTTAAAAACACGCTATTTATTGTAACAGTGGGAATTAATTATAAAATTAATTAATGCAACTTATATGTTTGGAATTTTGTAAAATAGACATCATTTTTGAATTCGGAATATCAATTATAGCTTAGGGTGAAATTTTGGCCTTATTCTGAAAAACTTCAATTTTTGATGAATAGTGAAACCACTAAGTGGTTGTTAAAAACTGATTTTTTCGTTAAAATGAAATATTACCACTTCTGTGATTTGATTTTCAAAAATCCGACAGACATGGTTGTCATTAAGAAGTAAAATGTGGTTCAATGAGATTAAAATAATTTTTGGTGAATAGTAACTTTTAAGTTTTTAATCGCGGTTAGAGGTAATTAGTGTAGTTTAAGGTAAAAATAATGTTTTAATAATATGAGATGAGCTTGAAACTTGTCCTACTCCTATTGGATGAGTCATGGACGACCAAGACAACCCATGGGTCAACTTGGGGACCCCATGGAGCCACTTTGGTTGGAAAATGACATTAATATATATTTATTTAATGTTAAAATTAAATTGACACAAAGATGAGTTGTTTTATTAAAACAATTTTTAAGTGGGGTTACAGAAGTCCAAATTTTGACTATAAATATTTATTAGAAAGATAAAAAGATTTCCTACATAATAGTATTTTTATATAATTTTTAGACATTAAATAAATTAAATTATTTATAACATCATTATGATGCAGCGATGACCTCATTATTTAACGATTTTAATAAAATGAAAAGATAATGTAAAATAAAAGGCTTACACTTGTCCAAAGACTATTGGATGGGTAGATTTCGAACCCGTATCACCTTATCCACTAATTATATAAGTGTGGGACCTTTAGAATCCGAAAAGCATTGTATAATAATGTAACATTTCAATCTTTCCAAAAGAGCCCATCCTCTCCACTTATAAAAGGCCCCCACCTCTCCCACCTCATTTACACTTTCAAGCCATTTGGCTCGGCCAAACTCTGCCCAAATACTCTCCCAACTTCCCCCTATTACTCCTAGAAGCCTCACTTTGGGCAGAACTCTTCCCAAGGAAGCCTTTGGCTCAAATCAAAAAGAGTTACCCGATTTTGAGGTAATGTCTTCTCTAATGTTGTTTTGTTTTATTTTTCTTCTCCAACCCCCTAAACTCTTTTTATTCATTTCTTTTGTAACAACACCAGTATCCTCAATATACTAGGATGTTTTTATAAGAATTATTCGAGCTACACTTACACACACCTACATATAATGGTTAAAGAACATACGGTTTCTGTGGATGGCGAATTTCTGCCTCACGAAACGATGATTGTTCAACACTCATATAACACCTTCAAAGGTGGACATTAAGATTTCAATATATTTATATATGATATAAAATATGTTTATGTTTTATTTATGCTTCTGTATTTCTCATTTATGGCATACTTTATGATTTCCATTATGGGTAAAATGCGATAATTTCATTTTAGGAAGTGCGGACTACCGCCCCCTCAATGTGATTTGAATCGTTAATGCCATATGTGGGATGTATAACGGATGGATTAAATGGTATTATAAACTATATTATACTGTAATTATATTATAAATTTATATCATTATGATTTCATTCCATTAAATACGAAATAGAAATGAAAGTAGCGTTCATGCGTACGTACGGCTTACCGTCTCCATGAACGGTGCATTTCATTTCTTACCTCTAAATGTTACGTGACATTATGAATGAATGTATATACTGTATATATATGATATATATGATATCTACATCATGAATATAATTCTGGATATAATGGATATTTCACCACATGAACAACTCGTAATTATAAGAAGTTTATTTTTGACTCAAGTACCAAAGATCGACAAAACGACCGTTATTAACTTAAATAATTAAATAATGTTCATAACATGGTAATAAGGGATATAAAAGGAAAAATGATCATGAAAAAGGTTATTAAGTAAATATAAATTAACTCTAGTTTATTATTCAGGAGGTTAAAGAACGGTCGAGTCAGGACAGGACGCAAGGTAAGGGAACTTCTTAACCCAACATCCATTCTTTGGGTTAATCTCCTACTTTCAAATTATGTCATGATATTATTATGTCTTATTTTGTATTCTTTATGTGTACCTATAGTGAATACACATAATATATCTATTTTATTTTAAAAATGATCTTTTTAAGGACTTCGTCTCAATCTCCTTTCATTAAAGCATATTTGGTTTTATACACAAATTTCTTTTATACGGTGTATAAACCACTTTGACTTTTACGTTTATTCAAAGGGAATCTTTTTTATACGAAGCATTTACTAAACGACAAAAGGGAATGATTTTGTCATATGTATGTGGCAACAATGACTTCTCCGCCGCCATTACCACTATTTGAGTTTCGGCTTCCTCTACAAGCCATACCCTTTTTTTTGAAGAATAAATACCATGTTATACTTTTCTTTTATTTTGGTATTGAAAATGGTTTTGAAAGCGTTTTTATTATATCAATGTGTTGTATTGATATCTTGTGATTGAAATGTGGAAATTTTATGTTTCCTTTATTCATGTTTTATGTGATACGATTATGTTATGGTTTATGAGATGTTTAAACCTGTTCATATGAGGAATGTATTGGACTTAATAAGTGACGGGTGGAGCCCGCTATAGCTCCTCGATGCATCGGTAGGTCTCACGAGACAACTAGACGTGGAATTGGCCGAGGCCCTTTCCCAATTTGATTTATGGTTTTGGCCGAGGCCTTAATCATTTTAGACGTCTTGGCCGAGGCCTTGACAAAATGTTTCAGAATGTCCGGCATTATACATTCCCTCATTATGGAAGTGGTTATTGATATTTCATGTGATTATTCGACCAGTAGAATATCCATGTGAAGAAGTGAATGACATTATCTCATTTTACTTTTTCCATATTATGTTGATGTTCAAGTTTAAAAGGCATTTGTTTTAGTTATACATTGCCTTAAATTTTTATGTTTATTTATGAAAGATTCCGCAATATTGTTATCCATACTAAGCATCTGAGCTCACCCCTTTCAATGTTTTAATATTTTCCAGGATGTGAAGAAGTATTTTATGAATGACCTGCAGGGATTGTGAGAAGAGGATATGAGTATGGACTAAGGAGACTTTTTTATGGTAGTTTTTCACTTTATGATGTAATGTAACGTTTTTGAATGTATCTAGTGTTTCCAAGGCTACTAAACTAATCAGTCTTTCGAGACTTGATCTTTTGTGATCATGCCAATGTTACGAAGTAATGCACCGACTCTGGGTAGCTGGGGTCGGGGTGTTACAGTTGGTATCAGAGGCAGTTTAGTACTAACCTTGGAAGCTAGATGTAGATAAACTCTGATTAGAGCACATAGCCCAAAGATAGACTTTGAGGATTAGTATAGAAGAACTTCCTAGAATTTTGGTATTATAGAGATGTTATGAGTTTTCCGAGCAATACATCCCTGTCTGGATATGAGCAGGTAGAGGTGGCTCTGGCACAGATGTACCTAGGGGTAAAACCCGAAAACACCGCTTTGAGCTAGACTCGAACGGGAACTGGTGCACGACAACGGTCCTTGCTGCACTCTTGGTTACGACACTCCCGGGGGATATGCTTAGGATAATTCTCATTTTATTTACAAACCACTATGAAGGGTTATGAGTATATACTTCCTCAAAGAAAAAATTTCTTTTTATTATTATGGATTATATCCATAAATAGTTCAATTTATGTAAAGTGTTTTACAAGTATGGAATTATGTATTTTGATTCATAAACTAATCTAGTTTATGCCATTTTTTAGAAATGGCGCCTAGTGGAAAGAATGGAAACCGTATCAATGCACAAACTCTGTGTAGGGATTTCCCTCCTGCTCAAGATAATTATTGTGGATCTGGAGATACAACTGGTGCTGATCAACTTATTACCATAATGGGACAACTCACTCGGGTTATAAATAATAACCTTACTCGTATGGAGCACCCTGATCCGCAACGTGGAGGATCAATGCTAGACCGTTTCATGAGGCAACAACCACCAACCTTCAATGGGAGTACAAATCCTATAGTAGCTGAGCAATGGATAAATTCCTTAGAGAAAATATTCCATGCCTTGGGGAGTAGTGAAAGGGAGAAGGTTGTCATGGCAGTTTACCGCCTCACTGGAGATGCCGATCAGTGGTGGTCACTGATTCAAAACACAAAGGAAGATGATGACGTATCGAATATGGAATTGAGGGAGTTCAAAGAGCTTTTCTTAGAAAAATACTTTCCTCGTGACCATGAAGCAGATATGGAAAGGCAATTTCTGAGTCTGAGGCAGAAGGAGGATGAGAATATCGCAAAGTATGAGGCTAACTTTACAAGGCTAGCGAGGAATTCTTCCGATTATATACGTAACCCAAGGAGTAAGATTGGTCGTTTCTTTGATGGGTTAAAACCATTTCTCCGTCGAGCTTTAGTATCACAATCCTTCTCATCATACGAAGATATTGTCTCGTGTGCTATCAAGACAGAAAAGGAATTCTCTAAGTCTTATGACAACAAAGTAAAGCAAGAGAATAAGAGAACGGTGGAACAAGAGACAGATAAAGGGAAAAAGGGAAAGAAGGATTTTCCATTATGTGATAATTGTGGGAAGAATCACCCTGGTACGTGCCTAAAAGGAATGGGAGTTTTTTATAAATGTGGAGAAAAGGGTCACCAAGCTCGTGATTGCAAGGGGAAGAAAGAGGCTGTCAAAGTTGAATGCTACAATTGTAGGGAAATGGGGCATTATGAAAATGAATGTCCTAAGCGTCAAGGAAACTTACCTCAGAAAAGGCCAAGGGATCAAGGCCAATCTTATGCTGTGACTACAGTTGAAGCGGAATAATTAATGTATTGGTGCTTTTGGACTCAAGGATTATATTCTGGTTATAAGAATAATGTGATATATATATATATGGATTTTACTGTAGTACTTTTTGATTTTAGTAAGGTTTTTAATATGATTAAGGTAATCATATTTTTAGTATGTGACAATAAGAGAAACTTTTCTTTGTTTGGGGAATCTGATGTTACAATTGATTTTGGAATTAAGAGACCTTTTAGAGAAAGTCTGGACATAGGTATTTTGGATAACTATAAAGGTTGGAGTGGATTAAGTTGATCTTTGGATAGTATTGTTTAAGGTTAAATCATTTTTGAAGATTATTTTTGGAATATTATAATACTGTATTTTTAGGAAAAGGACAACCTACAGGGTGGGGAATAACCCGTCGCACCGGACAAAGCTGCAGGAATCGAACACACAACCATAGTGCGACAAGCCTTTATTTCCTACCACTAGCCTACAGGACGTCCCTTGTTATTACAAAATAGTTTTACTAATCTAAATGGCATGTGTTAATATTTGGAACCTTATACAATTAGGATAAAAAGAATATTTTTGAGTTCTGTTACCATTTGGAGTAAAAGATGGGTTTGTGGTAAAAATTTATAAACGAATGAAAGTATACATAACAAGTATGTATATTCCCTTACGTTCTTAGTAAATCTCATAAATAAATTCCTCAACATTATAAAAGGTAACTTAAAACAAAAATTTTGTCGGTTAACTTTTCCAACTGGGGATTCAATGACCGTTTAACCAGTCACAAGTTTGTGATTTTCTTGTAGTTAAACTTTCTCCTAATCCTGTTTTCTATAACTCTCCATCAGACCTTGATGGTTTGTTTCTCCTCCATATCCATATTTTCATAGAATCCTAGAATGGGCTATATCGGTTGACCTTTGTACTTATCTTGCTTTCTTTTAATGTTATATATTTATTAACCTTATTTCCGATGTGGGTTTTCCTCAAAGGTATTTTCTCTTTTCAGCCTTTTATTTTCAAAGAAAAATTTCAAATTGTGAGGACGCAATTTATTGAAGGAGGGGAGAATGTAACACCCCAAGCTTCCACGGTACGTTTCACTTCCAATAATGAAATAGCGTGTGTTGTACGCAACCTCGAGCTCCAATACACACCACAACGAATTAAACTAGCCGTTGTGAATAGTAATACCTACTTTTTGAAATTTTATAAATTTTACTTATCAAAATGGACTTCATTTTTGGATTCGGAATATCAAAATTAGCCTATGTTGAATTTTTTATTTTTCTGAGAACTTCTATTTTTTATGAATAGTGAAAAATACTTAAAAACAACTTTTTTAATCAAAATAATTTATAGTGATAAATTATACTATTTAGTGGTTTTAAAGTATAATTAGAATATTTTTTTACTATTTTATCCAATGGTGGTCATTAGAATTAATTTAACATTGAAATTGGACATAAACAATTACCAATCTTTTGATATAAATTATTTCTTAAAAACACGCTATTTATTGTAACAACGGGAATTAATTATAAAATTAATTAATGCAACTTATATGTTTGGAATTTTTTAAAATAGACATCATTTTTGAATTCAGAATATCAATTATAGCTTAGGGTGAAATTTTGGCCTTATTCTGAAAAACTTCAATTTTTGATGAATAGTGAAACCACTAAGTGGTTGTTAAAAACGGATTTTTTCGTTAAAATGAAATATTACCACTTCTGTGATTTGATTTTCAAAAATCCGACATACATGGTTGTCATTAAGAAGTAAAATGTGGTTCAATGAGATTAAAATAATTTTTGGTGAATAGTAACTTTTAAGTTCTTAATCGCGATTAGAGGTAATTAGTGTAGTTTAAGGTAAAAATAATGTTTTAATAATATGAGATGAGCTTGACACTTTTCCTAATCCTATTGGATGAGTCATGGCCGACCAAGACAACCCATGGGTCAACTTGGGGACCCCATGGAGCCACTTTGGTTGGAAAATGACATTAATATATATTTATTTAATGTTAAAATTAAATTGACACAAACATGAGTTGTTTTATTAAAACAATTTTTAAGTGGGGTTACACAAGTCCAAATTTTGACTATAAATATTCATTAGAAAGATAAAACGATTTCCTACATCATATTAGTTGTTTTATAATTTTTAGACATTAAATAAATTAAATTATTTATAACATCATTATGATGCAGAGATGACCTCATTATTTAACGATTTTAATAAAATGAAACGATAATGTAAAATCCAAGGCTTAAACTTGTCCAAAGACTATTGGATTGGTAGATTTAGAACCCTTATCACCTTATCCACGAATTATATAAGTGTGGGACCTTTATAATCCGAAAAGCATTGTATAATAATGTAACATTTCAATCTTTCCAAAAGAGCCCCTCCTCTCCACTTATAAAAGGCCCCCACCTCTCCCACCTCATTTACACTTTCAAGACATTTGGCTCAGCCAACCTCTACCCAAATACTCTCCCAACTTCCCCCTCTTACTCCTATAAGCCTCACTTTGGGCAGAACTCTTCCCAAGGAAGCCTTTGGCTCAAATCAAAAAGAGTTACCCGATTTTGAGGTAATGTCTTCTCTAATGTTGTTTTGTTTTATTTTCTTCTCCAACCCCCTAAACACTTTTTATTCATTTCTTTTGTAACAACACCAGTATACTAAATATACTAGGATGTTGTTATAATAAGTATTCGAGATACACTTACACACACCTACATCTAATGGTTAAAGAACATACGGTTTCTGTGGATGGCGAATTTCTTCCTCACGAAACGATGATTGTTCAACACTCATATAACACCTTCAAAGGTGGCCATTAAGATGTCACTATATTTATATATGATATAAAATATGTTTATGTTTTACTTATGCTTCTGTATTTTTCATTTATGGCATAATTTATGATTTCCATTATGGGTAAAATGCGATAATTTCATTTTAGGAAGTGCGGACTACCGCCCCCTCAAAGTGATTTGAATCATTAATGCCATATGTGGGATGTATAAAGGATGGATTAAATGGTATTATACACTATATTATACTGTAATTATATTATAAATTTATATCATTATGATTTCATTCCATTAAATACGAAATAGAAATGAAAGTAGCGTTCATGCGTACGTACGGCTTACCGTCTCCATGAACGGTGCATTTCATTTCCTACCTCTAAATGTTACGTGACATTATTAATGAATGTATATACTGTATATATATGATATATATGATATCTACATCATGAATATAATTCTGGATATAATGGATATTTCACCACATGAACAACTTGTAATTATAAGAAGTTTATTTTTGACTCAAGTACCAAAGATCGACAAAACGACCGTTATTAACATAAATAATTAAATAATGTTCATAACATGGTAATAAGGGATATAAAAGGAAAAATGAAGATGAAAAAGGTTCTTAAGTAAATATAAATTAACTCTAGTTTATTATTCAGGAGGTTAAAGAACGGTCGAGTCAGGACAGGACACAAGGTAAGGGAATTTCTTAACCCAACTTCCATTCTTTGGGTTAATCTCCTACTTTCAAATTATGTCATGATATTATTATGTCTTATTTTGTATTCTTTATGTGTACCTATAGTGAATACACATAATATATCTATTTTATTTTAAAAATGATCTTTGTAAGGACTTCGTCTCAATCTCCTTTCATTAAATCATATTTGGTTTTATACACAAATTTCTTTTATACGGTGTATAAACCACATTGACTTTTACGTTTATTCAAAAGGAATATTTTTTATACAAATCATTTACTAAACGACAAAAGGGAATGTTTTTGTCGTATGTATGCGGCGACAATGACTTCTCTGCCGCCGTGACCACTATTTGAGTTTCAGCTTCCTCTACAAGCCATACCCTTTTTTTAAGAATAAATACCATGTTATACTTTTCTTTTATTTTGGTATTGAAAATGGTTTTGAAAGCATTTTTATTATATCAATGTGTTGTATTGATATCTTGTGATTGAAATGTGGAAATGTTATGTTTCCTTATGCATGTTTTATGTGATACGATTATGTTATGGTTTATGAGATGTTTAAACCTGTTCATATGAGGAATATATTGGACTTAATAAGTGACGGGTGGAGCCCGCTATAGCTCCTCGATGCATCGGTAGGTATCATGAGACAACTAGACGTGGAATTGGCCGAGGACCTTTCCCAATTTGATTTATGGTTTTGGCCGAGGCCTTAATCATTTTAGACGTCTTGGCCGAGGCCTTGACAAAATGTTTCAGAATGTCCGGCATTATACATTCCCTCATTATGGAAGTGGTTATTGATATTTCATGTGATTATTCGACCAGTAGAATATCCATGTGAAGAAGTGAATGGTATTATCTCATTTTAATTTTTCCATATTATGTTGATGTTCAATTTTAAAAGGCATTTATTTTAGTTATACATTGCCTTAAATTTTTATGTTTATTTATGAAAGCTTCCGCAATATTGTTATCCTTACTGAGCATCTGAGCTCACCCCTTTCAATGTTTTAATATTTTCCAGGATGTGAAGAAGTATTTTATGAATGACCTGCAGGGATTGTGAGAAGAGGATATGAGTATGGAATATGGAGACTTTGTTATTGTAGTTTTTCACTTTATGATGTAATGTAACGTTTATGAATGTATCTAGTGTTTCCAAGGCTACTAAACTAATCGGTCTTTCGAGACTTGATCTTTTGTGATCATGACAATGTTACGAAGTAATGCACCGACTCTGGGTAGCTGGGGTCGGGGCGTTACAACTAATCTTGATAGATAAGGTGAAATAAAACATTAGTGAATGTAAATCCACCCTAACCACTATCATTTAAAATTAGAAGCATTTCTTTTAGAAATGCATCAACCACCAGAGCTAGCCTCGAGCTAGTAGTAGAAGAGAGCCATTATTTAATTTCTTTTTATATATAGTTTGGGATGCATTGGTTTTTAAATTGGTAAATGAAATCACATTGTATTTGTATTTGAACCCCTATTGATCAAGGAAAAAACATACATTTCCATCTCAGGAAGAAATATACACAAGATGTCACTAGAGAGATTATTCTTTCCTTGTTAATGATTGATATCTATTTAGAAATTGATTGCATAATTATTTTTGACCACAAAGCCACATGATTTTGAATTTCCTTTCCTCAAATTGGCAATCTTCATATTCATTTAACCCAAAACCCATGGATTCTCTGAAACATCAGCACACTCAGTAAGCCCTATCGAAATCATCCTCTAGAACGACCATCTTAATTAGAAACTTAGAGGAATTCCATGTCGGTAAAGTTAGTCCCAGATAGTATTAGTAGGAGGGTCCCTTTTTGGGGTTTTATTCACTAATTTCACAAGTTTTATCCTCACCCCAATAAACCAAAATTGAACAAGGGGACTTTTAGTTCCTTGTGTTTACTGGGATAATTCATGTATCCCAATGAGGACCTAGTAATTTCTTAGTGCACACTGACTAGGGTGTTTCAAAATGTAATGACTAGGGTAATCCTAGTGGGTTCAAAAAAAACATCCAAAATGTGTTGGAATATAGTTTTCAAGAAGATGAACCCCCAACTGTTATATAGAACCCAATGAAACCGGGGTCTTAAATTTTTAAAAAGGGGTTGTTTGGCCATCTTTTTCCCTAAAAAAATTCCAAATATGATTATTCCCTTTGAGAGATTGGTTATTTAAGGAAAATAAATTCTTTTGTTCCTTCGACCACCTTTTTCATACATGGGATTCTCTAGTACTAAATGATCCACATCAAATAACGCTATTAGAAAAGTACTAAGACTCAAACCAGAATAATATTCATCTATCATGGGATACATGGGACCATAGTAATTTACCAAATCAGTTATTTATTCCCATCCCACCACCTGGACAGACCTAAGAGTTTATCTTTGGGTTTGTAAACAGTCATGATATATCCCTTTAATAATTTTCAATAATGATGAGGTGGGAATGATACTTGAAAATAGTTGGATGAGCCTTGTGTATATGGTCAAGAAGTGGATTAGTAGCTTTGGTCTATGATGTTTGGGAAAGGCCGAAACTTTCCACTAGTGTGGTTTCCCATAGCATCAGTTCGAGGAGTTAAATAACCATGTTCAAAGAAAAAAAGATAGCCAAATAGAATTACAAATTTTCAAAAGTGGAAAAAGTTTTGTTCTATCACATCTTCTGAAACAAAATAAAGATTTTATGATTAAAATTCCCTGATGGTCTACATCAGATTGGTATTCACTAATAGTATCTCAGGCTTCATTTGGATTTTGAATCTAATTTTTTCTTTAACTATCTTCTAATTTAACTCTTTTGAAGACTTTCATTCCATTTGAAAAGGAATGGTACTAGTTAGCTAGATTGTTCACTCAGGCTTGGCTGATTGGAATCATTGGGGAATTTTGAAGTTGTGGTTGGAGATAGAATACAATATCCAATGTTTCTATATTCTATAAATCCATTAACAATGCATTTGGAATAATATATCAATTGGGTCTAGTTCTTCTATCCACTCTATCTATCTCTCAAGTTCTTGGGATTCATTCAAGGAATACCCTATTTGGGTGTTGCACAATTTTCAAAGATTCGTACAACAATATCAAGAGCATATGACTAGTATTAAATGGATTACACACAAATGGAATCGAAAATTAAGTTCACGCCAACCATTTTATTCATTGTAAAGTTGATACACACTAGTACTTAACTACACTATCAATAGTGGCATCGATCGATGAAGCCCCAAAATCCAATAAGAATAAATGAAGTGGAATATTCCACAAACAAAAGATTTGATTTTACTTACACCAGTGAAGATCATGTACCCATTTTCCTTTTGGTTTAGGGTTCCTTTTCCCTTTTCCTTCTCTCTAGAGCACAACTAGACAACAGTTGATGTAGTCTAAAATGAGTGAAGTTACATGAATAGTGAGAATAATTATATTGTAAGTAAAAAAATTCTCCTTAATGTTAGAGTTCTTATATCATTAACACTTTTTCTTTCCTTTAATTTCATTCAATTTTGTTATCACAACACTAGGATACTTCATGTATCCAAATCTAGTCCAAGTACTCCATTTCACCACAAGTCACCCAGAATACATGAAGTATGCTAGACCTAGGATTCAGGAAGTATCCTAGAGAGATACCAATACTCCTATAATAGGTCTTAAAAAAGAACAACTAGGAGGATATAGTCATTATTAGGGAAAACCTAGTCATTCCCAAGTGCTCACTAACCTGGGAGTATCTAGGATACATGAAGTATCCCAGTGAAGTCCTACGGAAAATCAGTCCCTTTTGAATATTCTAGTGAATCCGAAAGGTTATAGTTATATAATTGGATATGATATCCCTACTAATTTATCATTAAGTAACATGGGATATTTTTAGAGTCATTTTAAATTCAAGTAGACGAAGAAGGAACCATAAAAGGTGACACAGACATAACCATTAGAAGAAGGAATATGTGGAATTATTTTCTATAAATGCATAACCCATTTTATTTAAATAAAAATACTTGATGAAAGGTGGTTGATACTATTGGATAGGAACATGTTTGAACATAGCGATTAATGTGAATAAGGAAGGTATCATGTGAAAAAAAGAAGATGTGAATAACTTATTTTGGAGAAAACTATAGAAAACATAACATTCATATTCCATGGAAGTGGACCCATGGGGAAGTCGCTATTCAAAATTATAGAATTGGAAAATGGGTTTCAATCAAATGAGGTCTTCAATTCTATAACTCTGAGAGATTAAATTTTCCTAAACCTATGGTCATGATGCCGTACTTGCAATGGATATCATAGTGAAATATATTTTTGATAGATATAACACTAAAAATTTTATGAATGCTGATGGAATGAGGCTACTAGCCTTGGATCATATCAGGGTTCATAAGATCAGAATAAAAAAATAGTAATGATATAGAAATAAAGGAAACCCTCTCCTAATATTCAGTGAAGCCTCTCCACCCCTCAATATATTGAGGTATTGATACAAAGGATCAAAATTCTGGAAAATGATATGGAAGGTCCCTTTGTTATCCAAACTATGATTCCAATTAGAGCCCATCATTTTTTGGATATCGGCACCTAGGTTATCTTTTATTACCCTATCCATGATTGTCACAATAAAGGTAAGCGGCTGCATTGGGACTGAAGTGGTTATTAACCATATATCCATGATGGTTGAGTGATATTTTCAAGCATTTATTAATAATGTTAGAGGTTGAACTGCTAGTTGAAGACTATGTGTAGTGTAAAAAAATTTGTTGAATTTGTTTTCTCTAGCCTCCTATAGATCATGGTTTCCACCCAACTTACTCATTTTTCAACTGATGAGTCAAAGTTGATGAAATTCCACACCAAATCCTTGGATATTTAAATGGAAGTTGGAAGCTAGACCCAATTTTCTATCCAATATAAACCACCTTTAACCCAAATTTGAGGAATTTAACTAACCCTAGATGAATAATAGGAATCATATAGGTGAGTTTTGGATGATAATAAAATGAATAATGATCTTGGGGCGTATGGTAGTTCATTCATTCACTTGTTTAAGTTGTTCAGGTGGAAAACCAAACTCAATATGAAGCACCAGTTCATAATATCTCATGTGAAAACATCAAGTACTCCAAGATTTTACTCTATATTGGATTGTGGTACCATCTTGGTGTTATGGAGAAAACAATATAGTGAAACCATACAACATAATCATATCTCACACAAGGTGAGCGAATACTCCAGCAAGAATGGCCTATCAAACAATTTGTTGGAAGATTATAACAAATCCATTTGATATAATGGGATATCCAATATTAGTTTAGATGACTAAAGAATCCTAGTAAATTAATTATACACCAAATAGTTGAAGAACCCAAATAGTATAATGACCATTCATAGACACATATATCAAACACCGTATGTTGAATTTAGCCTTGGTAATACAGCTACAGGATAATAAATCATGCATCAGTACTCTACTCGAATAGTAATGATCATTCCCACACCATATAGTATTCACTAATTCTCCGGTATAACTCCCAAATAAAATAGAAATAATATATAATATGAGTGTGTAATAAAATTGACTTGTGTGAAGCATGGTGACTTAGATGATTTTATTGGGTTATTATAGAAGCTGTTTTCAGAAGATCTTTAAAGATGAAACTTCATTGTGTTGAAAATCTTGAACCATAATCTTTCTTCTATGTATTTATCTATAAAGTGTGGGTCACTGGTAGTGATAAATTACAAGGGAGAAAATCTTAATTCCCCTATTTATAGACATTTGAGCCTCTTTTTCCCAATGGGAATGAAGAAAATATATTTGGATTAGATAAAGATTACATCAACCATGTACTAATAATAATCAAGAACACTAATCAAGATCACTAAGCCTTAACAATTATTATTATATTATCTATGAATCCCAAAAAAACATTGAGATGGATGGCATAAAGAGTGATATATAGTTGAGGTTCCAAATTTAAGATTGACCGACAACACTCAAATAAAATGGTTGAGGTCTAATATATTATATAAGATTTATTTATTCATCATAGAGAAATTAAATATTGACTAACTATTTCATCTAATAATCCAAAAATTACTATATCACATAGGTTTTGGTACATTGATGTGAACCCTTAATTATTTATCTATACCCATGGATTTATAGTGTTTGATAGACTTGGTCATACATATCTATGTCAAAAATAAGATAATTTCTTTCTGAGTCAATGGTGGGAATGAAAATAAAAGGAAGATACCTTAATTGAGTACAAATATTCTTACCCCAATGTATACCTAATTATGTAAACGAGGACATACATTAATATAGCTTTAGGGATTATAACACCCAACGAAAGCCTTTTGGAAGTGCAACCCATAACTGGTTATGTAAATCAAGGAAGAGAGAGCCTAATCATTATTCTATGTGCGGACATGTGTCCTAGAAAAAATGGGTGGCATAAACCACTTATTAGTTAGACCATCAGTGAGTGACAATAAGTTTCTACATCTTACCACATTTAGATATTCCATAATCTCATACCAAGAGTAGTATAAAATGAAATTTAATTCTAGTTTCAGATACTCTACTCACAGTGATGATAGAAAACTTATTCTACAAGTCATTGTTGTAGATTGATGGTAATAACCATGGAGGAATGATTTAATATCATAAAAGTCCCATTCAAGAGATGAAAAATGATATACATTTATTTAGAACCTTCATCCATGCCTATAGATACAAATTGTCTCCTCGCACTGATGTGAAAAACCCAACATCATTGTGTTTCCAATCTTGATGCCAAAGAGAAAGTGATATTGATACTGAGACATCCTGAGTGGTTTAATAATTTAAACATGACTTGAATCATTCAATATTATTTCTTTAGTTACATATAGTAAATTAGCATGTTAGATAATCTAGATGATAATAAGTGATAAACTGATTGATAGCACAAAGTGTACTCTATAATAGGGAAGTAATAAGAATTCAAGAATGGAAATTATATAAGATCACTTACAGTATGATGTGAATGATTAGATTAAATGATAAGTGAGAGTTACAAAAAACTAAGAGATGAGAAAGGAATGGACAATCCCTAATCCCTGGTCTAACTAATTGGATTGGAATAATTGAATACCCCTCCAAACATAGTTGAGATTCAAATTGGATATGGTAATAACCTACATGCACCATTGTTTTGTTCTTCTGGAAATTTCCTTACCAATTCTTACTTTCCTATTATAGGATAATGGAATGGGAATATTTTTTTCTTATGATTTATTCCTTTGTAAACCTTTGTATAAAAAAGGTACGAGACTACTATAACTTTTCTTAGTGGATAGATTTTCTTCTCTTTCTACTCAAGGACTTACAAATGGGATAAAATACTACTTCAAATTATTCTATATGAGTAGTTTTACAATTTTTAATTTGACCTTTATCTTTCTCCTAGAGATCGAATAATAGAATACATTTCAATTGAACATATTTGTCATCATTCTATTTATTTATATATTTATTTCTTTTCATTATTTCATTCCTTATTCCTTTCATTATTTATAGTACACAATATGGTCAATGAGATTGAAACTACAAGAATCATGGTTCCACAATGCTACAATGATGTAGTCATGGTTTTTAGTACACATGAAACTCACAGTAGAAAACTTGAATACCTTTGGGAATGAATCAACTATATTCCATTAAACACCATCATTGTCTGATTTCCTTTGGGTGGAGCAGGTCATGGATTATCTTAAAGGATAACTCCCAATTATTCTTAAATCTAGGATCATCTAAACTCCAATATAATTAAAATATATTTACCTTACCCCCAATCCCATGGGTTATTTGGGAATGGATTTCCAAAATAGAGTTATTCTTTAGTGGTCCTCTATGTTTTTCATTGCACAACTATAGTTATTTTGGCTCACGAACACACTATGAACAGAAAAATGGTATGGATTTTATGGGATACATGTGGTAATGGAGTGGACTAATTTATGAAATGTATTTCCTTATAATCCCTTTGGGATGTACTTGAAATGGCCATTTCAATGGGCTAAAGAGAGACCCCAAATATAGATGATTCCATGAAAAATCGATTCCCTTTGTAAGATGGATTTCCACTCAATCAAAATGTCACAAAAACCAATGGAGTATATCCATTCCATCCTTCTGGATATTCATTTTACACTAATTAAAATTCCACCAATCCTATGGTATCACTGCATTCATCGATCCCTATAAGATGGACCTCTGCACTCTTGTGATTAGATATGGACTTGTTCCCCCACTATAGTACCTAAATACAGAGGACATTCCTGTATTATTGTTCCACTCTTTCTATAAAAATGGGTATCCAATATTGTGGTGATTTGATAGCAACCAACCCATCCCCCACATCAACCGCTATGGCCGACATTTGATTCCATATGATATAATATAGCCCAATGGAATCCTACCACCCCTTGTGTTCTCAAATTTCATGTGGAAAATATGTGCTTCCCATGCCAATTGTTCATTGAGTGGATGATGGAACACTATTAGACTAGTGTATCGAGATACTATTCGATGACCTACATCTCACACTGATAACATGAATTGGAAAAAATATAGCTACCCCATCATTTCATATAGGGTCTTTGAGATATATAGACCATCGGTGTTGGGGTTGATGGGTTCTTGAAATTGTAATGATCACAATGGAATTTGGTGGTGATCAGTGGTAGAATCTTGAATGGGTACTATGAAATTATGGTGACTTAGGCTGATATGGGGAAATGAAGTAAGAGGGTAACAATTTTTTCAATGCCAAACCCAAAATGAAACAGTGATGGTATTCTTAGTATAATATAGTTAGTAAACTACACAGTGGAAGATTTCATTCTAATAGAGCATCGATATCTAGTGGGGTTTAATGAAACATGAAATCAATTGTATATATATATATATATATATATATATATATTGTGTTGATATCGATTGGATTTAAATAAAGGTTCAATGAGTTTCAATTTTTATTTCATAGCTAGCTTCATGGGGAGTTCACTTGTGAAAACAACATTTCCGTTATAGCTAATAAATGATGCACCACTACCACATTCCATTAGACCATAAATCACTTATCCAATATATCAATTAAAATATGTATGAAATCCCCCTCCATTATACACATTGGTGTTTTCAGATTGTGTTTCCAGGCATTTCTTCATGTTACATACCACCCCCATTCCCCTTGTCCTACTGATACCATAGTGGATTAACCAAGAAAAATGATCGATAATAGATGGTTTTTAAGTTTCTTTAATATATAATCAATAGAGGTTGTTATATGTATGAATTTGGGAGGGGTTAACTAGAAATGAGGTCTTGGGGTGACCCACAGCTCAGAATACAGTATGGAGTGAAACACCAATCGAGAGAGTAACATCATTGAACCACTTGAGAATAGATATTATTGATGGAATGGTATATAGTTCTGGGAAATATACAACCAATGTAACACTCCAAGCTTATACGGTACGCTTCTCTTTGAATAATGTGATAGCGTGTGTTGTACGCAACACCGAGTTCTAACACACCATAACCAATCAAACTAGCCGTTATGAATAGTAATACATACTTTTTGAAATTATATATATTTTATATTTCAAAATGGACTTCATTTTTGGATTCGGAATATTGAATTTAGCCTAAGGTGAAATTTTGGTACTTTTCGGATAACTTTAATATTTTGATGAATAGTGAAAATTACTAAATTTTAATTAAAAACAACTTTTTTAATCAAAATAATTAATAGTGATAAATTATGAATTTGAGTGGTTTTAAAGTATATTTAGAATATATTTTTACCATTTAATATAATTTTGGTCATTGGACATAATTTTACAATCAAACCGAACATAAACAAGTGTCAATCTTTTGATAGTTATTATCTCTTAAAAACACGCTTTTTGTTTTGACAGCGGGAATTAATTTTAAATTAATTTCTGCCACTTCTGTGTTTTGAATTTAGAAAAATGGATTCCATATTTGGAATCAGGATGTCCAAATTGTGTAAATAGGTAACTTTTATTTTTAGACATTTTGAATAATTACTGCGGTAAATATTTTATTTACCATGGATAAGGGTAAATCTGGTAAATAAGGGTTAAAAATAATATTATAATAATACTAAATTACCCTAAAACGTATCCTAGCCTTATTGGTTGATACAGGTTCGACCATAGTCATCTTTGGGTCGATTTTGGGACCCCATGGTTCCACTTGTAGGTGATAGGGACACTTTTTTTTAATTAAGTTAAAATGAATACAAAAATGACACAAGCATATATCTCTTAGAAAAACAATTTTTTACATAGGTTTATATATGTTGGAGTTTAGATTATAAATCTTCATTATAAATATAAAAAGATTTTCTACATAATGAGAGTTTATTTATAATTTTTAGACATTAAATAATTTAATTTATTTATGACACAATGATGATGAATTAATTACATTAATAGTTAAAAATTAAAATAATTGATATTATAAATACCCAAATAAATATAATATGAAACTTATTATGAATTAAACTAATTTTATAGGATAATATGATATATTAGGATTGATTTATTTGACTTTTTTAGAAGTAATCAATCTGTTATGAGTTTCACAAAAATCATCTATTGAATAGTGTCAAAATTGACATAAAAGAGTTCTTAAAACAAATATTATATTATTAATTGATATTAAATTCCTAAAAATCTAAGGATCGGCCAAGAGACTTATATCATGATAGGTTCATCATTAATGGACCACTTGGGGGTCTCTTGGATGTATATAGTATGTTTTTAACCATATTATATATAAATACAAAGAGACATTGTAAAAGTGAAACTAACTAATTTAGAGTTAATACTTAAAGATAAGGTTAATATAAGTACCCAAACCTATCTAACATCTATTGGTTGAGTTGTTTTAGACCTATCCCCACCTTAACATTTAAATAATCAACTTTGGAGCCATTAGAAACCGAATATGAATTTATTATAAATTAATATTCCTAGCTTTTCCAAAGGTGCCTCTCAGCCCTCTTATAAAAGGGAACTCCTCCTTCTCATTTCTTCACACCTTCAAAGCCTTTGGGTTTTTCCAAACTCTGCCCAAATACTCTCCCAACATCCCTCACTACAACCTAGAGGTCTTATTTGTATCCAAAAGCCAACCTATGGAGCCCTTTTGATCAAATCAAAAGGAAGAACCCGAAGAAGAGGTAATGTTTTCACCACCCCTTTTCAAGTTCCTTTCTTCTTCCACTTCTTCTTTCTTTGTTATTACCATTATAAAATAATAACTCCAGTATCTTATATATACTGTGATGTTATTATAAATATGGTACAACCATATTCAGTATTTTATCCACCCTTTGAATAACATGTCACCATACGTGCGTACGTACGGCTTACCGTCTCCACGTCGTGGTGTAATTGTTATTCAATATAATATTATTTGGATGAGTATAATAATGATGTGTAACTCATGTAAATAATAAATATAACATGTTAATGATTCTTTATATATGATATACCATCCATTTATATATTATTTAAATATCAAAAGAATGATATTGTCGCTCGTGCGTACGTACGGACTACCGTCTCCACGAATGCGATGAGATTCATTCTCCATCGTATCCAATCAAGTATAATTATCATTTGATGATTTAAAAATGATGTTTAAGGACTTGATATCATTATGGATATGAATAAGATACAACCTATCCATAACAAACACGGCTTATTTAAAAAAACATATAAAATAAAACGAGTAAGTTAACACCCGAAACGACGATAATTCTAAAATATTAGTAACAACTCGATGTTAAAAGATCATATATGATATCATATTAATATATATGATTCTTGTATAATTTAATAAAAATTATTTCACCATTATACAGGAGGTTAACCTACCCATCCAAGGAAGAGTACAAGGTACGGGGTTTTCATATCACTCCTTATTCCCGTGAGATTCATGCCATATTGCCACCATCACCTTTTGTGTGGTGTATGTACTTCCCATAATTATATTCTTTGTGTAATACACTATAATTTATGTGTATTTACATATTCATTGTATTATACCTCTTTCATGGGTTGTATGTTTCATAATTTACCAAATTGGTAAGGGTTATTTCACAATCTCTTCATTATCCGAGGTTGTTTATATGTAATAATCTACTGGGATCTCTTTATCATCCACATCCACGTTTCTTAAAAATGAATTTCAAAACATTTTTACTTTTTACTAGAATATTGGTTAAAGTCATTTATACCCCTGTTTGACTTTTTATAAGAGGTTTATAAAGGAATCTTTCCATTGTTTTCCAAACAAGGTTCTTTTTAACCTTTTCGAAAAAATTAAGGTAAGAAATTTTTTTTAACTTATACGGCGGGTGTGGCTATTTTCCGCCATTATAAAATCGTCGAAGCTTCCCTTACAAGATAATAGGAATATTTTCAAAAATAATGTCTTATTTCATAAATATAAGACTCTTAAATGATTTCAAAATAGAAAGAGATATTTCTCTAAAATAGCCTTTATTTCATCTATGTCAACATCCTTTGATGGATTTTAAGCTTATTTGTAGTTGATTTATTAAGATACAAAACATCCATATTTTATTGAAGGTTTTTGTGATATTTTTGACTGTGGATAAGTTATTCTTATGTCACTCATGGTTTTTGTTTAGAGTATTGAAATTTCATAAGTTATTTGTAATCCAAATGTTTATGTTATATTTCAACCTTTCATTCAGATGAATGTGTTAGACAAGTATGTTCCGGGTTGGGGACCGGTAAAATCAAGCCCTCCGGTTTGGTCTCCGGTTTTTAGAGGAACTCCGGTTTGGTCTCCGGTTTTTAGAGGAACTCTGGGTTGGTGTCCGGTTATTAGAGGCACTCCGGGTTGGTGTCCGGTTATTAGAGGCTCTTCGGGTTGGGTTCTGGTTACAGTTATCCCCTAGGTCTTGGGACGAGGCCTTGACAAAGAAATTAAAGTTCAGCATTATGCATTCCATCATTATGAAAGTGGTTATTGATATTGCATGTGATCATTCGATTTGTAGAATATCCATGTGAATAAGTAAATGGAATTATTTCATTTTATTTTTTCCATACAATGTTGAAGTTCAAGTTTAAAAGGCTTTTGTTTTAGATATACATTGCCTTAAATGTTTATTCTTATTTATGAAAGTTTCCACTATATTGTTATCCTTACTGGGCATTTGAGCTCACCCCTTTTCTATGTTTTATTTTTCCCAGGATGTGAAGAAGTAAATTATGAATGACCTGCAGGGTTATTATGAGGGGATAATAGTGTGGGATATGGAGACAATATGTTGTTGTAGTAGTTTTTCACTTTATGTTGTAATGTAAAACCTTATGAATATATCTAGTGTTTCCAAGTCCACTAAACCAATCGGTCATTCGAGATTTGATCTTTCTTGTGATCATACCAATGTTATGTAATAATGCACCGACTCTGGGTAACTGGGGTCAGGGCGTTACAATTGGTATCAGAGGAAGTTTAGTACAAACCTTGGAAGCTATATTTAGATAAACTCTGATTAGAGCACGTAGACCTAAGATGAACTTTGAGGATTAGTATAGAAGAAATTCCTAGAATTTTGGTATTGTAGAGATTTTGTGAGTTTTCTGAGCAATACATCCCTGTCTGGATACGAGCAGGTAGAGGCGGCTCTGGAACAGATGTACCTAGGGGTAAAACCCGAAAACACTGCTTTCAGCTAGACTCGAACGGGAACTGGTGCACGACAACGGGCCTTGCTGCACTCTCAGTTACGACACTCCCGGGGGATATGCTTTGGATAATTCTCATTTTCTTTACAAACCATTATGAAGGGTTTATGTAGATTTACTTCCTCAAATGAGAAATTTTTATGATTATGGATTATATCCATAAACTATTTAATTTATGTTATGTGTCATACAAGTTTGGGATTAGGTATTGTTATTCATAAACTAATCTAGTGTATTCCATTGTTTATAAATGGCACCCAGTAGAAGGAATGAGAACTCCAACAACGCACATGATCCAAAGAGAAAGAAGGATCATATCTTTCATGGTCTTAAGCCAGAATTTTTAAGAGAAATAGTCTCCCATGTATTATCATCATATGAAGAAATAATATCATGTGTTGATAAGATAAGTAAAGATTTTACTAAGGCCTATGGCTTTGAAGGGAAGCAAGAGAAGAAAAGGATGGAAGAGAGAATGATGGATAAAGGGAAGAGGGAAAATAAGAATTTTCCCATATGTGATAACTATGGGAAGAAACACCCTGGAACTTGTCTGAAAGTAATGGGAGTTTGTTATAAGTGTGGAGGAAAAGGGCACAAAGTACGTGACTGCAAGGGTAAGAAAATGGTTTCAAATGTATAATGCTTCATTTGCAAGGAGTTTGGACACTACGTGAACCTATGTCCCAGTCATCAGACTATGCTGAAAATGATGCTATTGGATAATAATCATGTTATGATACTACCACAGATGAAGAGGAATGATTAGAGTTCTTATGTTTATTATGGCATTTTAGTGTTGTATCAATAATGTACTTGTTATAATAATTATGGAGTATATAAGGATTGTACTGCAGTACTATTTTATTAAGGACTTGAGATTGTGTGGAACAAAGAAAAGTGACTCAATAGTAGGTTAAATTTTTGGAAAATATATGGTTGAGAGAAAGATAAACCATAATATGGTTCTGATACCGAGGCAGTGATTTTAGAATAATACATGATTGATTTGGATAAATTATATTGGATATTCTTGACTACCTTGAAGCTGATTAATGATTTGTATATTCCATCATTATTGGGGTTTAAAACATTTTTGGATTGATGATGTATATCTAGTATTCTATATAGAATAAGGAAGCATGAATGTAACCAATAAGTATTATGGTAATTTAGGATGTTTCAGTTTTTTAAAAGAATACATGATGAAGGTATTCATATGCTATTACGGGGTAAAAAGGATCTACATTAAGTTTACCTTCCTTATAAATATTGGAATGTGAGTTTGGACAGAAGTATTTTGGATAAATTATAGTTTGAGATTAATTTTTGATTGCCATAAAAGGACAACCCAGAGGTCGGGCAGCAACCCGTCGCGACCGGCAAGGCCGTGAGACTTGAACCCACAACCGAAGGGCGACAAGGGTGTATCACCTACCACTGGCCCACGAGATGTCCTGGATTAAATATTATAGTTTTTTTTAAAATATCTGGTAGATGAATTATAAATTCATTTATTTTGGAACCCTGTACGAATAGTATAAATTGAAATTTTTTTACGTTCTATTATCTTTTAGAGTAAAAGATGAGTTTGTGGTAGAAATTTATTAATGGATAAAACTCTAATAATAATGTAAGTATATCTCCTTATGATCTTAGCCAATCTCATAAATAAATTCATCAATATTAATAAAAGGAAATTAGAACAAAAATGTTGTCCTAGATGGTACCTTAAATCATCACTAATTTATGGCTTTGGTATTGTTGGCCTTTTCATAGCCATGTTCTCTACCACTCTCCATCAGATAATTGATGGTTAAATTTCTCTTCCATATCAATATTTTCCTACATGGAACCCTAGTATGTGTTATTTTCGGTAATCTTCAAACTTTCCACTATTTATTTTAAATGGAGGCCTCATTAATTCATTTTTTCAATGTGGGATTTCAAATAAGATATTTTGAAACATCAAAAATGTGTTATCCCAATACCCTATGTTTTGTTGAACTGATGGTATTTCAAATCATCATAAATTGATGAGTTTAAGGACCTCAATTTTATACTTGTTTGTGATTGATGACCTCAATCACTACCTATAAATATTTATGTTTTTCCTCCAGTTATATGTCTCTAATTTCCACCAATGTTCTCCTAATAGAGATCATAATTTGGTGGTGACCCTTTCATTTCTCCTTTCCTCATATTAAGACTAAATTTTAGTAAACTAATTTCCGATGTGGGTTTTCCCACAAAGATATTTTCTATTTTCAACCTTTTATTTTTGAAGAACAATTTCAAATTGTGAGGACGCAATTTATTGAAGGAGGGGAGAATGTAACACCCCAAGCTTCTACGGTACTCTTCTCTTTGAATAATGTGATAGCGTGTGTTGTACGCAACACCGAGTTCTAACACACCATAACCAATCAAGCTAGCCGTTATGAATAGTAATACATAATTTTTGAAATTATATATATTTTATATTTCAAAATGGACTTCATTTTGGGATTCAGAATATTGAATTTAGCCTAAGGTGAAATTTTGGTACTTTTCGGATAACTTTAATATTTTGATGAATAGTGAAAATTACTAAATTTTAATTAAAAACAACATTTTTAATCAAAATAATTAATAGTGATAAATTATGAATTTGAGTGGTTTTAACCTATATTTAGAATATATTTTTACCATTTAAAATAATGTTGGTCATTGGACATAATTTTACAATTAAACCGAACATAAACAAGTGTCAATCTTTTGATAGTTATTATCTCTTAAAAACACGCTTTTTGTTTTGACAGCGGGAATTAATTTTAAATTAATTTCTTCCACTTATGTGTTTTGAATTAAGAAAAATGGATTCCATATTTGGAATCAGGATGTCCAAATTGTGTAAATAGGTAACTTTTATTTTTAGACATTTTGAATAATTACTGCGGTAAATATTTTATTTACCATGGTTAAGGGTAAATCCGGTAAATAAGGGTTAAACAATAATATTATAATAATACTAAATTACCCTAAAACGCCTCCTAGCCTTATTGGTTGATACAGGTTCGACCATAGGCATCTTTGGGTCTATTTTGGGACCCCATGGTGACACTTGTAGGTGATAGGGACACTTTTTTTTAATTAAGTTAAAATGAAAACAAAAATGACACAAGCATATATCTTTTAGAAAAACAATTTTTTACATAGGGTTATATATGTTGGATTTTAGATTATAAATATTCATTAGGAATATAAAACTATTTCCTACATAATTATAGTTTATTTATAATTTTTAGACATTAAATAATTATATTTATTTATGACACAATGATGATGAATTAATTACTTTAATAGTGAAACATTAAAATAATTGATATTATAAATACCCAAATAAAGATAATATGAAACTTTTAATGAATTAAACAAATTTTATAGGATAATATGATATATTAGGATTGATTTATTTGAATGTTTTAGAAGTAATCAATCTGTTACGAGTTTCACAAAAATCAACTATTGAATAGTGTCAAAATTGACATAAAAGAGTTCTTAAAACAAATATTATATTATTAATTGATATTAAATTCCTAAAAATCTAAGGTTCGTCCAAGAGACTTATATCAAGGTAGTTTCATCATTAATGGACCACTTTGGGGTCTCTTGGATGTATATAGTACGTTTATTAACCATATTATATAAAAATACAAAGAGACATTGTAAAAGTGAAACTAATTAATTTAGAGTTAATACTTAAAGATAAGGTTAATATAAGTACCCAAACCTGTCTAAATTATATTGGTTGAGTTGTTTTCGACCTATACCCACCTTAAAATTTAAATAATCAACTTTGGAGCCATTAGAAACTGAATATGAATTTATTATAAATTAATATTTCTAGCTTTTCCAAAGGTTCCCCTCAGCCCTCTTATAAAAGGGCACTCCTCCTTCTCATTTCTTCACACCGTCAAACCCTTTTTTTTGGCCAAACTCTGCCAAAATACTCTCCCAACTTCCCTCACTACAACCTAGCGGCCTTAGTTTGATCCGAAAGCCAACCTATGGAGCCCTTTTGATCAAATCAAAAGGAAGAACCCGAAGAAGAGGTAATGTTTTCACCACCCCTTTTCAAGTTCCTTTCTTCTTCCACTTCTTCTTTCTTTGTTATTACCATTATAAAATAATAACTCCAGTATCTTATATTTAATGTGATGTTATTATAAATATGGTACAACCATATTCAGTATTCTATCCACCCTTTGAATAACATGTCACCATACGTGCGTACGTACGGCTTACCGTCTCCACGTCATGGTGTAATTGTTATTCAATATAATATTATTTGGATGGGTATAATAATGATGTGTAACTCATGTAAATAATAAATATAACATGTTAATGATTCTTTATATATTATATAACATCCATTTATATATTATTTTAATATCAAAAGAATGATATTGTCGCTCGTGCGTATGTACGGACTACCGTCTCCACGAATGCGATGAGATTAATTCTCCATCGTATCCAATCAAGTATAATTATCATTTGATGATTTAAAAATGATGTTTAAGGACTTTATATCATTCTGGATATGAATAAGATACAACCTATCCATAAAAAACACGGCTTATGTAACAAAACATATAAAATAAAACGAGTAAGTTAACACCCGAAACGACGATAATTCTAAGATATTATTACCAAATCGATGTTAAAAGATCATATATGATATCATATTAACATATATGATTCTTGTATAATTTAATAACAATTATTTCACCATTATACAGGAGGTTAACCTACCCAACCAAGGAAAAGTACAAGGTAAGGGGTTTTCATCTCACTCCTTATTCCCGTGAGATTCATGCCATATTGCCACCATCAACTTTTGTGTGGTGTATGTACTTCACATAATTATATTCTTTGTGTAATACACTCTAATTTATGTGTATTTACATATTCATTGTAGGATACCTATTTCATGGGTTGTATGTTTCATAAGTTACCAAATTGGTAAGGGTTATTTCGCAATCTCTCCATTATCCGAGGTTGTTTATACGTAATAATCTACTGGGATCTCTTTATCATCCACATCCACGTTTCTTAAAAATGAATTTCAAAACATTTTTACTTTTTACTAGAATATGGGGTAAAGTCATTTATACCCCCGTTTGACTTTTTATAAGAGGTTTATAAAGGAATCTTTCCATCTTTTTCCAAATAAGGTGCTTTTTAACCTTTTCGACAAAATTAAGGTAAGAATGTTTTGTAACTTATACGGCGGGTGTGGCTATTTTCCGCCATTATAAAATCGTCGAAGCTTCCCTTACAAGATAATAATAATATTTTCAAAAAAATGTTTTATTTCATAAATATAAGACTCTTAAATGATTTCAAAATAGAAAGATATATTTTTCTAAAATAGCATTTATTTCATCTATGTCAACATCCTTTGATGGATTTTAAGCTTATTTGTAGTTGATTTATTATGATACAAAACATCCATATTTTATTGAAGGTTTTGTGATATTTTTGACTGTGGATAAGTTGTTATTATGTCACTCATGGTTTTTGTTTAGAGTATTGATATTTCATAAGTTATTTGTAATCCAAATGTTTATCTTATATTTCAACCTTTCATTCAGATGAATGTGTTAGACAAGTATGTTCCGGGTTGGGGACCGGTAAAAGCCAGCCCTCCGGTTTGGTCTCCGGTTTTTAGAGGAACTCTAGTTTGGTCTCCGGTTATTAGAGGAACTCCGGGTTGGTGTCCGGTTATTAGAGGCACTCCGGTTTGGTGTCCGGTTATTAGAGGCACTCCGGGTTGGGTTCCGGTTACAGTTAGCCCCTAGGTCTTGGGACGAGGCCTTGACAAAGAAATTAAAGTTCAGCATTATGCATTCCATCATTATGAAAGTGGTTATTGATATTGCATGTGATCATTCGATTAGTAGAATATCCATGTGAATAAGTAAATGGAATTATTTCATTTTAGTTTTTTTCATACAATGTTGAAGTTCAAGTTTAAAAGGCTTTTGTTTTAGTTATACATTGCCTTAAATGTTTATTCTTATTTATGAAAGTTTCTGCTATATTGTTATCCTTACTGGGCATTTGAGCTCACCCCTTTTCTATGTTTTATTTTTCCCTGGATATGAAGAATTAAATTATGAATGACCTGAAGGGATATTATGAGGGGATAATAGTGTGGGATATGGAGACAATATGTTGTTGTAGTAGTTTTTCACTTTATGATGTAATGTAAAACCTTATGAATATATCTAGTGTTTCCAAGGCTACTAAACCAATCGGTCTTTCGAGATTTGATCTTTCTTGTGATCATACCAATGTTATGTAATAATGCACCGACTCTGGGTAACTGGGGTCGGGGCGTTACAACCAATTAATACACTATATGGTAGGGGAGAGGCTGAATGACATGATAAGGGGTGCTCGGAAAAGGTTAAACAGAAGGAGTCGATTGGTGCCCATTGGGAAGTCAGAGCGTATCATCCTTATAATATCTTCAAATGAGTTTATTATAGTATTTAATGGATTTGAGGTTATTGTATATTTTCATCATTTTACACCATCATCTCCCTTTTCCCCCAGGGTCTTCCCCCCTTGGCCTATCTAAGAAGTGAGTGGGTGCATCTTGAGATAGTTACCTATTGGGGGTGTTTAGTGTCGTCTGGGAAAGCCATATTATATGATCTCTTCAATATTAGGGTATGTACTAAAGTTAACATTATTTGGTCATGCATGAGTACTGGGAAAAAACTAATAAGAATGCATCCATGAATCAACTTGGTAGGGGAGTGGGGTTTGATTGTGAAGAAATGATAGTTGGATAGATGGTCGAATAATGAACACCAATTTGTTCCATGATGACCAAAACAATCCCTATAGTTCAGGGGGTGTTCAATTTGGATTCCTTTTTTGGGATCAATGGCAGAAACTGCAATGCCCTAATCAATTATCTCAACTCATGGAATTATTTTTCTTCAATTCCCCCATCAACTGACACCATACTCGAATAGTTTAGCTAGTGGTGGGAAGTTGGGAATTACCAATAGCCATACTAAGGCAGTAAAACCTTGTTACATGTATTTTATGGTTCCAAATTCATTATTAACGATTTCAATGGTGAAAGAGGTGGTATATGATTAATATGAAATTGGAGTCTATTATTCAACATGTTTCTGGTATGTGTGCTCGAAATGAACATGTTTTGCTAGTAAGCAAGGTTCATATAACCATTTTTTCATTCTTGAGACATACTTTCATCTTCATTTTCATATAGAAATTTTGTTTAGTAGCACTATGATGATTTATTGAGTTGGAATTCCAAAATCAAGGTTGTTTATCCCAACAATGAAGGCCCAAATACAACAAACCTTCACTTTATTACACACTTAAACATGATTTATTACATAAAACCTTAACTAGATATAACATAGAAGATCTAGAGGCCTAGTGTCTTTTGGGATAAAGAACATTAAATAACAACAAAAAACATAAAACATAAAACACAACATCTTATTGAAAATTCCATGTGCATGAACACATCATTCTTTTGTACTTAGCATTGCATTAGATAACCTAAGGACATGTATAATAGAAGAGTGATCTAAAAAGCCTAGTAAGGTAGTAAAAAAGGCATAAAATGAAAAATATAGTTCATGTTCGTAAATATACATATAAATGGAGTGCAGGAGAAACATGAACATAAATGCATGATATAGCATGAGCTTCATAACATGGAAATGTGGAAAAACAATTAACATGATATTAGCATGAGCCAATGCCAATTGCACAAGAAGAATGAGTAAAACCTCATTGAAGTTGAATTATCATGATTGAAACCTTATTGATCTTCACTTATCATGATACTAATATTTTCCCAATACATTTGAGTGCTATCAGAGCAAATCCTTCTTAAAGATTTCATTTCATTCATAAGTATGTATTGGCACCAAAATATTACATGAAAGGAAGGGACAAAAAAGAAGGCTGGCACGCTGCCTCACGAAGCACCGATGCGGAGCACCGACGCGGAGCACCGACATGGAGCACCCCGAGCATCGCGGTCTCGCGAAGTTCCAGTGGCGGTAACTCTCCGCGAACGCATTTGACATTCGCAAGCCTGCTGCGAAGCTACGGAGGCAGTAACTCTCCGTGACCGGGTTTGACGTTTGCGAGCGCGCCGCGAAGCACATAAGGCGGCACGCGAGTTCAGCTTCGCGATGCCCCTAGCCTGTAGATACGGGGCTCCCCCTGAGTCCCCCAGGACGGACAATCCAACCTTTCGGCTTCTCCTCTCCCGAATCGCGAAGAACCCTTTGCCCTCGGGAATCATGAGCTCCGCGAGGTACTTCTACATCGCGTGACTCCTTCGCTTTGTCTCGTTTTGAGCCCCTCTTCCGAGAGGGATGCCCTTTGCGAAGCTCAAGGGAATTTGTGAAGGAAGGGGATTCCCAAGGGAACCCGGGCAGCTGCGGAGCATTTATGCTTTGCAAAACACCAAACATGTACTAGTGATCCCTTTTCTAAGGTAGGATCGCTACACATAGCGAAGCACACTGCTTCGCAGCACCCTGCTTCGCGAGGCACCTCTTCTTCACGAGGCAGTGCTCCGCGAATACTGTTCCACTTCGCGAAGCACCCTCCACTCACACCTATGCCCCATGATAAGGCCAAGGCACTCCGCTTCGCGAAGCACACTCCTTTGCTGGGCAATTCCTCTTCCCGTGCGACCCTCCAGGTTTGCACGATGTGATTTAAAAGTCCCACGGACAATACCACTCGTAGCACTACTTCGCCTAATGCTTCTTCGCATAGGCACTCTAATGGCTATTGCTTCTTCGCATAGCCACGCTAACGTGGACCCCTCGATGGTTCACTCCACAACCCCCCTTGACCATGCCCTTGCCAGTACCTTCCCTCCCCCAAGGACCAGAGGGTACCGGTTATGTAAGTCCTAGGGGTGTGGAATGAACCCACCTCGTCTGAGCTGCAGGACGTTAAACTGCCAAGCACCACGTCCTCAACACATGACGTTAAACGGTGACCCGACCTCGTGCCGCTCACGAAGGGTCCCCCCATCTCGAACATTTTTTACACCACTCGTCTCCACAGGAGTGGGATCACCCATCCACAAGCGATGATATCCTCCTTATTGGAGTGACGTATGTTCTCAGGAGAGGGGCGACCCTAGTCCCTCAAAGGATGGCTGCACCCCTGCATCTCCGTACTTCCCCACTACCAAGGTTAGTGGAGGGCATGATAGGGAACGAGGCACCTCCAATAATTGGTCCCAAATCCCTCTTTCACTGCGCTTTGTCGCACTCCGGGCCACCATCGTGGAGTAAGTCCAAGCACCATGGGCCGCCTAATGCGTAAGCCCCTCTTCGCTTCACACGAACGCACCCTTCATGGCGTGATCATCAGGCCCTTGCTGTCTTTTGTTTCTCACACCGAGCATGACTCACATGGGCTTAGAGTTGGCATTGGCCATGACAATAATTCATCCAGAATGACGTTAAACTGTATTCCCTCGTCCAGCATGACGTTAAACAATATTCCCTCATCCAGCATGATGTTAAATTGCATGCCCTCGTCCATCATGACGTTAAATTGTATGCCTTTGTCCCGCATGACAGTAAACTACACACCCAATTGAACTACGAGTTCTTTGATCCATGTCAAGGAATTGTACGTAGGAAGCCTCCACGAGGTTCAAGCCCACCCATCATCCAATTCACGTCGAGTTCTACCTGTGTCCAGCACGACGTTAAACTGCAATTTCAGTCAGACGGCAAGCCGTTGTGACCAATCCAAACTACAAGGACTTTGATCCATGTCAGGGCATGGTATGTAGGAAGCCTCCCAGAGGTTCAAGCCCATTACCCATCAGACCAAGTTCCCTCATTCAGGTCGTTTCGCCGACACCCAACAACCCAAACTATGAGGACCTTGATCCATGTCAAGGAGTGGTACGTAGGAAGCCTCTGCGAGGTTCATGCCAACCATCCGGTCATTCCGACCTCATTCACATTGGTTCACCCCCATCCCGCATGACGTTAAACTGTATTCCACTATTTGAACTACGGGGACTTTGATCCATGTCAAGGCATGGTACATAGGAAGCCTCCGCGAGGTTCAATCCCAACAATCATTGGCCCAGACCGTCTCTTTGTCGGTGTGCCAACCCCCCCCCCCCCCCCATTTTCACCTGAACTACGAGGACTTTGATCCATGTCAAGGCATGGTATGTAGGAAGCCTCACAGAGGTTCAAGCCCATCTCCCATCGGACCAAGGTCCCTCATTTACGTCAGTTGACCGACACCCACTACTCGTCGTTTATTCACGTCAGGGTTCACTACTGTCCTGCATGACGTTAAACTGTATTCCATCAATCCTTTGAACTATGAGGACTTTGATCCATGTCAAGGCATGGTACGTAGGAAGCCTCCCTGAGGTTCAAGCCCATCTCTCATTGGACCAAGGTCCACCTTTACGTTGGTTCGCTGACAACATCCATCGGGCCAAGGACCACATTCACATCGGTTCGCCGATGAAGCCCCTCTGAAATATGTGGTCTTTGATCCATGTCACGACATGGTACGTAGGAAGCCTCCACGAGGTCCAAGCCCACCAACACTAGGACCCTCCTGGTCCTACCCATTCATGTCAGTTCACTGATGATGCCCATCAGACCAAGGCCCACCCTCATGCCGGTTCACCAACACCATCCCGAACTACGCGGACTTTGATTCCCTGCCACGGGGATATGTAGGAAGCCCCTTCAAGACTCAAGCCCAACTTCACTGTTGCCCTTGCGATGGTTCCTTGCCATTCCCCCTTCCACTTCATTCGGTTATCCATCATCCACCCTGATTGTGTCCCAGACTGTCATATCCCGGTGAGACCATGTCGGTACGCTCCTCTTCATAGTCGCCCATGGGCTGGTCCCGGTATTGGCACCCCTTCAAGGGAAATCCCTCAATCCGATCTATTCTAGCTAATGATCCGATCGGGCTAATCCGTCTCCGCTGAACGTTAAACTTGCGGAATACCCTGTGTTAAACACATGAAGCTTAGGAAAACCTTAGATATGTGTCTATGGAATATAATTCCCCGCTCTCGATGTGGGATGCCTCGGACTTCCACGCCCTCAAGAAGCCCTATGACCAGGGATAATAGACAGACATGCCAGGTTCCCCAGCATCCAGACATGCTACTGATGCCTCAACATGACTACTCCCCCGACTGAAGGTTGCTGCCCTGACCACCCCCTTTGGAATGTCCCGGCAGTAGCAGTGTAATTAACCGGTGTCCATGGAAACATGGCACTGGGAAGAGTTTCACGAACAACTTATTAAATCTATGAGGGAGACCTAGACTAGGTGATGAGTTCGGAGGAGGAATCCACGGAAGGACGAACCGACATACCATCATCCCTTTTTGATCAAGGAGCAGACGTCCCTGAATAAGGAACGAATGCCGCCCGCCATTGGAAAGCGGGAATGCGGGGCAACAACACCGCACATCCTCCTCCGCGGACGGACGGGTGCGCGCGCCCCAGCGAAAGCGTCAGAAATAGAAATGGTGAACCTGACGTGAATTTATTATCCTCAATGTGGAGATTAGTAGAGTTCAAGACACAAGTAGATTGACGTGTCACCAGATCCAGATATCCGGCGCCTGGTCTCGCCAAGCAAATAGCGGGCCTGTCGTGAAACTCACCGGAAGTCGAGGCGGTAGAACGTGGGGCATTCAGTTCTGCAGTGTGTTGGCGTGGATCCGTCTTACAGACAAGGAGAATGGAAGGACTCTGGGGCACTGGTTCTCAATCCTTTTCCTCGCAGTGCTGATGAGTTGTTTCCTTCGTTTCTCAGGAACCAGGTTACTATTACAGAGAAGCGATCACCACCCGCTCGCATACGCAGGGGCAGGGGAAACACCACCACAGCCACCCCGCATGGCACCGCTACCACCACGATAGCCGCCACATCGCGAAATATGGGGATCCCACGTCCCCTTTCCCCATCAGAGGTCATCTAGTGAAGGGTGATCAACAACCTTGTGCGCAGGTACTAGGAGGAAGGGGTCATCCCAACTCGGTATATGTCCCTCTTGGACCTGGAGGCCTCCAGGCCCCCCGTCAATGCCGCCCTAACATGCCACGCAGGGAGCCCCTGCTCCCCACCCCAACGTTCAACCGTTTCGGGAGCCTGTCCCCGGAACGCCTTGACAACTCCTCGCCTTACGATAATGAGGAGGGTGCCGTCCGGCTTAGCCCGCTCAGGGTCTCGACCCAAGGGCTCCAGGCAAGAGCTCACGTCCGGTCACATCAGCGCCGCTATCCGACTCCGTAGGAGGAGCAGGCAGGCCATGCCCCTGCACCACCTGCACCAGCTCGTCTGACCCGACGTCAACGCTGGGCCCGGGCTGAGGACGCTCGCCCAGATGCGTCAACGTCAACAGATACATTGTCCCATGCCACCGCTGACGTGCATCATGATGTCCCTGGATGCATTGAGCAGGGGAACTCCTTCACCCAAGCAGGATCGAGACCCCAACTGCCCCATGGGCAGGCTGGGTTGACTCTCCAGGTTGCAGGCCCGAGTGGTGATCTCCGCGAACTAACCCGCGGTGATGTCACCCCGTACGGAGGCCCTCCTCGTACCACTACTCTACAGAGCGTGGGCCTTCCCCGCTCCGAAGCTCTTCATGGAGGTATGCCTCGTGCTACCCCCATCGCGAAGGAAGACCTGCCCGCGACAGTGATGCTCGGTGCGAAAACTTTCCCGCGCCCACTATACAGGGTATGGAGTCCATCCTCCTGCCCCTCGACCGCCGATCTGAAGGCACCGTCCATCCGGTCCTTCTCCAATGTGGGGGCCCTCCCTACGTCCTCTCTGCAAACGGCGAAGGTCCTCCTCACCCCAGCAACTCAAGGAGTGAAGGTCAGCCTCGCTCCACCCGCATCGACCATGGAGGTCCTCCCCATGCTCCTGCCGGTTCCAACAGAGGCTCCGCCCGCATGGGTGTGGTCCATGGAGGTCCTCCCCATGTACCCTTCGACATTTTCCTTGGTGCCCCTCACACTTAGGCTATCTCGAGTGGGGGCCCTCTCTGCCACGGTGCCAACGCCGCCCCGAGGCTACATGATGAGAATCAACCATGTCCCGAAGAGCCACCCCGGGGCAGGAGAGCAAGTCGTCGCCGCCACAAGAAGAGTCCTGTGAAGGCCCGGGTGGAGATCAAACCTGCTCGCTTCTCCGACTCTGAAACGGAATGCGACTCAGCAATGGAACCATCTCCCTGCTCCTCTGTATCAGGGACTGGGGGAGGAACCAGGTGCGTTAACCTCATTCTCTCGGAATATGAGGTCCACCAGATTCCCATCTCCCACCGCAAGTACATCTAGGAGGATGAAATCATGGAGATTCCGAAGGTCTCGACTGTGAAATCACCACCATTGTCGCCGGAAGCACCATCCACCTCTACCAGAGATCACGGAGAGCTGTTTTGGGGGCCGACGATGGTAGAGTGACGACATGACCTATCGTCGGCAGTCGCAATTCCCGTGCCGGAAGCTTTGGCTGTCAGCCCATCATATCGTGACATCATGGCCAGGTCACCTCACTCTTCAGAGGATAGCCCAGAATTCGGCGGCCAGTCAGCTCGTTCTCCGTATTCTCCTCCACCGAGCTTACTATCCCAGAGGTCTGCCTCGGTACCGCTACCGGTCCCTCAGCTACCCCTGGTTGACGAGTGGGGCAATACAGGACGAGACCCCAAGTCCGAACCCAAGATCTTCTGGAGCATTCTCACAGCGGATTACTTCCCGGAGAAGATCTGGCTGACGGCGACGCTGAACTTTCGCGCACCAGAGTCAATTACCCTGGAAGAAGTGGGGTGCTTTTGTCGAACCCTATGGGCGACGAACATCCGCCTTCATTACGAGTGGGTGTTGTACCCCAGAAGCCGAGAGCACTTCGAAGAAATTGGCGAGCAATTCCACCTAATCGATTTGGCCGCACTCCTTGTGGCCCAGCACCCTGAGTAGCCAGGCCACCGGAGCACCCTTCAACGGAAATGTGTTCAGAGTTTCAAAGTACTCCGCATAATCATTAGAGAAGCTACCCCCCTTGTGCAAGTCTGTGGTTGGGGACACTATGCCACTCTCCTCTTCGACCCTATCCGACGACAACCCGATTCGCTATGTGACATTGAGGACATGCGCTCGAGAGGGGTTGCGCTCCACATGGCTGATGTTGTGGACAAGGAAGATGAGCTTGAATTCCATGATGGAGACCTACCCCCCGAGGGTGTACCGCCAATGCTGGACCCATCAGGGAGGGTTACCCGTCAGTAGAGGAAACTGCTAGGCTCCCCATACCCACCGAGTCGCTGGTACTAGATCGAAATACCGACAAGGGTAAGGAGCACGTCGGAACTGTCAAGCACTCCGACCTGTCTGCCTCTGTGCAGAAAATGGATAAAGATCCCGAGAAGGCCACATTACACCAGCAGCTTGCTGAGTAGAAAAGGCTCATTGACGAGCTCCTGGATGAGCGCGCCGTAGAGCGGAGACCCGACTATGGTAATCCCAGGCCGGGGCAGCAGGGTCAGGAACAATTTCCCCCTGGTGAGATGCCTCCGGGCAACCCTGATCATTCTACTCCCGCAGACAGGGTAGAAGCTAGTACTTACGGCAAGTGGCCGCGATACGTCTCGTCGAACCCCCCCCCCCCCAATAGATGGGGCAATCTGAAGAATTCAGTCCGGTTTCCCCCAGTCGCCGCACAGGTCGTTCCTCCAGTTGATCCATGAGCTGCTGAAGCCATCTACCATGTTGAAGAACCTGGCAACACACTTGTGATTAGGGATCCCCGTCAAGACAGGGATTCCCACCTTGATGACCTGATAACGGAACTTACAGCCTACCTCGAAGTGTTGGAAATGTGGCAGGTGGCGGTCCCACCGGACGGCAAGTCGTATCCCGCGTGGTTGGATGATATGCCCGCGCCCCCGGGTCTTGGGAACCCCACTTTCTCGCCCTTCAACGGGACATGGGACCCACCCCAGCACTTGGCTCATTTTTCTTCCAGATTTGGCCCCATGTTGGGAACCCCGGCTCAGCAAGAAGCTGCCAAGCTCCGATGTTTCGTACAAACATTGGAAGGTCCCGCATTCGTCTGGTACAGCCAGCTCCATATCGTATCGGTGAACGGTTGGGAGGATCTTCGCCGCAGTTCCTGTACCAGTTCAGCTCCACCACGTGGAAGACTAGCATTGCAGACCTCTTCAAGTGCAAGCAGAGGCCTGATGAGCGAGTCGCAGATTTCATCGCCCGGTGGAAGGGACTTACGTATTCCCTCGATATGCCACTGACTCAGGAGAAATTACTGATGATGTGTGTGGGGAACGTTAAAACAGAGCTGGTACCCTCCCTAATTACCCTGAACTACCTTGGAGGATTTAGATATTTCTTAGATAAGGCTCAGCTCCTTGAGGAGGCACTGCAACAGGCTAGTCAGGCACGTTCGTTTCCCCCTATGATCCCAGCCAGGAGGACCTCCAGAGCCGAACCCGCCACGGTGGCCCAAATAGAAGCCCCTAGGCAGCAAGAATTACTACCAACGGCACCATCCCCGCAACCCCGCATAGGTCCCCCACCTCAAGCACAGGATCTTGCCCAGCAGCGACCACGTCAGAATCGACAGGTTTCCCGCGCAATGCGCCACCGCCACCCCGGGGATACAATCAGGCGCCGCCTCCTCGGCAGGCCCCTCCAGCCCCTCTTCAGGGCTAGACCCCTAGGGCCCCCTATCCGGAAAGAAGGCACCAGACTTATTCGTTCAACGAAAATCAGGTCCCTGGCTACTTCTGAAGTGCTCTAGAGCAAGGGATTGTGCCCCTGCCCGAGTGAAGAAGGCCGAAAGAGGCGCATCTCACTGATCACCCCAACTACTGTCCTTATGATCGGATTCTGGGGCACACCCTCAAGCAATGCTATGTGTTTAAAGACTGGCTGCAAGACCAGGTCAACAAAAACATATTCAGGTTGAGCCCGACACCAGCACAAGTGGAAGGTGTCTTTGCAGGGTCAGAGATCGGCAGCGACAACGAAGGCAAGTGGAAACAGTTTCCCAACCGCGGATCCCAGAAATACGATGACTGGATGACTTGAAAAACCATCGTCCATGCCCACGGTATCATCCAGGCGCGCCTGAAGCAGCCAGAACCCTCAGAAGAAGTAGCCGGTACCTCTACATCGTCTTCACAGCCGACCACTTCCCAAAAGGGCAAGCAGCGACGACGCAAGAAGATGCAACGTGCTCCGTCGGTGCCGTCGTCATCCCGCACTCTTGGCGACTTTATGCCCCCTGAAATGGGGATTCCTCCCAGAATCCGCCCGGTGGTGGATGAATCCTCGAGTGACAGTTAAGGGTACGCTTCGGTTAACACCGTGGAGCTGGTAAAAACCTATATGACTCTCGACGAGGGGGAACGCTAGGCGAACCTCCCCAACGTTTCCAGCGGACGTCAGCGTCAGCGGAATCGCAACCGTGCCAGTCATCGAGGTACGTCAGCATGCACTTTCAGGCAAGCCATGCACGCTACTGAGACCAGACAACAGGCTCAGCGCAGAGCTCAGCACGCGCAACCCCACCTAGCGCCCTCAGCTCTACCTCCACCACCGTTTGTGCTACTAGATCAGGGAGAGCAACCTCATTCGCATCACAGTCAGTTTCGACCAGCTACAGGCTAGCCTCCGCTGTCCGATCCTAGTCCGGCGACTACTCTCCAGGCATCAACTAGTTGGCAGTAGTGTTTACCTAGCACTAGCCGATTACTGGTTCAACCGGCATGACCCGCTATGCCTCCAACTGTCGAACGACCTCCTGTAGGCCTAGGCTCACGTTTGGCATGAAAGTATGATGTCCTGAAGCACCTAGCCTGCATACCGGAAAGGATTTCTATCCTCGAGGCCCTTCGCCTGTCATCCAAAATGCGCGAGGCACTTGCCGAGGCCCTAAGGAGCCCCCTCCAGTTTGAGATAGAGGTAGCAGCTGCAGAAGCCTTCCATACCGAGACAATTGATAATGCCGAATGTCAGGAGGTTATCTCGTTCTCTGGTGAAGATGAGGACCCTTCTATATAGAGGCACATTCTTCCGCTGTACATCACTATCCACTTCAATGGTGTGGAATTCTGTCGCTGCCTCGTTGACACGAGTTCCAGAATCAACCTAATTATGACCCGGACGTTGCGAAAGCTGGGTATGTCTGAAGGTGATTTAACTCCCTCTGACCTCAGAATCCAAGGGTATGACAGGACCGAGCTAACCCCAGTCGACAAGATCCGCCTGAAGACTCGGTTTGGTGGCTTAATTGCCAGCACAGAGTTTATGGTCGTCTCTCAGGACACCGCCTACAATGCATTGATGGGTAGGCCATGGCTCCATCTGCATGCAGCGGTACCTTTTTCGTATCATCAGTGCCTCAAATACTCAGTCAACGGTCGAGTAGGCGTGCTCCAAGGAGATGCGTCTCATTTCGCCTCTTGTGAGGCCCGCTATCTGGATGCGGGTTATTACAAAAGTAAGGATAATAAAATCCTAGTATGTGAGGATGAACTCGCCCCGGTCACAAGTGATCCCTGAGAAAGCATGGATGACGCCTACATCCTCCCGATCCACCGATTGGAGGCCAGGACCCCCGACATGGGGCAATGTTTTGTTGTTTCGAGTACACAAGGAAGGCATGTTCCTGTGTCCAAGAGACGACGGAAAATTACATCGTACTCCTACATCAACTAGGCTCAGCTGATCCCGGAACCTCCTACCCCTATACAGTTCCGGAATGTTAGGCTTATGAAAACGGTTGTACACCATACGTGTATCTTCCGCCGAGCTGGAATCCACCGACTCAGGCCAACACGTCACCACTGCTTTGATATCATCAAACGTGTCCCCTTAGGCCAAAGGCCATATGGGATAGGGTCGAATGCCTTCATTGCTATGGTCTCGATGGCGAGTGAGTCTCCTGATATGATGACCATTGCTACCCAAGACGGCACCAGCTGCCCCTCAGGTTTTGATCGCCCAGAAGTATCTCCCGTCACGGGAAACCCCCCCACGGGTGGAGAGGAAGACCTGGAGGATGCTCCCCTCGCCTTTGAGGAAGGCGTCTCTACCACGGTTGATGAACTGGTACAGGTGAACCATGGTAGCGAGGCAGATCTGAAACCCACATTGATCAGTGTAGCCAAGTCCCACGAGGAGCGGCAGGAGTACGTAAAATTCCTCAAACAACACCATGATGTGTTTTCTTAGAGTTACAATGAGATGCCAGGACTAGATCCCCAGGTAGTCGTTCACCATCTGGGCCTCCCGGTAAACCATTGTGGATTCAAGCATCCTCCCAGGAAGATGCACCATTATCATGGTGCTATGGTTGAGGCCGAAGTTGACAAACGTATCAAAGCCAACTTCGTCAAGGAAGTCCAGTACCCCAAGTGGATTTCCAACATTGTGCCAGTCAGGAAGAAGAATGGGCAGATCAGAGTCTGCATTGACTTCTGAGACCTTAATCGCTACTGCCCAAAGGATGACTTCCCACTCCCAGTGACGGAGTTACTTATTAATGCCATGACCGGGTTCCAAGCTCTCTCTTTCATGGACGAGTATTCCGGGTACAACCAGATCCGGATGGCCCCCGAAGATGAGGATTCCACTGCCTTCAGGGCTCCCCAAGGTACCTTTTTCTACCAGGTTATGCCATTCGGTTTAAAAAATGCAGGTGCCACTTATCAGAGGGCCATGCACCGCATATTTAAGCCGATTCTCGGAATGTTGGTGGAATGCTACGTAGATGACCTAGTGGTCAAATAATGTTAGTGCCAGGACCATCTCAAAGACCTCGATAAGGTGTTCGGTTTCCTCCGTTCCCGTCACCTGAATAGAAACCCGTTGAAGTGTGCCTTCGGGGTCACCTCTGGGAAGTTTCTGGTCTTTTATGTTAGAAATCGAGGCATTGAGATCGACCCAGAGAAGATCAAGGCCATCATCCAAATGCCCCCGAGCAATAATCAGGAACTTCGAGGCCTCCAAGGAAACTTAGACTATATACGCCGATTCATCGCGAATCTGGCCGGAAAGTGTAAGCCCTTTTCCCGGCTCAGGAATAAGGGTGCCACCTACGAATGGGATGACGAGTTTCGGACCGCCTTCGAGGAAATCAATAAGTATCTACTCCAAACTCCGGTTTTGATGCCACCCGTCTTCGAAAAGCCGCTGGTCCTTTACGTGACCGCCCTGGAAAGATCCCTCGGTGCACTGCTCGCCCAGAATAATAACGAGGGTAATGAGAACAGACTCTACTATCTCAGCCACATGCTTCTTGATACAGAGGTTAGATACTCCCCTATCGAAAAGAGCTGCCTTGAGCTCGTCTTCATCGTGCAGAAGTTGAGACATTACCAGTAGCACCATGAGGTGCAATTGGTCTCCCGGGTAGACCCACTGAAGTACATACTGAACCGCCCCATGCTGACTGGCTGACTAGCACGTTGGGCAGTGATTCTCCAGCAGTTTGATATCAGGTTCGTACCTCAGAAGGCCATTAAGGGATAGGCGTTGGAAGACTTTTTAGCTTCCCATCCAACCTCCGCGGATCAATCCATGGACCTGGATTTTCCTGATGAGACAATCCTCTCATTCGATCATGACGTCCCGTGTTGGAAAATGCATTTCGACGGCGCCTCCTGGGGCCCCACTGGCAGGCGGCTCAACGATCCTAATCTCAACAGAGTGGGCCTGGGTATTGTCTTCATTACCCCGGTGCAATTCGTCCTGCCATTATCGTTCCTATTGTCGGAAGGCAGTACGAACAACGAGGCCGAGTACCAGGCTCTCATCACCGGTCTCGAGTTGGCCCTTGAGATCCATGTGCCCCATCTACATGTGAAAGGAGATTTTGAGCTGGTAATCAAACAGGTTAATGGTGACTACGTCATCAGGAAGCCGGAGCTTGTACCGTTGCAGGAGTCACCCTCTGCCTAATGGCCGAGTTCTCTTCTCGACCAGAGATTACCCATGTCCCACGGTCACAGAACGGTCAAGCAGACACATTGGCTGGCTTAGCCGCGTCACTCTCAGAACCCGAGCAAGATGATTTGATCATACATGTGGCACACCGGAGAGTCATCGCCCTCATCACCCAAGAGGAGAATGATGTCCTACGGGTAAGTCATCTCACCACCAGACCCTCTACGTCAGGGGTCCTGGGTTCGTCAGACACAGTGGTTGAAGCCACTCTCGACTGGAGGGAACCTTTTGTCGAGTATCTCCAAAATGGTCGCCTCCCGGATGATCAGGACGAGCGCGAGTGAATCCGACGCCACGCGCTGCAATTTACACTCCAGAGCAGCCCTAGTATTGAACAAATCCTTTATAAGAGGAGCTTCTATGGTGTTCTCCTCTGTTGCATTCAAGGTGTAGAGATTCCTCATGTTATGCAAGAGGTTCACGCCAGTTCCTGCGGCGCCCATCAAGTTGGGCTGAAGCTGTCACATCAAATCCAGAGGTTGGGGTACTTCTGGCCCTCTATGATCCACGATTGTATTGGGTATGCCAAGAGATGCCACGCGTTCCAAGTTCACGCCATCTTCCTACATCAGCCGCCAGAGCCCCTCCACCCCACCAAGTACTCTTGGCCATTTGCGGTATGGGGACTTGATGTAGTGTGCCCATATCCAACAGCAACAGCTCACCAGTGTAGGTTCATCCTGAATGCTACAGATTTCTTCTCCAAGTGGGCAGAGGCAGTTCCACTCAAAGAGGTCAAGACCCGTTCCATCGTTGACTTTGTGAGCTCCAATATTATCCACCAGTTTAGGGTCCCTCACGCCGTCCTCACCGATAACATCACCAACTTCTAAGCGGCTGAACTAAAGAAATTTTATGCCAAGTACGGTATTCGTTCGAACCGTACCTCCTGCTACCACGCGCAGGAAAACGGACAGATCGAGGCGTTCAACAAAACCCTCACTGACATTCTGCAGAAGATGGTTGGTCAGAACAAGAAAAGTTGGCTGGACAAGCTCCCCAACACCCTCTGGGCTTACTGGACGACAACTCGCAACTCTACCCAGGTGACCCCATATTCCCTGGTGTATGGAGCTGAGGTCGTCCTACCCATTGAGATCTAGCTGCCATCATTACGCACTGCCGTCTATGATCACCAGACATCAGATGAGGTAGTCGAAATCCATCTAGCTAAATAAGAGGCACTGGAGGAGAACCGGCTTCATGCCCTGCACAATCTAGAAAGGCATCAGGATAAGATAGCGAGGGCCTTCAACAAGATGGTTCGTCTCCATTCTTTTCTATAGGGCGACCTAGTACTGGACCTTCGAGCACCAATGATTCCTGGTAGGAAACCGCCCAAGTTAGAACCCAAGTGGGAAGGGCCTTATATCATCCATAAGGTTTACCCCAACGGAGCATACTCCTTGGTGACCATTTATGGAGAGCGCATAACTCCTCCCACCAATGCCAAGTTCCTAAAGCGGTACTTTGCCTTTGGTAAAAGGGTCCTGCACGACCTTAAACTGCATCTTTGTCCTACAAGACGATAAACTTAAAAATGGTCCCGTATGACCTTAACTGCATGGCAGGGTCCCGCATGACCTTAAACTGCATGTTATGGTCCAACACTACCTTAAAATGTAAGGTCCGGCATGACCTTAAACTGCATCTTCGTCCTTCAAGATGATAAACTGCAAAATGGTCCAAGCTCTATGACATTAAACTAAGATCTACCCCGGTCCTTACTGCAAGAAGTTAAACTGAAAGCCAGTCAGGCCTTCCTTACCAAGGCTCAGCCTCAGGCCCCTTGGCCTTCTCGGGCCCACGGATCCCATCTTCACTACGATACATTAAACCGAAAGCTGGTTAGGTCTCTCTGACCGCGGCCCGACCTCAGGCCCCTGGGTTATCCCTGACTTACCCTCTTGAGGGATTGTACGGTATGGTGTAGGATTACGTCCTCATTCACGTCGGATTACTTGTCGTACCTTACATATCCCCAAATGAGATGCATCCTCATTCCGCATGATGTTAAACTGCATCTCAAGAACTACGTGTGGCTTGTTTCTCATCTTAATGGGATACGTAGGAATGCTCGGATGCCTCATCTTGAGCCCAGCCCCAAGATTTTCTCTTCCACTATCCCCCCTGGTAATAGTTTCCTTGGAGGACCATTGTGTAGCAGGGAGTAGGCTTTCTTATCCCGCTCATACAACCACGCTCACACAAGGATTGTAAGGTTCGCACCACGTGCCCACTCCCGTTCTTCTATCCTCCCACGTCCTCACCGCATGACACTAAACTACATGGCCTTCAAGAACTATGTATGGCTTGATTCCCATCCTAATTGGATACATTGGAACGCCCAGGCATTTCATCCGTTGGCCCAGCCCAAAAGCCAAAATCTTCCCCTCAGGTCAAGACAAATGGCAGGGTGCACACTTTTACCCCAACTCACATAGAGCAAGCCTCGACCCGGCTACACATCCCCCTGGAGATGTTTTCCTCTTTCATGGATGGATACAACTATGCTTCACCCACTCCTTGACTGGGATTTTATCATTCTTCACACCAGGAGGGACCCCCAAGAACGGCCTGGATACTACGCCCAAGGGCTCTCCTACCGATACGGGCCAATGCCCCCGAGGGTTGTCAAGAAACAAGCCAATACAAGTCCCGCGTTGTGAATTTGGTCAGCAGTCGACGCTCATTTGTTGCTCCCATAACAGGTCACCATATGAACGTTGTGTTTCGAACATGGTAAACAGTGTCCTAGATCTTCGGGTCCACCCCGAGATGTCCCAGACATCGAGTGCAGGGATTCATTCTACCCCATCCCGAAGTGACAAACTTCCTCTGGGTGATGCTAGTGGTCGGGCCCACAGACCCGATTCCCCATAGGGGTGTACGGTGTGGTGTGGGACTACGTTCTAATTCACGTCAGGATCAGGTACCATGCCGTACACCTTCCCTTACAAGGCCCAGCCTCAGGCCCCTTGGCCTACTCGGGTCTCCAGCACCCATCCTAATGTAAGACGTTAAACTGCAGACCAGTCAGGCCTTCCTGACTGATGCCTGACCTTAGTCCCCTTGGCCTTCTCGGGTCCCCGAACCCCATCCTCATGTAAGACATTAAACTGCTAACCAGTCAGGCCTTCCTGACTGATGCCTGACCTTAGGCCCCTTGGCCTTCTCGGGCCCCTCCGCCCAACCTCTTATCCGGGGTGTACGATGTGGTGTGGTACTGTGTCCTCATTCACGTTGGGATCATGTACCATGTCGTACGCCTTCCCTTACGAGGCCCAGCCTCAGGCCCCTTGGCCTCCTTGGGCCCCTGGCCCTCGTCCTCACTACAAGATGTTAAACTACAAGCAGGTCAGGCCTCCCTGACCAGTGCCTAACCATCAGGCCCCTTGGCCTTTTCGGGCCCCGACCCAGGTCCTCTCTTATAGGAGTGTATGGTGTGGTGTGAGATTTTTATCATTCATGTCGGTTTATTCTCTGTACAGTACACCTCCCTTGTTTGGGGGTATATTACTTCCCCCCTCGTCCTATATGATGTTAAACTACATCTAGAGAACTATGTTCAGCTTGATTCCCATCGTCATGGGATACGTAGGACCACCTAAATGTCTAGGATTCGGGTCCGGCCCCATCTCTTAGGAATCTTCGTCCCACCTTGGCCCCTTAGTCTACCCTTACTCCATGGGAGGATTATATGTTGTGGTGTGTGACTACGTCCTCATTCACGTCGGTCTCGTAATGACCATGCCATATACCTCTCCTTCCTGAGCTGTTTCGTCGATCCCTTTTCGGCAGTTCACTAATGTGCCTAAGACTACTCTGGTTTATTACCTGGAATGCCAAGCTTTACTCGGACACGTCCGAACCCGCTTTCCAGGATTCGTGTATCCCTGCATCAGGGCTTCCATCATCTTTCACACTCGGAGGGACCCCCAAGAAGGGCCTGGATACTATGCCCAAGGGGTCTCCTACCGTTACGGGCCAACGCCCCCAAGGGTTTCTGACAACAAATCGATAAAATCCCGTGTTGCGAATATGGTCAGCGGTCGATGCTCGTTTGTTGTTCCCACCTCATTATAATGTGATATGGATGCTACGTTTCCACTGTGGTTAACAGTTTTCCTCTATCTCCATGACAATCCATTAAGCCCAAAATGTCGGGTACACAATTCACACCCTTCATCACTTCACCGTGTCCAAGTAGAGTCTCGTAACTCTTGGTACTTATCCTCCATGCACGTCTGCACGTTGGGGAAACAAGCTGCGTCAAAGGTGTCCTTAATGGCTCTCTACTAACTCCCCTCTGATGGGCGCCCCTAGAATTGTGATAACGATGCCCCCTTGTTACCCACACCGAGTTTAACTCACGTGGGATTATGGATCGGGTTGACGTCTACGCTAACTTGGGAGGTTGTTACCATTCATGGTCCGAGCTCTAAGACCATAAACTAAGATCCATCCGGAACTACGTTCAGCTTGATTCCCATCCTCATGGGATACGTAGGACCGCCCGGACGCCCTGTATTCGGGTACAACCCATTTAGGGAACCAGTCTCTCCCCATTGTTTCACCTCTTACCTCTATATAGGCCCCTCGACCTAAGATCTCCCTCTCATAGTGGCGTACAATGTTATGTGGGATCATGTCTCCATCAATTGTGTATTATAACACTACGCACGTTACTCTCTTAGCATCATATCTGCTACGTCTGCGCTGCATGATGATAAAATGCATGCTTGGTCCTATCATACGACCCTAAACTGTGACATTATCGTCCTGGCCGCATGACGAAAAACGGCACTGCATTGTGGTGACCTCGTTGTAGAGGACATCACATTGGGTATTGTTCATGTGCCATGCCATTTGTCAACGCTCATCATAGCTTGATCCTTGTGGAGACACCATGACCTACTGTTCTAGGCTTGTCGCTTCACAAAAAAAAACCACTCACCTTAAAGGACAAACAAGATTTGTCAAATTTCTCTTCTTTTAGTGAAAGGTCCACACCCACACTCCCCTTTTCCCCTGGCACTGGTATCTTACCATGTCACCTTTAAGAACTATATGTGGCTTGATTATCATCCTCATGAGATACGTAGGAGCGCCCGGACACTTCCCCGCGGGCCTAGCCTAAATTTTGCTTTTGGTCCCTTAACCTAAAGCCTCTCCCAAGGGGGTCGTATGGTGTGGTATGGGATTGTGTCCTCATTCACGTCGGGTGGTTCATCGCACTGCACACACCCCCTATTCCCATTCACGCCAGGTGTTTGAGTTACTCCACCATGTGCCTCTTATGTCTCCTCCCATCCATGGTCTGAGCTCTACGACCCTAAACTAAGATCTCCATATGGGAAAGGACTCTGCTCCCCCTGTCTAATACGTCTCGTTGTCGTATTCAGATGTGTTTTTGACAAAGATCCTGAAGTTTGGGATTTTCATAGGGACATCCTCCTCATCCCATGACCGTGCTTCGTGTGCTCGCTATTTGGATCCTCATCCTCTTCCACGTCCAAAAGGACCCTCAGATGACATGGACACTAGGTTTAAGGGATCTCCATGAATGCTGGACCTAAGGGCCCTCCAATCGTTTCGGGCCAACGCCCCTAAGGATATCTGACAACATTTGTGACATGGTCCCGTGTTTCGAACATGGTCAATGGTCAACCCTCATTTGTTTGTCCCCATTCTAGGCTAACGCGATATGAATGCTGGGTTTCTACCACGGTCAACAGTTATCCTCCATCGTCACGCCGCCATCATCATGATCTGAATCTCGAGCACCATGATTCACATGTTTCCACTTCCTCATGTTCTAGTGGAACTCCATCATACTCGGCTCCTTCTCTTTGCGCATATAGGTGCGCCAAATGATCGTGTTAGTTTCATTTGGCTGGTATTCACCGAGCATCCCTTTGTCCTAACCTGCCCCTGTCTGTGTCGGGAAATTCCCTCCACTACTGCTTGTTTCCCACACCGAGCACGACTCACGTGGGCTTAGTAGTTTTGGCGAGATGTGTACCAACACGGCCAGGCTTTTCGTCCTCCCGCATGACGTTAAACTGTGCTTCTAGAACTACATACGGCTTGATTCCCATTCTCATGGGGTACGTAGGAATGCCAGACCACTCTGCTTCGGGCCCAGCCTAATCCTCACTCTTGGTCCCTCGACCTGAAGAGTTTCCTCCGGGGGTACGTGGTGTGATTTGGACTCCAAGTCCTCATTCACGTCAGTTTCATATCTACTGCACCATACGCTCCATGGGATCTTCCATTTTATTCCACGTCCTGTCGTATGACGTTAAACTACAGGAGTACATGTGTCCTCAACGCATGACACTAAACTGCGGTTCTACCCTGAACAAGTTCAGGATGCCCCATGTTAACCATGGGATGCACCAAAGCCTATATCAGAGAGGATTTTATCTGCCAGTGTTGGTCTTTGACTGCAATGTGCTTCCAGAACTACGTGCGTCTTGATTCTCATCCTCATGGGATACGTAGGGACACCCAGGCATTTCACCTAGGGTCCAGCCCCAGGAATCGTAAAATCCTGTTCTGCCCCCGGCTCGGACCCCTCATAGGGGACCGTGTAATTATGATTTTGTCCTAAAAAAGTTCAGAATGCCACAAGATTACATTGGGAAGTGGTAAATCCCCTCACCATAGAGGCCCTATCTGAAAGAAGGAATGATCCATGATCAAAACAATGCGCCTATATGGTGTACTCTCACCATGGTGGTGTAACTACCTAAGTGTTGGATTCTGTTCGGACAAACCATCACTCCATATTCCACGCTTTGTGTGCCCCTTATTCGGACTCTCGTCCTCTTCCATGTCTCATAGGACCCCCTAACAGCCTAGTCTCATGGCGCATCGGCTCACCTACCATCCTGGGCCAACGTTCCGGAAGACTGGCCATATTTGGAAGGACCCCCTAATAGTATGGATGTTTGACCTATGGTCCGCCAACTGTCCTGGGTCAATGTCTTGAAAGATTGACTGAAAATATTTGTGACAAGGTCCCATGTTTCAAACATGGTCAACGGTTGACCCTCATTTTTATCCCCATTACAGGCTAACACAGTAAGGATACCACTTCTCCTCCATGGTTAACGGTTTTCCCTTATTGTCACGCCATCCCCACAACACTCTGAATCCTGGGCATCATAATTCACGCTTCACATTTTCGTCTTTTTGGACTGATTCCAGTGCCCCTGGTGTTGCACCGTTCATGCATAAGAGCACGCTGAAGAAATGGTAATTCGGCTGTTCTGAAAAAGTTCCTTCTCCGGTCAAGCCTCTCCCATCTTTCGGAAATCCGAACTGGTAATCCGAATCCCGGATCCCCGAAGCATGGTTTCCACTCCTATGATAGGTGGGACGAGAAGGAAACTATCTACTATTTCTCACATTAGGTTCGACCCATGTGGGCTTGGGGAATTATCACCAGACATCCCTCAAACATTGTAGGGATATAACGAGGCGATTCAAATAGTGGAAATCGTGCGCGCTACGACATTCTAGACAAAGAAAGAAAAAAAAATTGAAGCACGAAAGTACCAATAAAAGGTTTTTTTTGGTTTTTTACAATAAACAGGGGTCGACTCCCCCCATGGATGGGTTGACCCCGTCAAAATAGCATTGTAGCTCTGCCACCCATTGGCTTGTGGCATCCAAGGCTTGCCGCCGCTGACTCAGATCCCGCTCCTCCTCAGCGGCGGCGGGGCGCAGTTCGTCAGCCTTGGCTCTGGCCCTCTCTACCTCAGCCTGAATGGCATCCATCTTTCCAGAGGCCTGCCTCATAAGCTCCTCTGCATCTACTAGCTGGGCCTTCAACCAGGAGATCAGCTAAGACTGCACATTCAGAGAGGCTGAGTGCTCATCCACCCGGGTCTACAACTGTTGGACCTCGCTTTCAGCCTCCTGGAGCTTCTTGATGTTTGTCGCATTCCTCCGCTGCCAGCCCACGCTGAGCCCACGATCATGATCCCAGATCTTCTCAGCCATAAGATCTCGGATGAGCGCGTGAGGACGTTGGGTGTCCACTCCCCCAGCGCATAGTTCGTGCAACCGCGAGCAGAGTCTGTCCATTTCGGCCATCCATAGCACTTGGGGGTGTCCTTGATGAAGCGCGTGATTAGCTTCCACGACCGGCGGTGGACTATGCTGTTGTCTTCCTCGTCGGAGGCCGTTTCGTCCCAGTCTACGTGTTTGCCAGGCTCGTATGTAGGATACACCTGCAAGAAGTCCTCAGTGGGATCGACATCTGGTGTTGAGTCTAGTACGACATCTGGCGCCGAAGCAGGCATGACAGGACTGGGACCGGCCGGTTGATCCTCTTCATCGGAGTCCACCTCGATGAATTTGGGCACGAACCTTCTGGTGGTCCCGCCAGTGATAATGTGTGTTGCATCTTGAGGAGATGGGGGGACTATCGCCACCATCACCGGCATGCCCCTAGGGGGGACGTCACCAGACATCCCGACTAGTCTCGCTGTAGCATCCCATGCCAGTCGGAGAATTGCACAACAGAGATGGAGTTAAACGTTAGTTGGCATAGTCTACATATGACGACAAGGAAGCCAGTAGAGGAAACTTACAAAGATCGACCTCCTGGCACTGGTCTTGAGCCGGTACTGACGGGACCCTGAGGCGAGGCCCTCCGTATACTGTTGGAAGGTCTGGAGATTCCGGAGGATCCACCTCGGTTGCTCTGGTCCCACCAGACGTGGAACTGGACGCAGCCATAGGCGCAGGTTCTGAAGGTCCCGCATCATCACCTGCTGAGGGGCGAGAACGAGGCCGGCGAACAAGTTCCTCCTGCATGGATCAAACATCGGTGAGAAGTCCATAGTGGCCAGAGAACAGACCATAAGGAAAGTAGTTCGGAATGCTACCTCGAGAGCCTCAGCGAAATCATCAGAATTTGAGCCTTGATCTCTGACCTTGCCCTCCTCCAACGGGCTCCGTCCTCCAGCCTCATCCTCCCGAGAGTAGTCCCCTGATTCTTCTGGCAGGGGGAAGCGCTCCCTCAGATCGGCAGCCGATAACTGTGGGGGGACCGTTTGATTCAGCAACACCCTTACCCGGTCTGTCATTGGGTGAGGGACACCAGTGGAGTGGACTTAATCCTCCAGCTCGTCCAGGTATTGCTCGGCCTCCCCCGGAGACACCATGAATCCAGCCCGGACTGGGCCTAAGCCCGGTAATTCCATCCCGAGGCGATTCAGGCGGGCCCATATATCGAGTGGGCTGAGCAATTGCCGGTTGATATCCCAAATGTCCCAGGCTTCCGGGAAGACGACATCCTCTACCATGTCGATATGACGCAACCACTTCCCCGGAGCCTGAGTGGATATCCTACGAAATCCCCTCGGTGGCTGCCCCTCCGGATGGCCCTGCTCTTCCGGAATCACCGGATCCGCCGCAGCTGCCACACCATCGGCCGGTGCGGGTCTCGCCGCCATGGCGGCCCCGCCTCCGTGAGAGGCCCTAGCTTCCCTCCTACCCCAACCTCAAGATAGAGGAGGTCCACCGTCACCGACCCGAATAGTTGGCTGCTTCAGCATCTCCCCTGGGTAAGCAGCCTCCCAACTAATGGCATACTCCCTCATCAATACGAAAGCATAGGTGGATGGAGTCAATGCAATTCGCATTTTCACATCTTCCCGTGTGAACACGAGCCACAACTGCCTCATCACACACGGGTGCTCCTCGTTACGCACCTCCCAGTAGACCTGCAGGGTCAGCCGATGGAGGCACCGAAACTGCCTCGCAAACCGATGCAGGGTGTACAGTTCGCAGAGGGGCTCGCGATCTACTCGTGCCACAAAAACTCCACCTCGAAAGGCCAGGAGATAAGCTCGATGTTCTTCTGTTCCCCACACGTCGTCAGTAAGTATCCCCATTGGCAATTGGAAGGGGTGGAAATTAAACTCATCCACCCTCCACACCCGATTCAACACCATCGGAACGGCTAGTTTGAACGGGAAGCTGCCGACCGCATTCAGGATGCAGGGGCGGAAGTTCGATCCCAGCTGCGAAATAGGGTTTGGATACTCATAGATCCCCCTGATTTGCACTGCGATCCACCCATACAGGAGGTGGAAGTGCCCGCATATCCTTGGTGGCTTCTTTCCCTCGCTAATGTGCTGCATCATTTTGTATAGTTTGGCGAGCATTGGAATCGCCAGATTGATCCGCTGCCCCATGGCCAACAAGGAAGCCATAATAAACGAGCTGGGCCGCACCCCCATGCTTGTATCCCTCACCGGTAGGATCCAACCGCAGATGAGAGTCGTGATGAACGCCGCCATCCTGACTATCGGCTGTTGTTTAGTGCTGACACTGAAACCCCAAGTCTTCCATTGGATGTCCTCCAAGACCCGCCAATATGAGTGCCCCTTACCCCGCTGGGCCGCTCTCAGACAAGTTCGAGGCCTCGGAGGGAACTCTAGATTCTCTGAGAAATTTAGGAAGCACTTGAACCATCTCCTAAAGTGGACGTCCCTCACTGCCTCCTTGTCTTCTCCAGGGACGAATGCCATCAGAACTGACGCTAGTCGCGGTATTTGCTCGGTATCATCCCACATGCTCATGACGGGGAGGAACTCATTATACATGGCCCCCAAGATCGGAACCCCAGAAATCTGGTGGACATCCCACAGGCTGATGCCCACCTCCCCGTGATGCAGGTGAAAGGTATTGGTCCTAGACGGCCATCTGCTCAGCAATTCCAGAATCAGTTGCTTTGGTTGGTAAATGTGGAATTGGGAGGCCCATGCCGCCTCATATAACCCCGCTCTCCTCAGCTCGGCCCCAAACTCCTCGCATGAGGCGCCTACCCAGTAGGCCTATACCCAGTCATCAGTAAAGTTGCCGCCCTGGCGCAGGTCCCACTCATCAGACCATCCCTTCTTCAAATCCTGCAAAGCCGCCTTCAGCATGGTACGGTAGAGAGGAGGGGACGTCTCCGGTTGCAGTGGATTCCAGTCAATATCGTTCAAATGGTTGTAGAGACAGTCAGCGATGACAGGTGTGAAGTCCTCCTGCGCATGACCATCGGCCGCCCTGAACCATTGATGCTGACATGGTGTGCTCCTGAACCAGCAAGTTGGTTCATCCCTACTCGCCTCAGGGATGAAGACGTCATCCCTCAACCCGAAGCTGTCCAATGGCAGCTTCTTACACTGTGGATAATTCTTTAGGCCCTCCGATAGAAGATATGTCAAAGAAGCGTGGTCCGAATGGCTTCGGACCACCTCCCCAATGCCAGGATAGTTGTCCATCTCATCCCGATAGGCGGCATCTGCAAGAACCCCAAATAAAGCCTCTCGATGGGCCATTCCGGTTCCGGCACTCAGAAAGGAATTTTTTCCGAACGGATCGCGAAGCCGGATCGCGAAGGTCGGTGGCGAGACCAAGCCGAGAAGTCTAGCCTAGGCCGACAAGCAGGAGTTTGCTTGGCACGGACGCGGAGTCGGAGACCCGCAGTTCGCTGCGAAGCTCGATTCGCGGAGGGATGTCACGGAGTACGCGGAGCTTCGTGAAGTCGAGAGCACAAAAAGACAAGTCAAGTGAAGACAAAATAGGTCGACCCCCTATTTATAGGTGGCCACCCCGGATCATCGTGGCGCATCCGGATCCGTTGCCCCGGTCAGCACCGCTGGCCCGCTTCACAAAGATGCATCGCGAACTGCCTAAAGGTTTGGCGATTTTCCCTCAGACTTTGACCATTCACCCTCCGCGGCTCCATGTCTGAGGGGGGCATTTTTTGGCGCCAAAATATTGCATGAAAAGAAGGGACGAAAAAGAAGGCTGGCATGATGCCTCACGAAGCACCGACGCGGAGCACCGATGCGGAGCACCCCGAGCATCGCGGTCTCGCAATGCTCTCTAGGCTGTAACTCTTTGTGAACGCATTTGACGTTCGCGAGCCTGCCGCGAAGCTCCTGAGGCGGTAACTCTCTGCGACCGTGTTTGACGTTCACGATCACTCGGCGAAGCACCTGAGGCAGCGCACGAGTTCGGCTTCGCAGTGCCCCTTGCCTATAAATACGGGGCTCCCCCTGAGTCCTCCGGGACAGTCAATCCGACCTTTTGGCTTCTCCTCTCCCGAATCGCGAAGCACCCTTTGCCCCCGGGAATCATGAGCTCCGCGAGGTACTTATACTTCGCGTGACTCCTTCTCTTTGTCTCGTTTTGAGCCCCTCTTCTGAGAGGGATGCCCTTCGCGAAGCTCAAGGGCATTCGCGAAGGAAGGGGATTCCCAAGGGAACCCAGGCAGCTGCAGAGCGTTTATGCTTGACGAAACACCCAACCTGTACTAGTGATCCCTATGCTAAGGAAGGATCGCTACACATCGCGAAGCACACTACTTCGCAGCACCCTACTTCGCGAGGAACCTCTTCTTCAAGAGGTAGTGCTCCGTGAATACTATTCCACTTCGCGAAGCACCCTCCACTCACACCTATGCCCCATGCTAAGGCCAAGGCACTCCGCTTCGCGAATCACACTCTTTTTCTTGGAAATTCCCCTTCCTGTGCGACCCTCTAGGTTTGCATGATGTGATTTCAAAGTCCCACGGACAATACCACTCGTAGCGCTGCTTCGCTTAATGCTTCTTCGCATAGGCACAATAACGACTATTGCTTCTTTGCATAGCCACGCTAACGTGGACCCCTCGATGGTTCGATCCACAACCCCCCTTGACCATGGCCTTTCCAGTACCTTCCCTCCCCCAAGGACCAGATGGTACCTGTTATGTATGTCCTAGTGGTGTGGAGTGAACCCCCCTCATCCGAGCTACAGGACATTAAACTGCCAAGCACCACGTCCTCAACACATGACGTTAAACTGTGACCCGACCTCATTCCTCTCACGAAGGGTCCCCCCAGCTTGAAATTTTTTTACGCCACTCGTCTCCACAGGAGTGGTATCACCCATCCACAAGGGATGATATCCTCCTTATTGGAGTGACATATGTTCTCAGGAGAGGGGCGACCCTAGTTCTTCAATGGATGGCTACACCCCTGCATCTCCGTACTTCCCCACTACAATGGTCAGTGGAGGGCGTAATAGGGAATGAGGCACCTCCCATCATTGGTCACAAATCCCACTTTCGCTGCACTTTGTCGCACTCCGGGCCCCCATCCTGGAGTAAGTCCCACCACCATGGGCCGCCTAACGCGTAAGCCCCTCTTCACTTCACACGAACGCACCCTTCACGGTGTGATCGTCAGGCCCTTGTTGTCTCTGGTTTCTCACATCGAGCTTGACTCACATGGGCTTAGAGTTGGCATTGGCCATGACAATACTTCGTCCAGCATGACGTTAAATTGTATTCCCTCGTCCAGCATGACGTTAAACTGTATTCCCTTGTCCAGCATGACATTAAACTGCATGCCCTCGTCCAGCATGACGTTAAACTGTATGCCTTTTTCCAGCATGACATTAAACTGCACACCCATTTGAACTACGAGGTCTTTGATCCTTGTCAAGGCATGGTACGTAGGAAGCCTCCACGAGGTTCAAGCCCACCCCTCATCCAATTCACGTCGAGTTCTACCTGCGTCCATCACGACGTTAAACTGCAATTTTAGTCCGACGACAAGCCGGTTTGACCAATCCAAACTACAAGGACTTTGATCCATGTCAAGGCATGGTATGTAGGAAGCCTACCAGAGGATCAAGCCAATTCCCCATCGAACCAAGGTCCCTCATTCACATCGGTTCACCGACACCCAACAACCCGAACTATGAGGACTTTGATCCATGTCAAGGCATGGTACGTAGGAAGCCTCTATGAGGTTCAAGCCCACCATTCAGTCATTCTGACCTAATTCATGCCGGTTCACCCCCGCCCCGCATGACGTTAAACTGTATTCCACTATTTTAACTACGGGGATTTTGATCCATGTCAAGGCATGGTACGTAGGAAGCCTCCCTGAGGTTCAATCCCAACAATAATTGGTCCAGACCATCTCCTTGTCGGTGTGCCAAGCCCCCCCCCCCCCCATTTTCACCCGAACTACGAGGACTTTGATCCATGTCAAGGCATGGTATGTAGGATGCCTTCCAGTGGTTCAAGCCCATCTCCCATCAGACCAAGGTCCCTCATTTACGTCGGTTAACCAACACCCACCGCCCGTCTTTTATTCATGTCAGGGTTCACTACCGTCCCACAAGACGTTAAACTGTATTCCATCAATCCTTTGAACTATGAGGACTTTGATCCATGTTAAGGCATGGTACGTAGGAAGCCTCCATGAGGTTCAAGCCCATCTCTCATTGAACCAAGGTCCACCTTTACATTGGTTCACTGACGACATCCATCGGGCCAAGGTCCACATTCACGTCGGTTCACCGATGAAGCCACTCGGAACTACGTGGTCTTTGATCCATGTCACGACATGGTACGTAGTAAGCCTCCATGAGGTCCAAGCCCACCACCACTAGGACCATCCTGGTCCTCCCCATTCATGTTAGTTCGATGATGATGCCCATCAGACCAAGGTCCACCCTCATGCTAGTTCACCGGCACCATCCCGAACTACGCAGACATTGATTCCCTGCCACGGGGATACGTAGAAAGCCCCTTCAAGGCTCAAGCCCAACTTCACCATTGCCCTTAAGATGGTTCCTTGCCATTCCCACTTCCACTTCATTCGTCTATCCATCATCCACCCTGTTTCTTTCCCGGACCGTCATATCCCGGTGAGACCATGTCGGTACGCTCCTCTTCACAGCCGCCCATGGGCTGGTCCCGGTATCAGCACCCCTTCAAGGGAAATCCCTCAATCCAATCTATTCTAGATAATGATTTGATCAGGCTGATCTGTCTCCGCTAGACGTTAAAATTGCAGCATACCCTGTGTTAAACACATGAAGCTGAGGAAAACCTCAGATATGTGTCTATGGAATATAATTCCCCGCGCTCGATGTGGGATGCATCGGGCTTCCATGCCCTCGAGAATCCCTGTGACCAGGGATAATAGACAGACATGCCAGGTTCCCCAACATCCAGACACGCTACGGATGCCTCAAAGTGACTACTCCCTCGACTGAAGGTTGCTGCCCTGACCGGACCCTTTGGAATGTCCCGACAGAAGCAGTGTAATTAACCGGTGTCCATGGAAACATGGCACTGGGAAGAGTTTCATGAACAACGTATTAAATCTATGAGGGAGACACGGACTAGGTGATGAGTTCTGAGGAGGAATCCACAGAAGGATGAACCGACATCCCATCATCCCGTTTCGATCAAGGAGCAGACATCGCTGAATAAGGAACGAATTCCGCCCGCCTTTGGAAAGTGGGAATGCGGTGCAACAACGCCGCGAGTCCTCCTTTGCGGACTGACGGGTGCACGCACCCCGACGAAAGTGTCGGAAACAGTGTGCCACATGGATAATTTAACATGGATTCACTAAACATCATAATTTATTCCACGATAATGGAATGTGAAAATTCATACATGAAACTATATAATCAATAATTAAATATGCATAAAGGTGAATACCCATGATAGGGAAATGGGCATGGTATTCACAACACAATGACTTTGGCTTGAAAAAACATGGTGCAATTTCGGTAGCATAACGGTGTGACATAAAAATTCGTAAAAATGGTTGATGAGAGAGAAAGGGGTTTCCCATCATATGTACATGAAACCCAAAGTAAGGTGGTCATATAGATACATTTCCCAACATAATTAATGGAATTTATATTCATAATACAAAATAATTTCTTGGATTTAAATGAGGAGATAAAAATTACTTACAGAATTTCGGCATGGTTACTAGTGTATGTGAGAGGGATTAATGAGAGAGAAAAAGGTAATACATCATTCAAACAGAAATAGGAAAGTATGAGGGAGGTTAAAAATCATACCCCATCATTTATAATTGAAAGTTAAAGGGAATAAAAACATAATGAAATTTTGAAAAAAATGAGAAAGGAAGAAATCCTTTACTTGGAAGTGTGATCCCGAAGGCTTGGTAGAGGCTTGAGGGATGATTCATGGGAGATTAGGGCACCTTGGGGAGATTCTAGAGATAGGAGGTCAGAGGTTGGTCGAGATCCAAAGGCTTTTAGTGAAGAGGAAGTTGGATCATGGGTGGGTTTATATAGGAAAAGAGAGGGAATTCTTTATTATTTAGGTTTTGGACCCTACACATTAAACTAATGAAAACCGCAAACCATACAATGGTTTTTGCCCATGGGTTTTTTCAAATTTGATTAGAAGAAATTATTTTATAAGTCCAATGGACAAACGTTTTAAAATATTTTTTTTTTCTTATGTGGAGGTGAGTCACACTCTAAAGGAAATCATTTTGAAAATATAAAATGGTATTTTGGTCTTGGCGGGTCAACTAAGGCTTTGTAAAATAAATGCAATAAACCAAAAATTAAATTATTTTAATGGTAAATCATATATTGGCAGAAAATAACATTTATAGTATTTTATTACATCACTATTTGGTCATTATTATGTCATAATACACATTATATAATTAAATGGTTTTTAATTTTTACCCAAAAATTCGACTATTATAAAATTATGAAAAATTAACCATTGGATAATTTATACATCCTGATTCCAAAAATAATATTAATTTTATCTAAATAATTTTCTAAATATCTGAATTTTTAATTTTAAAATAAAAATTAACATTTATAAAAAAATTCATGGGTTTTGATAAAAACAGCTTTCAAACCTTAATAAAAATTACAATTGTAATCATAAAAATCACATGATAATTTATATTTAATAAAAAGAAATTTAGAAATTATATTTTATTAAAATATTTTAAATAATCCATCAATTCATCAAAATAGATTTCTTAATTAAATATTAACTAAAATACTATTTTTTGCTCTAAAAACTATTTACATAGTAACAGTAAAATGAATGTATATTCATTATTCAATACAAAAATAATACACAGTCATAGTGCAAGGGTCTAGTTACATAACCCCTTAGACCACCTGAATAAGGCATACAGGTAAGGTGTATGATGGTGACAGAATCTTGGGGTGGCTTTGATAACATCACTTGGGTGGTAATCTCTACCATCTTCCACTTATCCTGTAGGCAGTTCCGCTCAAGCTTAACATGTTTAATATCAGCTTGGTATTAGTCAAGAGAGAAGCCGAGCTACCCCACCTCCTTTCCTAGATCTAGAAAATGGGATTTGTATTAATCAATTCTACTCGATGAGGCCATCACTTCCTTTGTCTGAGTAAATTGGATTTGTTAATGCCCTATATTTATACAAATCATGTGATCACTATTCAATAGATATATTATAAATGATAACAATTCTTAACAGTATTTTGAAATCCAAAAACATAAATCCAAGGAAGTGAATATGATTTAGATAACCATTTTACATAATCATACATTTAATTTAATCAAGAGGATTTTACATTAATAAAAGTTTGGGTCGTTACAATATTACCCCCTTAAGAAATATCTCCCTAAAAAATTTCTGTTCCCACACTAAAACAGATGTGGGAAACCCTGCCTTATCACTTCCTCTGGTTCCCACGCCGCTTCTTCAAACCTTTGGTTTCACCACAACAACTTAATGAGGGGAATTGTATTATTTCATAAAATGTTTTCAATATGATATATTATCTACACCGTCTTCTCTTCATTGGATATGTCATTCTCCAATGGTACAACCTATGAATTGAGTACATGTGATGGGTTAGGTATGTACTTCCTCAAGAGTGATACATGGAATACATGAAATACTTGAGACATGTTTGGTGAGAATTCTAGTTGATAAGACACTACTCTAATGTGATCAAGGATCTCTAAAGGGATGATGGACCTTGGACTTTGAATTCTCTTCTTCCCAAATCTCATAAATCTTTTCTGTGGTGATATGCATAGGAATACCATGTCACCGACATCAATCTCTAGATCTTGTCGACAATTATTGGCATAGATATTTTGTCGACTTTGGGTAGCATTAATGTGCTGCTGGATTGTCTTAACCTTCCCCATGATTTCTTCAACCGTCTCTGGACCTAGGAGTTTTTTCTCCCCAACTGCATCCCAACATGCCGGTTTTTTGAACCTCTTCCCATAAAGGGATTCATAAGGATCTGTTTGGATTCTTGAGTGGAAAATGTTTTTGTAAGAGAACTCAACTAGAGGAAGATGTTGATCCCATCCTTCTTTGATGTCCATTGAGCATGCTCTCAACATATACTCTAGTGTCTGGATAGTCTGCTCAGATTGGTCATCAGTTTAATGATTATAAGACATACTAAAGTTCATCTAACTATCCAGAGCATGTTGAAGACTCTTCCAAAACATAGAGATGACTCTTGGATCTCAATCAGATACAATCAATAGTGGTACTCCATGAAGCCTTAACACATCTCTAATATATATCTGTTCTAGTTGATCCAATGAGAAATCCTATAAAATTTCCATGAGTTGTGCAATCATTGTAAGACGATCCACAACAACCTAGATAGCATTGTTTCCTTTGGATTTCTTTGGATGTCTGGTGATAATGTCCATAGTGATGTTCTACCATTTCCACGCTAGTATGGGTAATGGTTTCATCCTCCCCATAAACTTTTGTCTCTTAGACTTCACTTGTTGAAATACCAGGCACATTGATGTATACTTAGCGATATCCTTCTTCATGTTATCCCACAAAACATTCTCTCATAGATCTCGAAACATCTTTGGTTTTTCTTGGTGAATGGATAAATTAAAACTATGTGCATCATCCAAAAGTTCATTCTTTAACTATGGAATTAATGTTACACATAGTATTGTCTAAAATCTCACAATTCTTTCTTCATTAAAATTGAACTCTAAGGATTCCCCTTTTATGATAGTTTCCACCTTCTTCTGAATTCCCACATCATCCATTTGAGAAACCTTTAACCCTTCTAAAAGAGATGGTCAAGAAATCATTTGTGAAAGGATTGATGATGTTCCATTATTTATGATTCCCATGTCCATATTCATCAAATATAATAATATTGGATCCTTTTCAATTCTAATCAATGATATAATTACTGGGTCCTTTCTACATAGAGCATCTGCCACCTTTTTCACTTTCCCTGGGTGGTAATGGATTGAGCATTTATAGACTTTTATCAAATCTAACCATCTTCGTTGGGGCATATTCAACTATTTCTGTATGAAAATATACGTGAGTCTTTTTTGGTCCATGTATATTTCACACTTCTCCCCAAAGAGGTAATGCCACCATATTTTTAAATAGAATGTCAGTACAACCAACTCCATATTATGTGTTGGATAGTTTTTATCATGAACTTTAAATTGCCTTGAAGACTAGGAAATTACATTATCATTTATCATCAACACACAGACCAGACCCATCTTCAAAGCATCACTGAATACCACAAAAGATCTCCACTTTGGGTAGTGAGAGAATGGGTGCAGTGATAATACTCTTTTTCAACTCCTGGATTATTTTTTTCGCATTCATCACTCCAAGGAAACATGAATCCCTTCCGAGTTATCTTGGTAAGAGGGTTTGAAAATTGTGATAAATTTCTCGCTTATCGGCGATAATATTCAGATAACACCAGGAAGATATGGATATCTTTCACTGATTTTGGCCTCAGTCATATTCAATTGAAGCTATCTTGGAGGGATCCACAAATATCCCATTGCTTGTGATGATATGACCCAATAATGAGACCTCCTTCAACTAGAACTCACACTTGTGGAACTTTTCATAGAGATTATCTTTTCATAATGTCTCTAGTACAGTTCTTATATTCTCCCCATACTCCTCCTTGGTTTTGGAGTATATTAGAATATCGTCTATAAAGACTACCACATATTTGTGGAGGTAATCTCTAAAGACTCTATTCATCATTTCCATGAAAAGTTTTGGATTATTAGTGAGTCCTAAAGGAATTATAATGAATTCATAGTACTCGTACCTTTTACGAAAAGCTGTATTGGGGATATCCTCCTTTTTCACCCTTACATGGTAATATCCCGACCACAAATCCACCTTGGAGAAGTATTGTGCTCCATGAAGCTGATCGAAAAAGTCATCAATTTGGGGCATATGGTACTTGTTCTTTATCTTGATTTTTTTGAACTCATGATAATCAATGAAAAGGTGAATTGAACCTTCCTTATTCTTGATGAAAAGGACCGGTGCACCCCATGGTGAAGCGCTTGGTTGTATAAACCCTTTATACATATTCTCCTGTAGTTGTTTCTTCTGCTCCCCAAGCTTTACAAAAACCATTATATATGGAGTTTTAAATATTTTTAAAGCCCCAGTTAAAAGATTAAATGAGAATTCAACATCTCTTCTTGGAGGAAGACCAGAAATTTCCTCAGGAAACACTTCAGCGAATTCTGTCAGAATAGGCATGTATTCAAGAATGGTTCCTTCCTTATAATCTATCATATGATCCAGATAAACCTACTCATAAGGCAGTAATATCCATACTTGAGATGATAGTGCTAAAGAATATTCATCATCCTCCTTGCACTTGTACATAATCAGGGGTCAATTTTCCATATAGAGATTGATCTCCCTCTTAAAGAAATAAATGTTGGATCTATATAATGAAATCCAATCCATGCCAAGAATTGCATAAAATTACACCTGAGGTAGTATGATGAGTATTGAAGGGAATATCAATTGACAAATTCTAATAGGGGTGGATTTATATTCATTGAATGCAATTATTGCCCCATTTTCCGTACCCACCTACATATTTAATTCAATGTTTGTGGTGGTGTTGGGATTTTTCTAATAACTGTTTGGGATATAAAAGAATTCATAGGACTAGAATCAGAAATTTAGTTCACTATTATTGAATGAATAACTAGTGTACTTATCACCACTTCATTTTTGGGGTTCACTTCAGAGATTGTGATGGAAAAAATATCTCCCTTACTGCCCTGGAGGTAGTTGGTTGCCTCCTAAAACCTTTGGATTAGGTCACTGGTATTCCAAGATCCCTGGTTCTTTTCAGTTGAAGTAATGAACAATGTGTTGAGGGTTGAATAGAGCATTCCTCTTCTCCATCATAGCCGATGGTTTCTCTTATTGTTAGTTAATATCCATGTTCCCTTCTATTCCATACCTAACGAATTACCTTTTCTCCTTAATGAAATTAATGGGGCTCTTATTTTCTCACCTTTGGAAAGTGGGGTGTAGGATTTTCTCGGCACCATTGGATTTATCCATCAGACTGCGAGAATTAAAGTTCATCTTACGCTTCTTATCCCCATGATACCCCTGAGATTCTCCAATTTCCATTTTGACTTTGAGGGAACATCGGACAATTTTTTCATAGATCTCAATGTCATGGATTTCTAGGGTTTTCCATAGGCTTGGTTTTAGCCCACCAAACAAGCGGTCAACATTGTCTTTGGGGGTAACGACAAAGATAAAGTCATATTGTGATTTCTTTGTGATGTTTTCCTCATATGCTATAACAGATTCATCATCTTTCTTCATAAGGGAAAGTAAGTCCCATTCCATCTTAATTCGAAGGTTACACGAAAAATATTTATCAAAAAACATCTTCCGGAAAACCTTCTATTTCAAGGCCACAATCTCTTCCTCAGGCTTTGTATTTTTTATCAACGTCCACCATTGATTAGCTTCACCCTCCATACGATTAGCATCCAGAAGAACCGTCTCATGTTCAGAACATTGAATGATGGAGAAGATATTTTCAATGGAGTTGATCCATTGTTCCTTGATTGAGGCATCAGATGATCCATTAAAAGTAGGATGCCTTTATAGCTTGAATCTCTCTATTGCGACTTATTATTTATTGGGGGGGGGGGGTTGAAAATTCCTCTTGTTAGATGTTTCTATTCACAACATGAGTTAACTAAAAGGGTATTGTGAATAATTTTGTGATTCCCACTCCCATCATATTGGGCATCTCATTAGAACATTCATCACATTGATCTTCGCATTGGTTATTAGACCGAGTCCTCCTATTACCGGCCATTGGATACAATAAAAGAAAAGTTAGTAGTAACACATAAAGGGTAATTCAATTATAAAAATAGATGAATTATAAATTAATTTTATTTTCATAACTTATGAATTTATAGGATTCAATATATGTTATACATGATCTACCTCCCAACATATATTCTAAGGGTTTTTTTAATTTCCTTAATAATTTTTCATACTTCTATTATGAATTTACCATATCATATCCCTCGAGAGTGTCGTAACCTAGGGTGCAGCAAGCCCTATTGTCATGCACCAGTTATCATTTGAGTCTAGCCCAAAGTGGTGTTTTCGGGTATTACCCCTAGATTCATTTGTGTCAGAGCCACCTCTACCTACTCATATCCAGACAGAGATGTATTTTATTTATAAACCACTTACTCAATATTCACCTAAATTTAGGGATGTTTCTATTATACTTAGTCTTATCCCTTAAGCGTTCACTAGGATTTTCTAATCTTAATCCCAAAAAATAACTAAACCTATCCTCTGATACCAACTATAACAACCCTGCTATTTATTTCAAACATAAACATAATTTATTAAATAAAACCTTCACCTGATACAACATAGAAAATTTATAGGTATAGTGTATTTGGGGCTTCAGAACATTACATAACAACTTAAAACATAAAACGTAACATCTTATTGTAAACATTCTTAACATGACCACATCATTCTTTCATACTTAGCATTGCATGGGATAACATGAAGGCATGCATAATGAAAGAGTGAGATATAAAGCCAATTAAGGGTGTAAACAAGTAATAGCATGAATAATATATTACATGTTAGTAAATATATATATCAATGGAGTGCAAGTTAAACATGAACATAAAGTCATGATATAGCATGAACATCATAACATGGAAATGCTGCAACAACATTTAACATGATAGTAGCATGAGACAAGGCCCATTGCACATGGAGCATGAGTAAAGCCTCATTTAAATGTAATTATAATTAGTATACCCTAATTTTACTTTATGTATCATGATACTAATCTTTACCCAATGCATTGGAGCACTATCAGGGTGCACACTGCTTAAACATTTCATTTCATGCTTAAGTGTGCCACATGGATCATAAAACATGGATTCATTAAACATCATCATTTATTCCATGAAAAAGGAATTCAGAATTCATACATGAAACTATATAATCAGTATGTAATTGTTCATAATTTTTAATACCCCTGGTAGAGAAATTGGTATTGTATTCACTACACAATGACCTTGGCTTGGAAAATTGCGGTGCAAGTTTAACAGCACAACAACGTGACATAAGAATTCATAAAAATGGTTGTTGAGAGAGAAATGGGGGTCTCATAATATGAAAATGAAATGGAAATTAGTTTGGTAATACAGATACATGTTCTAACATAAGTAATGAAATTTAGATTCATAATACAAAACAATTGCTTGAATGTAAATGAGGAGAGAGAAATTCCATATTGAATTTAGGCATGGTAACAAGTGTACCTGGGTGGCCCTAATGAGAGATAAAGGGGTCTCTAATAATTAAAAAATAACGATGGAATTATTGGGGAGGGGTTAAATCATACCCCAACATTTTTAATTGAAAATAAAAGGGCATAACAACATAATGAAATATGGAAAAAAATGAGAAAGGAAGAAATCCCTTACTTGGAAGTCTGATCCTAAAGGATTGGGATAGGATTGAGAGATGCTTCTTGGGATATTGGGGAAACATGGGAGGATTAAATATATAGTATTAAATAGTTTGGTAGAGCTTCAAAGGCTTTGAGTGAAGAGTAAGTGGGAGCTTGGGTGGGTTTATATAGGAAAAGAGAGGGAATTCTTTATTAGTTAGGTTTTAGAACCTACACATTAAACTAATCAAAATCACAAAAAATCCCATGGTTTTTGTCAGAGGTTAGTGGAATTTTTTTTATAAGGAAAATTACCTACGTTCTTTAAATATTTGGCTTGCTTATGTGGAGGTGAGTCACACTCTCACAGAAATCATTTTAAAAAGATAAAATGTTTTATAAGCCTTGAAGGGTCCACTAAGGCTTTGTAAAATAAATAAAATATACCTAAAATTACATTATTTTAATGGTAAAAAATATATTGTCCGAAAATAATATTTATAGTATTTTATTACATAACTATTGGGTCCTTATGATGTCATAAAACACATTATATAATTAAACGATATAAAATTTTTACCCTAAATTTCCACTCAGAAAATTATAAAAAATTTACAATTGGATAATTTCGATATACTCATTAAAAAAATAATATTAATTTTATCTAAATAATTTTCTAAATATCGAAATTTTATTTTTAAAATAAAAAATGACATTTATCAAAAATTCATGGGTATTGATAAAAATAGATTTCAAATATTAATAAAAATTACAATGGTATTTATAAAAATTAGATGATAATTTATTATTAATAAAAATTAATTTAGTAATAATATTTTATTGAAATTATATTTAATTCAAAAATCCATTAAATCATCAAAATATATTTCTTAATTGAATATTAAATAAAATACTATTTGTGCTTTAAAAACTATTTACAAATCAACAATCAAATGAATATATATTATTTATTCTATAAAAAAATAATACAAATAGTCATAGTGCTAGGTTATTGTTACATAACCCATTATATCACTCTCATAATACCTAAGGTTACGATGTGCGATGGTGACCGACTGTTGGGGTGGCATGTATAACATCGTTCGGGTGGTAACATCTACTAACTTCCACTTCTCTTGTAGGCGATTCCACTCAAGAAAAATGTGTTAATGCTCAGCTTGGGATTGATCAAGAAAAAATACCATTGACTCTGCCTCATTTCAAAGCTCTAACAAATGGGAATCATACAGATCAATTCTACTGGATGAGGCCATCACTTACTTGGTATGAGTAAATTGGATTTGTTAAAGCCCTATATTTATACTAATAATGCGATCACTATTCAATGACTATATTAGCAATGGTAACAATCGTTAATGGTATTTTGAAATTTAAAAACATAAAACCAAGGAAGTGAATAATATTTACATAACAATTTTATATAATAAGGAATTTAATTGGATCAAGATGAATTTTTCATTAATAAAAGTTTGGTACATTAAAACAAAATGACTAGGGAATATTTATGGAATTACATGACCCTTAACATTTCCCTATCACTATTGGAGTAGATTAATGATATGGATGAATTCATTAAGGAATTTTTAATTTGATAAATTTTTATAATCGAATCAGAGAGGTATAAAGAGAGATGTGGTGTTGGGGGGTAATGGTGGATTTAGAATTGTGTGTGGAATTAATAGGCCAATGAATATAAATTGTGATCGACATTTTTGGGAAAGACTAGAGTTGGGGTTTAGGTTATTATTGTTGGGAAGCTTCCATGTACTTCAAACAAAAAAGGATATATGTGGTTTTGCTCCATTAGAATCACTAGTGACTCCAGAACACTCATGCTGTTTGGGTCGGTTGAATAGATTAGCTTACCTTTTGTGTATGTTCTATATGAGATGTCCCATGGGTTGGTGGTTGAAATGGGATTTCTAGGGTGAAACAAAAAGTCATGATCACATAGGTTTGATATTGATACTATGATGATCCCATGATGGTGCAGTCTGTTTCACCAACATCACTGAAAAAGTGAGAAACTTTTAGAATGGTTTGCCTTTGTTTCGGTGAAAATGCCGATTGTGAAATGATGTTACACCCACTTCACTCAATATTTCACCTTATATGGGTGACCTAAAAGGTGAAATAAGTGTGATATTGGTAGGGTGAGTGGTGTCATAGGGGGGTATGTTCTTCTTTATAGTGTATTGAATGATGGAATTATGGAATTGAGTTTTGGGGCTCATGAGTGGTTTGTTTGGAGTATTGAAACATGAGGTTCAGAGATGAAGATCAAAGTTGTTGAAGTGCATGTATGATTTAGTACTCAATACCCATAACGATTTCATGTTCAAAGGTAATCAAGCCTTCATTTCATAAAAAACGTTCATATGGGTTGGGGTTGGAAGGACAATAGATCCAGGTGAGGTAGTATTGTTAGTATCATCAAAGCGTAATTATCTTCTAATTGGATTGTTATGAATCATATACAGTGGAAATGTGGTTCCTACTTAATGTTGACATTGGGGTTTTATTTCTCTCAGAAGTTATATGAACAATATCATTGATGTGTAGGAGGGAATTGGGAATCAAACACAGTAAGCATGATAATAGGTAGGTGACAACAATGATTATAAACCATAAAACATACTATACTTACCATGAGAAGTTCATTAAAATATGAATTATCTAGTAATGTATAAGTTTGATGAGTAATTACATATTTTATATTAAATTTAGTGATTTCTGAAACACTTTGAGATGTTAAGGTACAGTGAGGTGTGGAAAAAGAGTTGGCGTGATTTATTTGGCCACTTTTCCATCACATTAAATCTGTATAGGTGTAAGTGGTGGATATGAAGATAGGTATTGGGAGTTGTGTGGTACATTGTAAGTTCCATTATGCCATTAGAATGAGTTAAAAGGGAATACAATTAAACCTTATGGTATGGGTGGTAGTGGGAATCTAGTTGAGAGAGGATTATGTGATTGAAAGAAGTCTTTGTGTTGGGTTGTTCCGTAGGCTGTACTTTACTCTAATAGTGTGTCAAGATCCTGAAAGGTAAAAACATGAGAGATATCTAATTGAGTAGTATAAATTGATATAAAATAAATCATAACCTATACACACACCAGTTGGAAATGTAGAGTCATGTAAAATCAAATAGGAACATTTGGATCCTATGCAAACATTTAGTCTAGTTTCCAAAGCAAAGGCATGGGGTGGAGCCAATATAAATAATTATGATGGGGGTAGTCATAGGTAAAAAATAATGGGAAATATTGGATAAAAAACTCTAGGACCAAACAAGAAATTGGTGTTATTCATGGTTCATCAATCTATATCTGAAAGTGTGGTACAAGGACCACTCAAGAACATGTTCTCAATTGGAAATGTTATGTGGGGTTTTGAAGGTGTCATTAATAAAAAGGTGAAGAGTGTTGAGGTGTTTGAAATTGGTGTTCTAATGATCTGAATTGTGATGAGAGAATTTTAGAAATTATTAATTATCATCCAAGTTTGATTTGTGGGGTTTTCTCGACCCGAGCACCTTTCCTATACTATTATGATTTCCTAAAAAAGAATTAGATATACACTATTATGATTTCCTTTAATTGATAATAAGTCCTGAAAAAATGACCTTGATGTGCACACCGAAGAACTTCAGTACCCCCAGTGAAATGGGGAAAAAAATTCATCCATGTAGTATGGGGGTTCAAACTCTGTTTGACTCATTGAATGCCAATTAATTGAATACTATTGATTAGTAGATTGATTTGCTATTAGAAGAGGTTTAATTATGTAATATGAATACATGAATGATATAGTCCCAATAGACCACTCGGTCGAGGTTCAATCCTGCATGAACAATACAATAGAATATATTGGTGGAATTGAGAGACTGGATTCTCTTATGTGATTTGGGAAATGTGAAAGGAATGGTGTAATGGGGGTATCCTAGAATTCTTAAACTGCTATTGGGAACATTGTGGTGACATAGTGTGGTCTGATAAAAAGAGTCGAGTAGAGTGAAACATACATGTTTTAGAGTCATAGTGCAAGATTTTTTTTTCTACTACACTATAGAATATCCATTAAACTATAAATCATTTGGAATATCTTGGGAGCAAGAATAAAGAACCCATATTGACACTATTGGATGAACTGATGTTTCACATCATACATTCATGATCAAATGCACAGGGTGATGTTCGTTGTCTTGAAACTCCACACCATCAGTTCATGGGAGGAATGAGTGGATATACCTCTATAACCTATATTACACCAAAAATTATCTCTATATAGTTGGGTTATTGTAGGTGTATATAGAGACATCATGCCTCAGGGTTCCATGGTGGCTGCCTTGTGGTTCCAATTCAACTGGTACTAGTAACATGACATATATTGGTGGTATCTTCATGGAATTAAAGAGAAATCATGGTGAATAATTGGGATATTTCACAGATTAATGGGAAATACGGTTCATAGGTCTATATCAATATGACTAGACACAATTGATGTAAATGAGATTAAGGAAAGAAAAATTCTCCCTATAGCCCCTTTCAGATCAAAGGCACGTTCTGTTATCGAGACACCTAGAAACCAGCCACCTTACCCAAACTATAGGTAGCTACAACATATGATTCTGAGATCAATACACTGTCTAATATTGTTTCAATACCATGTTCTAATGATTAAATTCAAATATTTATCCAATTTAATGATTCAGTAATATCTTTGAATGAAAAGTGTGAATTGATAGAACTAGAAAATCTGGTTATAACCTCAATTTTTTCCCACTGTTTGGAAAGATATGGTTGTAGGTAGCCGATATCCATGGTTTCTAAAAACTGTGGCTATATCCCACCGTATATCTAAAAATATTTAAAACTGTGTTGATATGTTTTTTGGGAATTACAAAAAAAACCCAGGAAATTGGTGGAAAAGGGATACATCCAGAGTATAGAAAACTGTGGCCATAGACACATATTTTCATTGTTCAAATTCTGGCCATAGCCACCTATTGACATGGTTTAAACCATGGAAATTTCCACCTATTTCAGCAGTATAAACCATGTCCATATCTACCTATTTCCATGGTTTAAACTATGGTAGTATCCACCTATGGCCACAATTTTCAATTGTAGCGATAGTAACCAATTTTCATGGGTTAAACCATGGAAATAGATGTTTTTATTTTTTTAAATGATTAATGATTAATAATTATATATAATTATTCATATATTTATAAGTATATATATATACATATAATGGTGATCAATGTAGTGTTACAGAATTGGAGAAAATATTGAAGTGGTCATAGGATTAAAAATCACTAGAATCATTTATTTTTAAGGCTATTACCAAGATTTCAAACCATTGAAATAGATACCTGAGGCCAATGTTTTGAAGCATAGAAATAACCACCTATTTCCACAATTTAAACAATGGATATATCCTCATATTTACTTAGTTAAAACATGGATATAGATAGCTACTGCCAAATTTTAAACTATGGAAATAGGTTATACCATATTGCAATGGCTATAGAGGCTATGGTTTAGAAAAACTCAGGTCGTTGGCTATTGCCACAGTTTTCACCCATGGAAATAGGCTGATTTTGTAGTTGTGTGAATAAGCCTAACCTGAGGTTTTAGTCGATTTAGTCACATGAATAGAAAATTCTACCATGAGTGACCCATATCATTTGTAGATAGGAAAACCCAAATTCATCACTTCTAGCTATTCTTCTTGTTTAATTGATGGTTCTGATCTTCCTCAACAAGATTGAACTGGACGATGTGATGATATTACCCTACCCCCTGTTCTACCCAACTGAAATCCATCGCACATGAGGTATTATTTCCATTTTGAATCATGAAAATATAAAGAGAATATACTCATCACTGTTACAGTATATTATTGAAGTCAATTGAAAATTTCTCTTACATTCCTTACGAGCACTACATGAGAAATAGAAAATTAGGTCCTCCCTCTTCTTATTCAAATGGGTGTGGGTACAAGGTTCAACTCTTTGATACCTTGTAATTATGAATTAAGGGAAAGAGATAAGATTTGATGGTTCTCATGAATTACATTCTACTCTTGGGTATGAGTTTCAAGTAGGATAAGATGTACTACATGGGTTTGGGGCATTTTTTCAGAGGAAATCACAATATCCATGCTGCAGAAAGAGACCAAAGAAGGTTCAAATAGAAATTGTACGGGGAAAAAATATGTACCCTTACATAATATAGTGATATATTTTCATGATTTGAGATATTGTGGATAGATCCAGATCTGAAAAAGATCACATTCCAATTACTGTTACTTAGACTAGTCCAAACCTTAAAAGAGGCGAACTAGATCTCCATGTTTGTGAATGATAATTAGAGTGCCAGATCATTACCATATTTCCTATAGAACACAATTTTAAATATAAAAATATTACTCACTGGTGAATCATAAATATATTTTTAATGCAACATTATATCTAGTTGAGATTCCCTATCCATTTTCTTTCCTACTAATCTGATCTGGTCCCCAAAAAGAGGGACACATTATTGATTATATTCATCATGATATGAAAATGGAAGCTAACTAGACAATGGAGAATAATAGATTATTGAATCATTTCTTATATGATATTTTATTTAATCAATCTACATGGCTAAAAAATCCACCCCCCATTTTCCTTGATCAATCTCACTCCCTCAGGAATGAATGGCCACATCATGATCTATATAGAATAAGAATGAGATCCAAAATTCCTTGATTGTGTGGATGATAGTCGTACATGGATTGACTTGGAATCATTCATATAATTGTCTTTATCAAAGTCCATATACTACCACATGTAGAATCAGGCCATGCTCATGGACAATTATATGGATTTGAGACATCACTACTCCTCATTGGAGTCTGTCATTGGTTGAGAAATATCTTTTAATCATCATGGTTGACTCTTCCTCTTGAGCTCTCCCTTGTTACAGTTTTTTAGAATGAGGCTTCCTTTTCAGTAAAAAATTATCCGAATCAATGACCATAGGTTCATCAACTTCATGTGGGTGGCCATAGGAGTGAAAGGTGAAAATCCAATGATTGATACCTAAAGGTATGTGAATATAGATTCCATGGATAGGGAGAGAGGAGGAGAGGACTATCAATAATATAATCTAATAGTAATGTAATTTCATGTGGATAGGAATGGGGGTTATCCCCATATATTCAATTTATCTTGTATGTCAGTATTCAAATATAATAGAATTCTATGAAATGACTTGATATGCTTAGTTAGACCACTGTAGGATCATTCAAGGTGATAATCCCAACATTATCTATTTGGTCAAGTCTAATTTAATCACTCCAACCAACCCAACAAAAGAATCTATGGATACTAGTGGAAGCACATCATTTTATTTATGAGTTCTGAGTTGGGATCAAATTTTATTAAATAATAAATGGATTGATATGGATTTTTTTTCCGTTAAACTTTTTAATCATCTCGCATTCTCTTCATGATTAAAAAGGATAAGTTAATTGACTCAATGTAGGGGATATTAAATGAAAAGAGAAAATATGCCACTAGAGTGGTCTATACTATATACTATTTAACTATATTATACTCTATTTGATGACAATATAATGTCTTATGTCATGAAAACTGAATGGATTGATGACTTAAACATCAAGGGTCATAGGGAGAAGCTTGGAAGTGAAAACAATATTAAGAAATTCTTCCAAGTTAGTGTGGATATAGAGAAATATTTTCATAAGTCCCAACCATAAATCAACAATCAGACAAGATGAAAATCATGAGGTCATATATTTAATTCCTTAAAATAAAATATATGATGTATTTGAATAAAAAATTCTATATCCTCATGTTTTTCTTGTTCCCTTTTTAGAGTTTTAGTGCTAGTTTCCATCCTTTCCCAGTTCAGTGGTAGGGGTTGGAGTTCAAGTTGTAGTTGTGTTCCATGCATTGGATGTGGTAGTTGATAGGTTCGATATCTTTATGATGATGAGTAGTGAAAACTGGTGTCAGTATATCCTAAAAAAATCTCGAATGAGGATGATTTTGGTCAAAGTGAATGGAATTTTTCTAGGATAGGGGTGATATTGTTTTGACTAAAGTTTCATTAATTATTCCTTTTATACCTGACTATATAGGGATAATGTATAATGATAAGTGTTATGTACTATATATAGGATGCTTCCATACTCATAGGTTATATCTAATATAATCTATCTCTAACCATGGATGTCCCAAGATCTAAATACTGCATCCAGGGAACCTCTTCCTAGCCCAATGCTCTGGAAGAAAAGGTCAATATAGTTCAAAGATAGATGGTGATTTTTAGGGGGCCCATCCTTCGAAGGGTCATTGTATGAATAACCCAACAATCCCAGGATGTCCTTTGGATACATAAAATATCCCATAACATGGATGACTTAGTAATTTACTAGTCTAACCAGGGAAGACCTGGTCATTTCCTAGTGGTCACTAACCAGGTTGTGTTTAGGATACATGATTAAATTATCCCAATGAGTTCTGTTTCCTCCTAGTAAAGGTCATTCCAGGGAATTCCTTGACATTTTTTTGGTGATCACTGACCGAGGAGTTCCTAGGATACATGATTCAAGTATCCTATTGAGTAACTGGTCCTCCAAGGATTGGTCAAGCCAAGGAAGACCTAAGATACATGAAGTATCCTAGAGAGGAAATGGTTATTATTAGTAATTTTCCACCACAATTACTCTTGGAAAAGGGTGTATTCTCATATATAGTCGATCAACATTAGGTTTTTTTCCTTCCCCTAAAAAATAGAATAGATGAAGGAATCGTCAAGGGCTAGGAAAGTGGTTCAAGGGGTGGAGAAGAGGTTGTAATTTAATTGATGTGGGAAATCATGATTTCTTTAACTATCCGAAATAAAAAATTATGGTGCCGTCCATGTGGTATACATGGTCATTCTATCACCCCAAGATTTCATAGTACATTATCTCTTAAATGTAAGTCAATAGCTTACAATACACGCAACATCGAGTTCGACCGCACCACAACTTACTAAACTAGCCATTCAAAAAGAGATTATGAATAGTAATAAATGAATTTTGAATTTCATATACTCCATAAAATTTTAGAATCCATATTATGTGTTTCTTATAAAAAATATAAGAACAAATTGTTTTTTCAGATAAAAGAAGTATTTTTAAAAAAATTAGAATTTTACTGTCTTTTAATGGACAACCTTTTTTAAAACCAATATTTGACACATTTATAAATTAAATTTAAATAAATTAAATTCTTCTTTAGAATAGGTACATTAAAATTTATTTTGGATAAAGTTTTGTTAATTTTCTGATAACTTTAATATTTTGATGAATAGTGAAAAATACTAAATTTTAATTGAAAACCACATTTTTAATCGAAATCATTTATAATGTTAAAATATGAATTTTAATGGTTTGGAAGTATAAATACATTATATTTTTATCATTTAATAAAATGTATATCATTATAAGTAATTTTACATTTAAATTTGACATAAACACATGTCAATCTTTTGATAGTTTTTACTTTTTAAAAACCCACTTTTTGGTTATGACAACGGGAATTAATTTTAGATTAATTAATGAGACTTCTAAGTTTTTCATTTGGTAATATAGAAATAAATTTTGAATTTTCAATATCAAAATTATATTTGGTTGAATTTTTGGTATTTTTCTGAAAACATTCAATTTTTGATGAATAGTGAAAACCATTGCGTTTTTGTTTAAAACCAACTTTTTATTTAAAAAATTATTTATTTTATTTTGAGTAAAAATATATAAATAATACATATATTAGTTAAATATAATTCCTTTTACTCATTTTATAATAATATTAGATGAATAAAATTTTATTGATCTTTTTTACATCTTTTACCTACCTTCTTGGCACGATAAAAAATTTGCATAAAACGTAATTTTACCGCTACTGTGAATTGAATTTCAAAAAATTCTAGAGAAATGGTTGAAATAATTAAGTAAAATTTTGTCCAATAGGATGAAAATAATTATTTGGTGAATAGTTACTTTTGGATTTTATATACCACAGTTAAAAGTAAATAGGTAATTAAAGTTAAAAATGATATTATAATTACCCTAACACATGTCCTAATTCTGTTGAATAAGTTTTTCTCGACCAAAGTAAACCTTAGGAATAAAATATGATACTCTTTGATTCACTTGTATTAGATTCGGACATTTATTATTAATTTATTTAAAGAATATTTAAAAGTCTTAAATTAAAATTTTAATAAATAATAATTTTTAATATTGGGTTATACATAAGATAAATTAGTCTATAAATATTAATTATAAATATAAATATATTTCATACATAATGATATTTTGTTAATAATTTTTAGACATTACATAATTAAACATATTTATGACACAATGATGATAGAGTAATTACCCTATTAATGAAGGGTTAAAATAATTGATATTATAAATATCCGAATAAATGTAAATTGAGGCATTTGATAAATAACCCTAATTTTATAGGTTAATATGACATTTTAGGGTTTATTAAATAAACTTTTTCAATGTGATAATGGTGTTATGACTTTCCCAAAAACAAAATACCAAACAGTGTCAAAATTGATATAAATGAGTTTTTAAAACAAATACTTTATTATTAAATGATATTATATTTCTAAAAATATATGGAATGGTCAAATGACTTATATAAGGTTAGTTATGTCAATACTGAACCACTTGGGATTTTCTTGGCTTTTTTATAGTGTGTTTATTAACCATTTATTATAATAATACAAGAATACATTGTAAAAGTTAAACGATTTCACTAGGAGTTAAATATAAAAGATACGGTTAATAAGGTGACCTAAACCAATCTAAAACCCATTAGTTGAGTGGTTTTAGACCGAAACCCACCTTATAACCAAAATAAATCCTTTTGGAGCCACTATAAACTGAATATTATTTTATAATAAATTAATATTTCAAGGTTTTCTTAAAGTGACCCTCACCTCTCTTATAAAGGGTACTTCCCCTTCTCTCCAAATCCCATATCCAAAGCTATTTTTCTCAGCCAAACCATTCCCCAATCTCCAAAAAACTTCCCTAAATTAAACCTATAGGACTTATATTGATTAGAAAGCCATCCTAAGGACCCCTTTTGTTCAAATCAAAAGGAAACACCCAAAGGAGAGGTAATTATTTTATCACCTCTTTCAAAGTTCTTTTCCTATTCCACTTTCCCTTTCTTTATTATTTCCATACTAAATTAATAACTCAAGTACCTTATACATAATTTGAGTTTATTATAAATAAAGTACAACCATATTCATTATTCTATCCATCCTATGAATGATAATGTCACCATGTCTGTATACATACAACTTACCATCTCCACATCACAATGTAATTTGTTATTCACCACTATTTATTTGTTCGGATATAATGATGAGTAATATGTATATAAATAATAAAAATAACAATATAATTTCTCTATAAAATTAATATAACATCCAATTCCACACCTTTTTATCATTAAGGAAATTATATCATCGCTCGCATGTACGCACGACTTATTGTCTCCAGGACTCGATGTGGTTCATTTCCATGTTCACCATTCAATGATGATTATAAAAATATATATTATTAATAAGTATGTAATATATTGAATAATAATTATACTGGATATGAATATATATTTACATACATATATCTTATTCACTTACTTTTGTTCATTACAATATGAAAATGGAAACAACGTTTATGCGTATGTACGACCTACCATCTCCATAAATGGTGTTTTCCATTTCATATATCTATCTATTATACATATTTAAATTCTAAATATATATGATATATAAATCATTTTTTATATTTTTGAAGTATTTAAATCATTATATAAATGATACGATCAATAATAACAAGTTAAAACAAGTACGATAAAAAACGATTATTACCTGAAATATTAATTTAACATAGAAATCAATAATAAATAGGTATTATAAAGTCATAAATGAATAATGTATTATTTAATAAATATTAATATGGTTCTTGTATAATTTAATAACATACTACAGTCATTATACTGGAGGTTGAACGTACCCTTGACCAAAGGCATGTACAAGGTAAGGGTTAATTTCTCAATCTCATTATTATCGGAGACTATTTATGTGTAAGTAGTTTCTATGAAATATTTATTATCCATGTCCATGTTTCATAAAAGACATTTCAAAATTATTCTTTTAAGTTACTATTTAACTCAAACATCATTTCAAATTTTTTAAATATTTGTTCTTCTAAATCATTCTCATTAATTTCCATGTTTTCAAAATGGTTTTAAGGATTTATTTATTTTGACATATTTTTATTAAAATGTCAATTCCTTTAAAAAGTTTAAAAGTGGTATGGAACACTTTGATTCAAAAATATCTTTTAAATTACTAACTTTATTAAGGTGTGACATTTAAATGATTTCACAAAAATGGATATTTCTCTCAAAAGGTTTTACTGATCTTTTTCAACAATGTTAGTATCATTTACTGATTATTATTCTTGATTAAGGTTGATTTATTATAATAAAATATTCCACATTGTATTGAATGAGTTATTATATTTTTGACTATGTATGTGCTATTTCTCTACCAATCATGGTTTATGATTTAAGTATTGGAATGTTTTATGCTAGTTTTAATATGAATGTTTTTGTTATGATTCAAGAGTTTCATATGAGGATTGAAGTGGACTTACAATATGATGGGTGGAGACTGATATAACTCATCAATGCATCGGTAGGCCTCATGAGACAAATTAGTGTCTTGGAACAAGGCCTTGATTTTTTTTATTCTTGGCACGAGGCCTTGACTATGTGGTAATGATGTCCAGCGTCGGGAATTCCCTCATTATGAAATTAATTCTTATATGTGATTATTAGACTAGTAGAATATCCATGTGCATGTTTATATGGTAATGTTTGATTTATTTTCTATATATTATGTTCAAGTTTATGTTTAAAAGGTTTTTTTATTACACATCTTGACAATAAATTTTATAGCTTCCGCTAAATTATTTTCCCTTACTGAGCATCTGAGCTCATCCCTTTTGTATGCTTGGTTTTCCTAGGATTACAAGAAATGTATTATGTTTGATATGCAGGGTTAATGTAGGGGAATAATGGCGTTATAAACAGATTCATTAAGTTGTGTTTTTTGTTTTAATTTTTTATGTAACATTCATGTATGTAATCTATTTTCTAAGACAACTAAACTGATTGGTCCTTTGAGACTTGATTCCTTATAATCAAGCCTATGTATTAAAATAATACACCAGATCTGGGCTTCTGGGTTCTGGCCATTACAGTTTATTTAAGAGGATGTTTTGTACAAAACTTGGAAGATATAATTAGAAAAACTATTATTAGAGAACATTACCCTATGATATACAAGATTAGTATAGAAGAACTTCCTTGAATTTTTCTAATGTAGAGATTTTGTGTATTTTCCAAGAAATACATCCATGTATGGATACGAGATGGTAGAGGTTGCTCTAGCACAGATGTACCTAGGAGTGAAAATTCTGACAATGAGTTTCGGTCATGACCTGGGGTATCCTGGTACATGACAACAGGCCTTACTGCACTCTTGGTTACAACACTGTAGGGGGATATGCTTAGGATAATTCACATTTTCATTACAAAACATTATGAAGTATTTATGAATAAATACTTTCTCAAAGAATTTTTTTATGATTATATATTATATTCATAAACTATTCAATTTACATAAGGTATTTTACAAGTTTGAAATTATGCAATGTGATTTATAAACTAACTTAGTGTATTCCAATTTTTAGAAATGGTTCCCAATAGAGAGACTGAGAACTCCAGTAATACGCATGATCCAAAGACAAAGAAGGATCATATCTTTCATGGTCTTAATACAACATTTAAGAGGTAAATTTTCTCCCACATATTCTCATCATATTGAGAAATAATATCATGTGTTAATAAGATAAGTGAATAATTTTCTGAGTCTTATGGCTTTGAAGGGAAGCCAGAGTAGGAAAGGATGGTAGAGAGAAAGTTGGATTAAGGGAAGAAGGGAAAGAAATATTTTCCCATATGTGATAATAGTGGAAGGAATCACACTGGTAAATTCTTGAAGGGAATGAGAGTTTTTTTATAAGTGTGAAGAAAAAATTCATGTACGTGATTGAATGGGTATGAAAAAGGTTTCAAATGTACAATGCTTAATCTAAAAGGAGTTGGGAAACTACGAGAATCAATGTCCCATTCATCAAAGCATACCCTAAAAGATGTTATTGGATAATAATCAAGTTACGATACTACTGCAGATGAAGAGGAATAATTAACATTATTATATATTTTTTATTAATGAGTTATGTCAATTGAATGTTGTATCAATGATATACGAGTTATATCAATTATGGAAATAAATAAGGATTGTATTATAGTACTATTTCATTGTGAATTTGAGATTATATGGTACTATGAAAAGTGACTCAACAACATGTTAAATTTTTTAAAAAATAAATGGTTGAAGGAAAGATAAACCTTAATATAGTCCTGATACTGGGGTAGTGATTTTGGAATAAAAGATGGTTTATTTGGATTAATTATATTGGATATTCTTTACTACCTTGGAACTGATTAATGGTTTGTTTATTCCATCATTGTGGGATTATTAAATTTTTTTGGATATAAGGAATATATCAAGTATTCTATAAAGAATAAGGGAGAATGAATATAATCAATAAAGTGTTATGGTAATTCAGGGTGTTTCCATGTTTTAAATAGAATACATGATAAATTTAATCACAAGTTATTATGTGGAAAAAAGATATCATCATTATGTTAAGATGACCTTGATTATAAATTTTTGAACTATGAGTTTGTACAGATTTATTTTGGATAAGTCTAAAGGTTGGAATGAATTAAGTTGGACATTCTAGATTATTTTTTAAGGTTAAAATAGTTCTTAAGATTGTTTTTGGATTGTGATAAAAAGGACAACCCGAAGGTCAGGCGACAACCCGTCATGTCCGGCAAGGCCGCAAGACTTGAACCTGCAACCGAAGGGTGACAAGGGTGCATCACCTACCACTGGCCTACGTGATTTCCTGGTTTTTATAATGTAGTTTTTTTTAAAATGGTATGAGACATGAATTATAAATTCATTTTTTTGGAACCTTATACAATTAGGATAAATATAATATGATGAAGTTTTATTATCATTTGGAGTGAAAGATGAGTTGGTTGTAGAAATTAAGGATAGAACTCTACATGTCAAGTATATTTTTTTCTCTTATTATATGAAGATATTAATTCTTAAACATTAGGTAAGGGATCTTAAAAAAAAATATGTTATCCTAATTCATTATGTTTTTTTGAACCGATGATATTTTAAATCATCATAGATTGATAGCTTTGAGGCCCTCAATTAGACAGTTTTTTGTGATTGAGGACCTCAATCACTCTCTATGAATATTTATTTTTTTCATCTAATTATGTATCTATAATTTCAACCAATTTTCTCTTACTCGAAACCCTTATTTGGTGGTGACTTTTTCATTTCCCTTTCCCACTTATTAAGACAAAATTTTATTAACCCTATTTTAGATGTAGGTTTTCCATAAAGGTGTTTTCTTTTTTAAACCATTTATTCTCAAAAAACAATTTCAAATTGAAAGGACTCAATTTATTTAAGGATGTGAGAATGTAAAAACCCATTATTTCATAGTATTTTATCTTTTTAAAATAATTAAATAGCTTACGCTACATGAAACACCGAGTTCGAGCGCACCATGACTTACCAAACTAGCCGTTCAAAAAGCTGTTATGAATAGTTTTAACTGAATTTTGAATTTAATATACTCCATATAATTTTATAATACTTATCATGTGTTTCTTAGATATGATATAAGAACAAATTCAATTTTTTTAGATAAAAGAAGTATTTTTTAAAAAATGAAATTTTACCACCTTTTAATGGAGAACCATTTTTAAAACCAATTTTCGACACTTTTATATATTAAATTTAATGAAATTAAAATATTATATATAAAAGTAACATAAAAATTTAGTTTGGATAAATTTTTGGTACTTTTCTGATTACTTTCATATTTTTATTAATAGTGAAGAATACGAAATTTTAATTGAAAACAACTTTTTAATCGAAATAATTTATAGTGTTAAATTATGAATTTGAATGGTTTGGAAGTATAATTACATTATATTTTTATAATTTAATACAATTTATGTTATTATAAGTAATTTCACATTTAAATCTAACATAAACACATGTCAATCTTTTGATAGTTTTTACTTTATAAAAACCTGCTTTTTGGTTTTGACAACGAGAATTAATTTTAGATTAATTAATGAAAATTATATGTTTTTAATTTGGTAAAATATAAACTATTTTTGAATTTGGAATATCAAAATTATCTTCAGGTTAATTTTTGATATTTTTCTGAATACTTTCGATTTTTAATGAATAGTGAAAAACACTACGTTATTGTTTAAAATCGATTTTTTTAAATAATTATTTATTTTATGTAAATATAGATACATAATACCTATATTAGTTCAATTTAATTCATTATAATCATTTTATAAATATCTTAGATGTATAAAATTTTATTGAACTTTTTGGCATCTTTTACACACCCTCTAGGCACATTAGAAAATTTGCATAAAACGTAATTTTACCTCTTCTGTGAATTGAATTTCAAAAATCATAGAGACATGGTTAAAAAATTTAAGTAAAATTTGGTTCAATAGGATGAAAATAAATTTTTTGATGAATAGTAACTCTTGATTTTTATTTACCACAGTTAAAAGTAAATAGGGTAATTAAAGATGATCCTCTTTGATCCAGTTGGATTAGATTAAGACATTTATTATAATTTTATTTAAATAAGAGTTAAAAATCATAAATTTAAAGTTTAATAACTAAATCATTTTTAATATAGGGTTATACAAAAGATAAATTTTCCTATAAATATTAATTAGAAATCTAAAATAATTTCCTAAATAATGGTTTTTTTATAAGTTTTAGAAATTAAATAATTAAATTTATTAATGATACAATGATGATGTAGTAATTACCCTATTAATGAAGGGTTAATATAATTGATATTATAAAAATCCAAATAAATATAAATTTAGACTTTTGATGCATTCCACTAATTTTATAGGATAATATTACATGTTAGCGTTGATTAAATCATTTTTATAGAAGTGATAAATATGTTATGACTTTCACAAAAACAAAATACCAAATAGTGTCAAAATGGACATAAATGAGTTTTTAAAACAAATACTATATTATTAATTGATATAAAATTCATAAAAATAAATGGTTCATCCAAAGGACTTATATAAGGCAATATATTTCAACAATTATCCAATTTTGATTCTCTTGGATTTTTATAGTATGTTTATTAACCATTTACTATAATAATACAAGAATACATAGTAAAAGTTAAACTATTTAAATACGGGTTAAATCTAAAAGATAAGGGTAATATGGTGACCTAAAACAATCTAAAACCTATTGGTTGAGAGGTTTTCGACCCAAACCTACCATAGAATCAAAATAAAACCCTTTTTGAGGAATTAAAAACTGAACATGATTGTATAATAAATTATTATTTCAAGCTTTTCCTAATGTGAATCTCTTCTCTATTATAAAAGGGTACTTCTCCTTCTCTCAAAATCACATCTCCAAAGCCATTTGGCTAGACCAACCCTTGCCCAAATCTCCTCCCTACTTCCCAAACTTCAATATAGAGGCCTTAACTCGATCATAAAGGCAACCTATGGAGCCATTTTGTTCAAATCAAAAGGAAACACCCAAATAAGAGGTTATTATTTTATCACCTCTTTCAATGTTCTTTTTCTTCTTCCACTTTCTCTTTATTTGTTATTTTCATACCAAAAGAATAAATCCATTACCTTCTACATACTGTCAGGTTATTATAAATATGGTACAATGATATTCATTATTCTATTAGTCCTATGAATGATAATATCACCATGCGTGCGTACGTACGACTTACTGTCTCCGCGTCATGGTGTAATTTATTATTCAAAACTATTTTTTTGGAAGGATATAATGAAAAGTAATATGTATATAAATAATGAAAATAACATTCTAGTTTCTCTTTATAACTAATATACCATCCAATTACACACCTTTAAATCATTAAATAAATGATATCGTCGATCGTGTGTACGTACGACTTACCATCACGACAACGTGATGAGATTCATTTCCACGTTTGACATTCAATGATGATTATAAAATATATATTATTAATAAGTATGTAATATATAAAATAATAATACTACTAGAGAGAGAGAGATATATATATATATCTATCTATGTGTTTGTGTGTGTGTTTGTGTATGTACTTACATATATCTTATTCACTTTCTTCTGTTTAATACGATATAAAAACGGAAACAACATTTATGCGTATGTACGACCTACCCTCTCCATAAACGGGGTTTTCCATTTCATATATCTATATATTATACACATTTATATTTTAAATATATATGACATATAAATCATGTTTTATATTCTAGAAGTATTTAAATCATGATCTAAATGATACGATCAAGAATAACATGTTAAAACGTGATTGATAAAGAAAAATATTATTACCCAAAATGTTAATTTATCAGGGAAATAATTATTAAATGGGATTTATAAAGTCATAAATGAATTTTTTATGATATAATAAATATTAATATTGTTTCGGTATAATTTAATAACATACTATGGTCATTATAAAAGAGTTTAAATGTACCCTCAACCAAAGGAAAGTGCATGGTAAGGGTTAATTCCTCAATATCATTATTATCTGAGATTATTTATGTGTAAGTATTTTCAAGAAAATATTTATTATCCATGTCCATGTTTCATAAAATACATTTCTAAATGATTTTTTGTGGTACTCTTTAACAAAAACATCATTTAAAATGTTTTAAATATTTTTTCTTCTAAATATTTCTCATTAATGTCCATGTTTTCAAAATGGTTTTAAGGATTTATATATATGGACATAATTGTTCTAAAATGTTATTTCCATTGAAAAGTTTCAATGTGGTATGGGACACTTTTATATAAAAATATATTTTAAATATTTTCCTTTATAGATGTGTGACTTTTAAATGATTTCACAAAAAGGGATATTTCTCTCAAAAAGTTTTACTGATCATTTTCAACTATGTCATCATCCTTTACTGGATATTATTCTTGATTAATGTTGATTTATTATAATAAAATATTCCATATTTCATTGAGTGAGTTATGATATGTTGGAATTTCTATGTGCTATTTTTATACCCTTCACGGGTTATTGTTGAATTATTGACATTTTTTAAGCTAGTTTTAATATGAATTTTTATGTTATGTTTCAACATTTTCATATAAGGAATGTAGTGGACTTAGTAAGTGATGGGTAGAACCCTCTATATCTCCAGGATTCATTGGTTGATCTCATGAGATAAATTAGTGTCTTGCATAAGGCCTTGACAAAATTGTTTTTGTAGTCTTGGCATGAGGCCTTGACTATGTGGTAATCATGTCCAGCGTTAGGAATTACCTCATTATGATATTAATTATTACATGTGATTATTCGAATAGTCGAATATCCATGTGTAGGTTTATATGTTAATGTTTGATTTATTTTCTCTATATTATGTTAATGTTTATGTTTAAAAGGCTATTGTTTTTATTACACATCTTTCCTTAAAAGTTTATAGCTTCTACCAAATTATTTACCCTTACTGAGCATATGAGCTCACCAATTTTTATGTTTTCTTTTCTAAATATTCCAAGAAGTGTATTATGTTTGATATGTTGGGTTATTCTAGGAGAATAATGGTGTTCTCAACAGATTATTTATGTGGTGTTTTATGTTTGAATGTGTGATGTAATGTTCATGTATGTAATCTATTTTCCTAGAAAACTAAACTAATCAGTCCTTCGGGACATGATTACTTGTAATCATGCAAATTTATCAAAATAATGCACCAGATCTGGGCTTCTGGGGTCGAGGCATTACAATCAACGTTTAATCTAGTTGTAATAAAAAACCAAATCACATTCCATCATCAAATCAATCTCCCCTTTAACATGATAGTTTCTTCCAATGGTGATCGTCTAGCTATAGTGTCATGGTTATAGAATTGGACAACCCAAAAAAGAAAAGTGGAAGTTCATGGTAGTAGTTTACTGAGGACGAAACACCAAAAAGTTGAAACTACAAATAACCCAATCAATTCATGGGATTTATCTTGATGTCTAGCTATCTTTCAACTTGGGGTTTCAATTATCCAGTACCCATGTCGATGATCTAAGGTGAATACAATGGTCTTGTTCAAGAGATATGGAGTCATACATTCAGCCTAAACAACCATATTAGTGATTCATCCTCCAATCCAAAATCTAGGGTGCATATCATACCTATGCTACCCAGTCGATGATAGTCTTTATATAACTCCATTAAAAAAAGAAACTCCATCATTTCCATTGATGCAATCACACTTCTTAATACCACTTGATTCAACTCAAGTACCTTGTCATTGGAGTGCGTATGTTCCCAAGTTGGATTTAGCCATATGTAGTATGAAATCATGCATCCTCGTTTCATTTAGTGTATATACCTATCCCTTTGGTCTAACTAGAGACTATGATCTCCTTAGGAATTAGAATAATTCTATTGAAAATAATTTTTTTGGTTGATGATCAATCATATATCCACTCTCATATCACCCATCATGGTTTTTTGTACCTACGTTCATTCAAAACACAAGTTAGTATTTTTACATTGGGTACATTACAACTAAGTACTGGAATTTTGAACCTTCTTGATTTTATGATCAAAAAAATCATCAGTGAGTTCAGAACAAAATGCGAGTTTTTGGGTGGTTTTCTGACATGATATAACTTTTTATCCTCTTTTTTCTCCATTATAATTTAGTTTTACTATACTTGGGGCTAGTGGTAAGAATTTAATATAGAATTCAAGATGACGGTGGTGTAGTAGTGGTACTTTGATGCTCAGTGGAATGGTCATCTTTTAACATGGATGGATATGTTATAGTAGTAGAATTGAACTCATGTTCAATCAAACAACATGCGTAAAATACTATCCATATATAAGTACAGCTCGGGACATTGGATGTTTTCAGTAGAACACTATGTGTGGTAAATAATTCCTAATATTGGGTGGGGATTAACCTCAAGCATTACCCCATGAATTAGGAGTCCATGGTCACAATAAATATGGAACAAATCAGAAATGTTTTTTATTTTCAAGGAAGTGTTGGATGTATTGAAATTAACCTGAAGATTGTATTCAGCTCCATTGAATGCATTAATGGTGTCCGTAGAATAATTTTTAGAGTAATCAAGAGGTTGGATATTATTGGATAAAACCTATGGAGGTCTGTGGTTGTCCAAATTAATGAAATAGACCTTTCCCTAGTATACTTCCATACCGAAACATGATGCTACATCGTGTGCTTACCCACATCTAGTGACTATAGGGTCATCAAATCAAGACCTTTCTAAAATATCTACCGACTCAATCAATCAATTAGAATACATGTGTTTTTCACTTTCCTAGAGTCATCAACTAACATGGTTGGATGATATAATCACCTTGACCATTTTCACATAGAGAAAAAGCACGAGAATAACATCATATCAATGAGGTTAGTTTCTTTTTTACTTGTAAGGGGGACACATTTGAAAACCTTGAAAATGGGGTACAAGCAAGTTTTATTTTCTTTAATTCTTTACAGTGCTACCTCAGTGTGTGATTTCAGGTAGATTCTCCTACTGAGTTAGGTATGGATTGAAACTAGTGAAACGCTTAGGATAAGGAATCTTTCATCTTGTTCATATACTCTATACTCAAGGAAAAAATATATATTCATCATTTAAATCCACCAATAGAAGTAAACATGGAATCATATGGTGATTGAAAGGTTGGACCATAAGATTGAATTGCATATGTAGTTTTCATTTTCAGTGAAATAATTTTTTTTGGAAAGACAAGTGGTCTTCCACTCATGTCATGATAGCTTAATTCATGTCTATTATCTATTATAGAATATTTGGAATGAAACAATACTACAACCTTTCTCAGGTGGTTGTAGAGAGATTCTTGAAGCTATCCCATTTACTTTTGAAAATCCAAGAAAGTTGAAAAATATATGTGACCTTAGTTAAATACTCCAATATTCAGTTAGATTCCTGAAATGATAGAGATAATGGGAGTGGTTTAGGGTTTGATTATAGAAAATGTACATATTTTCAATGTATAATTGTATTTTTTGACATTTTTAAATGAAATGATTCACATAAGCTATCACATTAATATCTGCATGAAGAATAAATACACTGTCAATACCAGATGAGAGGAGTTTCACTATCATATATATCTCTTGTGTATATTGAATGGTAGATTGTGTACCTATTTTTATTATCCCTATCCACCTAGCCCTATTCAAATTATGCATGGGTGTACTTGTGCATTGATTTTCTTAGGGATAGTAGACATCAATGATTTTATAGGGTTTCAATTCATGTGATCATATTGGAATGGTAAAGTAACGAGTGAAAGAATAATGGAATGCCCATATTTGAAGAGTTTCAAGTAGTTTTATATATCTAATTTTTGAAGTGAATCATGAATTTTCCATGTGATAATTTCTATTAGTAAGTAATCTATTAAAGTTTAGTACTAATGCTCCATGTGGGGTCAATCAAACTAGTCACCCCAATATATAGAGTTTAGTATTATATAGGTATCATATTTATGTCCACTTTTTTAGTTTTTTAGAGTGATTAATTTTAATGAAAATAAAATCAGAGAAGATTCATATTTGAATACTATTTTTGGGATTTCATCGGCATCATGATACCTAGAATATCCATACAGAGTTGAGTTGTTTTCATTCATGAATGAAAATGAAGAGTATAAAAGAAATTCCCATCGTTGATATTGCTTTTACCCAACACTCATCCATGTTCATTTTGCTTCTGGATCACTCTAGTATGATTTTTTCTATGAGAATACCTGTGATTCACTACTAAACTTCTGTTGGCTCAAATAACCTTACCCAGTCTCACCTTTCGTAGGTTACCTGCTGAAAACATTAGTGTTTTTTTTGTTTTTCTTTTTTCTCACACATTTAAATGTGATCACTACTAGTGAGCCCAACTTCATATTCTAAAACAGACGTGTCATTCTACAAAACCTGTATCCCATTTTCCTCATGCTTCTCATGTATCTGATTCCTAAAATTTTTTCTCTAGTCATAATTGCTTGTTTCTTGGTTAGGGTCTACATGGGTAGGCCTATTTGTCTCTTTCTATAATTCTGTTAAATAGAAATGTGAACTACTATCAGTTTTCAACTATGTTTCTAAAGAGTATCCTAGGGATGTGATGTCACTTTTTCTTAATCATTCTGGATAGCAGTTCCCCCTCAAAACCATCTTCCAAGAGCACATAATATATATAAGTTATAATATGTTAAAATTACTTATAAATTCATGAAATATACAATGAGAAAACTCACGAGACCCTTCAAAACACATGGAACAACCACATTAATGAGTGGACGACACCTCATGCTCACAATCCCACATTTCCCTCATGTATAAATCCCCTATTTCAATTGATAGAGTGACTACCTTGATTTTATCTCCTGTAAAAATACACCCATAGACATCTATCTAAATCATACTATTATTTTGATCCTCCTTTTCAAGGGAAAAATTACAAGTATTATATTTTCCCTGATTTCATTTACATCTTGAATTAATGGAATAAGCAGTATAGTACTAACTAGTTCTATTAAAAATGATCATGAGTCTGAATTCCCCCAAATATATTCTTCCCTAATGGTATCTCATTCATTTTCTTTGGTCGGGATCCAAAATCATCATTCAGAAGCTCTTGGGGGTCTATTCATTCCATTCCCTCTCTATAGTGAGGTATTACTTTCAATTTTTGTTTTAAGTATTTATTAATGAAATGATGAATACATTGTATATTCAAGAAAATACTATTCTATTCATTATAAAAAATAATATTCCCATGATGAACATCACTCATGCAATTAGGAAAAGATATGGGACCAAGCACGAAAGATTGTTTGTGACCCTACATGCATAAATTGATCACTATACAGACATAACAATGAAGGTATGTCAGTGGAGACATGATGATATACATTTATCCTTCATCCTATCTTAAATCATATGAAATGGTATAGGTACCTTCCTCTTGATTGACACTAATCCTTAATGTGATAAATATCATGTGTTATGATTCTAATTCATTAATAACCCTGAAAACGTAAGAATCAAGAAGAAATACAACATGAAATGAAAAGGTCATATCACGGTAGTTAGAAAAGAATAGGTACCAATACATACTTTAAGGATAGTCTTTAAGACTTAGTATAACTCCCTAAAAACCAAGAAACGTACCCTAATACTTACGAATATTTTAACCCACATTTTTTGGAACAACCATATCCGAAAATATTGCTTTGGTTTCTTTTGAAGATGGATCAATTCATCAGGTTTTTCTAGTCTATATTGTTCTTCTAGGTGGACTCAGGGGGGGGGGGGGCATTTCAATCTCTTTAGAATGTGACAACACAAAGTTAAGAGTATATTTTCATGTCTATAAAATATCACCAAGTCTATGAAATAATGTAAAGGTCGATAACATATATAGATGAGTTTGTTGAGAGATCAATACTCATCTTATAGTGTGCTACTCCTTTGAATATATCTGACCGATAAAATTATATAGAGACCCAAGATTCTCATAAATGGATATTAAATTTTTTTTCATGAATATTCGTTACATTACAAAAACTCATTCCTTAGGACCGTAATAGTTTAGTTCCCTTTTAAACTATGAACACAATCTTCTTAATTCATGAAATATCTTCAATGTCTCCCATAATGATCTTCTCGTATAGTACTCCTACTTAAAAAACGTTCTTTATAAACTGGGGAAAGGAAATATAATATAGGGTGAGCTTAGATGATTAATAAGGGTAAAAAATGGAGATAAGTATGCATAAAATTAACATAAGTGTATGAGAACATGAGCATAATATTTGAAAACCATACCCCACATATCAAAGATCATAATCTTGATTCATGTAATAAGTATTGGATTTTTATAATACATGAAAAATAGTGAAATCATGTTCTATGAGAGCATTACATTGGCACTAGACATAGATTTTTGGCATACACATCAGCTTATAAAATTGTGAACATGTGTAAATAGAAATAGGTCCACTCATTAAGTTTAGAATGTGAAATTAGGTCCTTGCATAAACTTATGGAAATTCAACAAAGTCCATCCATTACAATATGTATGTGATAGATAGGTCCACATGTAACACTACAAACTTTTATTTGGGTTCATGCATATCATTGTGTACATGTAATGAGGTTTACCATAACATTGTGAACATGTAATCAGGTTCACATATAACATTGTGAACATGTTCTCAAATTCATAAATATCATTTTGAATATTTAATTAGCTTCATGCATAACCTATTACTTGAGATTTAACACTATTTACCCAATATATTGAATGGATATATTAGTCCCACCAGTTATGTAATCAAAATTATACATACATGTTCCACAAGATCATAAAAACCTCATCATATCATAACCCATGAAATTAAAAGGTTTTCAAAATAATTTAATCATATCATAACCTATGGGAATGATATAGGTTTCATAATCATTTAATCATAGCATAACCCATGGAAAAATAAGTAGGCTTTGTAAGAATTTTATCATGGTATACCAGATAAAATATTAATAGATTTCATAAACATTTTTTCATGATATACAATTCAGAAAAATAATACAAATGATATTCTTTGCTTATATCCCCAACAAATAATGAGTTACATCAATGGATATCATCGTATATAGAGAATTATTTTGAAATATCACTTAGAAAATTTCTTGAGGAAAATAAAAGTTCTTTGAAAATAACATTTTAAACTAAAAATTCATAAAACAATTTGAAATTATTTTTCTTTGAAAATAACCTGGAAATTTTTAAATATAATCTTGAAGGTAAATAGTGGTCATGATGGTGGGAAATTCTGTTTATGCAGTTCACATTAAAATAATGATTCCTTTTACATTTTTGTTAAATGATAAATAAGGATTATTTTTGAAAATTACATGAATATTCCTTTTAATAAATAAAACAATAATGTAATATATGGGTAAAAATATTTTAAAACCCATTTTATTATATTGAAACAATTTTTAAATCATTTTTCGCAAGCATGATTTTAAAAGAAAATGGATTTCTAACCGATGACAGAAATAAAGTTATATTCTCTTAAGAAAATATCAATTATTTTAATAACCAATGATTATAAAAAGTTACAATTAATTTAAAATATCATGAATCACCATATTGTGAGAAAATTCATGATTTTCTTGAGAGATGTGTCATACAATTTTATCATTAGAAACATAATCATGAACAATCACGAAAAATGATGAGATTGTAATATAAAAGTATTACTACTATGGAAACTTTTAATCATAATTCCCATGAAAGAATTAAATTAATTGAATGTTAAAATTTCATTAGGGGAAATAAATTTATGATATTACATGTCAAATGGGATTTATATACACCTCATGAAAGAATATTGGTGAATGATGTAACATATATCTCAAAGAAGGAAAATTGTGACAAAAGTCACATGCTTCTTTTGTTATATTTTTACTATAAACCCAATGAAAGATTGATTTTATTAATTTTTTCATAAATTTTTATTTACTCACTTTATTTATTTTCTATGAAAATAGTATAATTAGTGTGAAATATTCATGTTTTAATATTAAATATAATTTTTTATCTTTCTTTGAATTAATCTAGATTCGAGTCTGTTTAATATTTTAATCATAAATCTCATAATAATTATCCAAATTGTGTGATTCATATATTTTCGGATTACTTATTATATTTTAAACATTTAATTAGAATTAATGTTTGGCCAATGGTCCAGGGTAAAATGTTTAAAGGAGGGTCATTTGAATAATTCATTTTTTCATGCTTGTATTAAAGAACGTCAGGCGATGACGATAAATCTCAGGCATGAAGATGGATCTCTCTCTTTTGACATTGATGTGTAAGGGAGAATGGATTCTGAGCATTTCAAACAACTACCTTCAAGCCGTCCCATGGGAACCTCATGAATTGTGTTGGAAATACAGGAGCAGTTGAAGTTCATGGATGGTATTCATAGGTGCTTTGAAAATCATACTAATGACTTCCTCAAGGACATACCTTTGGGGGATGAGGTTTGGGAAACCATATGTGATATTCCTATAGAAATATTTCCCGGTTTGGATGGGTTTCTAGGGGATTTCTTCAAGGCGTCGTAGGAATTCGTGGGGGGGGGGGCATGTTTCCAAGGAAATACAAGAATTTTTCATGGGGGTTCTCTTAATAGAAGTACTTGTGCTTCAAGAGTGATCCTTATTCAAAAAACCAAAGACCCCACCTCTATTAATCTGTTCAGACCTATTTGCATTTGTAATGTATCTTACATGATTTTGGTAAGCTTAATTTCTAGAAGGCTAAAAAAGGTGATCCCAAAAGCCATTTCACAAGAGCAACATGGTTTCATCAAGGGTAGGGGTATCCAAGGGGTGATTGGGATAGTGAAAGAACTGGTTGGTGATATTAATAGGAAGCAGATTGGATATAATATTATCATGCATGTTGACATAAAAAATCCTATGACAATTTGGAGTGGAGTTTGATCATTCAGACCATGAGGAGACTTGGTTTCCATGAAGGGGTTTGTGATATTTGTATTTGGTGATATTATTCTCCTTGGATCACCATCTCTCAAGGGGGAAAATGTTTTGGTTTCTTCAAAAGTGTGTGGGATGTGAGACAAGGGGACCCCCTTTTACCATCTTTGTTTGTCATTTCTCAGGAAGCTCTTTTCCAAAATATTCACAAAGGCCTGGTTGAAGGGAGACTACTTTCGTACCATTCCAAATCATCAGATGACACCTTCTCTCACCTTATGTTTGCGAATGAAATTATGATATTCATGAATGACATGAGGTATTCCCTATAGAATTTATATGATATCATGCCTATGAATGGATACCTTAGTGGCCAAGGTATCAATAATCAGAAAAGAAACATTTATATTTCTAACAAATGTCCCAAGATAAGGGTGCGTGAAATTCATGCTATCCTAGGAGTTCAGCGGATGCATTTTCGTATGATGTATGTCGGTGCTCCTATTTCAAATGGTAGAGTTATAAAGACCTTTTTGATGACCTCATTAGCTTGATGCTTGGTAGGATTATCATATGGGAAAACAAATTCGTATCCTTCGGCGGGAGGGTGTCCTTGATCAACAGTGTGATGGTATCAATTCCAATGCACGTCTTCTCCATCATTAATCCTCCGAAATGGACCATTCATTTGATGGAAAAAATGTTGAACAAGTTCCTTTGGGATGCAAATGATTCAGGTTGGTGTAGACGGGTTTCATGGAATCGTCTGGTGAAAGCAGTTGAGGAGGGTGGAGTGGGCCTCAGGGATTTAACAATTACCATGGAAACCATGCAGCATCGGCTGAAATGGGATTTTCTTTCCAGATATTCTCTTTGGGATAAGATGTTGAGTGTTAAATATGGGCCACGTTGGGAGGAGTGGGATGATCGCAAACATTCCAGGTTAGTTAAAACAATTCGTTCTCATCGGGATATCCTTCAGGGTGATACTTTTTGGGTAGTGGGAAGAGGATACATTAACCTTTAGAACAACAACTGGATCGAAGAAAAACTATTTTTCCCATTTTGTCCAGCGCCAGAAATCTCTATCAAAGAGGCTAGAAAATTCCCTAGCCTTCTTGAGTGCATTCTGAATAAAGAACAGAAGGAAACACTTTCTGGAATTGTTTTTTCAGAAAAGGATGATAGGTATTATATCCTGAGATCGAGGAATGGGAAATTCAGAGGTCAGGATTATCAGGGTCTTCCCATTCGTGAAGGCGCACACATTGAATGGGAATTTCGTCTATGGTGCAAAGAGATTTCCATGAAAATGAATTTCTTGGTTTGGAGAGTGCTTAACCAGGCAGTCTCAATGGATGATAATATTCATAAAAAAGTGATCTCTTTTCCCTCACGATGCTTCTGTTGTTCACAACCAAAATTAGAATCAGCCTTCCACCATTTTATCATAAGAGAGTGGGAAGTATCCCTCTGGTCGGCAATGAACATATGGGGACACTATAACCCTATATGTGATTCCATGCAGAATTTTATTGTTCATTGGATCTTGATCCCAGGAAGCCAAGGGATGGCTATCAAGGTACAATCCCTCATCATCACAACTATATTTGTGGATTCTGTGGGAAGCGAGGAATAAAGCTCGGTTTGATAACAGACCCACATTCTCCATTCTACATATGAGATTGAAGGTGCTGATTGATGAGTTATGCTCTCTTGTGGAAGATGGAATCTAATCCTTGATTATGTGAAGTCTCCTCAACAGACCACCTGAGGTCATAAGAACCCATGTTTGTTGGATCATATGGCTTCCACCAAGGGAACTCTTTAAGAGAAGTAGTGAGAGCTTTAATTTCTGGGATTACGATTTGTAAGAGTCGGGCGCTGGCTGTCTCAGAGGTTGAATCAGAATGCGAAACTTTGGTACGGGTGATACATGGAAAAGAGGATCCTCCATGGAATATGATATATATTATTCATATAAGATATATGGAGATCAGTCATGGTTTTTCAGAGCGACATGTCAAAAGAGGGGAAAATCATGCTACGGATGGTCTCTCAAGAGGGTGTAATTCTCAATACCACATGATTATTTATTCCAGTCAGGGATCCCTGCCCATGGAATACAAGAATTTTGATCATGGTGATTCCCTTGGACTTCACTATTTTAGACCTCCATGAGCTTTTATGGTTTTATGGGTGTGGTTCCAATATTTTTAATAAAAAATTCAAATATCGATTAATGGGTCATCTGGTCTGCACAAGAAGGCCCAATGAATCTATGAAGAAATTGGACCATCCACGATACATGAATTTCTGGGATTAATCTAGAAACCCAAATTTTATGGGACTCTAGAATATTTTCATAAATATCTATAAGAATCATTCATAAAAATTTCAATCCCAAATCCATCAAAAATGGTCCCAATATATGTTTTTTTCCTATTCCAACATTTTGTCTGGATTTTGAAATCAGAAAAAAACCCTGAATTTTTTCTTGATATAGAAATCAAATCAAGATGAAATTTTACATTGTGAAATCCAATATATGTAATGTATATTTTTTATAATAAAATTTTCTAATTTGAAGGAATATTCCTAGCCTAAAATCCATTCACATTTAAACTAAAGAAAAACTCGATAGAAAAATGGACAGAATGAAATTGTCTAGTAAAATAGACATAACATTGTATAAAAATGTCCAATGGGGGAAACATTTTGATTGTTGATATTTAATATAAATATCTACTACTTTGATGAATAATTTATCTCTAGATTCAATTGTATGGATGTCTAAATTGGCGATCCAAATGGTGGGAGATATTTGGAATTAAAACATTTGACCACCATGGGAAATAAATACATTCACATATTCTCCTTGAACGTTATTGGAATTTCAACACATAAAGAAGTGTTTTAGAATGACTAGATCCTTTCAACGATCCTGGGAGGACGTTCCTTGGTCTTGTTTTAATAAGATATACCTCTCCCCCACATTCTATTTCTTGTTTGTTTTTTGTTGTTTTTATTTGTAATCGTGTAACTATGTTTTCATTTCAATAAAATTTTAATGCATGTTTCTTCTTAATCATATTTTATTTTAATACTTATTCTATTTTATAACATTAATGGTCTTAAAATATTTTAAACTAATAAAAATAAACCATTTCTTTTTTTATTTAAATTAAAAGTCAGTAATTAACTTTGTTTACCGCTCGTGTGTGTGTTTGGCACAAAACTCTTTTCTTATCTCTTTATTTCAGTTATCTTTATAATTCATAATAATAAAATTATTAAAATAGAGCAATAACCATCTCAATGTTTGAGTAAATCTACCATTTGGGTGAGTTAATATTTAGGGATATTAAGTGATTGAGGGCTTTTGTTCGATGAACGTTATTTTGGTTGACATTTTTTATGTAAAACATAAAATTTCAAGGATTAATGAAATGTTTTCTTTAATGTGTGGATTACATGGATTATTGGATACATAAAATAACTACCATAAGTGAGTTTTTACTGAGATTAGGACCCTAGATAAGTTATGTTTGGGATTGAAGTCTTAACACTTAGGAATTCCAGTAAAAAACATCTTGTGAAGTGGGTGTTAATTTAATGAAATATAAAGAAATTTTCAAGGATATAAAAAGATTAAATCACAAATAATGAAAACACACCATTATCTTTAAATTATTAAATTAGTATTCATTAATCAATCAATTAATCTAATCTCTTCAAACAAACCCCCTTAAAAAAGACAAATCACAAAAGCAATCGACTGTAAAAAGTATCATCATTGAGGATTCAACCATAGTGTCACATTACACATTATAAGAGCACAAAACAATTGAAATAATGATATGTGACAATTGGAAACACAAAAAATGGATTTGTTAATAGGTATAGTTCCTTATGTAGTCTGTAGTTTTTGGTTTTTGTAAAAAACATCAAAAAAAGTAATAACATTCACCCAAACAAATATGAAAAAAACACACAAAAACCCACATTCTCATAAAAATGATATGTGGAAAAAACCACAAAGGAAAACCCACCATAATCATTCTTTAAAAACTTATCTGAATGCACCATATCCTCCAAAATAATCCCTTAGATATATTTGGCAATAAAATCGAGTGAAATCATTTCCAACTAAGGAGGACATTTATGGATAATCAAATCACTCATGATCCATTAATTATCGAACCAATTAAATTATATATCTCCGATCCTAGGGGAAAAATCCTTAAATAACTCACTTATTCTAATATAAATTACCAACTAATTGGTATTCAATATCCAAACATTGAGGTTTATTTCAAAATCAAATCAGGTTTGATTCATCTTCTACCTCATTTCCATGGGCTAGCCGATAAGGATCTACATATTCATCTCAAAGAGGACCAAGTGAAATTTTCTAACATGAAGAATCAAGGGGTTTATAATGAACAAATAAATCTGTGAGAATTACCTTTCTCCTTACCTGAATCTTCTATGTCATGGATCTAATACCTCCCTCCTAATTCTATGAACACATGGAATGACATGAAACAACTATTCTTAGAGAAATTCTTTCCTTCTTCTCGTATTTCCTCTATTTGAAAGTAAATAAGTGGTATGAATAAATTCCATAATTAATCACTCCATGAGTGTTTGTAGATGTTCAAAAATCTAGTGGAAACTTTCCCACATCACCAAATCCCTAAAAAACTTTTGATCCAATAATTCTATGTGGGGTTATTGGCTATGGATGAAACTCTCATTGATGTCGTAGGGGGAGTTTCTCTTGATGAAAAAAATATTATAGTTGCAGGAAATCTTAAAAGAAACATGGCTGAAAACATTAAATAATTCCACACTCAAGCTCATTATCAAGTCAAAAAATTCCATGAGAATCAATCCACAAAGTCTATCAAGATGACTGAGTGGATGAGTGAACATACAGGTCTTGTGAGACAACTAGCAGTGGATATCAAAGCCCCTATCTCATCTTCTCAAAAATCTCTATTCCATAGGCCTATAAAGAATTGTGGAATTTGTAGATCTCCAACTCATCCTAAAGACATATGTACACAACTTCAATAGGAACCATTAGATTCATCTAGACCAATGGATCTCAATTTCTTATAAGCTCATTGGAACACCAACACCCCACAATCAGGTCGTTTCATTAGAAACGACCAAGGTGGAATTTTATATTGACCTTTAATTCATAGAATCCATCATTATAAAGGATCATGAAAACTCTCTTGAATCCCATATAATCTCTGATATCTGCTGTTCCTCCTTAGATAATATTATGTAAAATGAATCAAAACCAACCGAAATCCCTTCCTCTATTATTGAGTTGTCTAGCCCACAAATGAGAGATGATACTGATATGAAACCTCTTTATGAACACTTGAAATTTGTATTCCTTTTCCATGATCACTCTTATATGGTAATTGTCTCTACTAAAATTACTTAAACCATGGAGTCCAAAAATATTCAGGTGTTATATAAAAAAGGCTTTAGGTTGGAACCAAGTTGACATATCAGGAATCAAATTTTCTCTTTTCATGAATCACATCCATCTTGAGGAGTCATCCAAACCAATAAAACAACCATAAAGAAGACTCAATACACTAATCCTAGATGTAATTAGGTAAGAGATCACCATGATTATTCAATTGTGTATTATCTGCCCAATTTGTTATACAGAATATGTTAGTCCGATTAAATTGGTATTGAATAAGGGTGGGATAACTGTTGTCACATATGAACATGGGGGGTGGTCACAACTGAAGTTAAAAAAATGGAGTGTGCATATAAACTATAAGAAATTGATATTTTCAACATGAAAATATCACTACCATCTTTCATTTCATGATCAAATGCTATAAATATTAGCTAGAAAGTAACATTATTTCTTACTTGATGGATACACCGACTACATTCAAATCCAAATCGTACCTCAGGACTAAGGAAAGACTACATTCACATTCACATTCACCTTTGGAACATATTCATATTAGGGAATTCCTTCTGGAATTTTCAATGATCTTGTAACACTCCAGAGGTGTATGATGAATATCTTTTCTAAATTCATTGAACATTTCATGGAGGTCATAATGGACGACTTTACCTTTTATTGTGTGTTATTTGAATCCTTCTTGCATTTTCTCTATCTAGTCCTCCAAATGTTTGTTAAATGTAACCTTGTGCTGGAATTTGAAAAATATCACTTCATGATTACTAATGGGTTTTTTATAGGGAACCTAATTTCATAAGAGGGTATTCAAGAATCCTATGAAAATCGAGGTGATAAAATCACTTACTGAAACCAAAAAAGTTCAACACATCTGTTCATTTCATGTTCATTCCAGATTCTATTGTATATTTAGCCATAAATTTAGTAGGATTTCCTTCCCACTCACTCGGCTGATCCAAAATGATTTTACATTCTATTTTGATGAGGCATTCAAGGGAGACTTCATTGAACTGAAAAATTGTTCATACATCAACCCGGATAATCCAACCCTCGATTAGTCCTTACCCTTCAAATTGATGTTTGATGCTTCTGATAAGTCCATTGGGGTTGTTCAAGTTCAAATAAGAGAACACAATTTTCCTTTCATCAATTATGCCTCAAAAATATTGTATGAAACTCAATATCAATAAATTGTGACTAAAAATGACATTTTAGCAGTGGTGTATTCCTTAGATAAATCCTATCCCTATCTCTTAAGTGCTAAATTCATCATCTTAACAGACCATCCTACTATGAAGTTCTTACTTAATAAAAATTATTCCAATCTGAGGATAATAAGATGGATCCTAATTCTCCAAGAGTTTTAAATTTAAATCAAATATAGACTAGAAAAATAAAACCATGTGGCTGATCACTTGAGTATAATTTCTAGTTCCTCTCATTTAGAAATTATTGATCATGAATTCCGCATTGAGAACCTTTCATCTCTCACTACAAATCACCATGGTATTCCCAATTTTTAAATTACATGGTTTCTGGAATTTTTGTACATATTTTTTGAAAAAAAAATAATTTGAAAAGTGAATCAAAATACTATTTTGGGAAGATAATAAACATTGGAAAAATAGGGATAACATGGTAATTAGGGGATGTGTTGATGAATATTAACAATCATCCATCTTAGAATTGTATCACACAATGCTCGGTGGTGGCCACTTTGGACAACATAGGACCTCCCTAATTTTCCTCGGCTCATGATTTGTATGGCCTTTAATCTTCAAGGACTCACATGAGATATTTTAATCATGTCCCACATTCCAAAATATTGGTAATATTTCTCAATGAAATGGTTTAACCAAAAGCCTTTAATTTTCTATGAGATCTTCGATGTTTGGGGCATCACTTTAATGGGATAATTTCCCCCTTCCAATGATTTTCATATATTCTTTTTTCAATGGACTATGTCTCTATGTGGGTTGAGGCTAAACCAACTAGAAAGGGTGGTTCACATATTGTTAGTGAGTTACTAAAAGCCTAAATCTTCCACCAGTTTAGAACACCACGTGCCTTGATAAGTGACATATGACCTCATTTTGGTAATTAGACCATGGAATATCTTATGAAAATGAATGGGGTTATACATTGAACATCAAATACATATCAACCCCCCAAAAAATGGAATGATATAACTTTCTAATAGATAAGTGAAAATAGTGCATGAGATAATTTTATATCCCCCCAGAAAAGACTAACTTGAAAGACATGGTGAATCATTTTGTGCTTATCAAACTACCTATAGAACCCCCATTGGGATGTCTCCATTTTTGAAAGTTTTTGAGAAATCATTTTTTTACCAGTTGAAATCTATCATAAGTCATTTTGGGCTATGAAAAATTATAATTCTGATTCTGAAAAGTCTACTAAGGAGAGATTGTTGTAGTTAAATGAACTGGAGGACATTGAACTACATTCTTATGAAAATTCCAATATCTATAACAAAGGGATAAAGAAATTCACAACAAAAATATCTTGTGAATGTTTTTTCTTAATGATGAAATGTCAATTATCTTCAATTCATGACTTCGAGATCACCCAGGTAAGTATAATCCTCAATGGGAATGTCCTTTTTGTATTACTATTGTTTACCCATTTGGTTAAGTGAAATTCCAATACCCCTCTTCCAAAAGAACTTTCTTGGTTAACCGACATCTGTTAAAACATCACCATGAGAGGAAACACATCTCATGAAACACATCAACTTCCATCGAATCACTAACCACTGCGGTAGACCCACCACTAGATGGAGACAACAACCCACCAAATCCAAACTAAGAGGAACCTCCCCCCCTTCATCTTTTTTCACTCTCTCTCTCTCCCAATTCTTACTCACTCATTATCATAATTTTTTACCACTTTCCTCATCTTAATTTTTATTTACTCTTTATCATTGATATGGGGGTTTCTTTATAAAAAATTATAAAATAACCAGAAAAAATAAGATAAAAAAAGAGTTGTAATTACTCACCATCCACTTTTGAAATTTGGTGAAACCACTTTGTGGAGTCAAAAAACATGTTTTCATCTAAATGTTTTTTATTTTCATAAAAAATTTGGTTAAATAATCTTGTTTCAAAACCAAAAAAAATTCAATGAAAAATTTTTGATTGGAAAATGATTCTTCCACAACCATGAGGAACAAAATTAGATTTCATGCTAAGGTCACATGTGACCATCTTTTCATTTTTTGTGTTTTTCACCCCATATTGTGAGTCTTGAGTTTGCAGACATCTGAGTTAAATTTCTTACATTGGTGTGCATTAATATGATAGTGGCATTTTCTAAACCCATGAAAATTATTATAGCCAAATAGCCTCCAATTACCCTTACATTAATCCTCATTTTTAAATCCACTTAGAGCATGTGAAATACTTTTTTTAAATCCATATTAAAATTACAATACTGTGGCTCACCCATAATGTATATAAAATTACATTGAATAGTTTATTGAAATTTAAGTGTGTGTGTGGGGGGTGGATTTCATTTTCAGTATCCATTTCCTGATTTTCAACATGTTATCATATGATTGAGGGAAACCATATATTTAAGTGTGGGGGAGAGGTTTTCAGTCTATGAGTTTGGGGAATGGATTCCCATTTATGAAATTTTTTACATGTTATTGAAATGTGTTAAAAAAACAAAAAAAAAACAAAAAAAATGGGCTGCATCTTGGGTGGGTCAAAAATAACTCTTACTCAACCTTTGATATACTTATAACTATTACAATTAGTGTGGTGAGGTTATCAAACTTGGTATGGGAGATGAGTGTGAGTTTTTTTCAAATAAAACATAAAAAATCATAAAAAAAGAAAAAGAAAAAAAAAACTTATGTCATTTGGAGAAGTCTGGAATTTTGTAAATATTTATTCTTCTCATCCCCTTCAAATTGTCATCATTCTTTGTGTATTTATTCACACAATCATTCCCTTTTAAATATGTGTTTCCATTTCATTCAATTTTGAATTTCAAAATAAATTGTACATTGTTTTACCCATGTTGGTGTTTTACCCTTCTTTTCCAATATATTGTACATTTAATTCCTACCATCCCATGGCCATAGAAAAACCCCTAAAAATAACTCTTGCTTTTTATTCACTTTTAGATAGGTAATGGAAGTAGATACCACTTTAAAACTCTAATATTTTCTCTTTTGGTTGGTGAATGATAGAACCTCTATAAATAAATATTTATCATCTTAAGATGAGTGAGTTTTGAGTGCCCAAATTTTCCATTTCTGAATTTGATCATAAAAAATGAATTGTTCTTGGAAATGTTCTTGATAACAATTTATTCTGGAATTCAATATGTATGAGGGAAATGGTATAAACCTCCCATGATTTGGGAAAAAATTAAATTTGTGTGGCGAGTGAAAAATATTTACTTATGTTTTTATATTTTTTGTACATGAGGACATGCATAAGACTAAGTTTAACACCCCAAGATTTTCTAAAAATAAATGGAAATGCAAGAAACATTGTTTTAAGTAGATATTTATAACTATCCTTTAAAAATAATTTCTCTACTTCTTTTTTTTGAATTTGAAAAAGTCGTCATCTACAATTGTGATTAGTATGTCATTGATAGTATAATAGAACCAACTAGTTTTTTGGTGAATAGTAACATACACTTATGAATAGTAATATGACCCAAATGAATAGTGAATTTTGTTATTATTTTTTTCTTAAGGATTTAAGATAATGACATCTTGGTTAATTTTTTTAATGTGATACAAAAGCAGTTATAGTTTTTAAATTATTAATTTTTGAATTAAGTATGATTTTATTTAAAAATTAAAGTAATAATATTTAGAAAGTGTTTTTCAAAAAATATATTTTATTTTTTTATTCTACATGGCAAAAAATTGTTAGAGTGAATTTTTTGGATTTTTCTGAAACAGTTGATTTTGGGATGAATAGTAAAAATACAATTTTGAGTTTTAGTGTGTTAATGACATCATTAATGTTGTAATAATGATGTAATAGATCAGTTTGAATTGTGTACAGTAAAATAATATGTGAGGTGTCCCAGGTGGATAATACCATGGGAAAGCCCATGGTTTTGTAAATACCACTAATGAGGTGTCCCTTAGAAATTATTAAAATATTCCATCACTTTTTTTATAAATAACAACCCATTCCTTCATTAAATTAAATAAAAATTCTTCCTCAATAAATATCTGGCTTGTTTACTTTACTAGTAGTCCTCCAAAGGTTTCTTCAAGCCCCCAAGGTCCCAACCATCACGTTTTGGGTGTTACTCTACAAGGTAAGAGAATTCTCAACTTCTTTCTTTTTCTATTCAAGTTCTCTTTTATGTGGTATAGAATTCAAGATTACATAACATGTTATTATTTTAATCTTATTAATCCTATATTATGTATTATTATAAATTTATGGATGGTTGACCCTTTTCCCCTCTCATTTTAATGTTTTCTAAAACCTCATTGCAAAGCCGTTAGGCTGTCGACTTTTTATAAGGGATTTCTCAACTATTCTTTTATTTCGAGTTCCTTTCTTTTATTATTTTTACTTCATCTCCTCTTACCCAGAAGGAATGAAATATCCCTAAAATCATTTATATTCAATATTTTCTCATGTTTATGGAAAATTCATTATCATTATTTTTCTCCTCTCCCACTTATTCAAGGAATAAAAACATTGTCCGTGATGTGTCGAATTACCGACATCATGGACGATGTGATTTCAATTTACATTAATACTTTCAAGGTTGGTCATGAAACCATTTTTATGGTTGAACCAGGTTATAATATATGTATTATTTTTCATTTATGGTTCTGAAATTCTTTAGCACACATGGTTTTAATTTATAGAACAAAATGAGGTCGTTATTATCAAAGAACCACTAAAATGATCTAAACAAACATCATTAATGTTTTAACATATAAATCATCATAAAGTAATAATTCGAAATGATATATTGTATAATTTATGATTCTATAAATTTAGAAATACTACTCCATTCCAATTCTGGAGTTTTACTTCCAATTGATAAGAACAATACATCATGAACTGATTAGGAAGATCATGTAAAGAACTCACCCAAAACAGTGCTAGGAACAAAACACTAAAATATGAAGGGTGAAATGATGTGATGAAATGATAATATAAGGTATTATAAAGATGTATATGATTTTTTAATATATTCATAACCCTCTTTTAACTATTATATAGGAGGCTTAAACAGGTTTGAAGTAAGAGAAACCTGAGGTAAGGGAATTCATAACCCGATTTCCATCCTTTGGGTTAACCTTATTCATCATTATTAATGTGGTATTTAAATTGTTTTTGTGATGCATTTGGATTATAATATGTTGAATTATTTTTATTTACATAGTATATACATATTCCATCCACTCTCTTTAGTCTCACTTCAAATATATGATATTTATAAGGGACTTTTCTTTTTAAATCTTCTTTTAAAATTCTATTTTATAAAATTTAAAAGAGCTATTTTATGTAATTATTTAGGATGTATGATAATGTTCTAGTTCTTTAATGTTGTTTATGATAAAGGTTAAGACCTATATTTCCTTCAAATTAATTGGTTTTGAGTAAGTTGGAGGTCGACCGTACGGTTACTCCAAGTGTAACGGCGATGGTTACACAAATTGTAAGGTAGGCTTGAGGGTTTCAAATTATAAGGCAGTCGAGAGGGTTTCAAGATTATGTAAGTAATACCCCAAGATAACATTATGATTATATTTATGTTCTCATGTTTTGTGTGGATATTGTGTAAATATCATGTTTCACAAAGTTAGTATATATAGCTGACAAGTATGTCTTTGGAAAATTGTTTCATACATTACAATAATTCAGGGACTAATGTGATCTTTCCTTATTTTACATCCCTTACTGAGCTTTTTGTGCTCATCCCATGTTTTTTTAAATTATTTACAAATGTCAGAAGGATGTGTATACAAAAAAGGAATCCAAGTTAAATGTATTATGAATTGTCAAAGAAATCATGTTTTAAGCTCTAATGTTTTATATTTTGAAAAAAATGAAAATTGATTTATGATATCCACTCTGTAACTATTTGTAAGATTATGAATGTATTATGTTCGAATTATCTAAATATCAAAAATTTAAAAGAACCTCAATGAAAAAGGACATAATTTCTTGTCTAAAATCAAGATTATGTAATGTAATAAGGTTGGGTCCTTATAGTTGGTATCAAATGATGGTTTAGATAAATTTAGGGGTTAAGATGATGTTAAAAGAATACTGTAAATTATTTTTACTCTATGATTAATTTTAAATGTTATAGAATTTAAATATTACCAAATAGATTCGTCTAAGATATGGTTGTTCAGAATGATTGTTCGTAGAAGAAATAGGGAAGGTAAATAGGAGAGGCACTGACATAACGACATCCTTCCGAATCTACACCCCAGAATGATAGGGATTGGAACCGAGTAGTTTGTGATAGTAATGGATCAACTAATGCAAGAAATAAATGGTGGTGGAATCCATTCAAGAGAAAAACTATAGGTACCACAACAGAACATAACAATAGTGGAACATTTTATGAGACAAAACACTCATGTATTCAATGGATCTTCTGACCCAGTAGTGACCGATGGAAGGATTAAATACCTTGAGAAGATATTCGATTTAATGGGATGTTCAGATAATCAAAAGGTAAGTCTTTCCATTTATCATTTTGATGGTGAAGCTGATCAGTGGTGGTCAATGGTAAAGAATATCAGGGATAGAGAAAAAATTTATTCCATAGAGTGGGATGAATTTAAAAGTATTTTCCTTTTAAAATATTTTCTTAAGGTGGTGTGACATAGGATGGAGAAACAATTTCTTGAATTGAAGCAAAAGGAGAAAGATACAGTGATTGTGTATGAAGAAAACATCACCCGACTGGCGAGTTATTCTCCAAATCTTATTTTGGATCTTGATAGGAAAAGTAAACACTTTTACTTATGACTGAAGCCAAGGTATTGAAGGGAATTGGCCTCCCATAAATTCAATAGTTATGAGAAACTTGTCCGATGTGTTGTGAGGGTAGATATGGAGTTTTCTGATGATCACTTGCATTTTGGAAACAAGGAGAAAAAGAGGTCTATATGGCATGAAATGGGTATGAATCAGCAAAAGAAATCTGATTGTAAGAAAATCCAGTTTCCAATTTGGGAAAAGTGTGGTAAGAAGCACCCAGAAGAATGCCATAGAAAAACTAGAAAGTGTTTTAAATGTGGTAAGTTTGGACATATGGATCATGACTGTAATGAAAATTATCCTAAGACTAATCCTGATAAGAAAACTGTTAAGTGCTTTAAATGTTGAGAGATGGGTCATTTAGCAAATTCCTGCCCAAAGAGAGATCCAAATGCAGCAAAGAAGCCAGACTATAAGCAGAAAGGTGTAGTGAGATCATTTGTGACTATGTCAGTAGATGTTGGTCCATCCAATGATGTGGTATCATGTACTCTATTTGTTTACTTAAATTTTGATAATGTTTTATTCTATATGGGGTCTACACATTTCTTCATTTCTAAGAAATTTTCTTTGAATTAGAAATATCATCTCATAAAATGAGAGCAGTACTTGTTTTTAAGACACCAGGGGAAAATATTATAGCAAATAGGAATTATAATAAGCTTTCTATTTTGGTATGTGGAAAGACTTTACCTGAAAACATTTTTGTTTTACCCTTTATTGAGTTTGATGCAATTCTGGGAATGGATTGGATTTCTATTTATCATGAAAAGGTTGACTGTAGATCTAAAGAAGTTTTTTTCAAAAAGAGTTTTAGTTTGTATAAAATAAAAAACCCATACAATTGATAACGTATCAGGAATATAAAAAATTGTTGAAATATTTAAATGAAAGTTATTTTGCTCATATTTCTGAAAACAAGGTAATTGTTTGATTAATTATGTGCTAGTGGTAAATGAATACCTTAATGTTTTTCCTAAAGAGTTACCCAGTTTCATACTAATTGGGATGTAAAATTCACAATTGACTTAGTTACTGATGCTAAGAAAATTTCAAAACCCCCTAATCGTATGGCTCAAATGGAACTTATTTAATTGGAAAATTAGTTATAGGATTTGGTTGATAAAGGCTTCATTTTTCCAAGCACTTCACCATGAGGTGCTTCTATTTTTTTTTGATAAAAATGAAGATGGTTCAATGAGACTTTGCATTAATTATAGAGCTTTTAATAACATCATTGTTAGAAACAAGTATCTATTTCCTCATACCAATGACATGTTTGATTATCTTTAGGGAGCTCGGAACTTTTCCATGATTGACATGAGATCTGGATACCATCAGCTAAAGGTGAAATAATATGACATCCCGAAAACAGCCTTTCGTACTATATATGAGAATGATGAATTTTTTGTTATGCCGTTTGAGTTAACTAATGTACATGTGGTATTCATTAATTCTATTAATAGAGTATTTCATGAGTTCTTGGATATGTTTGTGGTTGTGTTTATTGATGAAATTCTTGTATTTTCTAAAAATAAAGAGGATCATGAAAAACATCTAAGTGTTTATTTACAAACATTAAAGGAAAAGAAACTGTATGAAAAAATAAGCAAGTCTGATTTTTGGTTGCTACAAAGTTCTTTTCTTGGGAACATTGTAAATAAGGATGGAATAATAGTTGATCCTGCCAAAACAAAAGTTGTTGATGAATGGAAAAGAACCAAAAATGTTATATAGATTCATAGTTTTCTTGGGTTAATAGGTTATTACCGATGGTTTTTTAAGAACTTAGCATGGTTATCTAGACTGATAACTAATTTAACACAAAAATGGGTTAAATTTATTTGGACAGAAGATTGTGATGTTTGTTTTCAAGAACTAAAGAAGTGATTGGTGAATGGCATTTCCTTCCTGAAATGGTTAGTTTTTAAACTATAGTTTTTCTTATTTAAATGAAATTGGTTGTGTTTTGATGTAGAATGATCAGGTAATTTCATATTCTTCAAGACAACTTAAACCTAATGAGTTAAATTATCCCACACATGATTTGGAATTGGAATCTGTGGTTTTTGCTTTGAATATTTAGAGGCATCATTTATGCAGATCCAAATGTCAAATATATACCAACCATAAAATTATTATGTATATATTCCTTCAGAAGGAATTAAACATGAGTCATAGAAGATGGATTTAACTATTAAAGGATTATTATTGCACAATCAATTACCATCCAGGAAAAGAAAACAATGTGGCGGATGCCTTAAGTCTAAAACATTATGCATCATTAACCATGTTACGTTTGGAAAATGATATCTTGATTAATGATTTGATGAATTTTGGATTATATGTTTTTGGTGCAAGGAATAAATCTATTTTGTCTTAGGTTTCAGTGAAATCATTATTATTATAAAAAATTAATCAAGTGTAGAAGGAAGAAGACGAGCTTAGAAAAAGGTAGAATTTTTTAAAATGGGTAAGTTTCCAGAATTTTAGCTATATAATGATTGTGTTTTAAGATTTGGAAAAAGGTTGTGTGTACCTTGTGATTCCCAGTTGAAGAAAGACTTGTTTTGTGAAGCTCGTAGTTCTCCATTTTTAGTTCATCATCATAGTACAAAGATGTATTGAGACCTTCCGAAGTGTTATTGGTGGGATGGAATGAAAAGAGATATTGTTAATTTTACTATGAAATGATTGACATGTAAATAGGTTAAAGAAGAGAAATAGTTACTGAAGGGGATGCTTCCTCCTTTTCCAGTTAAACAGTGGAAATGGGAGAATGTATCCAAGGATTTTGTGGTGGGAATACCAAAGAATTCTCAAGGTAACAACGCGATTTCGGTTATTGTTGATATGATGGAAAAATATGCACATTTTCTTTCTATTTGAGATACAATGTCTTTGTATAAGCTTTCTCGATTGTACCACAAAGATATTATCAAGCTACATGGAGTTCCTCTTTCCATTGTATCTGACTGAGATCCAAAATTTACTTCCATCTTTTGGAAGGGACTTCAGAAGTCGTTGGGCACAAAATTAAATTTCAGTACAACTTTTCATCCTCAATCAGATGGGCAGTCAGAACGAATGAGTCAAACTTTGGAGGATATGCTTCAAGCTTGTTCAATGGACTAACATGGAATTTGGGATAATCATCTTTCTTTAGTTGAGTTTTATTATAATAATAGTTTTCATTCTAGTATACAGATGGCACACTTCGAGGCACTATATGGGAAGTGGTTTTTGACTCCAGCGTTTTTGGAATGAAGTTGGTGAAAGAAATTTGATGGGGACATAATTAGTAGAAGAAGTGACTAAGAAAGTGAAGATAATACAGCAACACATGAGGATAGCTCAGAGGTGGCGGAAACATTATACAAATAACAGAAGGAAAGACATCTCTTTTGAGATATGTGACCATATTTTCCTTAAAATATCTCCTTGGAAAAGTGTGATGAGTTTCGGTAAGAAATGAAAGCTCGGTCTGTGGTTCATCATTCCTTTTGAAATCGTGGAGAAAGTTAGAATAGTTTTATACTGAGTAGCTTTTCCTCCGAGTTTGACTCAGGTACATAATGTTTTTCATGTTTTGATGTTGAGATAATATATGCCAGATTCATCACATATCTTGAGCCCAGAAATAGTTCCGCTGGAAGTGAACCTTTCTTATTAAGAAAAACAAGTTTAGATCCTTGATAAAAGGAAACAGGTATTTCAGAATAAGGTAATCTACCTGGTAAAGGTTTTGTGGAGAAACCACATGGTAGAAGAAGCAACATGGGGGTCTGAAAATGCTCTGAGATAAAGGTACCCTCACTTGTTTAATAAGTATATAAAATTGTGAGGATGCAATTTTCAGAAGGTGGGGATAATGAAACACCCCAAGGACTTTTAAAAATAACTATAAATGAAAGAGACATTTTTTAAGTAGATATTTATAACTAGCCTTTAAAAATAATTTTTTAACTTCTATGTATTGAGTTTCGAAAAGCGATCATCTACAGGTCTGTTCAGTATTCCATTTAGAGTCTAATGAAAATAACTTGTTTTTTGGGTGAATAATAACATACCCTTATGAATAGTAATATGACCCTAATGAGTAGTAAATTGTGTTATTATTTTATTTCCTAATGGTTTAAGATAATCATATCCTGTTTAATTTTTTAATGTGATATAAATGAAGTTATAGTTTTTAAATTATTAATTTTGAATGAAGTATGATTTTATTTAAAAATTAAATTAATAATATTTAGGAATTTATTTTCAAAAAATGGATTTCATTTTTGAATTCTACACATCGAAATATCGTTAGGCTGAATTTTGGGGATTTTTCTGAAATAGTTGATTTCTAGGTGAATAGTAAAAATACCATTTTGAGTTTCAGTGTGATAATGACAACATTAATGATGTAATAATGATTTAATAAATCTGTTCGACTTATATATAGTAAAATAATATGTGAGGTGTCCCAAGTGGATAATACCTTTGGAAATACCATGGGAAAGCCCATGGTTTTGTAAATTCCACTGATGAGTTGTCCCTTGGAAATTATTAAAATATTCCATCACTTTTGCAATAAATATCAACCCATTACTCCATTAAATTCATTAACAATTATTCCTCAACTAATATTTGGACTATTTACCTACCTATTAGTCCTCCCAAGGTTTACTCAGGCCCCCAAGGTCCCAACCTTCAGGTTTTGGGAGTTACTCTACAAAGTAAGAGAATTCTCAACTTCTTTCTTTTTCCATTCAAATTCTATTTTATGTGGTATAGAATTCCAGAATCCCTACCATGTTATTATTTTCATATTATTAATTATCTATTATGTATTATTATTCATTTATGGATGGTTTACTCGTGTCCCCTCCCATTTTAATGTTTTCTAAAAACCCCCTTGCATAGCCGTTAGGCTGCCAAAATTTTGTAAGGGATTTCTCAACTATTATTTTATTTTTAGTTCCTTTATTTTCTTATTATTTCTTCATCTAATCTTACCCAAAAGTCATGAAATATCCATAAATAATTTATATTGAGTATTTTCTCATGTTAATTTAAAATTTATCATCATGATGCTTCTCCTCTCTCACTTATTCAAGGAATAGAAACATTGTCTGTGATGTGTCGAATTACAGACATCATGGACGATGTGATTTAAATTAACATTAATTATTTAAATTATTGTCCTAAAACCATTTTTAGGGTTGAAACATGTTATAATATATTTATTATTTCTCATTCATGGTTCTGTAATTCTTTCGTACGCATGGATTTTATTTACAAAACAACATGAGGTCATTATTATCAAAGAACCACTAAAATGATATATATGAACATCATTAATGTTTTAACTTATGAATAATAATCACGCTATAATTAAAAAAGATAAATGGTATAAGTTATGGTTTTGGAAATATATAAATACTACTTCATTCTAATTCTAGATTTTCACTTCTAATGGACAAGATCAATCCATCATGAACCAATCATGAAAATCATGTAAAGAACTCATCCAAAATAGTGAAAGAAACAAAATAATAACAATTCAAGGGTGAAATGTTGTAATTAAATGATCATATAAGTTATTATAAAGATGGATATGATTCTTTAAAATATTAATAAAACTCTTTTAACTATTATACAGGAGGTTTAAATGAGATGGAAGTAAGACAATCCTGAGGTAAGGGAATTCATAACCCGACTTCAATCCTTTGGGTTAACCTTATTATTCATTATTTATGGGGTATTTAAATTGTTTGTGTGATGAATTATGATTATAATATGTTGAATTATTTTTATTTAGAGATTATATACATATTCCATCCACTCTATTATGTCTTACTTCAATTATATGATATTTATAATGGAATTTTCTTTTTAAATCCTCTTAAAATTCTATTTTACAAATTTTAAAAGAAATGTTTTATGTAATTATTAGTGATGTATGATTATGTTATACTTATTGGGAATTGTTTATGATTAAGTCTATGATCTATATTTCCCTCCAATGCATTGGGTATGTGTATGTCGGAGGTCATCCATATGGTTACTCCAAGTGTAACTACGATGGTTACACAAATTGTTAGGTAGCTTTGAGGGCTAAAAATTATAAGGTAGCAGAGAGGGTTACAAGATTATATAAGTAATTCCCCAAGATACATTTATGATTATATTTATGTTCTCATGTTTTCTGTGGATCTTGTGAAAATCTAATTTTTCACAATGTAAGTATATATGGGTGACAAACATGTCTTTTGAAAATAATTCCATACGTTACAAGTATTCAAGAACTAACATTATCTTTACTTTTTTTACATACCTTATTGAGCTTTTTGTGCTCATCACAAGTTTTTTAAATGATTTTCACAAGTTATAAGGATTTTTTAGACAAATAATAAATCCATGTTAATTGTTTGATGAATTTTCAAAGAAATCACGTTTTAAGCTTTAAAGTTTTATATTTTGTAACAAAATGTAAAATGTTTTATGGTATCCACTTTGTAACAATGTGTAAGGTTATGAATGTATTATGTCCCAATTATCTAGAGATATAAACTTGAAAATATCCTAAATGTAAAAGGATCTAATTTCTTATCTAAAATCATGATTATGTAATGTAATAAGGTCGGGTCCTTATACTAAGTGTGGGGGTTGATTTTATTAATTTACACACAAATTTTTATGTACTTCCTATACTTATTTTCTTTAAAAAGTTAATAATTAAATATTCATGTTTTAATATTAAATATTAATGTTGAGAATTATTTGATATAATCTATATTCAAGACTGTTTAATGATTTAATCATAACTATAATCCTACTAATCTAAATTGTGTGTTTTTTATTTTTTTGGATTACTTATTCAATTTAAAACATTTATTTAGAATTAATATTTGTTAAATTATTCATTTTATGGGTCATATGGTCCACAAAAGAAGGCCCAAAGAATCTATGAAGAAACTAGACCATCTAGGATGCCTGAATTATTGGGCTCAATCCATAAGCCCAAATTTGATGATACTCCATAATATGTTCTTGATTATCAATAAGAATCATGGATAAAAATTTCAAGTCCCAAATCCAAAAAAGGGTCCCAACATATATTTTTATTCCAATCCCAACATTCCTTCCTTATTTAAAAATCATCACGCAATCCTGATTGTTTATCCTAACATATAAATCAACTAGAGATGATATTTTACTATGGGTAAGAAAATATATACGTAGATGACTTTTTAGAATAACGATTTTAAATTTGAAGTCATATTACTAGCCTAAAATTCATTCACAATTAAACCAAGGAATAAAAGATATGAAAATCAAAATAATGAAATTTTTTAGTAAAATAACCATAAATTTGGCTAAAAACTTCCAATAATGTCCAAATTTCGGGGGTTTACATTGAACAAAAATATTTACAACATTAAAGAATAATATTTCTCTATATTAATCTTTCAATATATCTAAATGGATGATTCAATAAGAGGGACATATTTGGAATGCAAACAATCCACCACCTTGGGATATAAATACATTCCTCTATTTTCCTTACACGTTTTTGGAATTTAAGCACTAAAGGAGGTGTTTTGGTATGACTGGAGAATTTACAAGGGATTTTGAATACATTAACTTATGTTGTTTCAACATGAGATTCATCTCCCCTAGATTCCTTTTCGTTTTTATTTTCTATTGTTTTTTATTTATTATCGTGAATGTGTGTTTTATTTTTAATTGAATTTTAATGCATGTTACTCATTCTTCATTTATTATTTTCATCCAAATTTTGTTTAATAATATTAATTGTATTAAAATTTTATAAATAAATCAAAATAAAACCCTTATTATTTTTTTCTATTTCAATCCAAAGTCTATATTTAACTTTCTTCACAATTCGTGTGTGTGTGTTCGATGGACAACTCTTTCCTTATCCCATTATTTTAGTTTTATTTATAATTCATCAATATAGACATATTAAACTAGAGTAATAACCATATCAATTGATGAGTAAGTCTCCCATTGGGGTGAGTCATAATTTGGGGATATTAAGTGATTTAGAGATTTTGCTTGATGAATATTTTTTTGGATAACATTGTGTATGTTAAACAAATGTCATGGTTTAATTACATGTTGTTTTTCAAAGTGTTGATTCAAGGGATTATGGTAAAAATAAATACTCTACCATAAAAAAATGGATATTAATACCATATTTAAGTTATGTCTTCGATTAATTTCTTAATAATTTGGAATTCTAATAAAAATCATCTTGTGAGGTGACTGTTAATTTAATGCAATATAATGAAATGATCAAGGATATCATAAGATTGAATCAACAATAATGAAAGAACCATAGTATTTTTATGTTGTTAAATCAATATTCACTAATAAATAATTTCATTTAATATCTTCAAACAAACCACCCCATTAAAATGAAAAATCATGAAAACAATCGAATAAAAAAATTATCATCATCGAGGATTTGACCCGGGTACTGCTATCTACATTAAGAGAGCACCATACCTATGAAATATAGATCCTAAAATAGATAATAATATCATAATAATTTTTAGTATAATAATAATAATAAATATTCTCAGGTTGTATGAACACCACATACATGAAATAGGTGGTTAATATTAAATATGGATCACAAAAATTAAAAAATGAGATGAAAATCCACTGCTACTTTAGAAATCACTTGAATTATAAGCCCCAATAATGAATAAAAATTAATTAATTGATAAATATCAATATAATTATGATATTAGTGATTTTAAATTTCAAAGGGGAATTATATAAACCACACAAAATAAATGAGTGTTGAATTTTCATAGGCCTCCCAGAAATAAAAAAGAGGATAGAAATCCCTAGCCTTAAGTCTTGAACTGCATCACAAATGTTCAAACATCATGTATAATAAATATAAGTTTATTATATATATATATATTAATGAAACATATTTATATATATCATATCGTATATGGTTTTTTATGAATTATTGTTACACTATTATTAACAATACCAGGTCAATGTCACGTTTCAGACAATAACTGCTTTGTTTTTCATGTATATTTTGTTTTTTTATTTTTGGTCCTCTTAATTTGATCGAGGTTACATCATCTCCAGAATAATAATAATGAAATATTTTTCATATTTATACATAAATAATAATTTTAATATCGATCATGAAATATGATTTTCAGAAATGAAGTATGCTACGATCATGGAGACAATATGTTGAATATACGTATTAGTAATATTTCCATTTTTAAATGATCATTATGGAAAGGTTGTAGGTAATAAACAATATTTAATGAATTTTAATAATATCATAAATACTGTATTATTTATTTAAATGTACTTATAAAATTTATCCATGTGGTGTGGTAATGAACAGAGTGATTCACATCACTTCGTGAAGGCGGTAGTCCACACATACATGAACAGTCTCAACGTCTTTTAGTGAGTGAAAAGGTAAGAAATAAAATGATATATTATATTTTCAGAATCATAAATATTTCATGAATATCATAATTATTTAATTTATATAACATGTATCCATACATTTTATACTTATTATTTTCCATGTAAAATGTTAGTGAAAACGAATCACATCGCTCAGTGAGGCGGCAGTCCGTCGTACATATGAATGACATTTTCATATCCCCTACAAAATGGAATACAAACATAATATATGTTATAATTAATAAATATGTATAATAATGTTATAAATATCATATAAATAATTTATATATTTCATTATAAATTACCATGAGAGGTGGTAATTAAAAAAATGAATGGTCTCTATTCGTGAGGCGGTAGTCCAACGTAAACACAAATGTTGATTTCATAAGACATTTAATGAAAACACAGATTTTGTAGGTAATTACCTTAAAATAAAAATATATAATTATATGGATGATAATTATGTTATTATATCAGAATGGTGTAATAATAATTTAAGTATTTGGATGAATAAAAAAATCTCATTGATTAACGTTACCTCTTACTCGATTATCCTCCATAGGATTGCACCAAAACCCTTCGTAGGTTAAGATTTTGCCCAAAATAATTCTTACATACTTATTTTAGAGGATTTGGGAAGTTATTTTCATAGTTATTTTCAAATATAAAATGGTTTGATGATGTGAATAAGAGAGGATAATGGGTGGCCCTTTATAAGGGGGAGAGAGACACACTTGTAATTATTTAAAAAGGTACAATCATAACCACGTTTTTATCATTAAAAAGATTAAAATATGTATTATTCTATAACATAAGATATAAGGTATAAATATGTACATAAAATGGGTTTTTTGAAAGTTTTTTTTTCTATTTTCAACCCTTAACTTCTTAGTTTAACCGCTCAATAAATCAATTTTTTCCTTAACCACTGTAATTATTTTTTTATTATATTCACTATTAATTTTGAAAAAAAATTAATTTTACCATATTATAAGTTATAAATTATTTTTATTCCAAAGATTTAATCCATTTTTAAAAAATCAATTAATATTAGTGGCAATGTTTAATATAAAATTAATTTCATAGAGGTGAGAAGAAAATGGGTTTTTTAACAAGAAAATAATCAAATGTTTACAATGTTTTTATATATAAATTCAATATAAAATTAATTAAAACGAAATAAAGTATATTAATAAATGTATAATTGATAAAATTTTACTTTAAAATCAATTAAAATATAATTTATCTTTGTAAATAAATAAAACAAAAAGGTTGTTTTCAATTAAAATTCAGTATTTTTCCTATTTTTCAAGTGAAACCTTTCTTGAAAAATCATAAAAATTCACACTATGTAATTATGATATTATTATTTAATAAATTATGTTTATTTTATGATATTAATTTTCTAAAAGGCGTAAAATTATTTTTTAATTAAATGGGTCAAAGGATACCGAACTTTTTTTTTAGAAAAATACAGTTTTAAGCATAAAATTGGATTTATTCTTATCTCTTGTATAGAAAACACCCAAGATGATTGTTAAAAATTTGATAGAATATAAAATATTTAAATTTCATTAATATAACTCACCAAAAGGGATATTTTTAATTAATTTATATAAAACACACTTGTTCTCAAAAAATAGTTTTTTCAGAAAAATATTTGATTTTTTATTTTAAAAATGTTGCTTTATTCATTTAAAATAAATTTTTAACCAAATAATTCATTATAAATAAATGTGTAAACCATATTTTCATAATTTAGGTAATCCTTTTCATACACTCCATTCCATCATATGTGTGATAATTAACATATTATATATTAACATTTTAATAGTATTTCACATTTCTTTTAAACTCAGCATTGTGTGTAATGCTAATAATCGAAAAGAATAAAATAATTTGAAAAATATATATTTCATATCAGATAAAGAGATTACACTAGACCTTCATTAAAATGAATTTCCCCATTAAAATTCATCTATGTCATCAACAGTTTAACCTTTGAAAATTCTTAATAAAATAACCTTTTGAAAAAGTTAAAGGGATGTGTGAAAATAATATAGAATAACACATATTAGGTTTTGGAATAAGGGAACATAGGTGGAATGTAAAAACATGAAAATAGAATTGAAAAATGACACTAAAATACTGATTGAGGGTGATAGAGAACATTGATCACAAGAATGTAGGTGATCTAGATAAGTTTAATGACCAAAAATACATAAATCAAAGAGGCATAATAAAGATCATTTATATTAAAAAAATGAAGATAATTGGAAAAAAATTATTTCAATATCCTTTTCATAATTTTGGGGAATTCCTTTTATATTTATAATGAGAACATAAGAAAATGTACTTATTTTATATCTTTTTTATTTCATAGGTACCGATTAATCCTTTGGTTTTTCATTGATCAATTTTCATGTCATCACTTACTCCAGTAAATGAAGGTAAATATTTTTTTCTTTAAGCACTAATGGATTATAAGATCCATAAATATAAGTATAATTTATTCCATATATATTATTTTATCATCACAAAAAAAAAATAGTTAGCACTGGTTATACATAAATCATCATATGGTTAAATAATGAAGCTATCTCTAAAACCTCATTAAAAATTCAAATTAAACCATTGTGAAAATAGTTAACCTTAAAACCCTTGCAAAAGAAAAAAATATAATTAATTATAAATATGGCCACCAAATTTATAAAATGAAATTATCATTAATCCCCCATATGTCCCAAAGTTACTTTTTATTGTCACATACTAAACTTGTGAATACCTTTATCATGTATTCTCTTGAAACATAGTAAGAACCTGAATTTTCATAAAACCTTATTTATAATATACATGATTCAACATTACTTATGTACAACATTTATTACTGGATATATATATTACATCCAAAAATGATATACAATCAATGAATGATTGTATATAACACTTTGTGAAAAAAATCATTAATCAGTTTCAAGGTAATAATTATTATTGAATTAAATTATTCATGTCCAAAATCTCTTTATATGAACATTATTATATCAACAACAGGAACATATTAATGGTTATCATTCCCTTGATCATGTTTTCTCCATTAATATAACCTTTCTATTATATTACTTTTCCTTCTCATTAGTACCATTCAATAAGTCCTTGAAAACCCTTAACAAAAAACTTATACGAAATAATACTAATATATTTCATAATTATTTAATTCAAATACATAAACACTTTAATCATTCAACCTCTTCCTTAATACATTAACTACACTTTATCATATTATTCCTTAATATCTCATTCCTTTTATATTCCATTCATAATATTTTAATCATTAATAGAAAAACCATTACTCATAGAACCTTTTCTATTATCTTCATGACATGTCCCATTACGGGATCTATTTGCATAATGTTTATTCTATCCTCATTTATAACATTCAAAAGTCAATTTCACTCATGTGGAGACCATTATTCGCATCCATTTAATTAAAAAAACATTTAATTTTTGTATTTTCAATGAATTACATTTCGTCCTTATTTTCCAAAAAACAAAGCATCTCCTCAAACCTCTGAGACATTACCTAGAGTTATTATTCTCACATTCATGACACATAAATCTGAATCTTATTTCCTCCATGGTCTCCAGTAGTTTTAATCTTAGTGAAATATATCCTTTTATTATTTGTTGAGTCCAACGGTTTGTTAAGGGGTATGTGTTAATCATGTTTTGTGATAACTAAGTTGGAAATATCATAATATCCATTACTCTAGTCATCACCCTATTTGGATGCTCATATGTACAATTTATTTAAAATAAAATTTAAACATAGTTTATTTGGTTTCCTTCCAATGACAATAACCAAAAAACATTTTGTAAGAAACACTACCCATAGTGGAAAACTAAATGATCGTGAAAAGATAAAATACAAGATATCTAAATCCTGATACCTTATTTTAAATATATGATACCTTATGATTATCCTAGGTCATTCATAGTAATCATTTATTTAAATTTTTTATGATGGTTTTGTAAAGAGTTTGTGAATTTACAAACCATATCCCCAAGGAGTGTCAAACCAGGTATGTAGGAAGGCCAATTTTCATGAACCAGGAGATGATCGAGTCTATATCAATGCAAAATTTTCATATTTCATAAACTTAGGTGTCTCTATTAAAAATTCAAATCTACTTCTAGAATCTAGAAATGGATTAAATTTCCTAAAAACCACCCAATCTATCATTTACTATAATTTTAGGACATTTTACAATACTTTGACTCATCCTTAGGATTATGCTTAGAGGCATCCTTATACCAATATTTATAAATATTCCAAGTTAATTCACTAATGTTTTCTAATCCTACATTCCATGGGTTAACTAAACCTTTCCTCATATACCAATTATATAAAAACAGTCTTATCATACATGTTGGTCGGAGTGGACACTCAAGAGGGGGGGTGAATTGAGTTCCAATTAAAATTTTCTGTTAAAAGCAGTTTCTAATAAAATCCCCCAATTTCAAAAACAAATTAAACTATAGTGAATTTATATAGATTATAAAGGTTCAATTAGCTTCTCAAAGATTGATTAGTTCTCAGTTAACTTAATCTTATGATTAAATTAACTTTTGAAACTAATTTACTGATTTATAATAAATATAAACACTTGCGAATTTAATTATCAAAGTAGCTTTGAAGATAGATTATATTTCAAAGTAATAGCAGCGGAATATGAAATAAATATGTATAGTATGGATATAGAGTAACTGTAAACGCAGAGAAGTAACCAAGAGGTTCAGTCTCAAGCCGAGACTTAGTCCTCTCAAAATTTTATATAAAAGTGATCCACACCCTGGATCGGGGTTAACAACAGTGAACACACTGTCCAGGTCACAAGACCTCTACCACAGTTCTACGTGGGAAAAACAAACAACAGCAGCCAGTTGTCCAGGTCACAAGACCTCTACCACTATCCACAGTGGGAAGTGTAGTGTAAAAGGTTTGCTGAGGATTTACAGATCCTCCAATGAAAGTACAGGAGTCAGTGTGTGTGTTTAATACAGCAGATAACACACACTGCTCAAAATGTAGAATAAATAAATCACAGAGCAGAGATGTAGAGTTTAGAAATGGCTCTAGTGATTTCAGTGTAGCACTAGACTCGTTTTGGAATTAATCAGAAGTGATTCTGAATCCTCTTCTCGATTTTGTTTGAGAAGCAGAGTGTCGTATGCTTCAGGTTCACAGGCAGTGGAATGTAGTCGATGAAGCTCTTCAATATTCTATTATATGCACACCACTCTTCTTGAGTATGTCGTATGCTTCCTTGTCTCTGTGTGTGTTGTCTCTCTCTTCTTCGTTTTTCTCTACTTCACTTTTCTAACACTGCACTCACTCTTCAGCAGAGTCTTCTTGTATTTACATCACGTGCTCCGTAGGACAAAAAGGTTTCCTTTCCGCAGGTACGAGGTACGGTTTCCTGACATCCGACAACAATTATTAATTAATTGTCAGGGTATTAAAATATAACTAATATGACCGTTGGTTAGAATAAATAAAGATAAATATAAAGAAATTCAAACAGTTGTTTATGACTGTTCAAGAGATCGGTAGGTCATCAGCATTAGAGTAATGATCGGTGACTCAGATAGATCAGCATCGGTCTGTCATCTGATCGGTGAGTCATTTTGATCAGCATCGGTCTGTCATCTGATCGGTGAGTCATTTTGATCAGCATCGGTCTGTCATCTGATCGGTGAGTCATTTTGATCAGCATCGGTCTGTCATCTGATCGGTGAGTCATTTTGATCAGCATCGGTCTGTCATCTGATCGGTGAGTCATTTTGATCAGCATCGGTCTGTCATCTGATCGGTGAGTCATTTTGATCAGCATCGGTCTGTCATCTGATCAGTGAGTCATTTGCATCGGTGGCTCATTTGCATCGGTGACTCATTTGCATCGGTGACTCATTTGCATCGGTGAGTCTGATGGATCGGTGAGTCTGATGGATCGGTGAGTCTGATGGATCGGTGAGTCTGATGGATCGGTGAGTCTGATGGATCGGTGAGTCTGATGGATCGGTGAGTCTGATGGATCGGTGAGTCTGATGGATCGGTGAGTCTGATGGATCGGTGAGTCTGATGGATCGGTGAGTCTGATGGATCCAGAAGACTTCCAACATACTTTGTAAGTCAATAAGCATAGTTAAAAGCATGATAACTGATTCATTCATAAATTGGAATTATGTTTATGAGACATCAAACCAGATTAAGCATCAATGAGTTGTGATGATTTGTGATTATTAAAACATCAGTTATAAACAAGAAATCAGCAATCTTCCAGAGGGCTCAACAATCTCCCCCTTTTTGATAATCACAAATCTTCATATATATATAAAATAAAATAAAAAAATAAAAATAAAATAAAAAAAATCTCCCTCTTAAAATAACATTCCCATATATATAGTATTCAGATTTCTCCCCCTGAGATATTGATCTCCCTCTTCATATATATAGAGGACTCTCCCTTAGATATATATGTCACCCATTATATATATCTTTATATCTTTCTGCCATTATATATATCTTTCTCCCCCTTTGGGATAATCAAAAAGGAGAGAAAACAGATAAGGGAAAAGAGAAGCAGGGTGCAGAGAGGATAGAACAGAACACAAAGGAAAAACAAATTTGATAAAGTCACAGAAAAAAAGATAAGCAATACATAGATCACCCCATCAAAAACAATACATGGCTATTTGTTGGGATACAAAGGGGCTTTCCCTTTATCCTTTGGATCAATGGTAGGTAAGGTAGAAGGCTTGGAGGCAGGCTGTGGTTCACAGAGCTGAAGTGGCGGCAGGACAACTCTGACAGGTGCAGTTGGAGGTGTCACAGAGGGTTGTTGAGAAGGAGCTGGAGCTGGATGAGAAGCTTTCTGAGAGACTGCCCGCAACTGAGATAGAGCTTGGGCAACATACAGCTGATTCGGAGCGACATCAGAGGCACTGAGAGGTTCAGAAGTAGGAAGTACAATTGCAGTGGCCTGTGCATCCAAGTAAGGCTTCAACAAATGAATGAAGTCCTGAATGACTTCTGCTCCATACTTCATAGCTTTTTCAAAATCATCCTTGTTTTCCATGAACTGTGCCAAGGAAGGGACAAAATCTTGCAATTGGCGAACTTGAGTGTTGAAGGCCTGAGTGACTAGAGGTAATTTCAGATTCTCTGCCAAGACTTTGAAGTTTGCAGCCATCTCATGTTTTGTATAAATCTTGGAGAAGTAAGTATCAACTTTTTCCTTGATCTCTTGCAGGGCATTCTTAGAATCTGCTGAATATACTAAGGTCATCTTATGACTATTATCACAGAGATCTTTCATCTTCCTCAAAGATTCTAAGTCAAGAATTTGTCTTACAACAGCTAGCTCTGCATGCACAACTTCTCTGAGAGCTTCTATCTCACGGGTAGTGATTTTGGTTACCTTGCCTGTACTGGCTTGGCCGACTATATGAGTTAGTTCAGCTTTTAACTTCCTCAGGTCAGACTTGTTGAGATGTTCAAGCAGATTTCTCAAAACTTCCATCATACCAGAGATGGTTGATCTGAACTCATTTGATAGAGAAAGTAAGCTAACCTGGAGATCCTTCAAGGTTTGAGTCAAAGAGGCTATGTGCCTACCAACAAATTCACCAGTAGCAGTCAAGTCTGGCTTGAGAACATCTGAGACTGCAGTTGAAAAAGCTTTCAAGGAATTTTCAGAAACTTGCAGAGATACTTGATGAAGGGCATTGGAAAGTTCTTCTCTGACTATATCTCTCACAGTGGTTAGCAATTCAGTCTTAAACTTATCAAGATCAGCTCGAAAGATTTCAGAACCAGGTAAATTCACATGTACAGGATCAACAGTAGGAATAGACCTTGCTTCTCTTGGAAGGTTCCTTTTCACAGCTGCAGCAGATTCTGGCAATTCGTCTTCTTCTTCAGAATATTCTAAGCCCAAAACAGCATATCCAGGGTAGTCATCCCAAACAGCAGCACACAGGGTGTAGTTGGGTTTTTCATAGCTTGCTGTTCCACTAATTTTTGATGAGTCATCTTTGTCACTGATATGGATTTCTGGTACTGACTGAGGTTGTTCTACTTGATCTTCAGCAAGACCATCCACTGGTCTGTTAACACCATCAACAGCAGCTTCGACATCATCAGCATCATCATCATCACCACCATGATTGTCATCAGCATCACCTTGCTCATTATTACTCTGCTCAGAGGCTTCACTGTGATATTCCTCAGTATCAGAATCTTCTTCATCATCAAGAATAGGTTCAGACTCTGGTAGGGTTAAGGGTGGACTAGCAGGTCCAAATTCTATTCTTTTCTTGGGGCTAGCAGTGTCTGGATCACTCCTATCATCAGGAGAAGACACACTTCCTTCTTCAGTTGCAGCTTCTTCTTGTTCATTATCATCAGAATAAATTGGTTCCTCATCTAGTTTTAATCCAGGATCTCTCAAATCCTTTGGCCTCTTGCCATGATTTATGGGATTGTAGGCTTCATACAACTTATCTTCATCTGCAACCCAGCACTTCTTCCATGGATTCCAATTGATTTTCATCCTCTTACAGATCTCTTTGTTGAGACAGAAGGTACGCTCTGTTTCAACAACTTCATCATCTTCATCAACACATTCCAGATTCTGGAGCATAGTAGATATCATTTTTGAATAAAACAACGTTGTGGCTTTCTTGGAAGGTTTCAGCATACCAGCTATGTGGACCATCACATATCTACACAGGTTTATCTTTTCATGGGTTTTGAGCAGAAACAATAGAAAAACATCTTGATACTTAACAGCAGCAAAATCTTCTCTTCGAGGGCAAAGTTGGTGCTGAATAAACTTGAATAGGAGTCTGCTTTCACCATCTAATTCTGAAGCTGTGATTCTCCTTGATTCTCTGTTTCCAGTTAGAAGCTCTAGCGCTAGCTCATAAGAAAAATAGTCAGTGACTGGGGGTATATTGCCAGCATAGTCCTCATATCGACCTTCATGAGGTACGTTTAAACATTCAGCCCACTGCTTAGATGAGAAAGATATTTTCTTTCCTTTTACAACAGACGACATCCTAGTAGCTTCCACACCATCAAGCGTGACTTTCAGGTTCATGTAAAACTCATGTACTAGCTTTGGATAATCTATTCGGGCGTTGTCTGAAAACCAGTCTATCCATCCTTGCGATTTAAGAACTTGTAGCAACAGGGACTTACTTGACAGAAGCCACTCCGAGTTTACTTTTTTTTCTACAGCTACAATCCGAGATTCCAGGTTCGGATTTACTGAGCGTTGAGGGGTACTGCTCGACTCGCCTCGAGCACGCTTTGAAGGTACAGGGCTATCTGGTCCTTTGCTCGGTCTCTTTTGCTTAGCCATTCGAGGATTTTGGAGAGGCAGGAGTTCGACGGTTCGAAGGTTCGAAGCAGAGGGGAAGAGAGGTTGAGAGGTTCGGCGGGAAATGAAAGGTCAAAGGTTTAGGGAAGATAAATAGCCGCGTATCATTTATTTTATCATTTAGGGTTCCCATAAAAAGTAATTTACTAATTAATAAAACGTATTTTTTTAAAAAAAAAATCGGTTCGACAGAACAGTGTGACAGATCGGTTCCACAGATCGGTTTCACGGATCAGTTTCACAGGTCAGTTTCACAGATCAGTTTCACAGATCAGTTTCACAGATCAGTTTCACAGATCAGTTTCACAGATCAGTTTCACAGATCAGTCATACACAATTCATGCTTAATAAATTTCATTCTTTCAGAGCATAAGGGCTTTGTGAAGATGTCAGCTAATTGATTTTCAGAGCTAACAAATTCTAGAGAAATATCACCCTTCTGGTAATGATCTCTTAGAAAGTGATGTCTGACATCAATGTGCTTAGTTCTAGAGTGAGACACAGGGTTCTTGGATAAGTTGATTGCACTAGTGTTGTCACAGTTAATTGAAACATGTTTAAGATCAAATCCATAATCCAATAGAGTGTGTTTCATCCACAAAATTTGTGCACAGCAACTTCCAGCAGCTATGTATTCTGCCTCGGCAGTAGACAATGCAACTGAATTCTATTTCTTACTACACCATGATACTAGGGATTTTCCAAGCAAATGACATGTTCCTGATGTGCTTTTTCTATCTAACTTACAACCAGCAAAGTCAGCATCTGAATAACTCATTAACTCAAAGGATTGTCCTTTTGGGTAAAACAAACCTAAATTTATAGTATACTTAAGATACTTAAAAATCCGTTTAACAGCTAATAAGTGTGATTCTTTAGGATTAGCTTGAAATCTAGCACACATACACACACTAAACATAATATCTGGTCGACTAGCAGTAATATAAAGTAAGCTTCCAATCATACCTCTGTAACTGGTTTGATCAACTGGTTTCCCAGTTTCATCAACATCCAATTTACAGGTGGTACTCATAGGTGTATTACTTTCCTTAATACTATCCAATCCAAAACGTTTTAAAAGATCCTTTGTATATTTACTTTGATTTAAAATAATACCATTTTTAGTTTGAAAGATTTGAAATCCAAGAAAATACTTAAGCTCTCCCATTAAGCTCATTTCAAATTCATTTTGCATAACCTTTGAAAAATCAATACATAAGGAGTTTTTAGAAGATCCAAAAATAATGTCATCAACATATATTTGTACAACTAAAACATCTTTAGAAATTCTTTTAATGAAAAGAGTTGGATCAGCAATCCCTTTAGTAAAACCTTTTGAAATAAGGAAATTGCTAAGTCTATCATACCAAGCTCTTGGAGCTTGTTTCAAACCATATAAAGCTTTAGAAAGTTTAAAAACTTGATTTGGAAAATGGGGATTAGTAAATCCAGGTGGTTGTTCTACAAAAACATCTTCAATTATAAAACCATTTAGAAATGCACTTTTAACATGCATTTGATATAATTTGAAATCCAGATGTGCAGCATATGCAAGTAAGATCCTAATGGCTTCTAGTCTAGCTACAGGTGCAAAAGTTTCCTCATAGTCTATACCTTCTTCTTGACTATATCCTTGTGCAACTAGTCTAGCTTTGTTTCTGACTATATTTCCAGATTCATCTACTTTATTTCTAAACACCCATTTTGTGCCTATTGTCAAAGTGTCCTTAGGTCTGTCGACTAATTCCCAGACTTTGTTTCTTTCAAACTGATTTAATTCTTCTTGCATAGCCATTACCCAAAATTCATCATTGATAGCATCATTGATATTTTTAGGTTCTGACTGTGAAAGAAAAGCTTGATGTTCAACCTGGTTTCTTAGAGAAGCTCTAGTTTGTGTTCCTCTATCTAGATTTCCTACAACAGCATCTAAGGGATGATTCTTTAGAGTCCTAGATGGTCTTGAAAAGATAGGGCTAGAAATTTCAGGTTCATCTAGAGATTGAGGTTCAACAGAAGCAGATTCTGGAGAATGTCCAGAACTGGATGCTTTTATAACAGGTTCTTTAGATTTATCATTAAGGTCCAGAATAGACAAATCTTCTTCAAGATTCCCAAGAGATGTTTTAGGATCATGTGGATCAGTTTCATCAAATTTGATGTGAACAGATTCTTCCACACAATTGGTTCTTTTATTGAAAACTCTATAGGCTTTACTAGAGATAGAGTAACCTAGGAAAATTCCTTCATCACTCTTGGATGCAAATTTATCCAGATTATCTTTAGTATTCAGAATAAAGACTTTGCAGCCAAAAACTTTGAAGTAGTTTACCTTAGGTTTCCTATGGTTCCACAGCTCATAAGGGGTTTTCTTTAGAACAGGTCTGATCAAGACTCTATTAATGACATAACAAGCTGTATTAACAGCTTCAGCCCAAAAGTAAATTGGCAGGTCATATTCATTGAGCATGGTTCTAGCAATTTCTTGCAGAGTTCTGTTTCTTCTTTCTACTACACCATTCTGTTGGGGTGTCCTAGGGGAAGAAAAGTTATGAGAATAGCCATTGAATGAGCAGTAAGATTCAAAATCTTGATTTTCAAACTCACGACCATGATCACTTCTTAGGGTCTTAATCTTGAGTCCACTAAGATTTTCTACAGACTTGGAGTATTTAACAAAGTAAGAACAAGCTTCACTTTTGTGAGCTAGAAAATATACCCAAGTATATCTAGAAAAGTCATCTACAAGAACATAGACATAGTGCTTCCCATTTAAACTAGAAACTCTTGATGGTCCAAACAAATCCATGTGAACCAGTTCAAGTTGTTGAGAAGTTGAAACTTCTTTCTTTGATTTAAAAGAAACTTTGTGTTGTTTTCCCTTTTGACAGGGATTACAAACTTTGTCTGCTGGAAATTCAAGTTTGGGTAAGTCTCTAACCAAGTTCTTCCTAGAAAGTTTTCTAAGTGAGTGCACATTGCAGTGTCCTAATCTTCTGTGCCAAAGCCAAGACTCTTTATGAAAAGCATTTAAACAAGGAATGTTCTGTTTATCTAAAGAATCTAAATCAACAGCATAAACATTTTCACTTCTTAAAGCAGAAAATACTAAAACATTTTTAGAGTTTAAAACATTGCAAGAATCATTTTCAAATCTAACATGAAAACCATCATCACATAACTGAGAAATGCTTAACAGGTTATATTTAAGTCCATCAACAAATAAAACTTTAGATATCAAAATTGAATCCGTGTTACCAATCTGGCCTAGGCCGATGATTTTTCCTTTAGAGTTATCACCAAAAGTGACAAATCCTCCATCAACTTTTATTAAGCTCTTGAAGCAAGAATAATCTCCAGTCATGTGTCTTGAGCACCCACTGTCTAAATACCATATCTTCTTGTAGCAGCTCTTCAAGCAGGTTTCCTACAAAACAGATTTAGATGGAAGATGATTTTGGTACCCAGATCTTCTTGGGTCCAGACAGGTTAGCCAATAACACTTTAGGTACCCATATTTGTCTAATGGGTCTCATATAATTTGTAGAAATAACATCCTTTGAAAGATAAACCTTATTAGATTCATAACTATGAATATAACTGGTTGAGGCATAAGAAGTTCCAGAATTAACTATCTTCTGTCCAGATTTAGGAATGAATCTAGTTTTGGCAACTTTCCTTTGTCCAGGTTGGTATCCTATACCAGTAGTGTATCTAGGTGCAACTTGCTTTCCTAGCATTTGTGTTAGAGTATTTTTACCATTGGTGAACTTCTCTAAGTCTTTCTTGAGTTGCTCATTAGACAATTTTAGTTCAGTATTCTCTTTAAGCAGCTGAGCATTCTTTTCTACTTCTATATCCAGATCAGATTTATGCTTAACACTTAAAGCATACTGTTTCTTTAGACCTTTATATTTATCTTTAAGCTCATTACATGTTTCTTCTAGCATGTCACAGTATTCAAACAATTCAGATTTTGACATGTTTTCTGAGTCAGAATCTTCTCCAGAATAGTATGACTTAAAAGCAGGAGTCTCTGATGTTACCTCAGAAGTGTTTGTCATGAAACACATGTTGGCCCGATTCTTTTCAGAGTCTGAAGATTCAGCTTCACTTGTGCTATCTTCTGAAGCACTCCAAGTAGCCTTCATGGCCTTCTTGTACTTGTTATTCTTGTATTCATATTTCTTTTTATACTTCAGCTTTGGACAGTCGGCTTTAATGTGTCCTTTCCTCTTACACTCATAGCAGACAACATCATCTGATTTGTCATTCTTCTTCCAATCCTTTTTCCATTTGCCTTGTTGGTCATACTTTCCCTTGTAATTTGGTTTCCTAAAGAATTTCATTTTCCTATAGAACTTTTTGAATCTCCTGGCTATTTGAGCCATCTCATCATCACTGTCAGAATCATTCTCACTTTCCTCACTGCTTGAACTTTCATTGATAGCTTGAAGCTTTTCCTTATCCTTATTCTTTGAGGTTGTAGTCTTGAAGGCAATAGACTTCCTTTTAGGTTCATCATCTTCTTCTTTATTTACTTTAAGCTCTTCTTCATACATCATCAGCTTACCAATTAATTCCTTGACAGGTAGAGCAGCAATGTCACAGGATTCTCTAATGGAGACAGAGGTTCCTCTCCATCTTTCAGGTAGACATCTCAAAATTCTCATAATTTGTTCCTTTGCTGGAACATCCTTTCCCAGAGAGGTCATTGTGTTGACAATTTCATTGAACCTGAGATACATATCAGAAATGGGTTCATCAGGCTTCATCTTAAAATTATCATACTTAATAGTATAGGTATTCAATCTCATCTCCTTAACATTAGTTGTTCCTTCATGAGAAACAGCTAAGGTATCCCAAATTTCATATGCAGTTTTACATGCAGAAATTCTATTAAAATCTTCATCTCCTAGAGCACAGTACAGAGCATTCATAGCTTTACAATTATTATTGTAAGCAGTCTTTGTAGGTTCATCCCAAGTAGATCTAGCAGTAGTGGGAATTTTGTATTCAGATTCAATAGCAGTCCAAATATCAAAACCTATGCTTTCTAGATGAATTTTCATTTTCAGTTTCCACTGAGCATAATTAGTTCCATTGAAAAAAGGTGGCCGGTTAGTAGCAGCACCCTCAAGTCTATTATCCATGATATTACAAAAAATAATTTTAAAGAGATAAAAATTTAGAAATAACAGAAATTTTAAGAACTTTAAAATACAACTAAAATCACAGGTCAGGAGCAGAGCACTTTTAGAAAGTATTTACTTCCTCTGATACCAAGTGTTGGTCGGAGTGGACACTCAAGAGGGGGGGTGAATTGAGTTCCAATTAAAATTTTCTGTTAAAAGCAGTTTCTAATAAAATCCCCCAATTTCAAAAACAAATTAAACTGTAGTGAATTTATATAGATTATAAAGGTTCAATTAGCTTCTCAAAGATTGATTAGTTCTCAGTTAACTTAATCTTATGATTAAATTAACTTTTGAAACTAATTTACTGATTTATAATAAATATAAACACTTGAGAATTTAATTATCAAAGTAGCTTTGAAGATAGATTATATTTCAAAGTAATAGCAGCGGAATATGAAATAAATATGTATAGTATGGATATAGAGTAACTGTAAACGCAGAGAAGTAACCAAGAGGTTCAGTCTCAAGCCGAGACTTAGTCCTCTCAAAAGTTTATATAAAAGTGATCCACACCATGGATCAGGGTTAACAACAGTGAACACACTGTCCAGGTCACAAGACCTCTACCACAGTTCTATGTGGGAAAAACAAACAACAGCAGCCAGCTGTCTAGGTCACAAGACCTCTACCACTATCCACAGTGGGAAGTGTAGTGTAAAAGGTTTGCTGAGGATTTACAGATCCTCCAGTGAAAGTACAGGAGTCAGTGTGTGTGTGTTTAATACAGCAGATAACACACACTGCTCAAAATGTAGAATAAATAAATCACAGAGCAGAGATGTAGAGTTTAGAAATGGCTCTAGTGATTTCAGTGTAGCACTGGACTCGTTTTGGAATTAATCAGAAGTGATTCTGAATCCTCTTCTCGATTTTGTTTGAGAAGCAGAGTGTCGTATGCTTCAGGTTCACAGGCAGTGGAATGTAGTCGCTGAAGCTCTTCAATATTCTATTGTATGCACACCACTCTTCTTGAGTATGTCGTATGGTTCCTTGTCTCTGTGTGTGTTGTCTCTCTCTTCTTCGTTTTTCTCTACTTCACTTTTCTAACACTGCACTCACTCTTCAGCAGAGTCTTCTTGTATTTACATCACGTGCTCCGTAGGACAAAAAGGTTTCCTTTCCGCAGGTACGAGGTACGGTTTCCTGACATCCGACAACCATTATTAATTAATTGTCAGGGTATTAAAATATAACTAATATGATCGTTGGTTAGAATAAATAAAGATAAAGATAAAGAAATTCAAACAGTTGTTTATGACTGTTCAAGAGATCGGTAAGTCATCAGCATTAGAGTAATGATCGGTGACTCAGATAGATCAGCATCGGTCTGTCATCTGATCGGTGAGTCATTTTGATCAGCATCGGTCTGTCATCTGATCGGTGAGTCATTTTGATCAGCATCGGTCTGTCATCTGATCGGTGAGTCATTTTGATCAGCATCGGTCTGTCATCTGATCGGTGAGTCATTTTGATCAGCATCGGTCTGTCATCTGATCGGTGAGTCATTTTGATCAGCATCGGTCTGTCATCTGATCAGTGAGTCATTTGCATCGGTGGCTCATTTGCATCGGTGACTCATTTGCATCGGTGACTCATTTGCATCGGTGAGTCTGATGGATCGGTGAGTCTGATGGATCGGTGAGTCTGATGGATCGGTGAGTCTGATGGATCGGTGAGTCTGATGGATCGGTGAGTCTGATGGATCGGTGAGTCTGATGGATCGGTGAGTCTGATGGATCGGTGAGTCTGATGGATCGGTGAGTCTGATGGATCGGTGAGTCTGATGGATCGGTGAGTCTGATGGATCGGTGAGTCTGATGGATCGGTGAGTCTGATGGATCCAGAAGACTTCCAGCATACTTTGTAAGTCAATAAGCATAGTTAAAAGCATGATAACTGATTCATTCATAAATTGGAATTATGTTTATGAGACATCAAACCAGATTAATCATCAATGAGTTGTGATGATTTGTGATTATTAAAACATCAGTTATAAACAAGAAATCAGCAATCTTCTAGAGGGCTCAACAATACATGGATAATAAAATTTTCTAGAGGAATATTCATTTCACTACAAAAACAAGCACATGAGGACCATAATATTTTAGTTCCTTTGGAATCATGGAACTTAATATTCTTAATTTATAAAAGATATTCAATTTCTTCCATAAATATCTTCCTCTTTAATACTACTAATTAAATTAAATTCTTTATAACCTAAGGAAAGGAAACATAAGAAAGGGTGATCTTAGTTACTAGATAAGGGTTAAGAAGAGAGATACATATGAATAACATTAACATAAGGGTTTGAGAACTTGAGAATAACATTTTAATCCCATTCCTTAATTATAAAAAATCATAATTTAGATTCATGGAATAAATATTGGCATTTAATATGATATGAATCATAAGGGGATCAATATATATGATCCATGAGATCATAACATTAGCATCAGACATAGATATTTCCATACACATCATCCTATAACATTTTGAACATGTATAAATAGAAACAAGTTCACTCATTAAATTAAGGATATGAAATAAGTCCCTCACAAAAACTTATGGTCATGAAACCTGGTCCATGCATAAAATCATATTCAAAACACTAAAAAGATGTAATCATGATATGAAATAACATAGTGAACATGTAATCATATTCTCACATAATAATGTGAACATAATATTAGGTGCATTCACAACATTGTGAACATGTAATCAGGTTCACATGTAACATTGTGAACATGTAATTAGTTTCACACATAACATATTTACTAATTATATATCCGTAGTTACCCAATTCAATGGAGGGAGACATAGGTCCCACCAATCACATAATGAAAATCATACATATGTGTTCCATAAGATCATAAAACAATAATCATATCATAAACCATTAAATGAAATGTGTTTTATAAACATTTCATCATATCATAACATGCGTGAAGGATCCAGGTTACATAATCATTTCATCATAGCATTACCCATGGAAAAGGAATTTGGTTTAATAGTAATTTACAATCCATCCGAATTTAAATTTTTATTTTTCCATTTTAAATAAAAATGGAAAACCATAGTTTGAATGCAAGAAATAACTATGTGATGAAAGATCTCACAAAACTATTAAAAACAATACTAAGATTACATGAATCATCTACTCTATAAATTTCCCATTGTAGCATGCTAACCTAAAAATCTAGATCCTCTCTAATAAGCTCTTCATGGAAAGTGATCATATTTTCCATTGTTTGGATGAATTACTCCGAGTTGATTTTTCCCTGGTTGAATCCCCATGCCCAAATTAGATCTTGTTTATCTATCCATGCTTTTTTCTCCTTGTTGTCATCAACTTGAAACCTTCTTGCATAAATTATTTTAATCACTTCTTCTGAGACATTGGGCTAGATAGGTTTATTTAACATTTATTCCATGGAGTCCAGGATATGTTTCAAGAACCCACCATGCTCTTCCTCCATGTATCTTGTTTTACTACTTGATTCTTCACTTTCCCCATTTTGAAGTTCTTTCCTTTCCATTTTTCTATCCTTCTTGGCCAACCTCATCTCTATCAGTTTTAGAAAGTGGGAGTAATCCTTTCACCCCTTGGGGTTTTTCCCTTGGACCCATATACATTTCCCCGAGTCTCAAATTACTTTTTTCCCATTATTCCTTATAGGGATTTATTGTTTCCCTTGATATCATTCCATGCTATCCACTGAGAATTGATTATATCTCTCATCACCTAAAGTATTAGCCTCTTGAGTTAATGGCGGTTTGTGAACATCCATACTTTCAACTCAGTTCTCCAACTTGAATGATAAGCCTTCTCCTTATTTATTCTCCAAGAAATACTTCTTTCCCCCATTCCCAGCCTTCTGGTAAATTGAAAATTTAGCACCGAAGGTGTTTCAGTCAACGGGACCCAAGACACCCCTGAACTTGACCTTCTCAGCATATGACTTCCTTACCTGCAGGACCAACATTGGAATCTCTGGGCCAATTGGTTGCTCATATCTGTGACCCATAAATTGGACCTGAGTATTTGAATTCTCCAAGAACAACCTTTGAGGATACTTACAAGTGGGAAGATCATCATAGACTTCTCTAAACACCACATCTCCAATTATTTGAGTTTATAGAACCAACTGCATAACCATTCCATCCCCGTAACTTCCTATTATAGTATAAAAGATTAGAATTGTAGCATCTAAGTGGTCAACACTACTACACAGAGGATCATCATCCACTCTCTAAAAAGGACCATCAGCTCCCTGGTCACATTTTAGTCTTCTAAAGATGTTTGGGACTTTTGGTTCTGGACACCTAGACATCGAATATTTCTGAACAACCTATGCGCCGTCACCAAGGAGAATAGGACCAGAAGTGGTCTTCTTAGGCCCATAAAACCTTCAACTTTCAATGGTATGGAAAAATTCCCCATTCAAACTACGTCCACAATCAGAGGGAGTCACAACAGACATTGGATTGAGGGAGCCACCATCTCCCATGGGAATCTTCTCATGGGGGCCCTTACTACCATTTCGAGACCCACTGCAGCATGCAAGAGCCCGATACCTGAGCCGACCATAGGATTCACAGTAATCATTCCACGATTTGTATATAACATTCTTCTTCCACCGAAGTTCCTCGCCTACATTAATCTAGACCCATTCCAACCGTGCCTTCGAAATGTCATCCTCAACACATATACGGGGGTAAATGGGGTTGAAGACAACTTGTGTTTGACTGTCAGATCACAAGAATCTCCCGAAGAGGTTTCTGGTAACCTTCAAGATAACAGAGTTTTGAAAGGGGAGAGGAAGTCCCAAAAAACATAGCCATATTTCTATCGTTGGAGAACCCCTCTTCACGAAGAAATCAAAGGACCAACGGAAGACGTAGAAGAAGCAGCATTTTCATCTACATGGGGCGCTAAACCATGCAATAGTTAGATCCTCCATAGTCACTAACCTTACCATGATGTGTTTGCGATCGAGAATCCCTACCACTGCGTGATGCTTTATTCCATTCACATTTTCAGTAAAACCCAAAATGGAATTGTTTTTTAAAATTTCATGAAGAATACTTTCACAAATTTTTTTAAAAGAAAATCAATCATGGGTAAAAATTATTTTAAAAATAATAGGAGAATAATTAAATTTTATTGAATTTTGTTTCTTCAGAAAACATGGTTTTGAAAGAAAACAGACTTCCAACTAAAGGGAGAAATAAAGACAAATTTTCTTAAAACAATTTCCCAATTATTTTAAATATAAAAGAGCATAAAAAATGGTACTATTACTTAAAAATATCATGAATTACCATAGCATAATAAAATTCATGATTTTATTGAGATATGGATCATATGATTTTATCATCATAAAGATAATCATAAACAATCAGGATAAACGTTGAGATTGTAACGTAAAATTATTACCACTTTGGTAAAGTTTAATAATATTCCCCATGATAGAATAAAATTAAATGAAATATACGATATCCTAAGGATAAATAAATTCATGATATCACATGTCGATGGGTCTGTATATATTCCTCTTAAAATAATATAGGTTCATGATATAACATATGTGTTAAAGAAGGTAAATTGTGTCAAAAAAACCTTGCCTCTTCTCTAACATTTGAATTGTAAACTACATGAAAATAGATCCTAAAATAGATATCTAAATACAAATAATTCTCAATTTAATAATAATAAAATAAAATCATGGGAATTATAAACACCACATAAAAGATATAGGTGGTGAATATGGAACATGTCTCACATAAGTAAAAAAGTGAGAAAGAAATCCTTTATCTCTTTAGAAATATTTTGAATCATAAAACCCAAAAAATTATATCATCAACTGAAACATTAAATGTCATGAAAATTAATATATTCTTGATATCACATTTCAAAGGGTCATTATATACACTAAAAAAATAATAGATTGGTAAATTTAAATATGTATCCCATAAATAAAAGAGAGGTTATAAATCGCTTACCATAAGTCTTAACAATCATTATACACATTAAAAATTAATTTATAATAAATATAAGTATATTATAAATAAATTAAAACTATATATTTATATATATCATGTCATATATTGTTTTATTATGACATTTTATTACCCTTTTATTAACAATTCCATGTTAAAGTCACCTTTCTCGCAATAACTGCTCTTTTTTCATGTATGATTTGATTTTGTATTTTAGGTCTATAATATTGATCTTGGTTCCATAATACTATAAATAATAATAATTAAATAAATATAATATTATTAAATAAATTATTTTTGATAATTATAATGATATATGGTTTTAAAAAATGTAGTATGTTACGATCATGGAGATGGTAGGTTGTATGTACACATGAATAACATTTCCATTTTCCAATGATCGTTATGGAAAGGATGTTAGTAAAATATTCTCATTAAATAATTATCATAGTATCCTAAAAACCATATTATTTCTTTAAATATAAATATACATATTATATATTTTTTGAGGTGATGAAACAGAGATCAAAATTGCTCTGTGAATGTGGTTGACCACACGTACACAAACGATGTCATTATCCTTCAGTGAGTGGAAAGGTAAGAAATAAAATGAAATATTATATTATAATATTGATAAATATTTAATTAATAACATAAAAATATAATTTATATCATAAATATATATATCAATTTTTTCCTTATTATTTTCGATGTAATGCATTAGTGAAATATAATTACATCGCTTCGTGAGGCGGTAGTCCTCCACACACATGAAGAACATCATATTAACCCCAAAACAATGGAGAGAAAAAAATAATATAATGACTATATATGGGTAAATACGTTATAAATATTATATAAATACTTTATATTCATCATAATACCCAAGCATAAGAGGTGGAAATGGAAAAAAGAAGGACATCAGTTCGCGAGACGGTAGTCCACTATACAAATAAAAGATGATTTTGTAACCTATTTTATGGATGTATAGATTGTTTTAGGTAATTAAATTATCATAAAAACTACTAAGTATATGTATGATACTATTGTTGTTATATCACCTAGTTATTATAATAATTTAAAGAGGGGAGGAATAAATAAAATAAAAATGCTTGTTGATGAACCTTAACTCTTATTCTGGTATCCCCATTAGGTTTTCACAAAAAGCCTCTATAGTTTGTATTTATGTCCAAAATAAGTCCTATTGGTTGATATGATGAAATTTCTTCAGTGATTTGGGTAGGTATTGGATGATCCAAAATGGTTTCATGATGTGAATATGAAAAGAGAGAGTGTGGCCTTTTACAAGTGAGGTGAGTGGAACACTTGTAGTTTTCTATAAATATTCATTCATACCCACGTTTCTATCATGAAACAATATTCCAAAATTGGTCATTATTGAACATTGAAGATATAAGTTCAAAATAAGTTGATAAAATGAATGTTGGAGAAGTTTTTATGTCAATTTTAACCCTCATCTTCATAGTCTAACCCCCCGGTAAATCGGTTTTTACATTAACTACAGTAATTAATTTGTACTATTTTCACTATTCATTTTTGTCAAAAAAAATAAGTTCACCTTCTTAGAAATTAGAAATTATGATTATTAAAAATATATAATCTATTTTTTAAATTCAATTTATAGAATTGGGAAATTTTAATTTAAAATTAATCCCACATACGTGATAAGAATGAATGTTTTTAAAGAGAAAATGTTTAGACTGTCACAAAGTTATAAAATATAAATTAAATATGAAATCTATTTAAATGAATTAAATTTGATTAAATGATGTATAAATGAACTATTATTAGTTTAAAACCAATTTAATATATAATTTAAATTTACAAACAAATTAAATGAAAATGATGTTTTCAATTAAAATTCATTATTTTTCTCTATTCATCAAAAAACGATACATTTCAAGAAAATCCTAAAACATTACCCTAATATAATTTTTTCATGAAGATTTAAAAAACTATTATTATTTTATATGATTAATTTTTTTTTAAAGTAGTGATAATTTATTTTAAAATAATTGTGAAAAAGGTGACAAAACTTCTTTAAAAAAATATCATTTTAATCATTATATTGGATTTATTCTTACCATTTGGATAAAAAACACATAATACGTGTGTTAAACATTATATTTAATGTTTAATATATACATTTAATTAATATAATTCACTAAAAGTTATTTTTTAACTTTAATGATTTAAAACACACTTGTGTGTATAAGACTTTTTTTCAGAAAAATAATTCCTTTTTTGAAAAGGTTTTTATTTAAAATTATAATTAATTGTTCACAAAATAATTAAATATATATACATGTGTAAATCATATTTTCGTAATCTAGTTAATCATTTTCATACCCGCCATTTCATCGGCTAGGTGATAACTATCATATTAAACAATAATATTTTAATAATATTTTGCATTTCATTTAAAATCAGTGTAACATGTAATGAAAATTATCAAAAATATTAAATTAAATTGAAACAAATTTCATAAAATATTATGGTGTTATTAATGATGATAACAAATTCATTCTATTTATACTTTTTCTTGAAAACATCACTCAATCTATCTATTATTTAAGTCTGATGAATTGCTCGACCAGATTTAGATGTAATTGATCACACTTGGTGCTAGGATAGGAAGTGAAACCTTGATATAGATCCCTTTTAATAGAAGAGGTTAGAATAAATCTATAGTGGGAGAAGAAGTGAGATCTAGAGTATATTATTTATTCTTCCCCATTTACCACTACTCTGATCCATATATGGATATAATCTGAAAAACATGTGACATTTAATACAATAGATTTGGCATTATCCCCTATGATATATTCTATAGATTATAAATTTAGAGCTAGAGACCCCCCCATTTAGTGATGGAATCCCCAACCCCTCAATGATATATTATCCACTCAAAATTATCCATATTCCCTTTTATTTATTATAAAAAATGAGCCTCATTCTTTCATAGAACATGTCTCATCACCCCACTGGTCGCGAAGTGAAAAACACCTCTCAAAATATTCAACATGATTTTTCCCCAAAACACAAATCTATGTCTAACACTCAAAATGTTCACAAAAATGGTTTATCAAGAGGAAGATATATTATACCAAAGAAATATTTTACCATCCATTGTATTCTACTTCTCTAAGAAATTGATCACCTAAAAAATCTTATACACGATCATTCCATTTCAAATCAGATGAGGTCAGAAGGAGACTCTCTTTATACCAGGATTACTCAGATAGTTATATGTTTGATACCGTGACCAGTCATTATAATATGTTTCGAAGTATTAGTGTCTTCAGATAAAAAAATTACAGATCTCACTAATACTAGATCAAGTATAATATATATTCCTTGACCACTATGTGAATATCAATAGAAACTAGGCCCTCTAACACATCCTCAATCCCCTTTCTTCCCTTTTGTCACCTACACTTGTATGGCTATAAAAGAACTAATTTACAACCATTATATATTCAATTAAACCATTATAAATCACCTCCCAAAATTTCCCCCTACTCTCTCACCTGATATGGGGATAATATCAATTAATGAGAACTAGTATGGATATCTTGGTTTCATGATCTTGAATGATGAAGTGGACTCCTTCGGCTAATATCTTGTTGACTACTACTGCTTATGTTTTTTAATGTATGATAATTCATTAAAGTTCAGTTAAAATATGATGTTGAAGGTGATAAATCATGGAAAATAAATTATCATAGAAATATTTTCAACGAGTCTTTGTTCTTTTGAAACTATATCTATTGGTTCGAAGTAGAGCAGTGAACCAGTAGACCATTGCAAAACTCTTAATATATGGGGTCAATGAGATCGATGTGGTGAGTTACAAGGAGATATACTACTAAGAATCAAATATTGGGATACTATTAATCCACTATAGGGGAATCCATGAACCTATATGAATCTATAAGATCTATATACATTATGGAATATTATGAAGAGCTACTAAGGTTTAGGATTATTTAAATTTCACTCGGTAGTGGGATGATGGATAGTTTACTATGACTAGCCCAACATGTCACGGGGTTTGTATTTTTTGTGAATTGACAATCCATATATAATTGTGCACTATTGTTTTGGTAAACTCATGAACCATTATTCAGGGACCTATATGAATGGACTCTTTTGCTAAGTCTAATAAAAACAAAATGAATAAGTTCATAAAATACTAGCTAGAGTCAATGATCACCTTGGTCTTGATTAGGATAACTCAGGTATCCTAGGATGAGGACCTGTGTCTGAATAATATAGGTTCTAAATTCTATATTATACCTTGTGCTCCTAAGATAGATCATACCAAGGAAAACATGGTCATTTCTTGGTGATCACTGACTAGGGAGTACCTGGCATACATAATTCAAGTATCCTTGTGAGTACCCAGTCCTGTAAGGATAGGTTAAACTAGGGAAGACCTAGGATGATTTGTGTATCCTTGTGAGGAGCTGGTGAGTTAGAACACTATTAAATTTAGTATTTGGACCAAGGATACCCCCAAATATTTGACATCAACTACCTCGGTGATGGTGAACTCACTATGAATTAAAATTTTCTGGCTGCTTACCCTAGAAGTGTTTTAGGGGTCTAATCCATTGAATGTAACCAAATGGATACAATAAAAAATATCAACTGGGCTTGATCAAATATATAAGTAATTAACCCATCCATTTAATCCATAAAATCTCCATGAATTTAAATAATGATTTCGTTAATTTTTTATTACTGCATGGAAGGGAAACTCAATGACAACGAACCACAATGTCTCACCGGCTCCCTTTGGTTCCACCTAACTAAGAAAAGAATGAAATACAATTCATAGATTTCAAAATTCAATTGGGTCAAGTTTTTGGATCATTTATGTATAATTTTATTATGAGGATGGGTTCATGATGAAAATAATGAAAATAAATAGACATGGGTCCTGTGTGTGTGTTTGGAAATGCACAGTGCACTAGCCATGGACAGAGAAATATTTGATTGGTCGATAGCTCGTTAATTTGATTGGAATTAACATGTTCTAATTTTTATTGAATGGTGGAATAATATATTGTTCTATTACTCTAAGTATACCACTAATCTATCCATACTCTTGATGCTCAAAATCATATAGTGCAATTCACCTGATACTAGAATGCATAAGAAGTGATCATATTAGTTGATAAATTCTCATGATAGAGATATAAGAGTGGTGGAATGGTATAAAAACATGTTTTGTGGGGCTATTGAGGATTTTGTGATATTATTAGAGTATAGGAGTTAGGTCCCATAGTAAAATATATCACATGTTGAAGTGGATGTGAAATCATTTGAGAAGTCATTACAATCATGAAAGAAGATGGAAGACTCACATAAATTGTGCAAGGATGCACCGAAATAACCGGTATATGATTTTATACCTTAGGGAATACTGTTGGCGCCAAAAATGTGGCCCGAAAGGAAGGAACGAAAAAGACAGCCGGCGCGCTGCCCCGCGAAGCACAGTCGCGAAGCACAGCCGCGAAGCCCCGCCGCGAAGCGCCCCAACCCTGGCGGCGCCGCGAAGCTCCGGAGGCGGTGATCCTCCGCGAGCGCGTTTGAAGTTCGCGAGCCGCCGCGAAGCACCAGAGGCGGTGATCCTCCGCGAGCCCGTTTAACGTTCGCGAGCCGCCGCGAAGCACCAGAGGCGGTGATCCTCCGCGAGCCCGTTTGACGTTCGCGAGCCGCTGCGAAGCCCCGAAAGCGGCGCGCGAGCCCTGCTTCGCGGCGCCCCTTCCCTATAAATACTCGACTCCCCCTGAGTCCCCGAGGACGGACAATCCAACCTTTCGGCTTCTCCTCTCCCGAATCGCAAAGCAAGCTTTGCCCCGGGAATCATGAGCTCCGCGAGGTATTTCTACTTCGCGAGACGACTCTGATTTGCTTCGTTTTGAGCCCCTCTTCCGAGAGGGATGCCCTTCGCGAAGCCCAAGGGCGTTCGCAAAGGAAGGGGATTCCCAAGGGAACCCGGGCAGTCGCGGAGCACTCGTGCTTCGCGAAACACCCAACCCATACGAGTAATCCCTATGCTATGGCAGGATCGCTCCACTCCGCGAAGTACATTGCTTGGGAGGACCTTGCTTCGCGAACCAGTCCTTCTTCGCGAGGCAGTGCTCCGCGAACACTGTTCCACTTCGCGAAGCACCACCCACTCCCACCTTTTCCCCATGCTAAGGCCAAGGCACCCCACTTCGCAAAGCACACTCCTCTGCTTAGCGATTCCTCTTTCCGTGCGACCCTCCAGGTTTGCACGATGTGATTTCAAAGTCCCATGGACAACACCTCCCGTAGCGTTGCTGCGCCTAATGCTTCTTCGCATAGGCACGCTAACGGCTATTGCTTCTTCGCATAGCCACGCTAACGTGGACCCCTCGATGGTTCCTCCCGTGACCCCCCTTTACCATGGCCTTACTGGTACCTTCCCTTCCCCAAGGACCAGAGGGTACCGGTTATGTAAGCCCTAGGGGTGTGGAGTGAACCCACCTCGTCCGAGCTGCAGGACGTTAAACTGCCAAGCACCACGTCCTCAACACATGACGTTAAACTGTGACCCAACCTCGTCTCCCTCACGAAGGGTCCCCCCAGCTCGAGCATTCATTACACCGCTCGTCTCCACGGGAATGGTAACTCTTCCGCACATGGAATGAGATCCTCCTTGTCGGAGTGGTGTATGTTCGCAGGGGAAGGGTCGCCTCAGAGCGTAAATCCCTATCCTTTGGTACGGATGATTGCACCCGTGCATCTCGGTACTTCCCCACTACCAAGGTCAGTGGAGGACGTGATAGGGAACGAGGCACCTCCCATTGTCGGACCAAGGTCCATCTTTCCCGCGCTTTGTCGCGCCATGGGCCTCCATCCTGGACTAAGTCCCAACACCATGGGCCGCTCAACGCGTAAGCCCCTCTTCGCTTCTCACGGACGCACCCTTCGCGACGTGATCGTCAGGTCCTTGCGACCTCTTGTTTCTCACACCGAGCATGACTCACGTGGGCTTAGAGTGAGCACTGACCCTGAAAAACCCACCTGAACTACGAGGTCTTTGATCCATGTCAAGGCATGGTACGTAGGAAGCCTCCACGAGGTTCAAGCCCACCATCAGTGGACCAAGGTCTACTCCCACCTGAACTACGAGGTCTTTGATCCATGTCAAGGCATGGTACGTAGGAAGCCTCCACGAGGTTCAAGCCCACCATTAGTGGACCAAGGTCTGCTTTCACGTCGGTTTACCGACAAACCCCATTTGAACTACGAGGTCTTTGATCCATGTCAAGGCATGGTACGTAGGAAGCCTCCACGAGGTTCAAGCCCACCCGTCGCTCATTCACGTCGGGTCCCATTCCAGTCCAGCGGTAAGCCGTTGTGACACCTGAACTACGAGGTCTTTGATCCATGTCAAGGCATGGTACGTAGGAAGCCTCCACGAGGTTCAAGCCCACCATCAGTGGACCAAGGTCTACTTCCACCTGAACTACAAGGTCTTTGATCCATGTCAAGGCATGGTACGTAGGAAGCCTCCACGAGGTTCAAGCCCGCCCGTCACCCAATTCACGTCGTGTTCTACCTACGTCCAGTATGACGTTAAACTACATTCTGGTCCAGTGGTAAGCCATTCTGACCCAGCCCCATTTGAACTACGAGGTCTTTGATCCATGTCAAGGCATGGTACGTAGGAAGCCTCCACGAGGTTCAAGCCCACCAATAGTGGATCAAGGTCCCTCGCTTACGTCGGCTCACCGACACCCACCACCTGTCGTTTATTCACGTCAGGGTTCATTATCTTCCCGCATGACGTTAAACTGTATTATTTGAACTACGAGGACTTTGATCCATGTCACGGCATGGTACGTAGGAATCCTCCCAGAGGTTCAAGCCCAACTCTCCTCGGACCAAGGTCCAGCTTCACGTCGGTTTACCGGCACCATCCTGAACTACGTGGACTTTGATTCCCTGCCACGGGGATACGTAGGAAGCCTCTTCAAGGCTCAAGCCCAACATCGCTGTCGCCCCACTGCGATGGTCCCATTTCATTCTCAACCGTCTCCGCAAGACGTTAAACTCGCGACCTACCTCGTGATAAACATGAGATGCCTGAGTAAAACCTCAGATGGAACGCCTTTGGCGTAACCCTCTCCGCAAGACGTTAAACTCGCGGCATACCCTGTGTTGAACATGGGAAGCTGAGGAAAACCTCAGATACGTGTCTATGACATGTAATTCCCTGCGCTCGATGTGGGATGCCTCGGGCTTCCACGCCCTCGAGAAGCCTTGTGATCGAGGATAACAGACAGACATGCCAGGTACCCCAGCATCCAGACACGCTACTGATGCCTCAAACGTGATTACTCCCCTGACCGAAGGTTGCTGCCCTGACTGGACCCTTTGGAATGTCCCGACAGAAGCAGTGTAATTAACCGGCGTCCATGGAAGCATGGCACTGGGAAGGGTTTCACGAACTACGTATTAAATCTATAAGGGAGACCCGGACTAGGTGACGAGTTCTGAGGAGGAATCCACAGGAGGAAGAACCGACATCCCATCATCCCGTTTCGGTCAAGGAGTAGACGTCCCTGAATAAGGAACGAATGTCGCCCGCCTTTGGAAAGCGGGAATGCGGGGCAACAAAGCCGCGCGTCCCCCTCCTCCGCGGACGGATGCGCGCGCGCCCCGGCGAAAGCGTCGGAAACAGAAATGGTGAACCCGACGTGAAATTATTCTCCTCAGCATGGAGATTAGTAGCGTTCGAGACACCAGTAGATTGACGTGTCACCAGATCCAGATATCTGGTGCCTGGTCCCGCCAAGCAAATGGCGGGCCTGTCGTGGAACTCACCGGAAGTCGGGGTAGTAGAATGTGGGGCGCTCCGCTCTGCAGCATGCTGGCGTGGACCCTTCTCACAGACATGGAGGATGGAAGAACGCTGGGGCACTGGCTGTCAATCCTTTTCCTCTCAGTACTGATGAGTTGATCCCTTCGTTTGCCAGGAACCAGGTTGCTATTTCAGAGATGCGGTCACCATCCGCTCCTCGCCCACGCAGGGGCAGGGGCAACACCACTACAACCACTCCACATGGCGCCACTACCGCCACGACGACTGCCACGTCACGGGATGCGGGATGTCCACGTCCCCTTTCCCCATCAGAGGTCATCCAACGAAGGGTGATCAACAGCCTCGTGCGCAGGTATGAGGAACAAGGGGTCATCCCGACCAGGGATATGGCCCGTTTGGACCTGGAGACTTCCAGGCCCCGCCGTCAACGCCGCCCTAACAGGCCGCGCAGGGAGCCCCTGCTCCCCACCCAGACATTCAATCATTTCGGGAGCCTATGCCCGGAATGCCTTGACGACTCTTCGCCTTACGCTGAAGAGGCAGGTGTTGTCCGGCTCAGTCCGCTCAGGGCCCCTACCCGGGGCCCCCAGGCGAGAGCTCCTGTCCGGCCACGTCAACGTCGCCGTCCGGCCCCGCAGGAAGAGCAGGCAGAATACGTCCCTGCACCACCTGCACCGGCCCGCACGACCCGACGTCAGCGCCGGGCCCGGGCTGAGGACGTTCGCCTAGGCGCGTCCACGTCGACAGTTACAGTGGCCCGAGCCACCGCCGGCGTACATTATGAAGCCCCCGCGTACATTGAGCAGGGGAACCCCTTCGCCCAACCAAGATTGAGACCCCAGCCGCCCCATGGACAGGCCGGGTTGACTCTCCGGGTTGCAGGCCCCAGTGATGATCGTCGCGAGCTAACCCGCGGTGATGCCACCCCGTACGGAGGTCCTCCCCGTACCACTACTCCACAGAGCGTGGGCCTTCCCCGCTCCGAGGTTCGTCATGGAGGCATGCCTCGTGCTACCCCCATCCTGCAGGAAGACCTGCCCCGGGGCAGTGATGCTCAGCGCGGAAACATTTCCCGCGCCCGCTGTACAGGGTATGAAGTCCATCCTTCTAAAGGCACCGTCCATCCGGTCCGTCGACGTGGGGGTCCCCCCTACGTCCTCTCAGCGACTGGCGAAGGTCCTCCTCGCCCCAGCAACTCAAGGAGTGAAGGTCAGCCTCGGTCCACTCGCATCGACCATGGAGGCCTTCCCCATGCTCCTGCCGGTTCCAATAGAGGCCCCGCCCACGTGGGTACTGTTCATGGAGGTCCTCCCCATGTACCCTTTGATATTTTCCCTGGTGCCCCTCGCACCCTGGCTGTCTCAAGTGGGGGCCCTCTCCGCCACGGCGCTAGCGCCGCCCCAGGGCCGCCTGATAGGGGTCAACCCTGTCCTGAAGAGCCACCCAGGGGCAGAAGAGCGGGTCGTCGCCGCCACAAGAAGAATCCTGGGAAGGCCCAGGGGGAGATCAAACCTTCCCGCTTCTCCGATTCGGAAGCGGAATGCGATTCAGCGATGGAACCTTCTCCCAGCTCCTCCGTATCAAGGACTGGGGCAGGAACCAGACGCGTCATCCTCATTCTCCCGGAATTTGAGGTCCACCGGATTCCCGTCTCTCTCCGCAGGTACATCCAGGAGGAATAAATCCTGGGAATTCCGCAGGTTTCGACCGCGCAGTCACCGCCACCGTCACCCGAAGCGCCCTCTACCTCTACTCGGGACCACGAGGAGCAGTTTTGGGGGTCAACGGTGGTAGAGCCACGACATGACCGGACACCGGTAATGACAATTCCCGTACCCGAAGCAGCGGCTGTTAGCCCGTCCTATCGTGACATTGTGGTCAGGTCACCTCGCTCTTCAGAGGAAGGCCCAGAGTACGGTGGCCAGTCTGCTCGCTCGCCGTATTCTCCACCGCCGAGTTTGCTATCCCAGAGGTCCGCCTCGGTACCGCTACCGGTCCCTCAGCCACCCCCGGTTGATGAGTGGGGAAATGTAGGGCCGAACCCCGAGGACGAACCTAGGAGCTTCTGGAGTATTCTTGCAGTGGACTACTTCCCAGAGAAGTTCTGGCCCACGGCGGCGCTGAATTTTCGCGTACCCGAGTCGCTTACCCCTGAAGAAGTGGGATGCTTTTGTCGGACCCTGTGGGCGATGCACTTCCGCCTCCGTTGGGAACGGGTAGTGTACCCCAGGAGTCGAGAGCACTTCGAGGAGATTGGCAAACAGTGCCGCCTGATTGATGCAGCGGCGCTCCTTGCGGCCCAGCACCCCGAGTCGCCCGGTCATCAGAGTGCCCTCCAACGAAAATGCGTTCAGAGCTTCAAGGCACTCTGCAAGATCGTCAGGGAAGCCACCCCCCATGTGCAAGTCCGTGGTTGGGGACGCTATGCCGCTCTCCTCTTTGACCCTATCCGACGACAGCCCGATTCGCTATGCGACATTGAGGATATGCCCTCAAGAGGAGTCACAGTCCACATGGCCGACGTTGTGGATAAGGAAGATGAGCTTGAGTTCCTTGATGGGTACTTACCATCTGAGGGCGTACCGCCACTTCTTGACCCGTCAGGGAGAGTTACCCGTCATCAGAGGAACCTGTTGGGCCTCCCTGTACCCACCGAGTCACTGGCACTCGGTCGGAGCACTGGCAAGGGTAAGGAGCACGTCGGAATATTCAAGCACTCCGACCCGTCCGCCTCTGTGCAGAAAACGGACGAAGACCCTGAGAAGGCCACGTTGCGCTAGCAGCTTGCTGAGCAGAAGAGGCTGGTCGACGAACTCTTGGCTGAACGCGCCGCAGAGCGACGACCCGACTATGGTAATCCCAGGCCGGGGCAGCAGGGGCAGGAACAATTTCCCCCCGGTGAGATGCCTTCGGGCAACCCTGATCATGCTACTGCCGCGGACAGGGCGGAAGCCAGAACATACGGCAAGAGGGCGCGATACGTCTCGCCAAACCCCCCTGAGCGATGGGGCAATCTGAAGAACCCAACCCGGGTTCCCCCAGTCGCCCAACAGGTCGTCCAACCAGTCAACCCGCGAGCAGCAGAAGCCATCTACCGTGTTGAAGAACCTGGCAATGCGCTTGTGGTTAGGGACCCCCGTCAAGACAGGGACCCCCACCCGGAGGACCTTATTGCGGCACTCACAGCCCGCCTCGAGGCGTTGGAGACACGGCAGGTGGTGGTCCCACCGGATGGCAAGCCTTATCCCGCGTGGGTGGATGATATGCCCGCGCCTCCGGGTTTTGGGAACCCCACTTTCTCGCCTTTTAACGGGACAGGGGACCCACCCCAGCACTTGGCTCATTTCTCTTCCAGGTGTGGCCCCATGCTGGGGACCCCGGCTCAGCAAGAAGCCGCCAACCTCCGATGTTTTGTACAGACGTTGGAAGGTCCGGCATTCGTCTGGTACAGCCAGCTCCCCATCGGATTAGTGACCAGTTGGGAGGATCTTCGTCGGCAGTTCTTGTACCAGTTCAGCTCCACCACGCGGAAGACCATCATCGCGGACCTCTTTAAGTGCAAACAGAGGCCTGATGAGCGGGTTGCAGACTTCATCGCCTGGTGGAAAGGACTTACGTATTCACTCGATATGCCACTGACTCAGGAACAATTACTGACGATGTGTGTGGGGAACGTAAAGACAGAGCAGGTACCCTCCTTGATTACCCAGAACTACCCTGGAGGGTTCAGAGATTTCTCGGATAAGGCCCAGCGCCTCGAGGAGGCCCTGCAACAGGCTAGTCAGGCACGTTTGCTGCCCCCTATGATCCCATCCAGGAGGGCCGCCAAGGCTGAACCCGCCGCAGTGGCTCAAATAGAAGCCCCGAGGCAGCTGGAATTGTTACCGGCGGCACCACCCCCGCAACCCCGCAGAGGTCCTCCACCTCAAGCACAGGCTTCTGCCCAGCAGCGACCGCCTCAGAACCGACAGGTTCCCCCGCGCAATGCGCCGCCGCCACCTAGGCGAGACAACCAGGCGCCGCCCCCTCGGCAGGCCCATCCGGTCCCTCGACAGGACCAGGCCCCCAGGGCTCCTTACCCGGAAATAAAGTACCATACCTATTCGTTTAACGAAAATCAGGTCCCTGGTTACTTCCGAAGTGCTCTAGAGCAAGGGATCGTGCGTCTGCCTGAGTGCAGGAGGCCGGCAGAGGCGCATCTCACTGATCACCCCAACTACCGCCCTTATCATCGGATCCTGGGGCACACCCTCAAGCAATGCTATGTGTTTAAAGACTGGCTTCAGGACCAGGTCAAAAAAAACATAGTCAAGTTGGGCCCAGCGCCAGCGCAGGTGGCAGGCGTCTTTGCGGGATCAGAAATCGGCAGTGACAGCGAGGGTGAGTGGCAGCAGGTCCCTAGCCGCGGGTCCCAGAAATACGACAACTGGATGGCTCGAAAAACTGTCGCCCGTGCCCAGGGTATCATCCGGGCACGCTTGAAGCAGCCGGAACCTTCAGAAGAAGCAGCCGGTGCCTCAGCATCGTCTTCACAGTTGACCTCTGCCCAAAAGGGCAAGCAGCGGCGACGCAAGAAGAAGCAACGTGCACCGCCAGTGCCGTCGTCATCCCGCACTCTTGGCGACATTATGCCTCCCGAAATGGTCATTCATCCCAGAATCCACCCAGCGGTGGATGACTCTTCGAGCGACAGTCAAGGGTACGCTTCGGTTAACACCGTGGAGCTGGTAAAGCCCTATATGACCCCCGACGAGGGGGAACCCCGGGCAGACTGCCCCAATGTTTCCAGCCGACGTCAACGTCAGCGGAATCGCAATCGCGCCGGTCACCGAGGTATGTCAGCAGGCACTTGTGACCAAGCTGTGCACGCTACCGAGACCAGGCAGCAGGCTCAGCGCAGATCTCAGCACGCGCAGGCCCATCCAACATCCTCAGCTCTATCTCCACCGCCGTTCGTGTTGCTGGATCGGGGAGAGCCGCCTCGTTCGTATCACAGCCAGTCTCGTCCGGCGACGGGCCAGCCCCCGCTGTTCGATCTTAGCCCGGCGACTACTCTCCAGGCTTCTACTAGCAGGCAGCAGGATGTACCCAGTGCTAGCCGACCGCCAGTTCAACCAGCAGGACCCGCTATGCCCCCAAATGCCGAAAAACCCCCTGTAAGCAGATGTTCGCGTTTCGCACGCAAGTATGATGTCCTAAAGCACCTAGTCGGCATTCCGGCAAGGCTTTCCATCCTTGAGGCCCTGCGCTTGTCATCCGAGATGCGCGAGGCACTTGCCGAGGCCCTAAGGAGCCCCCTCCAGTTCGAGACGGAAGTGGCAGCCGCGGAGGCCTTCCATACCGAGACGATTGAAAACGCCGAATGTCAGGAGGTTATCTCGTTCTCTGGTGAAGATAAAGACCCTCCTATACAGGGGCACATTCTCCCACTGTATATCACTGGCCACTTTAACGGTGTGGAAGTCCGTCGCTGCCTCGTTGACACGGGTTCTGGAATCAATCTAATTCCGACCCGGACGCTGCGAAAGCTGGGTTTGTCCGAAGGTGATTTGACTCCCTCTGACCTCAGGATTCAGGGGTACGACAGGACAGAGCAAACCCCGGTCGGCAAGATCCGCCTGAAGACCCAGTTCGGTGGCTTAATTGCCAGCACCGAGTTCATGGTTGTTTCTCAGGACACCGCCTACAACGCATTGATGGGTAGGCCATGGCTCCATCTGCATGCCGCGGTCCCCTCATCGTATCACCAGTGCCTTAAGTACTCGCTCAACGGTCAAGTAGGCGTGCTCCAAGGAGACGCGTCCCCTTTCGCTTCTTGTGAGGCCCGCTATCTAGATGCGGGTTATTAAAAAATTAAGGACAAGCAGATCCTGGTTAGCGAGGATGAGCCCGCCCCAATCACAAGTGATCCCTGGGCGAGCATATACGACGCCTACATCCTCCCGATCCACCGGTTGGAGGTCACGACCCCCGACATGGGACAATGTTTCGTTGTTTCGGGTACGCAAGGAAGGCATGTTCCCGCGTCCAAGCGACGGAGGATAATCACCTCATACTCCTACATCAACCAGGCTCGGGTCATCCCGGAATCTCCTACCCCTGTACGGTACCGGGACGTCAAGATCATGACAACGGCGGTGCGCCATACGTGTCTATTTCGCCGGGCTGGAATCAACCGAATCAGGCCGACATGTCACCACTGCTTTGATATCATCAAGCGTGGCCCCTTAGGCCGAAGGCCGGATGGGATAGGATCAAATGCATTCATTGCTATGGTCTCGACGACAAGTGAGTCTCCTGATGTGATGACCGCTGCTGCCCAAGCCGGCACCAGCCGCCCCTCGGGTTTTGAAAGCCCAGAAGTATGTTCCGTCGCGGGAAGTCCCCCCACGGCTGGGGAGGAAGACTTGGAGGATGCTCCCCCAGCCTTTGAAGAAGGCGTCTCTACCACGGTCGATGAGCTGGTACAGGTGAACCTTGGTAGCGAGGCAGATCCAAGACCCACATTGATCAGTGCGGCCATGTCCCTCGAGGAGCGGCAGCAGTATGTAGACTTCCTCAAACAGCACCGCGATGTGTTTGCCTGGAGTTACGATGAGATGCCAGGGCTGGATCCCCAAGTGGTCGTCAACCGTCTGGGCCTCCCAGTAAAACATCGTGGGTTCAAGCAGCCTCCCAGGAAAATGCACCCTTCCCATGGCGCTATGGTTGAGGCCGAAGTTGATAAGCTAATCAAGGCCAACTTCGTCAAAGAGGTCCAGTACCCCAAATGGCTCGCCAACATTGTGCCAGTCAGGAAGAAGAATGGGCAGATTAGAGTCTGCATCGACTTCCGCGATCTCAATCGCCACTGCCCAAAGGATGACTTCCCACTCCCAGTGACGGAGCTGTTGATTGACGCCACGGCCGGGTTCCAAGCCCTCTCTTTCATGGATGGGTATTCCGGGTATAACCAGATCCAGATGGCCCCCGAAGATGAGGAGTCCACTGCCTTCAGGGCTCCCCAGGGTACCTTTTGCTACCGGGTAATGCCATTCGGTTTGAAAAATGCAGGTGCCACTTATCAGAGGGCCATGCATCGCATATTCAAACCGATCCTCGGGACATTGGTGGAATGCTACGTGGATGACCTTGTAGTCAAATCGTGCCAGCACCAGGACCATCTCAAAGACCTTGAGAAAGTGTTCGGTTTCCTCCGTTCCCGTCACCTAAAGATGAACCCGCTGAAGTGTGCCTTCGGGGTCACCTCCGGGAAGTTTCTGGGTTTTGTTGTCAGATACCGAGGTATCGAGATCGACCCGGAGAAGATCAAGGCCATCAGCCAAATGCCTCCCCCGAGCAACATTCGGGAGCTCCGAGGCCTGCAAGGCCACTTAGCCTATATACGCTGATTCATTGCGAACCTGGCCGGCAAGTGTAAGCCCTTTTCTCGGCTCATGAAGAAAGGCGTTGCCTACGAATGGGATGAGGAGTGTCGGATCGCCTTCGAGGAAATCAAGCAGTATCTGCTCCAACCTCCGGTCTTGATTCCACCCGTCTCTGGAAAGCCGCTGGTCCTTTACGTGACCGCCCTGGAGAGATCCCTCGGCGCGCTGCTCGCCCAGAAGAATAACAAGGGCACTGAGAACAGTCTCTACTATCTCAGTCGCATGATTCTCGATACGGAGGTCAGATATTCCCTTATCGAAAAGAGCTGCCTTGCGCTCGTCTTCGCCGTGCAGAAGTTGCGACACTACCTGCAACACCACAAGGTGAAATTGATCTCTCGGGTGGATCCGCTGAAGTACATCCTGAACCGCCCCATGCTGACTGGCCGACTAGCACGGTGGGAGGTGATTCTCCAGCAGTTTGACATCAGGTTTGTGCCTTAGAAGGCCGTTAAGGGACAGGCGTTGGAAGACTTTTTAGCTGCCCATCCAACCTCCGCGGATCAATCCCTGGACCTAGATTTCCCCGACGAGACGATCCTCTTGGTCGATCACGCTGTCCCATGTTGGCAAATGCATTTCGACGGCGCCTCCCGGAGCCCCACCGGTAGAAGGCTCAATGACCCCAAGCTCAACAGAGTGGGTCTGGGTATTGTTTTTATTACCCCGGCGCAAGCCGTCCTGCCGTACTCCTTCCTGTTGTCAGAAGGTTGTACGAACAACGAGGCAGAGTACCAAGCTCTCATCACCGGCCTCGAGTTGGCCCTTGAGATCCATGTACCCCATCTACATGTGAATGGAGATTCCGAGCTGGTAATCAAACAGGCTAATGGCGACTATGTCGTCAGGAAGCCAGAGCTTTCACCATTGCTGGAGTACACCCTCCTCCTAATGGCCCAGTTCTCTTCTCGGCCAGAGGTTACCCATGTCCCGCGGTCGCAGAACGGCCAAGCGGACGCCCTAGCTGGCTTAGCCGCATCGCTCGCAGAACCCGAGCAAGATGATTTGGTCATACACGTGGCCCACCGGATAGTCATTGCTCCCGTCACCCAAGAGGACCGTGATAGCCTGCGGGTAAGTCATCTCATCGCCGGACCCTCCGTATCGGGGGTCCCGGGTTCGTCAGACGCAGTGGTTGAAACGACCCCCGATTGGAGAGCACCTTTTATCGAGTATCTCCAAAATGGTCAGCTCCCGGACAACCGGGCCGAGCGCGAGCGAATCCGACGCCGCGCACTTCAATTTACCATCCAGAGCGGCCCCAGTCTTGAGCAGACCCTCTATAAACGGAGTTTTGATGGTGTCCTCCTCCGTTGCATCCAAGGAGTAGAGATACCTCAAGTTATGCAAGAGGTTCACGCCGGTTCCTGTGGCTCCCATCAAGCTGGGCCGAAGCTGTCCCATCAAATCCGGAAGCTAGGGTACTTCTGGCCCTCCATGATCCACGATTGTATTGGATACGCCAAGAGATGCCACGCGTGCCAAGTGCACGCCAACTTCTTACATCGGCCGCCAGAACCCCTCCACCCCACCAAGTACTCTTGGCCATTTGCGGTATGGGGACTCGATGTAGTGGGACCGTATCCGCCGGCAACAGCCCGCCAGTGTAGGTTCATCCTGACTGCTACAGATTTCTTCTCCAAGTGGGCAGAAGCAGTCCCGCTCAAAGAGGTCAAGGCCCGTTCCGTCGTTGACTTTGTGAGCTCCAACATTATCCACCGGTTTGGAGTCCCTCACGCCGTCCTCACTGACAACGTCACCAACTTCCGAGCAGCTGAATTGAAGAAATTGTACGCTAAGTACGACATCCGGTCAAACCATACCTCCTGCTACCACGCACAGGCGAATGGACAGATCGAGGCGTTCAACAAGACCCTCTCTAACATTCTGCAGAAGATGGTTGGTCAGAACAAGAAGAGTTGGCCGGACAAGCTCCCCAATGCCCTCTGGGCTTACTGGACGACGACTCGCAACTCTACCCAGGTGACCCCATATTCCCTGGTGTATGGAGCTGAGGCCGTCCTACCCATTGAGATCCAGCTGCCGTCGCTACGCATGGCAGTTTATGATCACCAGACATCAGATGAGGTAGCCGAGATCCTTCTAGCTGAGTTAGAGGCACTGGACGAGAACCAGCTTTGTGCCCTGCACAATCTGGAAAGGCATCAGGACAAGATAGCAAGAGCTTTTGACAAGAAGGTTCGTCTTCGCTCTTTTCTACAGGGTGACCTGGTGCTGGCCCTGCGAGCACCAATGATTCCCGGAAGGAAACCGCCCAAGTTAGAACCCAAATGGGAAGGGCCTTATATCATCCATAAGGTTTACCCCAATGGATCATACTCCTTGGTGACCACAGATGGAGAGCGTGTAACCCCTCCCACCAATGCCAGATTCCTCAAGCGATACTTTGCCTAGGGAAAAAGTGGTCCTGCATGACCCTAAACTGCGAGAGGGTCCTGCACGACATTAAACTGCATTGGTTCTGCACGACATTATACTGCATTGGTCCTGCACGACCCTAAACTGCGACTTGGTCCTGCATGACCTTAAACTGTATCTCCGTCCTCACTGCAAGACGTTAAACTGCAATTCAGTCAGTTCTTCCTGACCGAGGCTCCGCCTCAGACCCCTCGGCCTCTTTGGGCCCCTGGCCCCGTCTCCACCGAGGTCTGGCCCCAGGCCCCCTCGTTTCTCTCCGACTTACCCTCTTACGGGATCGTACGGTACAGTGTAGGACTACGTTCTCACGTTGGGATCATGTACCATGCCGCACACATCCCCGAATGAGATGCCCCTCGTCCCGCATGACGTTAAACTGCATGTCAAGAACTACGTACGGCTTGATTCCCATCTTCATGGGATACGTAGGAACGCTCGGACGCCTTGTCTTGAGCCCAGCCCCAAGCTTCTCTCTTCCACTATTCCCCCTGGGGATGGTCTCCTTGGAGGATCTTTGTGTAGCAGGGTGTCGGCTTTCTTGGCCCCGCTCATGCAACCCCATTCACACAAAGATTGTGGGGGTCATACCATGCGCCCACTCCCGTTCTTCTACCCTCCCACGTCCTCACCGTATGACGCTAAAATTCATGGCCTTCAAGAACTACGTATGGCTTGATTCTCATCCTTATGAGATACGTAGGAACGCCCGGACATTTCGTCCGTCGGCCCAGCCCAAAAGCCAAAATCTTCCCCTCGGGTCAAGACATGGCAGGGTGCACACTTTTGCCCCGACCCACGTCGAGCAAGCCTCGACCCGGCTGCACATTCCCCCCTGGAGGTGTTTGCCCCTTTTGTGGATGGATTCACACCCGGAGGGGCCCCCAAGAACGGCCTGGATACAAAGCCCAAGGGCTCTCCTACCGATCCGGGCCAACGCCCCCGAGGGTTTCTCAAGCAACAAATCGATACAAGTCCCGCGTTGCGAATTTGGTCAGCGGTCGACGCTCATTTGTTGCCCCCATGCGGGTCACCATAGGAACGTTGTGTTGCGAATATGGTCAACAGTGATTCATTCTGCCCCATCCTGAGGTGACAAACTTCCCCCAGGTGGTGCTAGTGATCGAGCCCACAGCCCAGGATTCCTCACCCGGGGCGTACGGTGTGGTGTGGGACTACGTCCTCATTCACGTCGGGATCATGTACCATGTCGTACCACTCCCCTTCCGAGGCTCAGCCTCAGGCCCCTTGGCCTCCTTGGGCCCCTGGCCCCCCGTCCTCGTGTAAGACGTTAAACTACAAACTGGTCAGGCCTTCCTGACCGAGCCTCAGGCCCCTTGGCCTCCTTGGGCCCCTGGCCCCCCGTCCTCGTGTAAGACGTTAAACTACAAACCGGTCAGGCCTTCCTGACCGAGCCTCAGGCCCCTTGGCCTCCTTGGGCCCCTGGCCCCCCGTCCTCGTGTAAGACGTTAAACTACAAACCGGTCAGGCCTTCCTGACCGAGCCTCAGGCCCCTTGGCCTCCTTGGGCCTCTAGCCCCCCGTCCTCGTGTAAGACGTTAAACTACAAACCGGTCAGGCCTTCCTGACCGAGCCTCAGGCCCCTTGGCCTCCTTGGGCCCCTGGCCCCCCGTCCTCATGTAAGACGTTAAACTACAAGCCAGTCAGGTCTTCCTGATTGATACTTGACCTTAGGCCCCTTGGCCTTTCCAGGTCACATCCTAGGTCCCTTTTTACCCGGAGTGTACGGTGTGGTGTGGGACTACGTCCTCATTCACGTCGGGATCATGTACCATGTCGTACGACTCCCCTTCCGTGGCTCAGCCTCAGGCCCCTGGTCCTCCTTGGGCCCCTGGCCCCCCGTCCTCCTGTAAGACGTTAAACTATAAACCAGTCAGTTCTTCCTGACAGAGGCTCAACCCAGGCCCCTCGGCCTTTCCAGGCCGCGGCCCAGGACCTATCATATAGGATTGTACGGTATGGCATAGGGCTATGTCCTCATTCACGTCGGTTTTTCTCCATACTGTACACCTTGCATAGGGGTATGTTACTCCCCTCCTCGTCTGGTATGACGTTAAACTACATTTCAAGAACTACGTGTGGCTTGATTCCCATCCTGATGGGATACGTAGGACCACCTGGATGTCCAAGATCCGGGTCCAGCCCCATCTCTCGGGAATCCTCATCCCATCTTGGCCCCTTGGCCCATCCTTCCTCCATGAGGGGATCATATGGTGTAGTGTGGGATTATGTCCTCATTCACGACGGTCTCGTGATGACCACGCCATGCTCCCACCCCCTGCTGAGTTGTTTCGTCGATCCCTCTTTTTCGGCGGTTCTCCAATGTGCTTAAGAGTACTCTGGTTCATTACCTGGAATGCCAAGCTTTACTCGGACACGTCCGCACCCGCTTTCCAGGCTTTGCGTATCCCCGCATCAGGGCTTTCACCATCTTTCACACCCGGAGGGATCCCCAAGAACGGCCTGGATACAATGCCTAAGGGCTCTCCTACCGATACGGGCCAACGCCCCCGAGGGTTTCTGACAACAAATCGATAAAATCCCGCGTTGCGAATATGGTCAGCGGTTGATGCTCGTTTGTTGTTCCCACCTCAGGCTAACGCGATACAGACGCTGTGTTTCCGTCACGGATAACAGTATTCTTCTGTCGTCACGCCATCCCGTTAAGCCCAAATGTCGGGTACACAATTCACACCCTTCGTCACTTCATCGTGTCCAAGTAGAGTCTCGGGATTCTTGGTACTTTTCCTCCGTGCACGTATGCGCATTTGAGGTACAAGCTACATCAAAGGTGTCCTTCGGAACTTTCTGCTGACTCCCCTTAATGGATGCCCCAAGTATTGCAATGAGGATTCCCCCCTTGTTTCCCACACCGAGTTTATCTCACGTGGGCTTAGGGATTGGGCTGACATCTGTGCTTACTCGGGAGTTGTCACCATCCACGGTCCAAGCTCTAAGACCATAAACTAAGACTCTCATCTGGAACTACGTTCAAGACCCCTTGTCTTTGGACCCAGCTTGAGTTCAGAAAATTTACCTCTCTAATCCTCTCTTCAGGACCCTGATCACAGGACTGCGTGGCGCAGTGTGGGACTATGTCCTCATTCACATCGGGTTTGCAACAACTGCACCACGCACGCCCCCATTCTGAGGTTCAGTCCTCCTGTTCTGTCCTGCATGACATTAAAAGGAACCCTTCAGAACTACGTGTGGCTTGATTCCCATCCTAATGGGGTACGTAGGACCACCTGAATGTCTAAGATTCGGGTCCAGTCCCACCTCTGGGAGATATCCTGATTTCCCGGTCACCTAGGCCACTTGGTCCATCCCTCTCCAGCGGGGGGTGTGCAGGTATGATACAAGGTTTTGGGAATCATGCCCCCCTTCCCCTGGGAATCTGCCATCTCTTGATCACCCTCAAGGTTGAGTCCTTTGACTCCCTGCAGTGGTTCACCCATGTATTAAGAGTACTCTGGTCTAGCACCAAGAGTGTCAGATTCAACTTGATCAAGTTCCTTCCACTTGTCAAGCTTCGTGTTCCCCTCTATTCGGACTTCCATCATCTTTCACACCCGGAGGGACCCCCAAGAATGACCTGGATACTACGCCCAAGGGCTCTCCTACCGATACGGGCCAACGCCCTCCAGGGTTTCGGACAACCAATCGATAAAATCCCGCGTTGCGAATATGGTCAGCGGTCGATGCTCGTTTTGTTAGTCCTCATTTCAGGCTAACGCGACAGGATGCTGTGTTGCGAACATGGTCAGCAGTAATCCTCTGTCGTCACGCCAGCCCCTTCAGTCCTTGAATGTTGGTTGCGTGATTCACATCATTTTCCACCCCATCATGTCTAGGTGGAATCTCGACACTTTTGGCACTATCCCTCAGTGCACCTTTGCATGCTAGGGGGACAAAGCTGCAATCTGGCGTCCTTTGGGACTCCCATGGTCCGAGCTCTAAGACCATAAACTAAGACCCATTCGGGACTACGTTCAAATTCCCATCCTCATGGGACACGTAGGACCGCCCAGACGCCCTGTCTCTGGGTACAACCCATTCAGGAAGCCAGTCTCTCTCCCTGTTTCACCTCCGGATGGCGTACAACCTGATGTGGGATCATGTCTCTGTCAAATGTGTTTTATAAACACTGCGCACATTTCCCGCCTAGCATCGTCTCTGCTACGTCTGCGCTACATGATGATAAAATGCATGCTTGGTCCTATCATACGACCTTAAACTGTGACATTATCGTCCTGGCCGCACGACGAAAAACGGCACCGCATTGTGGTGACCTCGCTGTAGAGGACATCACGTTGGGTACTGGCCACGTGCCATGCCATTTGTCAACGCCCATCACGGCTTGATTCTTGTGGAGACATCACGACCTACAGTTCTAGGCCTGTCGCTTCACAAAAAAAACCATTCACCTCAAAGAACAAACAAGATACATCAAATTCCGCTACTTTTAGTGCAAGGGCCACGTCCGCACTTCCCCTTTCCCCTGGCACTGGTACCTTACCCTGCCACCTTCCAAAACTACGTATGGCTTGATTCTCATCCTTATGAGATACGTAGGAGCGCCCGGGTATTTCCCCGCGGGCCCAGCCTAACCCTGGTGTTCGGTTCCATGGTCCGAGTTCTATGACCCTAAACTAAGATCTCCCCAAGGGGATGGAATCTGCTCCCTCTCTCTAATACGTTTCGTTGACGTATTCAGATGTGTTTTGACAAAAAGCCCGAAGCATGGGATTTTCACAGGGACATTCCCCTCATCCCATGACCAAACTTCGTGAGCTCGCTATTTGGATCCTCATCCTCTTCCACATCCAAAAGGACCCTCGGACGACGTGGACATTAAGCTTAAGGGATCTCCATGAATGCTGGACCTAAGGGCCCTTCAATCGTTTCGGGCCAACGTCCCCACGGATCTCTGACAACATTTGTGACACGGTCCCGTGTTTCGAACATGGTCAACGGTCGACCCTCATTTGTTTGTCCCCATTCTAGGCTAATGCAACAGGATGCTGTATTGAGAACATGGTCAGCAGTAATCCTCCATCGTCACGCCACCATCATTGTGATCTGAATCTCGAGCACCATGATTCACACATTTCCACTCCCTCGTGTTCAAGTGGAACTCCATCATACTCGGCTCTTTCTCTTCGCGCATCTGGGTGCGCTGAATGATCGTGTTAGTGTCATTGGGCCGGTAGTCACCGAGCATCCCTTTGTCCTCACCTTCCCCTCTCTGCGTCGGGAAATTCCCGCCACTACTGCTTGTTTCCCACACCGAGCACGACTCACGTGGGCTTAGTAGTTTTGGCTGGATGTGTACCAACACGGTCAGGCTGCTCCTCGTCCAGTATGACGTTAAACTGCGCTTCAAGAACTACGTGCGGCTTGATTCCCCTCATCATGTGGGATACGTAGAGACACCCGGGCATTTCACCTAGGGTTCAGCCCCTGGAATCACGAAATCTTGTTCCTCCCCATTTCCAGCCCTCACCAGAGGCCCTGTCCGGAAGAAGGAATGATCCATGATCAGGCCAATGCGCCCAGTTTGGCGTACTCCCACCACGGTGGTGTAACTACCTAAGTGATGGATTCTGTTCGGACAAACCATCACTCCATGTTCCACGCATTGCGTGCCCCTTATTCGGACCCTCGTCCTCTTTCATGTCTGAAGGAACCCCCTAACGGCCTGGTCTTATGCCGCATCGGCTCACCTACCGTCTTGGGCCAACGTTCCGGAAGACTGGTCATGTCTGGAAGGACCCCCTAACAGTATGGATGTCTGACCTATGGTCCACCAACTGTCCTGGGCCAACGTTCTGAAAGATTGATCGACAAAAAATTGATAAAATCCTGCGTTGCGAATATGGTCAGCGGTCGATGCTCATTTGTTGTCCCTATTTCAGGCTAACACAGTAAGGATACCGTCTATCTGCCACGGTTAGCGGTTGTCCTTTATTGTCACGCCATCCCCGCAGTATTCCGAATTTGGGCATCGTGATTCACACTCCCCATTTTCATCTGTTTGAACCGATTCCAGCGCCCCTGGCGTTGCCCTGTCCGTGAATAAGAGCACGTTGAAGAAACAGTGGTTCGGCTATCCTGGAAGTTCATCCTCCAATCAAGCCTTCCCCATCTTTCGGGAATCTGGACTGGTTTGAGGGAATTGTCGCCAAACGTCCCGCAAACATTGTAGGGATGCAACAAGGCAATTCAACAGTGGAAATCGTGCGTGCTACGGAACTCAAAACAAAGGAGAAAGAAAGAGTTGGAGCACAAAAGTGTTAATAAAAGTTTCTTCGGGTTCGCTACAATACTCGGGGGTTGACTTCCCCCATGGACGGGTTGACTACGTCAAAAGAGCGTTGCAGCTCCGCCACCCGTTGACTTGCGGCGTCCAAAGCCTGTTGCCACTGATTCAACTCTCGCTCCTCTTCAGCAGCGGCGGGGCGTAATTCCTCAACCCTGGCCCTGGCCCTTTCCACCCCGGCCCGAACAGCAGCCATCCTTCCAGAGGTCTGCCCCATGTGCTCCTCAGCCTCTGCCAGCTGGGCCTTCAATTGTGAGACCAGCTCAGACTGCGCATCGAGAGTGGCTGAAAGCTCATTGGCCCGGATCTGCATCTGTTGGACCTCGCCTTCAGCCTCCTGGAGCTTCCTAATGCTGGTCGCCTTCCTCCGCTGCCATCCCACGCTCAGCCCACGATCATGCTCCCGGATCTTCTCAGCCATAAGGTCTTGGATGAGCGCGTGAGGGCGTTGGGCGTCCACTCCCCCGACACACAGTTCGTGCAACCGCGAGCGGAGCCTATCCATTTCGGCCAGCCATTGCGCTTGGGGAGTGTCCCTGATGAAGCGCGTGATCAGCTTCCACGACCGGCGGCAGACTATGCTGCTGTCTTCCTCATCAGAGGCTATTTCGTCCCAATCCGCGCGGTCGGCAGGCTCGTACGCAGGATATGCCTGCAGGAATTCCTCAGCGGGATCCGCATCTGGTGTTGAGTCTGGTACGACACCTGAGGCCGGCGCAGGAACGACAGGACTGGGACTGACCGGTTGATCCTCTTCCTCAGAGTCCACCTTGACGACTTCAGGTATGGCCCTGCTGGTGATCCCGCCAGTGATGGTGTGCGCTGCAGCTTGAGGAGGTGAAGGGACTATCGACACCATCACTGGCATGCCCCTGGGAGGGACGCCGCCAGACATCCCAACCAGCCTAGCTGCAGCAGCCCACGCCAGTTGGAGAACTGTATGACAGAAATAGACATAAACGTTAGTTGGCATGGCCCACGTGTGGCAACGAGGAGACCGGTGAAGGAGACTTACGAAGATCGACCTCCGAGCGCTGCTCCCGGACCGGTACCGATGGGACTCCAAGACGAGGCCCCCCGTATACTGTTGGAAGGCCTGGAGAGTCCAGAGGAGCCACCTCAGACCCCCTGGTCCCACCAGATGCAGAACTGGACGCAGCCATAGGCGCGGGTTCCGAAGGTCCCGCGATATTACCCGCCAAGGAGCGAGAACGAGGCCTACGAACAAGTTCCTCCTGCATGGCTCGAACATTGGTGAGAAGTCCATAGGGATTCAAGAACAGATCGTAAGAAGAGGAGTTCGGAATGCTACCTCGAGAGCCTCCGCGAAGTCGTCGGATTCTGAGCTTCGGTCTCCGACCTCGCCCTCCTCCAACGGGCTCCCTCCTCCAGCCTCGTCCCCATGAGAAGAGTCCCCTGATTCCTCCGGCAAGGGGAAGCGCTCCCTCAGATCGGCAGCCGATAACTGTGGGGGCACCGTCTGATTCAATAGTACCCTCACCCGATCTGTCATTGGGCGAGGAACACCGCTGGAGTGGACGTAATCCTCCAGCTCGTTCAAGTATTGCTCCGCCTCCACCGGAGACACCATGAATCCAGCCCGAACTGGGCCTATGCCCGGCAGTTTCATCCCGAGGCGGTTCAGGTGGTCCCACATCTCTGTTGGGCTGAGGAATTGCCGGTTGACATCCCAAATGTCCCAAGCTTCCGGAAAGACGGCATCTTCTGCCATGTCAATGTGACGCAGCCGCTTCCCCGGAGCCTGAGCGGATACCCGACGGAATCCCCTCGGTGGCCGCCCCTCCGGATGACCCTGCTCTCCCGGAACCACCGGATCCACCGCTGTTGCCATACCCTCGGCCGGTGCGGGTCTCTCTGCCATGGCAGCCCCGCTGCCGCGGGCGGCCCTAGCTGCCCTCCGACCCCAACCTAAAGATAAAGGGGGCCCACCTTCACCAACCCAGATCGTTGGCTGCTTCAGCATCTCCCCAGGATAAGCGGCCTCCCAGCTGATGGCGTACTCCTTCACTAAGCCGAAGGTGGCGGTGGATGGAGGCAATGTGATCTGCATCTTTCCATCCTCACGTGTGAACATGAGCCACATCTGCCTCATCACACACGGGTGCTCCTCGTGACGCACCTCCCAGTATACCTGCGGGGTCAGCCGCTGGAGGCACCGGAACTGCCTCGCGAAACGATGCGGGGTGTACGGTTCACAGATTGGCCCACGATCTATCTGAGCCACCAAAACTCCACCTCGTAAGGCCAGGAGGTAAGCCCGATGTTCTTCCGTTCCCCGTCCATCATCAGTAAGCCTCCCCGTCGGCAGTGGGAAGGGATGAAAGTTGAACTCGTCCGCCCTCCACACCCTATTCAGCACCATCGGAATGGCCAGTTTGAATGGGAAGCTCCCAACTGCGTTCAAGATGGAGGGGCGAAAGTCTGATCCCGGCGGCGAAATGGGGTTTGGATACTCGTAAATCCCCCTGATATGCACCGCGATCCACCCATACAGGAGGTGGAAGGGCCCACATATTCTTGGCGGCTTCTTGCCCTCGCTAATATGCCACATCATTCGGTATAGCTTGGCGAGCATCGGGATCCCCAGGTTGATCCGCTGCCCCATGGCCAACATCGATGCCATGATGAACGAGCTGGGCCGTACCCCCATGCTTGTATCTCTCACTGGTAGGATCCACCCACAGATGAGAGCCGCGATGAATGCCGCCAGCCTGACTATTGGCTGTTGTTCGGTGCTGACGCTGAAACCCCAAGTCTTCCATTGGCTGTCCTCCAAAACCCGCCAATACGAGTGTTCCTTGCCCCGCTGGGCTGCCCTCGGACAAGTTCGAGGCCTTGGATGGAACTCTCGATCTTCTGGGAAGTTCAGGAAGCATTTGAACCATCTTCTGAAGTGGACATCCCTCAATGCTTCCTTGTCCTCTCCAGGGACAAACTCCATCAGCGCTGACGCCAGTCGCGGCATTTGCTCAGCATCTCCTCACACGCTGGCAACGGGGAGAAATTCGTCATACATGGCCCCCAAGATCGGGACCCCAAAAATCTGGTGGACATCCCACAGGCTGATTCCCACCTCCCCATGATGTAGGTGGAAGGTGTTGGTTCGGGACGACCATCTACTCAACAGTTCCGGCATCAGCTGCTTGGGTTGGTAAATGTGGAACTGGGAGGCCCACGCCGCCTCGTACAATCCCACTCTCCTCAGCTCGGCCTCGAACTCCTCGCATGAAGCTCCTACCCAGTAGGCCCAAGCCCAGTCATCAGTAAACTTGCCGCCCTGGCGCAGATCCCACTCATCAGACCATCCCTTTTTCGGATCCTGCAGAGCCGCCTTCAGTATGGTGCGGTAGAGAGGAGGGGACGTCTCCGGTTGCATTGGCCTCCCGTCAATATCGTTCATATGATTGTAGAGGCAATCAGCGGTGATGGGTGTGAAATCCTCCTGTGCATGACCATCGGCCGCCCTGAACCATTCGTGCTGGCATGGCGTGCTCCTGAACCAGCAAGCTGGTTCATCCCTTCTCGCCTCAGGGATGAAGACGTCATCCCTCAGTCCGAAGCCGTACAACGGCAGTTTCTTGAACTGCGGATAATCCCTCTGACCTTCCGACAGCAGGTCTGTCAAGGAAGTGTGGTCCGAGTGACTCCGAACCATTTCCCCCAAGCCCGGACGGTTGTCCATCTCATCCCGGCGAGCAGCATCTGCAAGCACTTCCCGCACAGCTTCTTGATGGGCCATTTTAACTCTGGCCCTCAGAAAAGAATTCTTCCGGATGGATCGCGAAGCTCGATCGCGAAGCTCGATCGCAAAGCCGGATCGCGAAGGTCGGTCGCAAGATCAAAACCGCGAAGTCCGGCCAAGGCAGGCACGCAAAGGTTCGCTTGGCGCGGACGCGGAGTCAGAGACCCGCGGTTCGCCGCGAAGCTCGATTCACGGAGGGCTGTCGCGGAGTACGCGGAGCTTCGCGAAATTGAGAGCGCAAAAAAGACAAGGAAGGCACGTAAAGACAAAAGAGGGCAGACCCCCTATTTATAGGCGACGACCCCGGAGCATCGCGGCGCGCCTTATCCGCGCGAAGCATCGCGGCGCGTCCGGATCTGCGGCCCCGGCGAGCATCGCGGGCCTCCTTCGCGATGCTGCATCGCGAACCACCGACAGTTTTGGCGATCGTCCCTCAGACTTCGACCCTTCGCCCTCTGCGGCTCCAAGTCTTAGGGGGGGCATTTGTTGCCGCCAAAAATGTGGCCCAAAAGGAAGGAACGAAAAAGACAGTCGGCGCGCTGCCCCACGAAGCACAGTCGCGAAGCACAGCCGCGAAGCGCCCCAACCCTGGCGGCGCCGCGAAGCTCCGGAGGCGGTGATTCTCTGCGAGCGCGTTTGACGTTCGCGAGCCGCCGCTGTCACGACCCGTCCTCGGGGCCCGTGCCGTGACTACCCCAAGCCCGCCTTCCATAGGGCAGGGGCTGGCGACTAGCACCAAGGCGTAAAATCCCAGTAAACAGGGAAGGCATTGCCTTTATAAGTAACAACCACACAGAGTCAGCAAGCGGAAAGTAAAGTGCAGAAAAGTAAAGGGGCCGAAAATACAAGCCCAACTGTAAAGTACAACTGAAAAGTAAAGTACAGCAACTGAAGAAAAGACGGCGGCCTCGTGTCGTCCACTGGCAATAACACCTGAAGGGTGGGTACAGATAGCCTCCAGGCTCCTCGGGTCCCACGTCCGCTCCGAGCACGTCCCGCCCAGTGGTCCACCTCCAGGTACCGTCCTGCTCCACGCCCTAACCGTTATCAGCGCTGTCCGTCGTCTGCAACCAACACAACAAGGTGCGGGCATAGCCCGTGCAGGGGTGAGTACAAGCTACTCAGTAAGGACCCCGAGACCCCCGAAGGTCTCCCGAAATCCACAAAGGATATAGCACAAAAGAAAGATGCAATCACGAAGTAACATCTGACTCGACTTAGGTATATGCCCATACATATACCTAAGTCCCCAATTCTAGCTCTGCTCACGAGCTCAAGAACAACTCAATCCACAAAGGAAAGCAAGACTCAAATCCACAAGGAGAGTAAACAGTAAAATCCACATAGGATAGTTCAACACAATCCACAAAGGAGAGTAACATACGATTCAGCTCAACCAGGTATACTTTTTCAGATGACGTCAAAGACGATCACTGATCCGTCTAAGTCGTCGGACCCACGAAGGATCGATAGGTACTAACCCCCGCAGAAGACCCACACAGGATCGGGCTCACACAGAACCTGTAGGCAGTGGCTCACACAGAACCGGTAGTAAGGACCCACATAGGATCGGGCTCACACAGAACCGGTAGTAAGGACCCACATAGGATCGGGCTCACACAGAACCTGTAGGCACTGATCCACATGGGATCGCTGAGTGCAGTAGTCGACGCAGTCCACTGAGGATCTCTGCACAGTCGTCGCCGCAGTCCACGAAGGATCTCTGCTCTGCCGTCGTCGCAGTCCACGGAGGATCTCTGCTCTGCCGTCGTCGCAGTCCACGGAGGATCTCTGCTCTGTCGTTGAAGTCACAGCCAGCGCTAGGGTTCCCGCACATAGCGAGCTCGTTTAGGAGGGTCCGCTCCACGAGCCGAGAGGCTGATACATCAACTGACACGTAGTCCGAAGTTGATGTATCCAAAAGTTCCGTATCGACAACAGGATCTCAACGCAACAGACGGCGCGTCAGTCGGACGCCCGGTCTGAGAGTTATTGGCATTTTCGTCCCAGGGGCCCGGTTGGTTTTTAGGGCAAAACCAACCCGACCGTACTCCGCCTGTATCCGATCCTCGGGCGGAGTATGCCAAAAGTTCTGTCTCACTTAGAGGAAACTACCACAGCTGACGGTACGTCGTTCGGACGTCCGTAGCTCAAGTTATGAGCGTTTCCGCTCCGAGGGCCCGGTTGGTTTCGTGTACGAACCAACCCGGCCGAACCCAAAGTCTTCCGAAACCTTGAGAATAATATACCGAAACGACCGTCTCGATCCAAGGATCGCGTAGCCGCTGACGGTTCGTCAATCGGAGGTCCCAGGCCCAAGATATGGGCGAAAGACCGAAGAGGGCCCGAAACGGGGGTTCTGGGCCCGGGGCGACCCGGCCCGAACCCCCCCTGGGGTCGGCCGAACCGGGTCGGCCCGACCCGGCCCGGCCGACCGGACCGGCCGGCTCGGCCGGCGCGGCTTGGCCAGCCGCGCGGGTGGAAGGCCGCGGTCGCAGCCCGCGGTCGAGGGAGCCGCGGCCCGCACGCGGGCCGCGCGGGTGGTCAGCGGACGCGGCGCATTGCCGCGTCCCGACCGGGTGGACCGGACCCGCGGACCGCGGGTCCGCTGGTTCGCCGCCGCCGAGGCCGAGCCGCGGCGGATACCTCCGGCGGCGCGCCGGGCGCCGCCGCCCCCGGTCGCCGGCGCCGCCGCGCCGGCGACCCGCGCCGCCGCCTCCTTCCGCGGGCCGCCGGAGCTGCTCCGGTGGCCCGATTTGCCTCCCGTCTGCGCCGATGCCCCTCCCGGATGCCGACCTTCACTGCGGAAACAACGGATCGCCCCTGCCGCGCGGTTTGTCGTCGTCCGCCATATCCGCACAACAAAAGAGATCGGCGGAGGGTTGCCGGGTCTTGTTCGTTAGACCCGCACCCTCCGCGTTAGCCATAATCAACGGGAGAAAAGAAAACGATGATCAACACATGATCCAACAATTTTATTTAAAGATAAAATTGTTCGTTTGAAACCGGCTTTTTAAATTTTCAAGAACGTTCACGAGAAAATTTAAAAGGGGTAACTTTTCCAAAATAAATCCCTACCTCGCAGCTGTTGTCGCCGAACGGGGGATCGTCGCGGGATGGCTCGTCGCGGAAGAAGGAGATCGTCGCGTCGTCGCGGTATCCGGCGTCGCGTCGCCAATCTCCGGATCAAGAACAAACGGATTTAATTAATTAAATCCGTTGTTATTGAAATTAAGAAGGGAGAATTTAGAAGTTTCGATTCTCACCTTTAACCGCCGATCGCAGGTTCGCCGCGGAAGATGAGGCACCGAAGAAGAAGAAGAAGAAGGTCGCGGAAAAGCTGTTGACGTCGCGGATCGTGCGTCGTCGGATTCCGGTTCCGGAGTTCTTCGCGTTCTTCGCGTTCTTCGCGTTCTTCGCGGAGAGGGTGGAGGCTCAGAGGAATAGCAATCCTCCAAAATAGACAAGTTTGTCTATTTTATTATTTTTCCAACAAACGTAAAACGCATAAGTAACGACCCAATTAATTCGTTGAATTAATTCAACGAGCGAAACAGCCCCTTTAATTCACGAAAGAAACAGTCCATTTAATTCACGAAATAAACCGCCCAATTAAATGGTCTGTTAAGAATTAAAGAAAACGCGTCGGTTGACTTTTCAGTTACTTTGACGGGTTTTCGCGGGTGCGTTACTTAGCGAAAGAAACGGCGGGGCTCGTGCGGGTCCCACCGCACAAATATCCTACCAAGGGGTAGGATATTTCTGGATAGCATCCTATCCAGTTCAACTCAGTTCAAGCCGCCTTTAAGTGACTTTAAGTGGCTTCCAAGCAGTTTAAGTGAAATAAAATAAAGTTGTCGCACAAACTTTATTTTATTTCTGACTTAAGCCGCAAAATTTAAAAACCACGTCTGAGCAAACGCAACTCCGGAAGAGGCGTTTCTAAGCAAATACCGGTGCTGCGATTTCATCGGTGCCCTCAGAATTTGATTCCGGGCACCGGTTCAAAAGATAGAAAAACCCGCTCGTCCGTTCACTGAACGTACCCGAGCCAAACTTCGGAAATTGATTCCGGGCACACCGGGCCTCGGAATCAGGTGCCGTCTGAAGCTGCGCTCTTGTAAAATTCCAAAGAAAATTAAGAAAAAAAATTTCCTTGAAATTTGCGGGTCTTTACATTACTCCCACCTCAGGGCTTTACGTCCCCGTAAAGATACATCAAAAACTAGGGGAACAAATGGGGGTACTGAGCACGCATCTGAGCCTCCCGCTCCCAAGTGCTCTCCTGGAGGTTCTCGTGCTGCCATCTGACGCGCACAAGAGGAATCGACCGCCCACGTAGGACCCGCTCCTGTCGATCCTCGATCTCCACTGGGACCTCCGCAAAAGTCGCCCCATCGTCCACGTCCAGCTCCCCAAAGTCGATGATGTGCGTCGGGTCATGCACGTATCTCCTCAGCTGAGACACGTGGAAGACGTCGTGCACCCGGTGCAACTGAGGGGGTAGAGCCAGGCGATAAGCCACCTCTCCTATCCTGCTGAGGACCTGGAAAGGCCCGATGAAGCGTGGAGACAACTTGCCGCCTCGGCCAAATCTCTGAAAACCACGTCGAGGTGAGACACGCAAAAAGACGTGGTCGCCATCCTCGAACTCCAGTGGCCTCCGCCTCCTGTCAGCATATGACTTCTGCCGGCTCTGAGCTGTCCTCATCCTCTCCTGGATGATCTGGACCTTCTCTGTCGTGGCTCGGACCATCTCTGGTCCCACGAGTGCTGACTCCCCAGGGTCTGTCCAGCACAACGGTGATCTGCAGGGTCTGCCGTACAACGCCTCGTATGGTGCCATCCCGATGGTGGAGTGGTAGCTGTTGTTGTACGCGAACTCCACCAAGGGTAGGTGGTCCTCCCAGCTGCGACCAAAGTCGAGAACACATGCACGGAGCATGTCCTCGAGTGTCTGTATGGTCCTCTCCGTTTGACCATCCGTCTGAGGGTGGAAGGCTGTGCTCAGATGGAGCCGCGTCCCGAACGCCTCCTGCAACCCCTTCCAGAGCCGGGAAGTGAAACGAGCATCTCGATCGGAGACGATAGATGATGGCACACCGTGAAGCCGTACGATCTCCTGGACGTAAAGACGTCCCAAGCTCTCCACTGAGCCCTGCTCTCTGATGGGTAAGAAGTGTGCCGACTTGGTGAGTAGGTCGACGATCACCCAAATGGAGTCGTGACCTCTGGAAGTACGTGGAAGTCCAGTCACGAAGTCCATAGATATGTTATCCCACTTCCACTCCGGGACCTCCAAGGGCTGTACCAAACCTGCTGGTACCTGATGCTCTGCCTTCACCTGCTGGCAGGTGAGGCATCGTGAAACGAACTCTGCCACAGCTTTCTTCATGCCCGGCCACCAGTGCTGTCGTCTGAGATCCTGGTACATTTTCGCCACTCCGGGATGTACCGCCAAGGGAGAAGTGTGAAACTCTCTCAGCACCTCCTCTCGTAAAGCAACTGGTACGAAGGTACGCCCTCTGAAAAGGATGTCGTGCTCTACTCCAAGGGAGAAACCATCAGGCGCCTGACCTGAGGATATCAGTGCACGCCGGGTCTCACAGTCAGCGTCCCCACGCTGAGCCTCTCTGACCCGCTGTAGAAGTGGAGGAGAGACTGTGAGAGACTGAAGAAAGGCTGCTCCGTCTCTATCCACGAAGGATATCCGCAAGGAGGCTAGCTGCTCCGTCGCCTCCTCAAGCAGCTGAATGCCCGTCCTCCTGCTGAGGGCATCGGCTACCACGTTCCCCTTCCCAGGAGTATAGACTATCTCAAAGTCATAGTCCTGGAGGAACTCAAGCCATCTCCGCTGTCTCAGGTTCAGGTCCTTTTGAGAGAAGATATACCTGAGACTCTGGTGGTCAGAAAAGACTGTGAAGCGCTCGCCCATCAGATAGTGCTGCCAAGTCTTCAGAGCGAAGACCACTGCTGCTAACTCCAGGTCATGAGTGGCGTAGTTCTGCTCATGCGGCCTCAACTGACGTGATCCGTAGGCGATCACGGCCCGCTCCTGCATCAGGATGCACCCGAGTCCAGTCCCTGATGCGTCGCAGTAAACTACGTATCCAACTCCCTCCTCAGGCAACCTCAAGATAGGTGCGCTGGTCAATCTCTGTCTCAGCTCCTGGAAGCTCTGCTGACATCTGTCTGACCACACGAAGGGTTTCCCCTTCTTCGTCAACGCTGAGAGTGGTGCCGCAACTCTGGAGAAGTCTGGCACGAATCTCCGATAGTATCCGGCTAGGCCCAAGAAGCTCCGCACCTCTGTCACGCTCCTGGGTGGCTCCCATGCTAGCACTGCCTCGATCTTCGCGGGATCCACTGCAACTCCCGCCTCAGAAATGACGTTCCCCAAGAAATGGACCTCACGCAACCAGAACTGGAATTTTGAGAGCTTGCCATAAAGCTGGTGCTCTCGGAGTGTGTCTAGCACAACTCGCAGGTGGTAGGCATGCTCCTCCTCAGTCGTCGAGTATACCAAAATGTCGTCAATGAAGACAACGACAAATCGGTCGAGGCATGGCTGGAAGATCCTGTTCATGAGGCTCATGAACACTGCTGGAGCATTGGTTACGCCGAATGGCATAACCAAGAACTCATAATGGCCATACCGACACCTGAAGGCCGTCTTCTGTACGTCCTCGTCTCGAACTCTGAGCTGATGATAGCCTGACCGGAGGTCTATCTTCGAGAACCACCGCGCTCCCTTGAGCTGATCGAAGAGGTCATCAATCCGTGGCAGCGGATACTTGTTCCTCACTGTCACCTGGTTCAGGCGACGATAGTCGACACACAGTCGCAAGCTCCCGTCCGCCTTCTTGGCGAACAAAATCGGGGAAGCCCAGGGTGAAACACTGGGTCGGATAAACCCCTTGCTCTGCAAGTCCTCCAACTGTACCCGCAGCTCTCGAAGCTCGGCGGGGGCCATCCGATATGATGGAGTAGATATCGGGGCTGTCCCGGGGTACAAGTCGATGTAAAAGTCTACCTCTCTATGAGGAGGTAGCCCTGGAACGTCGTCGGGAAAGACGTCCACGTACTGGTCCACCACTGCAGGAAAAGCCGGACTCCGCACGTCCACTGCTCCTAGGATGAGGCTAGCCAACTGATGAGAGATGGGCTGCACTCTCCTCCGCGGAAGCCCATCCTGTGCTGCAAAGGTTCCCTTCTCGCCGGTGAAGGTAAACCTGCTCCCGTCGGTGCGAACACATCGCACCTTGCGCCTAAAACAGTCGATCTGGGCATGAACCGTGGATAGCCAATCCATGCCCAAGATGACGTCGTAAGGCCTCAACGCCGCTACAAGGAGATCCCAGCCGAAGCTCTCGCCTCCTAGAGTAAGCTCACACTGCCGGCACCAGTGCGTAATCGTCGAGTCTGCTCCCGTAGGAGTCTCTAGCCGTAAGGATCGAGCCAACGGCTCAGTCGGAATCTCCGAGCTCCGAACAAGGGCAGAGGCTATGAAAGAGTGACTCGCTCCTGTGTCTATAAGTACTGCAGCAAGGGTGGAATAGACACAGATCGTACCTCGAATCATCTCTGGCATGTCGGGGTCGTAGGCCTCCACTGCCTGGAGCTGGGCCTGTCCCTGCCCGCCGGCTCCCTGTGGTCGAGGTGGCCCTCCTGGTGGTGGTGGGGGTAGAGCCTGGAAGCGTCGCCCACCACCCGCTGCTCGGCCAGCTCCTCTGCCTCGTCCGCCTCCTCCATGCGGACCGCCACGGTCGACCCTCTGCCTCTGCCTGGGTGGCCCCTCCACCGTCTGCTGCTCCTCTGATCGGCGAGTCGGGCAGTCGCGAGCCATGTGACCCTGCCCGCCGCAGGAGTAGCAGAGCCTGCCTCTCGGAAGGCTGGCACTCCGCTGTGTGCCTCGTACTGCTGAGCCGGTGTCCTGAGGCCGTCTGCGTGCGGGACTGGTCTGCCTGGACCCGTGAGTCATCCGTCGGCTACCTGCTGCCGAAGACTCAGCTACCTGCCGCCCTGCGCTAGGTCTCGCCGCTGAAGAAGGCTCTGCCAGGAAGCTCTCGATCAGGAGGGCTCGCTCCCGCACTCCCGCCTGGGTCGGAATGCTGAGGGAGATCAGCGACGCCCGAATCTCCTGTCGCAAGCCCTGCTCGAAGGTCCGGGCCCGGAAGAAGGGGTCCCGTACCATGTCGGTCGAGTAGCGAGATAGGTCCGTGAACCTCGCCGCGTACTGAGCGACCGTCATGCTGCCCTGGCGCAGCTGGAGAAGCTCCTGGATGCGCACCGCTCGGAGGGTGGCCGGGACGAACTCAGAGCGGAAGAGGCTCTCGAAGTCCGTCCAGAGCAGGGATGCCTCATCGTGAACCTGGAGCATCAGGCTCCACCATCGTCCTGCCGCCGCCTGTAGGAGGCTCGCTGCGAGAATCACCATGAGATCCGCTGGTGTCCTCACTAGTCTGAAGATCCGTACCACCGCCTCTAGCCAGTCCTCGGCGGCCTGGGGGTCCGCCTCACCGCGAAACCTGGGCGGTCGCTGGCTCTAAAACTCATGCAGTGCCCTGAGGCGATGTGCATCGTCAGCGTCTGGTACTGGAAGCATCAGTGGCTCGGCGGGTAAGGCTACCGCCGGTGCCACTGCTGGCAAAGGGCCCTGCACCGAGGCCTCGTCGCTCGGTGGGCTGCCGTCGCGCCCTACACTCGGAACCCTAGCTGGCAGTCGTCGCGGGGCCATCCTGAAAAGGAGAACAAGAGCACCACAGTCAGAACAGTATACCTGGTGAGCTGGCACAAGTAATCACAAGGAAAACTTGAGACTTTCATAAAGCAGATCAGTATACCCGGTGAGCTGACACAAGTAATCACAAAGAAAACTCGAGACACACACGCAATCAATGTTTTCATGCATTAAGTCGGAAATCAGGAGTCAGGGTCCTGGTGTACGGATACGTCGGCCGCCGCACCAACACTGGGCTCCCTGAACTGATAACCACACTCAATACACTAAACACTATTGCTTCACATAGAAAGAAAGGACGATCAGAGTCTGCGGTAGAACCGACCACCTCTGATACCAATTTGTCACGACCCGTCCTCAGGGCCCGTGCCGTGACTACCCCAAGCCCGCCTTCCATAGGCCAGGGGCTGGCGACTAGCACCAAGGCGTAAAATCCCAGTAAACAGGGAAGGCACTGCCTTTATAAGTAACAACCACACAGAGTCAGCAAGCGGAAAGTAAAGTGCAGAAAAGTAAAGGGGCCGGAAATACAAGCCCAACTGTAAAGTACAACTGAAAAGTAAAGTACAGCAACTGAAGAAAAGACGGCGGCCTCGTGTCGTCCACTGGCAATCCCACCTGAAGGGTGGGTACAGATAGCCTCCAGGCTCCTCGGGTCCCACGTCCGCTCCGAGCACGTCCCGCCCAGTGGTCCACCTCCAGGTACCGTCCTGCTCCACGCCCCAACCGTGATCAGCGCTGTCCGTCGTCTGCAACCAACACAACAAGGTGCGGGCATAGCCCGTGCAGGGGTGAGTACAAGCTACTCAGTAAGGACCCCGAGACCCCCGAAGGTCTCCCGAAATCCCCAAAGGATATAGCACAAAAGAAAGATGCAATCACGAAGTAACATCTGACTCGACTTAGGTATATGCCCATACATATACCTAAGTCCCCAATTCTAGCTCTACTCACGAGCTCAAGAACAACTCAATCCACAAAGGAAAGCAAGACTCAAATCCACAAGGAGAGTAAACAGTAAAATCCACATAGGATAGTTCAACACAATCCACAAAGGAGAGTAACATACGATTCAGCTCAACCAGGTATACTTTTTCAGATGACGTCAAAGACGATCACTGATCCGTCTAAGTCGTCGGACCCACGAAGGATCGATAGGTACTAACCCCCGCAGAAGACCCACACAGGATCGGGCTCACACAGAACCTGTAGGCAGTGGCTCACACAGAACCGGTAGTAAGGACCCACATAGGATCGGGCTCACACAGAACCTGTAGGCACTGATCCACATGGGATCGCTGAGTGCAGTAGTCGACGTAGTCCACTGAGGATCTCTGCACAGTCGTCGCCGCAGTCCACGAAGGATCTCTGCTCTACCGTCGTCGCAGTCCACGGAGGATCTCTGCTCTGCCGTCGTCGCAGTCCACGGAGGATCTCTGCTCTGTCGTTGAAGTCACAGCCAGCGCTAGGGTTCCCGCACATAGCGAGCTCGTTTAGGAGGGTCCGCTCCACGAGCCGAGAGGCTGATACATCAACTGACACGTAGTCCGAAGTTGATGTATCCAAAAGTTCCGTATCGACAACAGGATCTCAACGCAACAGACGGCGCGTCAGTCGGACGCCCGGTCTGAGAGTTATTGGCATTTTCGTCCCAGGGGCCCGGTTGGTTTTTAGGGAAAAACCAACCCGACCGTACTCCGCCTGTATCCGATCCTCGGGCGGAGTATGCCAAAAGTTCCGTCTCACTTAGAGGAAACTACCACAGCTGACGGTACGTCGTTCGGACGTCCGTAGCTCAAGTTATGAGCGTTTCCGCTCCGAGGGCCCGGTTGGTTTCGTGTACGAACCAACCCGGCCGAACCCAAAGTCTTCCGAAACCTTGAGTATAATATACCGAAACGACCGTCTCGATCCAAGGATCGCGTATCCGCTGACGGTTCGTCAATCGGAGGTCCCAGGCCCATGATATGGGCGAAAGACCGAAGAGGGCCCGAAACGGGGGTTCTGGGCCCGGGGCGACCCGGCCCGAACCCCCCCTGGGGTAGGCCGAACCGGGTCGGCCCGGCCCGGCCCGGCCGACCGGACCGGCCGGCTCGGCCGGCGCGGCTTGGCCAGCCGCGCGGGTGGAAGGCCGCGGGCGCAGCCCGCGGTCGAGGGAGCCGCGGCCCGCACGCGGGCCGCGCGGGTGGTCAGCGGACGCGGCGCATTGCCGCGTCCCGACCGGGTGGACCGGACCCGCGGACCGCGGGTCCGCTGGTTCGCCGCCGCCGCGGCCGAGCCGCCGCGGATTCCTCCGGCGGCGCGCCGGGCGCCGCCGCCCCCGGTCGCCGGCGCCGCCGCGCCGGCGACCCGCGCCGCCGCCTCCTTCCGCGGGCCGCCGGAGATGCTCCGGTGGCCCGATTTGCCTCCCGTCTGCGCCGATGCCCCTCCCGGATGCCGACCTTCACTGCGGAAACAACGGATCGCCCCTGCCGCGCGGTTTGTCGTCGTCCGCCATATCCGCACAACAAAAGAGATCGGCGGAGGGTTGCCGGGTCTTGTTCGTTAGACCCGCACCCTCCGCGTTAGCCATAATCAACGGGAGAAAAGAAAACGATGATCAACACATGATCCAACAATTTTATTTAAAGATAAAATTGTTCGTTTGAAACCGACTTTTTAAATTTTCAAGAACGTTCACGAGAAAATTTAAAAGGGGTAACTTTTCCAAAATAAATCCCTACCTCGCAGCTGTTGTCGCCGAACGGGGGATCGTCGCGGGATTGCTCGTCGCGGAAGAAGGAGATCGTCGCGTCGTCGCGGTATCCGGCGTCGCGTCGCCAATCTCCGGATCAAGAACAAACGGATTTAATTAATTAAATCCGTTGTTATTGAAATTAAGAAGGGAGAATTTAGAAGTTTCGATTCTCACCTTTAACCGCCGATCGCAGGTTCGCCGCGGAAGATGAGGCACCGAAGAAGAAGAAGAAGAAGGTCGCGGAAAAGCTGTTGACGTCGCGGATCGTGCGTCGTCGGATTCCGGTTCCGGCGTTCTTCGCGTTCTTCGCGTTCTTCGCGTTCTTCGCGTTCTTCGCGGAGAGGGTGGAGGCTCAGAGGAATAGCAATCCTCCAAAATAGACAAGTTTGTCTATTTTATTATTTTGCCAACAAACGTAAAACGCATAAGTAACGACCCAATTAATTCGTTGAATTAATTCAACGAGCGAAACAGCCCCTTTAATTCACGAAAGAAACAGTCCATTTAATTCACGAAATAAACCGCCCAATTAAATGGTCTGTTAAGAATTAAAGAAAACGCGTCGGTTGACTTTTCAGTTACTTTGACGGGTTTTCGCGGGTGCGTTACTTAGCGAAAGAAACGGCGGGGCTCGTGCGGGTCCCACCGCACAAATATCCTACCAAGGGGTAGGATATTTCTGGATAGCATCCTATCCAGTTCAACTCAGTTCAAGCCGCCTTTAAGTGACTTTAAGTGGCTTCCAAGCAGTTTAAGTGAAATAAAATAAAGTTGTCGCACAAACTTTATTTTATTTCTGACTTAAGCCGCAAAATTTAAAAACCACGTCTGAGCAAACGCAACTCCGGAAGAGGCGTTTCTAAGCAAATACCGGCGCTGCGATTTCATCGGTGCCCTCAGAATTTGATTCCGGGCACCGGTTCAAAAGATAGAAAAACCCGCTCGTCCGTTCACTGAACGTACCCGAGCCAAACTTCGGAAATTGATTCCGGGCACACCGGGCCTCGGAATCAGGTGCCGTCTGAAGCTGCGCTCTTGTAAAATTCCAAAGAAAATTAAGAAAAAAAATTTCCTTGAAATTTGCGGGTCTTTACAGCCGCGAAGCACCAGAGGCGGTGATCCTCCGCGAGCCCGTTTGACGTTCGCGAGCCGCCGCGAAGCACCGAAAGCGGCGCGCGAGCCCTGCTTCACGGCGCCCCTTCCCTATAAATACTCGACTCCCCCTGAGTCCCCGAGGACGGACAATCCGACCTTTCGGCTTCTCCTCTCCCGAATCGCGAAGCAAGCTTTTCCCCGGGAATCATGAGCTCCGCGAGGTATTTCTACTTCGCGAGACGACTCTGATTTGCTTCGTTTTGAGCCCCTCTTCCGAGAGGGATGCCCCTTCGCGAAGCCCAAGGGCGTTCGAAAAGGAAGGGGATTCCCAAGGGAACCCAGGCAGCCGCGGAGCACTCGTGATTCGCGAAACACCCAACCCATACGAGTAATCCCTATGCTAAGGCAGGATCGCTCCACTCCGCGAAGTACATTGCTTGGCAGGACCTTGCTTCGCGAACCATTCCTTCTTCGCGAGACAGTGCTCCGCGAACACTGTTCCACTTTGCGAAGCACCACCCACTCCCACCTTTTCCCCATGCTAAGGCCAAGGCACCCCACTTCGCAAAGCACACTCCTCTGCTTAGCGATTCCTCTTTCCGTGCGACCCTCCAGGTTTGCACGATGTGATTTCAAAGTCCCATGGACAACACCTCCCGTAGCGTTGCTGCGCCTAATGCTTCTTCGCATAAGCACGCTAACGGCTATTGCTTCTTCGCATAGCCACGCTAACGTGGACCCCTCGATGGTTCCTCCCGCGACCCCCCTTTACCATGGCCTTACCGGTACCTTCCCTTCCCCAAGGACCAGAGGGTACCGGTTATGTAAGCCCTAGGGGTGTGGAGTGAACCCACCTCGTTCGAGCTGCAGGACGTTAAACTGCCAAGCACCACGTCCTCAACACATGACGTTAAACTGTGACCCAACCTCGTCTCCCTCACGAAGGGTCCCCCCAGCTCGAGCATTCATTACACCGCTCGTCTCCACGGGAATGGTAACTCTTCCGCACATTGAATGAGATCCTCCTTGTCGGAGTGGTGTATGTTCACAGGGGAAGGGTCGCCTCAGAGCGTAAATCCCTAACCTTTGGTACGGATGATTGCACCCGTGAATCTCGGTACTTCCCCACTACCAAGGTCAGTGGAGGACGTGATAGGGAACGAGGCACCTCCCATTGTCGGACCAAGGTCCATCTTTCCCGCGCTTTGTCGCGCCATGGGCCTCCATCCTGGAGTAAGTCCCAACACCATGGGCCGCTCAACGCGTAAGCCCCTCTTCGCTTCTCACGGACGCACCCTTCGCGACGTGATCGTCAGGTCCTTGCGACCTCTTGTTTCTCACACCGAGCATGACTCACGTGGGCTTAGAGTGAGCACTGACCCTGACAAACCCACCTGAACTACGAGGTCTTTGATCCATGTCAAGGCATGGTACGTAGGAAGCCTCCACGAGGTTCAAGCCCACCATCAGTGGACCAAGGTCTACTTCCACCTGAACTACGAGGTCTTTGATCCATGTCAAGGCTTGGTACGTAGGAAGCCTCCACGACGTTCAAGCCCACCATCAGTGGACCAAGGTCTACTTCCACCTGAACTACGAGGTCTTTGATCCATGTCAAGGCATGGTACGTAGGAAGCCTCCACGAGGTTCAAGCCCACCATTAGTGGACCAAGGTCTGCTTTCACGTCGGTTTACCGACAAACCCCATTTGAACTACGAGGTCTTTGATCCATGTCAAGGCATGGTACGTAGGAAGCCTCCACGAGGTTCAAGCCCACCCGTCGCTCATTCACGTCGGGTCCCATTCCAGTCCAGCGGTAAGCCGTTGTGACACCTGAACTACGAGGTCTTTGATCCATGTCAAGGCATGGTACGTAGGAAGCCTCCACGAGGTTCAAGCTCACCATCAGTGGACCAAGGTCTACTTCCACCTGAACTACGAGGTCTTTGATCCATGTCAAGGCATGGTACGTAGGAAGCCTCCACGAGGTTCAATCCCACCAATAGTGGATCAAGGTCCCTCGCTTACGTCGGCTCACCGACACCCACCACCCGTCGTTTATTCACGTCAGGGTTCATTATCGTCCCGCATGACGTTAAACTGTATTATTTGAACTACGAGGACTTTGATCCATGTCAAGGCATGGTACGTAGGAATCCTCCCAGAGGTTCAAGCCCAACACTCCTCGGACCAAGGTCCAGCTTCACGTCGGTTTACCGGCACCATCCTGAACTACGCGGACTTTGATTCCCTGCCACGGGGATACGTAGGAAGCCTCTTCAAGGCTCAAGCCCAACTTCGTTGTCGCCCCCCTGCGATGGTCCCATTTCATTCTCAACCGTCTCCGCAAGACGTTAAACTCGCGACCTACCTCGTGATAAACATGAGATGCCTGAGGAAAACCTCAGATGGAACGCCTTTGGCGTAACCATCTCCGCAAGACGTTAAACTCGCGGCATACCCTGTGTTGAACATGGGAAGCTGAGGAAAACCTCAGATACGTGTCTATGACATGTAATTCCCTGCGCTCGATGTGGGATGCCTCGAGCTTCCACGCCCTCGAGAAGCCTTGTGATCGAGGATAACAGACAGACATGCCAGGTACCCCAGCATCCAGACACGCTACTGATGCCTCAAACGTGATTACTCCCCTGACCGAAGGTTGCTGCCCTGACTGGACCCTTTGGAATGTCCCGACAGAAGCAGTGTAATTAACCGGCGTCCATGGAAGTATGGCACTGGGAAGGGTTTCACGAACTACGTATTAAATCTATAAGGGAGACCCGGACTAGGTGACGAGTTCTGAGGAGGAATCCACAGGAGGAAGAACCGACATCCCATCATCCCGTTTCGATCAAGGAGCAGAAGTCCCTGAATAAGGAACGAATGCCGCCCGCCTTTGGAAAGCGGGAATGCGGGGCAACAAAGCCGCGCGTCCCCCTCCTCCGCGGACGGATGCGCGCGCGCCCCGGCGAAAGCGTCGGAAACAAATACATTTTTTGGTATAAGAAGAGAAACATTTTGGTTTGATTTTGACATCCCAATAACCCCATGAATGAGCCAATATCAGTAGAAAAATACCCGCCTTTTCATCCATATTATTTACTTTCTATTTTTTAACATGGGAAACCATATTGATCTAATTAATACTGTATCCTTAATAGAAAATATTTCAATAAATGTATTAATGTATTAGGGAGTATGAAGAATCCATTCTGGTGAGCTTGGTGTCTATTCAACTTTTACAGTTGGACTTAAAAATTGAGTAGGTTCCCTAGAATATGTGATTGTCACTAAAATTAGGAAATGAAAAACACCAACCACCAATAAATATGAACCATATGATATCAATTTATTCAAACTCTTTAAATTATCTTGAAAATTTGTAATATGATTTGGAATTCATTCTAGTCAAAAGAAATGAATCAGAAATGGGGTTGGATTCACCCCAAAAAAGTGATCCAAAAATAGAGTTTCCCTAAGCGTTCTGAGTAGAATAGCCATAAGAATTTAGTAGCCAAATTGTAAAATACATCAAATAAAGAAAAAATAATGGTCATATAATGTAAATAATTGAAATTGTTCATCATATATTAGGTATCAGGAAGTGTAATTTCATTCTTATAATTAGTTGGTACTATTCTATTAAGTCTATCGGTCATAAACAAAATGTTGAACCCCACAACAAACAATATGGGTGGTTTGAAGTACATGTTCAATCCATCCTACCATGTAGTGATCCAAGTAATTATTCTAATTACATTTGTAATAGATATTATCATGGAAGTATTAGTGAAGTTATAATATGTATCTACATTAATCCCAATAATAAACATATGACGCAACCGAATTAGAGAACTAATAACACTCATACTAATCGTAGAATATACCACTCTAAGATAGAAGAGACTAGTTTATATGAATATTTAAAATGATCTAAATAATGATTTTAGATCCAGGAAGAATTATTATGTAAACGTCATGGTGCTTCTCTCTTATACCAATTAATATAAGTTAATAAAGTTGGATTATAACATCAACAGATTCCATTTTTCATTGAAAGATAGAAATTATTAAAATAGAATACTCTGGGGTTTAAATTCATTTAGATATTAAAGAATATAATATTTCTCAATAAGGAAGAATCCTCATGATTGAGGAAATTGAAAGGTGCTTTATTAAAAGTAATATAGCATCATAATCACATATTTTCACCTTTGTAAAGAAAAATGATAGTAAAAATTTCGACTACTTTCAAAAAAGATATTTCCTTTAAATAATACCTTATAATATTGTAAATCATTTAGGACTTTATTATTTACTTAAATACTGAGCTGAGGTAGTTGATTCTTCAGATAAATACCAATGGTTTCATCAGCATCAAATAATCATGAAAAATAGTTTAATAAAGCATCTAATTTAACAAGTAGAATGGCAATGTAGGACCCTAGAACACCCTGAGATGTGGGAGTGAATCGAGGTGTCCAAATTTTATTTTAATGTGAATGATATTGTTCCAACATTGGTAGGAACTTGTAAGACATGTATGATTGAATTGTGTTGTTATGAAACATTAAAACATAGAGAGAAAACACAAAAATTTTACTTGGTTTACCACTAAGGTCTAGTTCAAGGATCACACACAGATAGTGTGTGAATCATATAAATCCACTAAACCTCACTAGTTATTGTATAATAAAGAAGATCCACCAAAATCTCTCTATTCCAAGAACACTTCCTTTATAATAATTTTAGGGATATCACACATCCTTCCTTAGAACACATGCACTGACTCCCCAAGCTCACTAACTTGGTTGAATTCTTACTAAGTTTAATGACTTCAAGGATACATTAGTAGATTGAGAATTTATGTTTTTTTCCATGAAAATCATGAGACTCTTCTTACACCTTAATCCTGAGATGATACACCTAAAATCACTATTCACTAAAACCAAATGATCAACATTATTGTTTAAGAATCTACCATCCTTCATGAATACCCCTTTGTGTTTGATAGAAGTATATCTTTTCATGAACCCAAATACTTTTGATAAACTCACAACCTTCATGTAGCACCTATCCTTTATGAAGATCCCAACTATTGCGAATCTACTAGACTTATTAGAATACAAAGTATTCATGAAACTCCCATCCTTTTAGAAACAACCTTTTCTAAAAACCCTGAGCATATGTTATGACTTCATATGTAATTTTATGATACATAAGCTAATGATGGTTTCTATATTCATGAAGCTCCTAGCCTTCATGAATTTAGAGATATTCAGAATTTCCTCCAATTATCTTCATGATTTTAAATTAGGGGTGACTGCCAATTTATTGAATTTTTCTTTCATGAAAATCCCATGAACCTCGTGATTTTTTCATGAAACTATTCTATCATGTTCATAGAGATCCTTTATTAAAGAATCTCTAATGAAATTTTACCCATTAAAAATCTTATTATAGTCATGAAGATTTACCACCACTCCATCATGCATTCAAAAATCTTCTCGTAGGCATGAGAAAATCATCTTTCCATCATTAATTCACAATGATCCATTCCTTCATGAAAACCCAACGTTCATGTAACCCAGTCTTCATAAAGCCCAGTGTTTGAGAAACTCATGTCTTTACCATATTCATGAAGAGACAATCCTAGAAAACCACCTTTGGTGAAGGTTTCTGATTCCTTTATATTTTGAGCTCCAACAATTTGGTAAACACTGTGAAAAGACACTACCACTAACACTCATTCAATCTTCACTAAAAAATATAATGTCTTGAAAACTCCTAGATCAACAATAAAAAGGATTGAAAAAAAAAATAAACACCATTTAAATCTATAAAAATTACCGGTCACAATAATCTACTCCTTTGGGGTTGTTGGAAATATGTAGATAAACAGAATAAAGCACCAGCCTCAACCAAAAACTAAAATTATGTGAATTAACTCATTTATCACTCTAAGTCTACATGGGATGATGTAAGTCTTAAAATAAATAGTGTAATAAATGAATTTAATTCCTTGATAGACCACTAATAAAACTTACGAATGGATTCCATACAACCAACAATAACCATTGAATTCCACTTATACCATAGTGTAAACCTACGACCAACTTCCCTGAAAACATTAAATTCCACGTACGTCCCCATTTGGAAAAAATAGCAAAGAAACTATTTTTTTTACTTTTAATGCTCAAAATAAACTTCCATGGATCGTATATCCCCCATAGACCTATATCACATCCATAAAAAGATTAAAAATTTTAACAAAAAATGGCGAGAGGGGAAGTACTGTAACCTCCTCATGACTTGGGAGGTGGATGGACACCAATATTCAACAGATGTTTCTAGAAAATTGGTGTTTTCACGGGATTTTATAGGATATCATCCATTTGGTCATTAGTTCTAACATTATCTATTTTAATCACACCTGGTTATAATTTAAATTTTATGAAGAGATATTTAATCTCAATATGTTTTTTATGAGAGTGAAGAACCAGATTTGTCATAAGATTGATCGTGCTATTTTTTTCATAGTGACTCACTATAGAATGTTTCACCTAATCAAAAATAAAAGTTAGTTGTTTCTTCATACACAATTGCTAAGCCCATTAATTAGTTGCAGAGCTATTCTCTACTTCAACCATACTAAGTGAAGTCTTTTATGTTTCATTCACAACTATCCAACACATGTTTTTCCAATGAATAATTATCCACAACTTATGGAATTTCTATCCCCCACATCTCCAGTCCATGAAACATCATTAAATGATGATGGTTTATTACCTCTTCATACTGCAAATTATAATCCAAAATTGAGATTACCTTGACTATACAACATTATTATTTTAATGCCTACAAAATTATCTTCCTTCACATTACTTTTATAGAGGTCAAAGAATCATGTTAAAAACATGATATTGGGTCATGTTTCAACAAAATATTGCAATCTTCTAATGATCCTCTAGTACAATTTGGGTTCCAAGGAACTCCCATCCTCATTCTTTCCATGTTTTTTCCCAAACTCAATCAGATTTGACATTATTTTGGAGTCACACATGTTGAATTACTTTAACTGTTACCTTGCATATTTTTTTATGAGAAATGAAGGTATAATATTTCTTCTGAAACACATAAATTCCTAAGAATTATGTGATTTCACTAATTATAGACTTTTATAATTCAGAATTCAAGTTATTTTAAAATTCATTCACTAATCTCGGCCTGCTTCTGCAAAAAATAATATCTCCCACATACAAAATTACTGTAAATTGATCTTTTTGAGAATTAAACGCATTGATATTATGATCATAACCACCTATTTATATAAAATATTCTTTGAGTAAGAATTTATTTCATTTCCTGTATTTCTTGCTTTAGACCATGGAGAGACTTATTTAACATACAATCCTATGTCTCATCATTTCCAATAAAAAATCCAACTAGTTTTTCTATGTAGACTTCTTCTTCAAGAACACCATTTAAGAATGAAATTTTGACAACCATATAATAAACTTTGTACCCTATTTGAATTTCCATATAAAGGATGATCATGATCAGATTCATTCTTGATATTGGAGAAATCAATTTTTCAACATCAATGCCTTCAATGTATGCATATCCATCACATTCAATGTGTGACTTATTTATGATCCCATTTTAATGCTCATTTATTTTTTATTTTAAGATCAAATTTGATCCAACCACATTGTTATTTTTTGTCTTCTTAACAAGATAACATGTCTTCTTCTTATCAACATAATCTTCTTCATCATTCATAAACTTAACCCATAATTTAACATTCACTATGTCATCAAACAAGTTTGGTTCCACAATTTATACGAAATTTGAATGTGTTTTATTCATCATTATCTTTGTTTTTGTAAGTGTGGAAAAATCCCCAATGATGTTGTACTAATAAATTTATGCTCTTTTATTTCTCTTGTGATGTTTAGATAATGATTCTTCACCAATGGTTTCCTCTTATGATTCGTCTTCTAAATTATCATCATTTTATGGGACTTGGATGTTTTTCAAGCCTTCCACTATTTTAGAATTTGAGCCTGTCCATTTTCCACTTTTATTATTATTCTTCATTCACATCAACATATGATCTACTAGAAGAATTTTTATTTATATCCTCAATTATATTAACATCATTTATTTCCAAAATCATTCTAAGATTATTATTGAAAATTTTTAGGATTTAATCTTAATTTAATATCCATGAAATATTCCCTCATCTACAACATCACCATACTTTCCTTGATTTCTTGCATTATTTTGAATGAAGCCTTTACATCGAAAACCAAAAAAACACCAAAGAGGGATTCATGCTATACTATATCTCATACAGTGTCCAAGTTTCTCCTATAAAAAATCCCATTCGATTGTGAGTGTACACCACTACTTGAACAAACTATTTCCAATAACGAAGAGTCTCACAACTCTCGATCAACATAGTTCAAGTCGTATTATTCACATATTGATTTAATTATTCAATAACACAATTGTTTAGGGGTTCTAAACATAAAAACCTAATTATTTATCCCATGTTTTTCAAGGTAATTTTAAAATTCAATGGACGTGTACTCTCCTCTATTGTATGATCATAAGATCATGATTTTGTAGCTAGTTTCAATCTCATCTCATTGATGATTACTCTTCCTGAAATCATGTACATTCGAATTCCAGTGCTGAAACATAATAAAATCCATTCTAATATAATAATAATAAAAAATAATGATATACCTCTATCTATATATTTCATCCACTTTTATTTTACCACATACATCTGTGTGGATAAGATAAAGCAGATTCGACATCCTCTTATTCCATGAATAATATGAACTCTTGACCATCTTTCCTTGTATCAATATCCCACATTACTTCTCTTGATAACACATAAGATTGGTAATTTCAAAAAAAATATTATTCTCATATATGTATTCTATGTTTTTTGATTGACGTGACCCAACCTCTAGTGCCACATGTTGTTTTCTTCTTCATATGTTAACAAAAACGTGTTCTCTTTACTATCAACTCCGTATAAGTTTCCATCTGTTTTGAATCTTTTAATGAGAAAATTACCTATATTTACATTAATAGTGCACTCCTTTGATTAAATTTCACTACCAGTCTTGTGTCATAGAGTTGAATCACACTCATGATAATGTGATGCAAACCGTCCATGTAGAGAAGTTTAGTTTTCATTAGCTCATCCACTTCATGTTTTGTATTCCTGATTCCTTTAATCTTTAAATAACCATCAATGATGAATCTAAACAGTCCATAAAAACTTTTCATAACATTTTTAAAAAAAATTACATTTTCTATCATGTGACATGAACATCAACTATGAAGAATCACGGTGCTTCTATTCTTTGTTTCTTTGTGAGAAACTACTATAAGATTGGATTTCTCGATTTTCTTCTTTTTCATCCATGATATACGTTATTAAGTAAGAAAATGGGTGGCCTTTCCTATATATTTTCAATGGGCATGGGTTAATAATAATAAAACTATTCTTCTAAAGGATAAAGCCTATTTTCAATAGTAACTCCTCTTGGTTAATTGGTATTGACTTTTCTCTGAGTTATGTAGGTAAATTTCTCACCATTCCTCTACCTAAAATGAAGGTCTTTATGACAATAGTTAGAACAACAAAAAAATATCCACATATATTATTTCTTCCTTATGATAATGGATATGGTATTATTTTCCTTTATTGACGTCCAAGCACTTCACCATTTAGATAGATACTTGCATATTCATAGTGAGACATGGTATGGACCTGAAATCCAATGAATTGACATTTCATTACGGGAAATATCTTCTCACTTACATTACTCAATATAACCACTTATTTTTTAAAGTTATTTGACTAGTGATCCTATTTAGATACATGATTATTATTTTTATCTCTCTTTTATATTTTTTTTGAAGATTTCTTTTTTAGGGTATCAAGCGCCTTTCTGATTTTCCTATATTTCTTGATAACCTTTATTTTGGATCATCCATTTCCCACCATTTAGTGTTTCAACATCAAATGAAATTACACTTTGTTGGGTCGGAAAATATGGGGAAAAGATGGCAAGAGGGGGGTGAATTGCCTTTTTAAAAAATGATTGACAAATTAAAAATCAAAGTGAAATGCAGCGGAAATAAAGAGGCAAGACACACAAAATTGATAACGGAGTTCGGCCTAAAACCCGGCCTACGTCTCCGTTCCCAACTCAACCGTTGAGAGATTCCTACCGCTTGCTTTTCAATGGTTTTAGCAAGAAACCCATTAGACTTTGAGGTAGCACTAGGACCTATTACAGCTTGCTTTTGTGGTTTAGCAAGAACCCACTTGCTTTTAATGGTTTAGCAAGAACCCACTAGCCTTTTTAACGGGTGAAGGCTAGCTCACCGAAAAACAAGCCTTTTAAAAGGAAAGGCTTGAAGAAACCTCTTCACACCTTAGTGGTGGTGTGAGAACCCAAAGAAAGGGAGATGAGAAAAGAGTTTGGGGTTTGTAGGCACAAACCCAAAATGAAGCTCAAAATAAATAAAACTATAAAAACCGTAATTGATGAAGACTTGGGCGCCAAGGTATGATGGAGTTGATGTAGCGTGCTCTCCCAAGCTTCTTGAGGTGCTCTTTGGATTGGGAATTGGATTGGAGCACTTGAGGATCCTTGAAGGTGGAGCGCCGGAGGTTCGCCAAATGTGCAACAATATGTCCGGGCGCTTGGTATATGATCCGATTAGTGTCCGGGGCTTGGGTGACGTTCCGGGGCTTCCTAGGCCTTTATTTATAGGCTAGGAACCTTCAAGTATCCGTTGGAGGGCTTTGGAGCCGTTGGAAAAGGCCTCGGAGCCGTTGGAGGCCAAAAGAAGGTTGACTGGTCAAACCCAACGGCTAGTTTGACTGGGCCACCGGCTGGCCGGTGCCTTGGAAAAGGGAGACTTGTTCTGTCCAGGCTCCACCGGCTGACCGGTGGAGGAGCCACCGGCTGACCGGTGGCAAGACAGTAGCAAAGACTATTTGGGCTGGGTGCCACCGGCTGGCCGGTGCTGAGGCCACCGGTTGGCCGGTGCTGAAGCAGTGGGTGAGCTCTCGGTCTGGGCTCTACCGGCTGGCCGGTGCTGAGGCCACCGGTTGGACGGTGTGGAGGCAGTGGCTTAGCATCCTTCCCAGGGTCCACCGGCCGGCTGGTGGTGAAGCCACCGGTTGGCCGGTAGACTGATTTTCAGTCCACTTCTATTCCTTTGCCACTTTAGCTTGCTTGGCCCAATTCCTTGGTAACCTGAAATGATTCCTATCCAAAAACACTTAAAGAAAGATTAGATAAACATGAAAGTGATTGTGATCATGAAAATTAAACCACGAGGGGATACGAGAGGTACAACAATCTCCCCCTATTTTGATGATCACAATCACCAAAACAATTAAAGTAAAAACATAAATTAAAGGCATGCTTTTAAAGAATAAATTGAAAATAAATGCTAAGCAAGATCAAAAAGGTTTCTCCCCCAATCAATCAAGAAATTTCTCCCCCTTTGTGATTATCAAAATAGAATGGGGCATAAAACTTGATTGAGGGAAAAATTGAAAATCAAGATTTTAAACCAATTGAAAATAATACCAATTGTTGAAAATTTTGAAATGAAAATTGAATAATAGTTTGAATTGAAAGTTTTTAATCAAAAATTTTGAATTGAAAATTTGAAATGAGAATTTTAAATGAAAATTTTAATTCACAAAAAAAAGGCTTAAAAGAACCTAACTCCCCCTAAATAAAGACAATAAATCACCGGGGAGAGGGATTTTGAAAAGAGACAATTTTAGGTCCGGAGAGACTCGCCAAGAGGGATTTCTCAGTCCATACTTGTCGTGTAGCGGGTCTTCTCCTATAAAATTCGTCCGAAAAGAAAATACTTTTGGGTTGACCATACTGGGCATTTTTACAATTACATTCATATATCATGTGCCCGGGTTTTTTGCAATAGTTACAAAATTTAAAACTAGAGCTCCCCCTTACAAAAATAGTGGGTGCATGGGAGGAGGAGGCTATATTGGTGTAGCCAAGTCCATTGGTGGTTCTAGATACTCGTTGAGAACCTAAGAGTTTGGAAAAATTTTGTTCACCTTGGGTGAACTTGGCTAGGGTTTCTCTAAGGTCTTTGATGGTTGATTCCATGGAATCAACATTTGGAAAATTTTGGATTTTAAGGGACATCTCCTCCTTCTCTTTGAGAAGTTTTTCTTTTTCGGAGGAGAGTTTTTTGAAAGACTTTTTTAAAGCAACAAATTTTGACAATAAAGCATGAAAACCTTTTTCTAATTGATCTCTAGCGTGTGAGAGTTCTTCATAAGATAAATGATTTAAAGAATTTGAATTTGAAGAGCATGAGGAAGAGGAATCGGAAGATGTTACCTCATGAAATGCCATTAGGCATTTCGTACCGTTGTCGCTCGAGGAGGAGGAGGAGGATGAGGTGTCACTCCATGTCGCCTTGAGGACCTTTTTCTTTCCTTTTTCCTTTTGCGTGGCCCGTTTTTTGTTGAGTGGGCAATCGGGCTTGTAATGGCCCTTTTCGCCGCACCCGTAGCATTTTACCTTGGGCTCGGATCTTGTGGTGGGTTCTTGCTTTCGGTGCTTGCGGGATTGCTTCTTCTTCTTGTGCTTCTTCATGAACTTGTGCATTTGGCGGGCGAGATTCTCCATTTCCGAGTCGCCGCTTGAAGAAGATGAAGATGAGGAAGATGAGGATGATGAGGAGGAGCTTACTTCCTTTTGAACCTTGAGGGCAATGTTCTTTGGTGTCTTGATTGGTGTGCCCTCCTTTTGAGCTTGCCTCCTCATCGTGATCTCATAAGTCATGAGAGATCCGATGAGCTCCTCTACCGGCATATTTTTGACGTCCTTAGCTTCTTGGATCGCCGTCACCTTTGGTGCCCATGAGCTCGGAAGGACCCATAAGATCTTCTTGACCATCGTCTCGGCTGAAACATCATCACCAAGAGATTTTCTTCCATTGCAAATGTCAGTGAAGCGTGTAAACATATCGGTAATAGATTCGGAAGAATGCATAGTAAAGCTTTCAAAATCTTGTCTATACATGTCTAACCGAGTATCCTTGACTTTATTAGTGCCTTCATGGGTCACTTCTAAAAGCTTCCAAATTTCATGTGAAGTGGTGCAAGTGGATACACGATTGAACTCATTTCTATCTAAGCCACAATGGAGAGCGTTCATGGCTTTTCCATCAAGCTCAAAGTTTCTAATATCGGCTGGGGTCCATTTGGATTTGTCGGGGGTAGAGAGAGTGTAACCTTGCATGACTATTTTAAAAATGGGATATCCTATGCTTCTTAAAAAAGTGGTCATGCGGGTTTTCCAATAATTATAGTCGGTCCCATCAAAAAATGGAGCCCGACCCAAAGAGTAGCCCTCGGGGGCGAAAGAAGTTGATGCCATCTAAATGGATCTTAAATTTGAAACCGGGTTAGGGATTTATTCAAAATTCCCTCTGATACCAATTGTTGGGTCGGAAGAAACCCGAGAGGGAAATGAGAGGTACAACACACTTTTCCCTAAACATGTAGACAATTTATCATTAATGGCCTTCTCTACTTCATTAGAACAAATTTTATCTCCTTCAGAAATCTCTGCACTGAAGAATCATTCAAACTATAATTTATTCTTTATTTCACTTGATTTTGATTATTTTCCATTTTACTACTTATAATGACAACTTCTTCTTCATGTCCTTAAACTATCTTATCCTTTTCCTCTATTCATGATGTATGTTCATTGATGAATTTTTCCTACCCTTAAAAATACTAATTTTAATATAAAAAACTTCTTCCTATTGTTCAAGAGTTTTTTGGTGTTCTTCAACCTCTATTTCTAATTGATCAAAATCTACTTCGAGGTGATAAACATACTCTGATTACACCTTTAAAATAGCTCCCTTCAATAAATGTTTCATTCCTTAAATGTTAAGAACATTAAGAGCACCCTCATGTTACACCGTGAGATCAAAAACACAAAATAATTTATTATATTAATTTTTTTAGGTTCTAAATTTTTAAATATATGCATCATTTATGCTTAGAATTCATATTTAACCTCTGGTTCAACATTTGCCGAAAATTCATTATCAACTTGTTCTTCTTTACAGAAGAATCTATTTATCTATAATTTATTTAATGATTGGATGTGTCCCTTATTATAGAACATATTTTGAGGCTTCTTCTTAATTTATTCCTCACTTTATCTATCATAAAAATTCTTTGATATTTAAGGGTAAATGTGCCATACTTTTTAAAATCTAAAACAATCCAACAGACATTTTCCTTAAAATCCATGTTTCCCTCATTTGAATTTCATTGAAAAATAATAAGGAATTTTATCTTTCTCATCATAATCACTAAATATATAAATATCATGTTTATCCATTCCATTGAATATCATTTCCTTTCTTAATTGAGTTATTTCAACTATTGGTTTGACTCTCCTTTCATTGTCCAGACTACTCAACATATCATCAAGAAAAAAATTAGAATGATCTATTTCCTCACTGATAGGAACTTTTTATTTCACATAGGTGGAATCCTTCTCAATATTTTCTTCATAATGTAAATATCATTAATTCCATCACCATGTTCTAGAATATCACCAACAAAATTAGTAATTCAGTTAGAAAAACTATCTTAATTTTCATTTAGATGAATTTTCAAATTATGAAATTTATTATGATAAACATGATGTTTGGAATCCTTCACTTTGTTATCACATTAATATATATATTATAGTTTATATCACATGGAAATGTATGAAACACATCTCAACAGCTTCAAATAGATTTGACTAGATAGTGATGTAGTAAGGGCATTTTGACCTTTTTCATATGAATAAAGAATTTTCTTTTCAGTTTCAGTCATAAAAAAGACAAGTCACATCACTGTTTCAAATCACTTGAACTATGGTGTAGAAAAAATCCATCCGAAGATATCACAGATGATATCTCCTTTAATTATTACATTTATTGATGTTTTATCCATAAAAGGTAGGAAATCCAATAACATTCACTGAATTATATATGAAAAACAAAACATAACAATGATTTAAGACTTATAAACTATTTTCTTTGATACCACTTATAGGATCCAAAAACACCATGAGAGTGATGGGGTGAATTAGGGTGTCAATTTTGTCTTTTAAAGAGAAAAATATTGTTCCCACAATAGTATATACTTGTAAATAATTTCTAATGGATTCTTGTAGTTATGAAATATTCTAGTGAAGAGAGACAACATAGAAGTTTTAATTGGTTCTCCACTAATTTATAGTCTAAAGAGGATACACCAATAGTGTGTCAGCCATACCTAAATCAACTAAGCCTTAATAGTAATTGTGAAATACATGTGATAAATCAATGAAACTCTATTCAATGAAAAAATAATTTTCAATAATTTTTGGGACAACACATTTTCTCCCTTAGAAAAATTCAATCCAATCCCCTTCGGTTCATTGGGATAAGTCTTACCCAGTTTAATGATTTGAAGGTCGCATTACTAGATTGAAAATTTATATCTTTTTCACTAAAAAGCATGACACTATACTTACACCACATTCAAGATTTGATACACTTAAATGTTCTATTCACTAAAACCATATATTTTACACTATGTTTCATGAAGCTCCAATCCATCATGAATCTCCCTTTATTTTTGAAAGAAATATGATTGTTCAAAAAACCACACACTTTCTCGACACACCCAAATTTTGAGAAGATCCTATCCTTTATAGAGATTCAAAACTTTTTAAATCTCTTGACCATCGCAAAACACTATGTATTTATAAAACTCTTATTCTTCATGAAACTATATTTTCTAAAAATCTTGGCCATCATTTAATATATAACAAGTCTTTTTGTGATTCTTAATATTGACATGAGTTCTTAATTCATGGATCTCCCAAACTTTATAGATTTTGAGTGATTCATCATATTATCTAATTATCTTCATGATTTTGAATCTGGGGTGGGTTCCAATTTATAGATATTATCTTTCACAAATATACTATACACACCATGCCTTTTCATGAACCTCTTCTAGCCTGTTCACAAATTTCATTTATTTGTAAAGATCCGGTTAATTTTTATCCATTTGAAAACCTTCTCGTAATTGTGAATATTTACAGCTACCCAATATCACATTCATGAAGCTTCTCATAGTTGTGAGAACACCATATTTACATCACATTTTTTGTGATTATCTATACCTTTTTGAAAACACAACTTTCCCGAAACCTTGTTTTTGTAAAATGGATTATTTTCAAAAAACATTCCTTTACTATATTCATGAATATTCAATCCTATAAATTCAAAATTTTTAAATCTTTCTCCTTAAAACTAATTTTTAAATCCATATGTTTTTGCAAAAACATGGAAAATATGCCACTTTCAACACTGAATCCATCTACTCTATAAGATCTCTTGTCTTGCAAACTCACTGATCAACCCAAATATGGATTTTCAACAAAACAAAAATACACTCCATTTAGAGATATAAAATGGATTGGTTACAAGAAATAGGGATATCATGTAATTAATAGACACGATGTAGTTCAAGTAGTCATACTGAATATCTAATATGATCATTAATACAATTCATGAGGTTCCTCATACTATGTTGATGATCTAGTTGAGAAAGATAGTCTTTATAACATGAGCGCATTTTTATACTTCCAAAAAAATATGTTGGATTTATCTTAGTAGTAATATATCTTTCAGTACCACATTAATTTCAAGAGAATTATTTCCTTGTTTACTCACATGAATGATTAAATCACCATCAATAATTCCAACCATCAACTCACAGAATGATTTAGGGTCATTTGTTAAATATGTAGTCTCTGAGGATCCAACTAGACTGCTTTTATGTCATTGGTTACCTAACGATTGTGTCTTACATAATCCATTTGTACTAGATTAGGGTTTTACAAGAAACCCACTTATGTACTTATTAGTATTACTATGAATTTTATTATACAAGAATATAATGCAATTTTTAATCATATTTGAATATTAAAAGGAACATTACAAACAAAAAAAACAAAAGAGATGATGGTATGAAATGGTGTCTCCACCGCCAGCTAGATTTGAAAACATAGTACTGATGTTTTTAACCATTGATAACATTGTGATTCCCTCATATATCATGGTAAGAGCCAACACTATGGGGCATACAGTAACATGAACAGACTGCACCAAGAGGGTGATCTATTAATTTTCATCCTAGGGCCACACATGATCTGTATCATTGAAATAAAATTTATTTCACCCAAAATAGAATATAACCCACTAATATGAAGACTAGAAAATTATAAATTTACAATTCCTCTCGAATGGATGGTGATCCTACTTAGGGGAAGATAGACCATCCGACTAGTGTCGTTACACAATTCCGCTAAACTAGGCACAATAGAAGGAATATACTCATAGGAAACAACCCGAATGATATAATATTTATCTAGGGAATAAACATTTCAAGAGACCCAACAAAAATTGGAATAATAAAACTTCTAAACCCACCTATCATAGCTGGAATCACCATGAAAAAGATCATGACTATAACTTGCACCGTAAAAAACATTATTTAATTAATTGTTCCCACTTAATAGTTTATCACTTGGGTTTAATAATTAAATAGGAGTAAAAACTAAAAAATATATTTATAATCAGTCCTAAAATCAGATTGAAGAGAAAATACATATTTCCAATACCCTTGTGGTTTTTTAAGAAAATCCACCACTCTATTGTAGTTGATTTGGTTTTGTTACGATTTCATACAGGTATACCCAGTTCTTCTAATGCCATGGAAAACATTGAACCACCCCATTCCCCTTGACTCACCTCAAACCATTTTATATTTCCCACTTCACTACCCATTCTAGAACCATAACATACTAGCTATCACCTCTTAATTGGATGATGAAAATTAATCTATCAAAAAATAAGGGGCTCTTATAACAACCTGAATTTTTATAAATAAAATTTCCTTTGTGGTTTAATTAAATGTATTATCAAGTATGATGGTTATAAAAAACTCAGAAAATTATTGGGTTTTATTATATCCTATTTTATTTAAATTACTCTTAAACATCATAACTATTGATAATATAGATGTTTAATAGTGATTATATGGTTATTATAAATATAGGGTTTTGACAAATCATATTGACACAGACAAAGGTATTGAAGGCCTCAACCCTTTTGATCGTACCCTATGAATCCCATTTATTATAGATTTTGAGGGAGATAGAAACACTAGTCTTTGAACTTGTCCAAACCCATGATAATATCCAACAACTAAATCATAGGTGGAATTGTTTATGGGAGAAGGTCAATATAATAAATAATATGAACTAAAGTATATATGTTGAACCGCTTGATGGAAGTCTCACTGTTATGCACCTTACCATTAGTAAATTTTCCCATGTAATAAAGGGATGTGTATAAAGACCATTATAATAAGGTTATTTATATTATATTTTCAATATAATAGTGCTTATATTTACTTCTCCTTGTTTCTACTTTATAAATGTTTTTGATTTTGATATGATTAAACACAAATTGTAATTTTGGATAATATGCTATTTCAATTAAGAATTTCCCTTTTAAAAATTAATGTAATTTTTAAATAAATAATATTTAAATAAAATATTATTATAAAATAAATTTTATTAAATATAATTTATAATTTATTTTCTATAAGGTAAAATTTAAATTTTATAAGTTCTAGAAAACTAATGTTGTCAAACAAACCTGGCATTTCCCAAAAAATGTTGATTCTATTTTAAAAGTTAAAATTTAAATATATAAAAAATTATTTAGATGAAATAAATATTCTTCTTAGAATAATAATTAAAAAATTATCCAATGGTGAATTTTTCATAATTTTATGAGACACTCAAATTTTGGAGTAAAAATAAAATATGATATAAATATAAAATGTGTATTATGATATCATAATGACCCAAAAGTGAAGTAATAAGTGATATAATTGTTATTTATGACTAAATATATGTTTACCACCAAAGATGTTTTTTTATTATAGAAAAGGAAACATACAGGAAGAGTGAGACGCATGACACAAGAGGGTAGTCATGGGGGTCTAAAGTAATGGAGCCTGAGAGAATCCCCAATAACAAGAGCCATGCTCCCGGGCGGGAGGGCTTCAGGGTTATCGTAACATGTGATCTTCTCAATGGGGTCCTCCATAGAGGCTTGACAATCTGCGACTCTATTTCCCTCCCTCCATGTGTGAAGAATCTCCAACTGGGGGGAAATGAGACAACGACACTTACGAATAGTATATGCGATGCACCATGGGGTAATGTCACTGCCTTGAAGAGCGCAGTGACGGGCTATGGAATCAGTCTCAATGGCGGATAGGGTGATATTCCTCTCACCGCAGAGAATGAGTCCATTGAGAATTGCTCTTGCCTCTGCTTGAAGGGAATTGCCACTCCCCTTGAAAGTAGAAAAAACAAGGATTGTAGACCCATTATGGTCCCTGACAATACCTCTCCCTCGCATGACCCCCATCCCGTAGGCGCCGTCCAAGTTGAGCTTAACGCTGGTGTTGTGTGGGATCTAATGCACCTATTGACCATGCAGGGTTCTGGGAATGGGAATTATGGCCATCCAAAGATTCCTAAATGAGGACGTCCCTTCTACGCTCTTGAAGAGACGAGCGAGATCAACAATCATAGTCTTTGTTCTGAAGAGGAGCGCTGCCCGTGTGGTGATGATACCCTCATTCCTCTCACGATTCCGAGCTTTCCAGATGTTTCAGCACCCAGCCAGCAGGATTTCCACCCTTTCCTTCTTCTCGATGAGATTATTAGCCCCCTGGAACCACGCTTGTAGAAAGACAGTGCTGATGAAGACCGAGTAATAGCTAGAAGCACTCAAGGCCTCCCAAACGACCTGATCCCATGAGCCTTTAAAGAAGAGGTGGGTAGCAGATTCTTCTTGGCTATCGGGACAACAATCACATATGGAGACGAGTGAAACTCCATGTCACCTCACATTATCATCCGTGGAGAGGGCCTGGATCCGAATGCGCCACAGGAGGAAGTTAAACTTGGTTGGGACTTCCTTACACCATAGCAGATCTCCCCACTCATCAGTTGTAGAGGCATTTCCCAGAAATTGTCGGTAACCCTTGCAAGAGAAAACACCCACTCGTGAAGCATCAAAAATGTAGTAGTCCGGGTCTTCGTTCAGAATAATGGACTCAAATAATTTTCGTTGCGAGTCATCCAGAATGGCATTGATAAACTGAGGGAAGATGTCGGCCTGCTTGAAAGAGATAAAAGGGACCGGGCACCCATGGAAGGCCAGTTTGGTTCTAGCCCAGTTGTGATGCCATAAACTGATGTCTCCCCTCCCAATAATCCATCTATTGTGTTCCTGAATAGTAGCAATATGCGTTTGGACATTACACCATAGAGGAGAAGCAGTCCCCCTAAGCAAATCCAGATTCCTACCATACTTGTTTTGAATGAATTGGCCTCATAAAGTATCCCCCACGATGGCCTCCCATGCCAGTTTCCCAAGCATGCATTCCATGGTATTATCCAGATCTTTCACATTAATTCCTCCCTCTTGGGTAGGTCTTTCCAGTCTCCACCAGGATGCCTAATGAAGTCTCTCGTCAAAGTGCGCATCCCATATAAAAGAGTTGAAGATATTTTCAATATTATGTAAGACACCCTTCGGGACCTTGAGAAAAGAAGGAACATGAATGGGAATCGAATAAAGAACATGATTAACCCATGTAATCCAGCCACTGAATGAGAGAAATCTGTTTTTCCAATTAGAAATCCGATCATAGATTTTAGACACAATCTTGTAAAATTGATGGACCGTGAGACTGGAAGGAGAGATCGGTGCACCAATGTAATCAACAGGGAAGGATTTTTTGAGAATACCTAGGCCTCTCTCCACTTTACTCACCCATCTGCCCGGACAGCTATTGGGAAGAAATAAACTGCTCTTATCCCTATTAACACGTTGTCCGCTCCACTTCCCATATGTCTCCAGGATCACGTTAATGCCCCAGATGGACTTTTGACTGGCATTAGGAAAGAAGATTGACTCATCGGCAAACATCAGGTGAGAAATTCCATTAGAGACAGGCCTGTAATGATAGGGAATGACGACACCAGCAGAAATACTCTTTTTGAGGTACCGAGAGAGAGAATCTTGAGAAATGATAAAGAGGCTTGGTGATAGAGGATCCCCATGTCTTAACCCACACACCGACTTGAAGAAGCCACAGTAGGTCCCCAAAAATGAAATGGAAAACCATGGCGAGCTGAAACATCTAAACATTAGGTCAATGGACCAAGGGGAGAAGCCCATACACCGCAACACCTTGATGATGAAGTTCCACTCAAGTGTATCATAATATTTCTCCATGTTTATTTTGAGAATCATATTTGAACTAGTTACTGTAGCATCAATGTCGTGAGCCATCTCTTGAGCCAACCCAATCGGACCCTAGATAGCTCTCCCTTTGAAAAAGACGTGCTGCTCCAAAGAAATCCATTGGGGAAGATAACGAGTCATCCGTCTATTGAGCACCATATCCAGCACTTTGTATGGGAAATTGCACATGCTGATAGGTCTATATTGATTGAGAGAATATGGGTGCTTGACCTTGGGAATAAGGACCAGCTTGGTGACGCTAGCCACATGAGGGAGATGACCACCTCGGAAGGCATCTCTGATGGCATTAGTAAGGTATTCTTTAACCAGGTCCCAAGAGGTGATATAGAATGATCCAGGGAGGCCATCCGGACCCGGGGCACTCTCTGGATTGAGATATTTGATGGCCTCAAAAATCTCCTCATCATTCGGACAATATTAAAGAACTCCCCTTACACATGAGTAGGGGTAATATTTTTATAAATTTGGTAATTTTCCGTAAAATATTATAAACACACTCCTTTTTCAAAAACCATGGGGAAAAACCATTGGAATTATATTGGTTTTGATTACATTATTATGTAGAGTCCAAAACCTATGTTTGGAAAAAATTAAAGAACTCCCCTCAATTTTCTTATATAAACCCGCCCAATATCATATTCCTCTTCACTAAAAAACCATGGAGCACATATTTAATCCCCAATAACATATCTAGAGTCCTACCAATGTTACCCCAATCTCTCATGAATATCCCTACAAGCTTTTGCAATCACCCTCTCAGTTAAAGGTATTTCCCTATCTTCTTTTTAATCAGGAACCTCTTTTATGTTATGCCTCTAAATTTACATTTTCAATTTTTTGTATTGTCTTTATAAATCCCTATTACTTAAATTTTTATCTAAATCTTATTATATACCCCTTTCACTATCATTAATCCCTCTCATTAACCTATATGTGCACGCATTACCACACAAAAATTTAGTAGGGGGTTCTTTTGTTCTCCTCTTTATTCAAGAATATCCATTATCTTATGCCTATTATATCCAATTAATAATATTGGGATATATTGTTATATATTCCTATTAATACCCTTATTATTTTGAAATGATTATATACCCCTTACACTCTCAGTAATTCCTCCAATGAACATTTATGTTCCCCCATTATGCTGTTGAAATTTCACTGTTATTTTTCGAGGACAAACAATTGTGTAGTGAATACCTATACCATTTTCTCATGAAGGGTGTTCTCCTTTATACACATATACATATTTTATTAAAGACTTAAATGTTTTTATTCCACACTCATCAATATTTTAATTTAATTTTATAATAAATTATTCTTTGTTGTAAGATCTATGTGGAATACTTATGCTTGTGAACGAAATGAAAGTGATGGGTTCACCAGGAATTATATAGCGCTCTAATGAATTGGTTAATGTATTAGTGTCATGAGAGGTCATAATGTGGATTAGGGAGTTAACCAAAAATATCATGGAAATTTTTACATCATGATTTATTAAAAGTTATCCTTGACTCATGATTATGATTCCTTGTTTAATGTTATTTCCACATTTTCATGTTGCCTTAATGTTATCATTATTTATCACGCCTAATTGTTCATTTTCATTTTTATCACCCATTTTATGTTCCATTGAAATTTATATTCCCTAAAATGTATCAATTTCTCAATGTTATTCAGTGATTATTACCTTACTATGATTTATATCTCTCCCCTTTCGTATGTATGCCCCAGGTTACCCTAGACATTTTTAAGTATGATTGAATATTATGATCATTATAATGAAGTTTTAAATAATGGTGATGTACACCCTATTTTAATTTGTTATATAATTTAATTAATTCCCAAATATACTAGACTTATCGATCTTCCAGGTTTTATTATGTGTATTATTTTGTAATATATCACAAATTAATGTATAATAATGTTAAGGGTTGTCATAGTTGGAGTCAATGGAATGTTTAGTTATTTTTGGTAGTAGGATTAAGAAACTCTAGAAAAAGACTTAGAGATATTACAAAACATAATAAGTCATCCATAAATTTTTTTTACTGTATAGATTATCTTTCTACCATTCAAATATATCACTTTATATTTACTGTTAGTGAATGTAGATCTCACACAGATGTACCTAGGGGTAAAATAATAAAAAACCACATTTGGAAAGACTCAATCAGGTACTATTTAATAACAATGGGAATTTCTTCACACCTGGTTTGTAAATCCTATAGTATAAGTATTGGTAAATGTACAAGATCATTTTGAACCATTATTAAGGGAAAAATCCCTTAAGTTTCTATGTTAGAAAATAGATCATGGATTTAATATATTCAAACCTATAAATTCATATGTTATGGAATAAATGTCATTTATAAGTCATCCCTTTAATTTTATAGGATTTAATTATATGATGTTAATAGTATAAAAATATTCATCCCAAATTTTCCCTTTATTCAAGACAATAAAAAAATAAAATGAACCGATTAAAAAACCAATGTAAAGGGAAATGTGATGGGTGGAAAAACAAGATGCCCAATCGGATGGGAGCTCAATTACGAAATATTTTGATTATTCCAAACAATCTATAAAAAATAAAAATTTAAAACTAACACATAGTTGAATTCCCACTAATTTCAGAGAAGAGGAGGATGACACCTCAAAGAAGATCATTTGATAAACATGATAAAAGAAATAAGACCAAATTTCATTTGAAAAAAAAACATGGAAAGAGGAATGAAGTGAAATGTCACAATAGAACTATGCGATGTTTTATGTGTGGGGATAAGGGTCATAAGGTATCCAATTGGAATGAAAAAATGAATAATTTGAAGGATGGAAACAAAGTACAATCTAAGGTACCATATACAATTTTGTTTCATAATTATGGAGAATTTGTGAATTATCCACACCAATGCTCTATTCCATGGGCTAAGAATCATGATGAGAATAAACATTCTCTAAGATTTAGGAAATAGGGAATGTCCTATGCTGTTATGGATTATGATGACTAATGTACATGTATTCAATACTCTATATTAGTGTATGTCATGTTATATTTAAATTCATGGCCAATTAGCATTCTTATTAGTTTTCTATGAACATCAAGTCACCACATGAAATGATTTTTATCATTAGGGAAAACATATATGACTATTTTATCCCTTGTTGATGTTTTTGAAAATTTTCCTCTTGGAAATATTATCAGTACCCCTTTATTGTAATTTTATGTTATCCTAATTATGGATATTTTTTTCCTTTATAAATCTAATATAAATGTTTTGGGTAAGGAATCCACCCTCAATACTATGAATGTACATTTGATTCTATACATATTCAATGAGGATGATGAATCTACTTTGGTATCATAATCTCAAGAATAGATTTTATTTCCCTTAAAGAAATCATATATATCACAAATTATTGATATTAAGGAAAATATCATCCTTCAATACATATACATTATGAGTAAATATGTTGATGTGGTTCCTAAAATTTTTTTGAGTCTCTCTCCTAAACGATTTATTGAGTTCACAACCAAACTTATACAAGGAACAAGTAACATTCCCATGCCATGTCATCCCTACAAATAGGATACCTATAGAACCTTAAAAGATATAATAAATTTGAGGATGGGAATGCCAAAACGTATGATAGAAATCTAATGATTCCTTGGATTATCTATGTATTATCATCAATTTGTGAGAAATTTTTCATGATTTTCAAACCCTCAAACAAACCTAACTCATATAGGAGACAATTGTCTTTGTGGAATGATGAATGTTAAGAGAGATCAAAGGAGTAGAAAAAGAGGCTTATAGCTGCATCTATGCTATAACTACCCATAAGTTTTGAAATTTTAATGGTATACAACAATGATTTAAAGAAGGGCCTTGGTAGTGTGTTATTGAAAAATGGCCAAGTGATAGCTTATGATTCAAGGAAATTGAAATTCCAAAAATAGAAATACCCAACACATGATCTAGAGTTGGATTCTATGGTCATCACATTGAAACTATGGGGACATTATCTCTTTGGGGGAGAAGTGTGAAATATTTACCTATGATAAGATCCTTAGGTATATATTCACATTGAATGAGCTGAATATGATCCAATGAAGATGGTTAGAGGTGATAAAAAACTATGAATACTCATTACACTATGATCCTAGGAATGAAAATAAAGTAGAATATTATTAATATAGAATGTTTCCATCAATTTTATCATTGATGAGAATTAATAAGGATCTGATCACTTTAGACTTGATGATAATGGACATGGGAATCATAAATAAAGGAAAATCATCAATCCATTCACAAGTGATTTCTATAACATCCCTTTAGGATTGGTTAAAGTGAGCTCAAAGAGATGATGTGGGAATTCATATGAATGTTTAATCTATAAGAAAAGGGAAATCCTCAGGGATCAATGTTAATGGATAAGGAGTTATAAGATTTGGGTCAGGAATATGTGTACAACCAAATCCTAAGTTAAGGAAGGATCTATTGGATGATCCACATAGCTCGACCTTATCATTCCACCTAGGAAGAAAAAATACATATTGAGATATCTGAGATCAATATTTGTGAGACAGTTTGAAGAAGGAGAACATTGAATATATATCAAGGAGTCTTTCATGTCAGCAAGTTAAGGATAAATGGAAAGCATCTAAGAGGATGGTGAAACCATTAACCATACCTACATGGAAATGTGAAAACCTAACTATGTAATTTTTAATTGGTATTATAAATTAATAAATAGGATATAATGTTATATGGAGTGTGGTGGATCTTCTTACAAACTATTCTCACTTCATTTCATTTCTAGAGGACTTCTCACACAATCAACATAAAAGGATATACATTAGAGAAATAGTGGGGCTCCATGAAACACTGTTATTGATTGTATTCAATATTTACCAATATGTGATGAAAGATTCTCTAACATTCTAAAAGTAATGAATTGATCTTCATCATGACTTATCACCCTTAAAAATATATCCAATCTGAGTGTGTTATCTAGATTGTCAAGGATATGTTGAGAGAATTATTGGCCGACTTCAATGAAGCATAAGAACAACATATTCCCTTGGTTGAGTTCCTATAAAATAATATTTCCACTCAAGTGTACAATTATAATCCTATGATGACCTTTATTTTAATTGGTGCAGAACATAGACATGTTGGGATGAAGTTGAGGAACAAAAACTTCTAGGCCCTGAAATTGTTATGAAAATGGTAGAAAAAGTCAAGACCACTTAGTAGAACAACATGACTACTTAGAGTCAACAAAATTTCTATGATGATAATTATTGATGAGACCTAGAGTTTGAGATTGAAGAAAAGGTATTAGTCAACATATATATATGGAAGAATGTCATGAGATTTGGGAATAATTGAAAGCTTAGTCTATTAAACATTGGTCTCTTTGAGGTCCTTGATCAAAATGTAGAAGTGGCTTATTGACTAGCACTCCCGCCAAACCTATATTAAGAACATGATGTGTTCCACATATCACTCTTGAGGAAGTCCATACCATACCCCTCACATTAACTCAATCGATTGGTGGTACCATTGTATAATGATCTATCATATGAGGAGCAGTCGGTGAATATCTTAGATTATAGAGAAAATATTCTATGAAATAAGAAAATAAAGATGCTCAAAGTGCTATTGAGAAACCACTAGTTTGAATAATCATCATGTGAACCATTAGAGATGAAGAAATAGAGTTACCCTATTTTTAATTAATGTTTGAAATGAAACTTTTGAGGGATAAATTTCTAAAGGAGGGAAGACTATAACGACCCAAAATTTTATAATTAAAATTCAATTTGTGGTTGAATTAAATGTATTAATATGTATTATAGTTATAGATAACACATGCACTTATTTGGTTAGATTATATCCTATCAGATTTAAAACACCATTAACCATCATACCTATTGATAATATAGTCATTGAATAGTGATCATATGATTTGTATAAATATAAGATTTTGAAAAATTCTATTTTCACAAACAAAGTGATTTCCTCAACCAATTGGATCGTACCCTATAAAGCCCATTTATTAGAGGTTCTGAGGAAGATAACATCACAACGATTTTACTTTGATCAATCCCATGCTAGGATCCAACAACTTTATCATGATTGGACCCACTTATGTGAGAATTCAATCTCATCAAGATCATGGCCCAAACCATGTCACCGAACCATCCCATGAAAGTCTCACCATAGTGCACCTTATACTTCGGAAATTCTAGGTGTAATAAAGGGGCATGAATTAATACCATAATAATATGATTGTGCATATTATATTTTTAATAGAAAACTGTTTATTTTTTATTTCTTATTTTTTTCTACATTATAAATGATTTTTATTTTAATATGTTTAAACCCAAATTGTAATTTTAGATAACATAAAATGTCAATTAAGAAATTACTTTTTATGAATTATTTTTTCTTAAAAAACATTATATTTTAATATAATTGTTTTAAATATTTTTTATTAAATATATTTTTAATATGGTCAAATGTAATATTTGTAAGTGCTCAAAAACTTTTATTATAAAAAAACCCATCATTTCTCAATAAATGTAAATTATTTTTTAAAAGTAAAAATTTAAAAATTTATAAAATTATTTGGATGAAATAAAAATTATTTTTTGAATCATAATGTTGAAATTATCCATTATTAAATTTTTCTTAATTTTCGGAGAAAGTTGATTTTTCAGGTAAAAAATAAATACGGTATAAATATATGTTATGTTTTATGACATAATAATGAACCAAAATTGACTTAATAAATTCTATAATGTTAATACCCAACCAAATATATGTGTCCCATTTAAAATAAGTTGATTTTATGTTTATTTTATTAATTTTAAAAATCAATAATGAAACCTGCAAAACCTGTAATATATTTAATATTTTAAAATCATTAATTTAAGGACATGACGCATTTCCACAAGAGAAAGGGTAATATTTTGAAAAATGCAGCCCGTGTCCTTATAAAATAAATAAAACCACTCCCCTTTTTTATAAAACAAGGGAAAACTTATAGGAATGTTTTTGGTCTTCATTACTTTATTATATAGTGTCCAAAACATACATTTATAAAATATTAAACCCCATCTCTTTTCCCATATAACCCCATCAAAGATCCCATTAATCTTCCCCAAAAAGCCTTGGATCATGCCCTAAATCTACCTTAATGCCTATATATTCCTCAAAAGGTTCCGTAAGAAGTCAAAAAAAACTCCTCCCAAGATTTTTGAAACATCCACTATAGGTAAGGGATCTCCCTCTCTTATTTTTATTGAAGAATCTCTTTTATGTTATGCCTTCAAACATACATTTTTTTAGTTATCTTTTTATAAATAAATATTTTGGGCCTTTTTATTACCATGTTATGAGAAAATAATTTCACTATAATTAATACCTCCCATGAACATTAATGTACACATGTTACCATGTCGAAGATTAGAAAGGGATACATTCCTTCTCCTCTTTATTCAAGCATATCCATTATCATATTCCTTTTATCTCCAATTATAAATTTTTGGATATGTTATTACATATTCCCTTTAATGAACTTATGATTTATAAATAATGGTATATTCCTTTAAATCAAATTTTATCCCCCATGTACATTTATGTGTCACTATTATGCTACCAATATCTTACCATGATTTTCCTGGCCAAACAATTGTGTACTAAATACTCGTACCCATTTCATATAAAGGGTTTTCACCTTTATACATTTATACATATTAGATTTGGGAATCATATGTATCTATTATAAAACTCAATGATCATCGAATAAAATATATTGATAATTGATTCCATGTTGTATGATATATGTGGAATGCTTATACGTGTGACTAAAATGAACTTGGGTAGTGCACCTGAAAATATATTGCACTCCAATGTATTGGTTAATGTTTTAGTCTATTGAGACATCATGAAAAAGATTATGGAGTAAACCTAATACATCATGTTACTTTCTATATCCTGATTACTTGGATTTTAACCATTAAATGTGTTTATAATTCCATGTTTATGGTTGTTTACACATTTCCATGTTGCCTTTATGTTGTCATGATTTATCATTCCTCATTGTTCATGTTCATTTTTCTCACCCATTTTATGTTTTATTTAAATCACTATTCACTATCATTTAATAAATTCTACATGTTACTCCATTTTTAGTAACTTACTAGGCTTTTTATATCACCCCATTCATATTTATATTCCCAGTTAAGCCCATGTAGTTTTAAATATGATGGAATATTATGAGTATTTTAAATAAATTTTCAATAATGGAGATGTACCCCCTATTTTACCTTGTTATATGATGTACCAAATTCCCAATAATGATATAATTATTGACCTTTTGGGTTTTATTATGTGTAATATTATGTAATAAATCATGAAATAATGTTTAATAATGAGAAGGGATTTTATAGTTCTCACTCAAATCCTAAATCAAATACTATGGTGGAAAATTTATTAGATTGTCGAGGTGTATCCTTATTTGTTTTATAGGTTTAGTAACAAATATCTATGTCTATGCTTATGAACTAGATTCACTAATTGAAAATGATCGATTATTAAAGTAATATCTATGTTCATGCATATCCTTATATAATACATTTTTTTCATTCCTTCCCCTGATAGTTTATATTTCTCTATGTGGGTCCTTTCCCTCAGGTCAGGATTCCAACCATTTTAGTACACCTAGAATTTCCTAGTCCTCATCTTGTTTTGTTATGCCTAATATTATAGGCTAAAATTCTCTATTCTCTTACATGATGCTAATAAAGCCTCTTCTAATATCCATTAACGTGGAAAAACTCTATATTTTATTCTTATTGGAACTCTAACCAACAACTAAATTTTTTCTTTCACAATCTCTCTTAGATAAGGATTGGCATATTTACCCTCCATGTTTCCCATGGATGGATCCCTTAAATCTACCATAAACTACTCACACTTTATAGATTCTATGGTTTGAAATGAATCAATAAATACCACAGACAAGCCTTTAAAATCTTACAATGAACCTGGTATCAAAACTTTAGAATATATTCCTTTGACCTCTCATTGGTCATGGCTCATTTATAATAAACACACACTCTATTACAAGAATTACTGATTGTACCTCTTCTTTTACCCACACCCCTTCCACAACCTCGAATCTTATTTAGTCTCTGTCCTCTCTTACTTGGCACTTCAGTCAGATGCTACCATATTGCAGGAGGTTCTTGGTGTAACTATATATTTCAACACCTCTTCATTCATGGAAACCATAAGTGATACAATTGTGCCCAACCATGAATTACAAGACAAGGAAACATTTTCATATCAATTTTAACCATATAATAGAGCAATGAAGGGTCTCTAGATATTATTGTGTTATTTATAGATAGATTACAACTGAAACCAAGTATCAAGGAGACATAGTTACATACCCTTTGATCCTTGATGCATCATTTTCATCAATTTGATTTTTTTCTCCTTCCAGACTCCCTTATTCATCGATAATGATAGTGGATAACACCCATTTAATAAGATTACATTCAAAAACCTAGAATGGAATAAATATTTTTATGGTGGATATGAAAAATATATTTCCTAAACTAGTAAAATTGGTTGATCTTTTGATCAATAAGTTGTTCCCCATCATCTGAAAGTGTGATCCTAGTAATCATGTCTAGCTTTGTTAGTGGGAAGAGCCTAAACTACTAAACAATTAGAATGGGGTTAAAGGATACTATTATGCTTATTAATGTTAATAAGTATAATTGATATATTCCATCATAATCAAAACCATAATTATGTGATCCTTATTCATTGTTATTCCATTACTAAGTCCTCACTTGCTTTCTTGTTGACAATCTATATACCATTTAGGTGGGTGTAACCCTCTACTAGATTTTTTGTTCTGTTTTCTCAGGGCCTTTAATACATCGATCTAGAAGGAACCCATAGTACTATTTTTAGAACTGGGAAACTCCATCAAAGAATGAACCAAGTTATTAGGATACTAGTCCAAAATTATAGACTTTTTTGTCGGCTTCTATTTTACTATTCATAGAGTCCAAATGGAGTTACATATTAGAAGTTGTGGTTGTTTGAAGACAAGCTACTGAAGATGGTTCGTGAAGCCTATTCGTGAAGCCAGTTTGAAGAGGTTTCATTTGTGGTGGACCCCTTCATAAACACATGAACTCGTGATAGTGTCCTTCATGAGTCTGAATGTGATTCACAGCTGTGTGAAGGATTTATTGTTTCCTACGGGATTCCAATCACACATCATAGCTGCACAAAATATTTACTATGTGATTCATGAGTCTGATAGTTCTTGGTGACAGCGTGAAAGATTGATGGTGTCCTCCATGAGCCTAATGATGCTTTCCAACCATGTGAAGGATTGATATTGTCCATTGAAAGTCTGTAAAATCATATATCCTTTCTGAAGCTTGAAATTCCTTCACAATCCACTTTTCATCTACATGAACCCCTTCCTATACATACCCCACCTCATGCCTTCATTCAAGAGAGGGGGACACAGTCATATTGTGGAATCATGCTCTCAATTAAAAAATATCTTGGGCTTCATGAGACACTATTTCATAGAGCCCATAGCAATAAAAAAACCAAATCTCTTGGGTTCATTAAATCCTATACCCCAAGTGGAGATTCTATCGTGAAGTCTTACTCCCTTCATGAAGGAGGATGGTCCTATGAGGCACTTGAGGCTTCGCAAAGCATTCAAAATTAGTGAAGCACTCCCCATGAGAATAATGACATCCTTTGTAATACCCTCAGCTCCATGAATCCCCATACTTCACGAGACCCTGCATTCCACGAAGACCAAAAATCCCTATCCTTCGAAAATATCTTACCTTCATGCTCGCTGGTCCATACCGTGGGGGCTGCATCCCTACAACCCCACTCATGATCAGTGTCGATCTATGTTCTCAGGCCCCCATCACATCCCCTTCTCTACCATCACTAAACCCCATAAAAATTAATGATTTTAATTGTGAACTTTTCAGCCCAGGGTGAAACAAATTTTATATTTCAGCCATATATGTCCCCAACGTCCACCCCCAAATACCACCATTATTCAACATTCTCCTTTACACCCCTCTAAAAAAATTTAGTCGACCCACTCATCTTGGTACCTTTCTCATGTCATGAGTTGATATTCTCATCTTAGATCCCCTGAGTAACTTGATTTGAACCATTCCTCCAGAATCTCATGAAACTTCATCACCTGGATCCATCGTTGGGTTGAACTAGAAAGGGTCTTTCATGTAAAAGTCCCACACCAGCCATTTCTAATTAGCTAATGTCCAGTAGTCCACACTACATTACTTTAAATTATAGTATACCTTATCATTCATGAATAATATTCATTATGCTTCAATCATAATATGAATCATGCCATAATCATGGGAATTCAATAATCAATCCTCACTATAGTACTTTAAACTGTAGTGTACCCTATCATTCATGAATAGTAAGACCTATTCTTCAGGAATACGTTTCATTTTGCCATAATCATGATAATATATTTATTATTCATCACAACATGACCTTAAACTATAGTATACCCTACCATTGATTAATTGGATGCCTTATGTATCAATCATAAGATGTATGATTCCATGATCATGAGAAGATATCCCTTAGTCTTCATTACATGAATTTAAACTGTAGCATACACTATATGACCCAACATGGGCCTCCTCATCTGGTGTAAGCCCCAATAATATACAATGATCCCCTAGGGAGTTGAGATTCCCTCATGACCTGACATGAGGAAGGTTAACAAGCATCCCTAGAGTGCATTCCCCACATGTGTTCATGATTTTCTCAAGTAGCCCCCATGGGCCTCCTAATTATGTATAATCCATAATAAAATACTTCAATCCACAAATGAGTTCTGATTCCCTCATGATTCAACATGAGTAAGATGAATGGGTATCCATAGAGTTAATTCCCCAACCATATCCTTCATCCCATCATCAGGTTGAGATTCCCTCTTGATTTGACATGAGGAAGAAATTTTGGGAAGCTCGATGAATAATCCCTACAAACATCATCCATTCAAGTGGTGTTAAACAGTATTCTTACCCCATGAAATGGAAATGTGATACCCTCATTACTTATCATGAGGAAGCAATTATGGGTAGATCAATGCATAATCCCCAAACACTATGTCCATTAACATGATGTTAAATTGTAATCTTACCTAATTAAATGGACGTGGGATACCCTCATGCCTGAAACCGAGAAGATAGCATGGGATAATTCCATGCGTAAGACCCAACTACATCATCACTACTTTAAGATGTATATGGGTATCCTTTTTGGAATATTCCCCAACCATCTGAACTATGTTATCTTTGATTCCAAACAAGCTTGGAGACATAGAAAGCCTCCCTGAGCTCTAAAACCATCATCCAACTACCCCTTATGTTATCTAAGATACACCCTTGGTAAGATCATGCCTCCCAACCTAGTATAAAATGCCTTATCTGGGTCACAAGGGTACATTAACGAGTAATCCCCAACTGCATTATCACTGCTTCTATAATCACATGGGAAACATCCACATGTAAGCCTCATTCAAGTCATCACTGCTCCAATAAGCACACAAGTAGATTCCACGTGTAAGCCCCAACAACCAATTTCAACCAATTTCAATCCTCTTGCGAAGGGAGATTCCATACATAAGCCCCAAAAACCATTCCCTTACACCATGATGTTAAAATAAATTGACCATTATAGTCCTGCAACCTTAAATTTTTCCATTGATCTATAAAGGATTTGATACAAGTTCTCTAAATAGGGTTTGTAAGATGCCTCAATTCTTTCCAATGGTAAACCATGGTGCTCCCTCCATGTGATGAACCTTCTCGATATTCCTCAGTAGGTGTCTTGATAAACCACTCTGGATCCATCTCATGGGGAATTATGATCTACAACTTAGTTTTTTCATCCACCAAGAATTCCCATCAACTTTTAAACCAACCAGCTATGACATCCATCTCTCCTAGTGACACACATCTTGGATCTTCCTCATGGGATATTCTGATCAACTATCCCTGATCCATATCACTAGGTGTTCTAATCCATCTACCAATGTTCCACCTACATAGGGAATTCCCATCCATTGATATAACTTGGTGATACCACCTAGGGATACACCTTTCTCATCAACCTCCAGGGGTGTTTTGATCAAATTCACAATGTGAAATCTTCACTTTTTTGGACACACCTATTGAATCCACCTCTATGGGGTGTTTTGATCCATCCTTGGGAAAAACTTATTTCTCCCTCCAAAGGATAAACCTCCTTGATCAACCTCTATGGGTGTTCTGATGAAATTTATGGTTTGATATTTTACTTTTATGGGACAAACCCCCTGGATATGAATCTAGAGGAATTCTGATCCATCCATCGATAAACATTCCAATCTTTCATCCCATGGATTCACCTTTTTTATCCACCTCCAATGGATGTTTTGTTCAATTTACTTTATCCCTATAAGATGTTATGCTTCTTATCTAATATGTATCCACAAGAAATTAAACCTACAACCAGAACCAAAATGATAACTCATGAAAAACATGGAATGGCTAAGATAAAATCCTTGGAAGATATGAATGTATGATGTCAAATGCGTCCGAAATAACACAAGATGCCTGAGGTGAATTCTTGGAAAGATATAAAATTTCAGTGTTAGATACATCATGATAGAAAAAATATGAGTTGGGTTCCACACCTAATTTTCCTCACATGATATTCCATCCTACGAGGAAGAATACAAGCGTCCACCACACCCAGCAACTAGAGATTCCCAGACATGACTAATGTTTCCATCTACTCTGATGAAAGGTTTCATCCCCATCAGATAGAAGAAAACTAATTAACCAGTGTCCACAAAGATATGGCCCCAGGAATGAGTTTCACAAAATCGGCTCAGATCTATGAGAATGACCCATACTAGGAAACGATGTCCAAGAAGATATCCAAGGAAGGAGGAAATGAAATTACAACATGAAGTTTCTATCAAGGGGATGACATCACCATCCATGATGGTGGTGGATACTCACCATTGGAATGTGGGAAAGTGGGGAAACAAATGTGCTTCACTGCAACCATGCACATCCCGACTGTGAATGTTTCGAATGAAAATAGTGATCCTAATGTGAATCTCGTATCCTTCAATAGTGAGTAGAAGATTGATGTTGTGAATGTTCAAATTGGGGTATAACCCATGGGAATCACTTCTCCTTCATATGAGACAAGATGAGTAACATTGGTTGTGTGAAGGATTAGAGAAAATGATACATGGTCATCCCTGCCACCCAAATGGACCGTGAAAGGGGGAATTTTCACCCAATTTCATCAGCTCCTCGCTGACACCTCCACCTTCATGGGTTGCGTAGGGGGCATCCTCTCCCCATTTCAACAGCACATCACTGACACTACCACCCTATGGGCCATCTAGGGGGGATCCACCCACATTCCATCTACTTATCACTGACACCACCTCCATCATAGAATGTACGTGGGGAATCCTCCACCCATTCCTTGGGCTCCTCACCGACACCACCGCCCTCATGAGAAGAACAAGGGGAATCTTCCACCCATTCCATAGGATCCTCACTATCACCGATGCCCACATGGTCCAAGCATGTGGAATCCTCCCCCCATTCCCAAAATTCCTCAAAGACACCCCCACCATAATAGACCACATAGAGGGAATCCTCCCTCTATTCCATTGATGTGTTGTTGACACTGACAACCTCCAGGGCGGTGCGGGGGGAATCCTCTCCCCATTCCATCAGCTCCTCAATGACACCATTTTCCTCAAGGCCTGCCTAGGGGAAATCCATGCATGTTCTATTGGATCCTCACTGACACCACCACCCTCATTGGCCACAAAGGGGAAATATTCCCCCATTCCAATGGTTTCCCACTGACACTTCCACCCCCATGGGCTGCACAGGGTGTAACTTCCCACATTCCAATGGTGCATCACCGCCACTTTTACCCTCATGGGCCTCGGGGGGGGGGGGGGATCTGACCCCCATTCCATCGTCTCATCACCGACACCACCACCTTCATGTGCCACATAAGGGGTATCCTCCTCTATTACAGTGGCGCCTTCCTCACACTACTGACCTCATGGGACAAGTAGGGGTCATCCTCCCCATATTCCAATGGAACATTTCTGACACCATATCCCTCATGGGTTGCACATGGGGCATGCTCCCCACATTCCTTTAGATTTTGACAGAAACCTTTTTCTCATGGGTCATGAAGTGGACATCCTCCCCCAATTCCATCAGCGCCTCTCTAACAATGCCATCCTCATGGGCCTCCATGAGGTAATCATCCCCCATTCCATTGGTTCCTCACCGACACTAAAATGGGGGGTGGGCACGAAGGGGGTATCCTCTCCCATTCCAAAAATGCCTCGCAGACACTACTGCCCTGATGGGCCGCATTGGGGGCATACATCCAAATTCCATTGGTTCCTCACCAACACCGGAATTAAGGGGGTTGTGGAGGGAACATCCTCACCCATTCCATTGGATCATTTCTGATACCTCCACCCTCATGGGTCGCATAAGGGGGAATCCACCCACTCCCTCACACACACACAACAACATAAGATCCTCACCAACACCGCTTCCCCCATGGGCCACATAGGGGGAATCCTCCACCCATTCCATCAGCCCCTCACAAACAATATTAACCTCAAGGGATCTGTATAGGGAATCCTTCCCCAGTTTTAATGATTCCTTACTGACACCACTGCCCTCATAGGGCGTGTAGGTGAAAATACACCCCCATAATCCATCAGCTCCTCCCTGACAACACAACTCACATGGGTCGTGTAATGAGAATCCACCCCTATTCCATCATCTCCTCACCAACACAGCCACCCTCATGGGCTGTGCATGGGGAATCACACCACCTATTCCAATGGTGACTTTCCAACACCGCCTCCCTCATGGGATACGTTCGGGGCAACTGCCCCCATTCCATCAGCACCTCTCCAACATCGGCCCCATCAAGGGGTGCGTAGGGTGCATCCTACCACAATTTCAATGACACCTCACCGAAATCATCCCCCTCACGGTCTGTGTAGGGAGAACCCTCTCCCCATTCCATTGGATCCTCACTGACACAGCCACCCTCATGGGATAAGCAGGGGGAAACCACCCCATTCCATCCGATCCTCACTGATACTACTACACTCATAGGCCATGAACGGGGAATCCTCCCCCCATTCCATATACCCCTCACTGACATTGCCACTCTGATTGGCCGCACCGAGGGAAACCTCTTACCATTCCATCCCATCCTTACCGACACTTCCACCATCATGGGTTGTGTAGGGGGGAATCCACCACCTGAATTCATCAGTACCTTTTCAACATTTCCACCATCATGGTTCGTATAGTAGGAAGCTACCCTAGTTCCAGTGGCCACTATTAAAAATATTCCTTGGTGGGTTCCTACCAGGCCCCATCCAAGACATCAGCGACTGGTTCCATATGCCAGTGAGTATGTCGAATCCTTCATTGTTCTATCAGCCCCAGTCCAGATCACCTAACACAGATGTCGAGGGTATACCCAGAACATTTCCCAACTAAAGGCATATTTTGTAGCTTGAGTACCCACTAACGCCTCTAGTGTTTCCCATATGTTCCCTACAATAAATGAACAGTGATCTAACTTCACCCTCCTAGGATTGAGACCCCAATTGCCTCATAGGAATTCCCAGTAAACACTATAGGTAATTGTCACCACCCATAGTAATTGCGATTCACCCCATAATGAGGAGAATAAATGAAGATATCATCCCCAAATGTCCATTAATTGGCATGGGGGTCCTCTCCATTCCCATTAGTGGCCATTTTAGAGGTCCTCCTTGAACTCTCATCAACCAAAACAGACATCATCTGGGTCTACATTGTCATCCATTAGGGAGGCTCTCCATGCACTTCCATCAACCAGCATGGAGGTACTCCTTGTTTCCATATTTATCCATTGAGTAGGTCCTCCCCATACTACCATAAATCAACACAGAGTTCCTCCCCATCACCATCATCATCCATTTCAAAAGTCATCCCCGCACTCCCTTCAATAAGATTGGAGGTCATCCCCATCACAATCCTCGTCCACAATAGAGTTCCTCCTCATTCTACCATTAATCGGTACAAAGGTCCTCCCCATCGCTATCATCTTCCACTATGGAAGTCCTCACCATATGGACATAAATAGGAACAAAGGTCCTACCCATATCTATTGATATCAATTATGGAGGTCCTCCTTGCGTTGGAATCAACAAGCATTGATGCACTCCCCATCAACATTATCTTCCATTACTATGGTCCTCCTCACACTATCAACATTTGGAATGGAGGTCCTCCTTTTTTCCATCATCATCCATTGTGTAGGTCCTCCCCATACAACCATCAACCAACACGAAGTTCCTCACCATAATAATTTTTATCTATTATGAAGGTACTCCCCAAACTTCCTTCAATCAAAATTGAGGTTCTCCATGTCACCATCATCATCAATTATGGAGGTAATCCCCACACTTTCATCAACAAGAATTGAGGTCGTCCCTGTCACTATTGTTAGTCACTATGGAGGAACTCCCCATACTTCCATCAGTCAACATGGAGGTCATCCCCATCTCCATCATCATCCACTATGGTGGCCCTAACTACACTACCCTCAAAAAACAAAAAGGTCCACCTTATTACCATCATCAACAACTATGGATGTCCTCCCCAAAAATCCATCAATATTAATGGAAGTCATCCCCATTACACTACCAATTAGTGAGGAGGACCTCCCAGTGTTGACATCAACTAGCACAAAGATCCTACCCATGACACATTCAACCAGTGCATAATTCCTCCTTGCACTACCAGAAGACTTCACAGAGGTCTTACATGTTACAAAAACATACCATCCTATAAAGAACCATCCCAGGGAAAAAAGGTCCTCAATTCTAGCACTGGGAGAAGACTATTCCACTCTGTAACTAGGGGCATGTCGATTATATCCCCACTCTAGTTCTTATGCATTATAAGATTCCACCACGATAGGAATCCTCAGATTCTAAGCTCTATCGACCCGTCATACTGATGCTCCAGGATTCCATGCCTCCTGGGTTCCATCACCACATCTAGATGATGTTTCATGCTTCCATACCTATCAGGAACCATTTCCTCATTGAGCCGGTGTTCTAGGAATCTGTGCATGTTGGGAGCAATCTCCTCGTTGAGCTATCATTCTATGATTCCACGCATCCTGAGCACCATCACCATTTCTCACTGAAGATCCATGATTCTATGCATCTTGTGTGCCATTTACCTCATCACATTGATGATCCAGAATTTCCTACCTCTAGTGAACCATCGCACCTCATATCGATACTCCAAGACTCTACAGCTATAGAGCTCCATCACCCTGTCATACCAACAGTCTAAGATTCCACACCTTCAGGGCTCCATCACCCCATCGAGATGATGTTTTAGACTTCCATGCATCTCAAGTGACATCTTCCCATCGATAGAAAATCATAGAATCCACACCTCCTAGTAGGCTTCACCTTGTCATCCCAAAGATTCAGGCTTCCACACCTCTTAGGCCCCATCAACCCATCAGGTCAATGTTCTTGGCTTCCAAACCTCCTACGCATCATTTCCCCATCGCCCCAATGATCCAGCCATACATTCCTTCCATGGGAAATCACCCCGTCAAGCTGATATTCCAAGCATCCATGTATCCTAGGTTTTATCACCATGTCAAGCTGATATTCTAGGCCTCCACACCTCACAGGTTTCGTTGCCCCATCGAGTTGACGTTCTGGGGTTCCACACCTCTCGGACTCCATTACTCAATCACAATGAGAATCTTGGCTACCATACCTCCAGGTGAAATCACTCCATCAAGATGATGTTCAAGGATTCCATGCCTCTTAGGCCCCATCACCCCATCAAGTCCACCTTCCAGGCTTCCACACCTTCTTGGTGCTATCACCCCATCATACCGTTGATCTCAGATTCCACACCTCTCAGGCACCATCAACCCCATCAAACTGACAATCTAGTATTTGAGGAATCTATAGAACCATCACCCAATCATATCAACACTCCAAGATTCCATACCTCTAGGGATCCATCAACCCGTCTTTCAATTTGTATGAGCTTCCATGCATCATGGGCTCCATCGCCTTGCCGAGCCAATGTTCCAGACATCAATGCCTCCTAGGAACCATCCCCCCTTTGACTGATGATCTAGGATTCCATACCTATTGGTTACCATCAACCCATAGAGTCGACATTCTAAGATTTGAGGCCTCCCAAGAACCACCATCCCATTGAGCTAACATTCCACGCTTCCACACCTCCCACACATCATTTCCCTGTCACACCAACGATCCAGGATTCCACACCTCCCAAGTGCCATCATCTCATCGAACAGACGTTCTAGTCTTCCATGAGTCTTAGGCACCATCTCCCCATTAAACCGGTCTTCCATGATTTCATGCCTCGCAGGCACCATCACTCAATAAAACCGATGTTCTAGGCATCCACACCACCTGGGTGCCATCAATCTTCTGTACTAACATTCGAGGGTTACATGGATTCTAGGTACCATCACCCCATCGAAACGACATTCTAGGATTCCATGCAACATAGGAACCATTCCCCATTTAACTAATGTTCTAGTATTCGAGGCCACCTAGGCACCGTCACCTCATCGAACTGGGGATACATGCTTTCATGCCTCTCAGGTTCCATTATCTCATCAAAACGACGTTATAGTCTTCCATGACTCTCATGATCCATCACCCCATCGTACTGAAATTAAAAGAATCCATTCTTATAGGGAACCGTCTCCCTATCGATATGATGTTCCATGCCTTTAAAATTGCTAGATATCATCGGCCCATCAAACTGATGTTCCATGATTACATGACTCATGGGTGTCGTCTATATGTTGAACATATGTTCTAAGACTCTATACCTCCCAAATACCATCACCCCATCGTACTGAAATTCTTAGATTCAACACCTTTTGGGTGCCATCTCTCTGTCAAACAGACATTTCATTAATATATTCCTCCTAGGCACCATCACCCTATCGAACTAATATTCTCTGCTTCCACACCTCCTTGGAATGGTGGTCCAATGGAACCGATGTTCCCAGATTCCATGCCTTCTAGGATCCATCACCCCAATAGAACTAACGTTCCAAGATTCCATGCCTCCAAGGTTCCATCACCAATCTCTACTAAAATTCTTGAAATCTTTGACTCCCAGGCCCCACTACTCTATAAAAGCAATGTTCTAGGCTTCGATGCTTCCTAGGGTGACATCACCCCGTCGTACCGACATTCTTGGATTCCATATCTCCCTAGATCCATCACCCTATCAAATAAAAATTCTAGGATTCCAAGAATCCTAAGAACCATCACCCTATCGAACATAATGTCCAATATTACAAGCCTCCCTGGCCCCATCTTCCAGTCCAACAGACATTATGAGCTTCCTAACCTCATGGGCGTTATCACCCCCATCGAACAAGTGTTCAAGGCTTCCACCCTTCCTGGGTCAGGTCTCCCTATCAAACCGATGTTCCAGGATCGCATGACTCTTGGGAAACTTTTCCCTGTCATATTGGGGACATTCTATCATTCCTTCCAAGGTCGATCACACTTCAATTATTTTTTAGCCCCTTCCACCCTTGGGGCATTCAATGTCAAAAACATTTCTACATGGAGAAGTGTGATCATTAAAAATGACCAATATCATGAACCAAAACATCTATTAGTCATGTCAGGTCAACTATACCTACTACTTTTTTCAATAGAAACCAAATAGGTCCACCCGACGATCCCAAAACTAGGCTTTGGAAAGTTCCCTGTGAAATAGCTTGGCTCATGCATGGAGAAAATCCATGCATTTTCTAGGGGAGTTTTAGAGTCATACAATGTTCTGATTCCACAAATAATCTTTAAGGACCCCAATCTATCATAATGATTTGGAGATTATCATTTCTCTACCAACACTATCCTTATAGTTGTGCATCCTTATTGTATGATGTTAAAATGAACAATAACCGTCATCTTGGTCAAATGTCATTAAACTGTGTGGAAACATTTTAGCTACATGACGTTAAGATTTACGACATTATGGTTAAAGATACATGGCATAAAACCACAATAACCATGGTTAAAGCTACGTGACCTTAAAAAATAGCATCTGGTTTTCCTAGCTAAACAACGTTAAACTTTGTAGCATCTTGTTTCACATTAAACAACCTTAAACTATTTGAAAATTTTCCATGTTGTATGATCTTAAACTAATATCAGCCTCATCATCCTCATCAAATGATGTTAAACTGTAGTCTTCCATTGTGTGGAAATCACAGGATGCCTCCTACGAAATTTATGAGACGACTCTACATCCTCATCGTATGATGTAAAACTGCTTAATTCTTTGAGCCCTCATATGAGAGAGAAATCCACATTCAGCATCATTCCACTACCATTCCACATTCAAGAACTTCCTTAGGACCCCCTTCGTTGATAAGGGGTTTTAATCTCTCATTATGATATTCCCCATTGAAGTGATCAAATGTGATGTGTCCTAGAACCTAGATTGTTGGGATACAAATGGAAATTATACCAATCCATCTTCATGATTCACATGTCCCTTTTTCTAGATCCTCATCCTCCTACATGTCTGATGGGACCCCATAATGTCATGGTGTCTAGAAAAAATGTATCACATACTATCTTGGGTCAATTCCCCAGAATATTTTGGAAGATATTTTGTGGTAGTTCTCATATTTAGAACATGGTCAGTGGTCAACCCTCATTTTTTCCCATCCCAGGTAACATGATATGGTTGCTATGTTCTGAACAAGGTTAGAAGTTATCCCCCATCATCATGAAACCCTCATTATATTCCAGATATTGGGCACCACGATTCAAAATTTCTACCTCCTTATGTTCTCATGGAACTCCAACACCCTTGATATTACCCCTTCGTGCACCAGTACACATCATCCAAGCATGTAAGTGTCATTGGGACATTCTCAACTGGGAATCTTTTTCCCCCTACTTTGTGAATCCATGTTTCTGTAAAATCATCACCACTCCTGGTTTCTCACACTGAGTAAAACTCACATGGTCTTAGGAGTAATTTTATTATGTGAACCCATGTGTTCTAGCCATAAACAAATTTTGTAACACCTCGAGCTTCCACGATACGTTTCTCATTCAATAATGCAATAGCTTGCATTGTACGCAACTTCGAGTTCTAAAACACCGCGACTAATCAAAGTAGCCGTTATGAATAGTAATAACCACTTTTTAAAATTATAGAAATTTTATATTTCAAAATGGACTTCATTTTTGGATTCGGAATATCGAAATTAGCCTATGTTGAATTTTTAGTATTTTTTTTGAGAACTTCTAATTTTTTATGAATAGTGAAAAATACTTAAAAACAACTTTTTTAATCAAAATAATTTATAGTGATAAATTATACTATTTAGTGGTTTTGAAGTATAATTAGAATATATTTTTACAATTTTATCCAATGGTGGTCATTAGAATTAATTTAACATTGAAATTGGACATAAACAATTGCCAATCTTTTGATATAAATTGTTTCTTAAAAACACGCTATTTGTTGTGACAGCGGGAATTAATTATAAAATTAATTAATGAAACTTATATGTTTGGAATTTTGTAAAATAGAAATTATTTTTGAATTCAGAATATCAATTATAGCTTAGGGTGAAATTTTGGCCTTGTTCTGAAAAACTTCAATTTTTGATGAATAGTGAAACCACAAAGTGGTAGTTAAATAACTGATTTTTCGTTTAAATGAAACATTACCACTTCTGTGATTTTATTTTCAAAAATCCAACATACATGGTTTTCATTAAGAAGTAAAATGTGGTTCAATGAGATTAAAATAATTTTTTGGTGAATAGTAACTTTTAAGTTCTTAATCGCGATTAGAGTTAATTAGTGTAGTTTAAGGTAAAAATAATGTTTTAATAATATGAGATGAGATTGAAACTTGTCCTACTCCTATTGGATGAGTCATGGCTGACCAAGACAACCCATGGGTCAACTTGGGGACCCCATGGAGCCACTTTGGTTGGAAAATGACATTAATATATATTTATTGAATGTTAAAATTAAATTGACACAAACATGAGTTGTTTTACTAAAATAGTTTTTAAGTGGTGTTACACAAGTCCAAATTTTGACTATAAATATTCATTAGAAAGATAAATATATTTAATACATCATAGTAGTTTTATTATAATTTTTAGACATTAAATAAATTAAATTATTTTTGACATCATGATGATGCAGCGATGACCTCATTATTTAACGATTTAAATAAAATGGAAAGATAATGTAAAATCCAAAGCGTACACTTGTCAAAAACCTATTGGATGAGTAGATTTCGAACCCTTATCATCTTATCCTCGAATTATATAAGTGTGGGACCTCTAAAATCCGAAACTCATTTTATAATAAAGTGACTTTTTTTACTTTCCAAAAGTGCCCCTCCTCTCCACTTATAAAAGGCCCCCACCTCTACCACCTCATTCACACTTTCAAGCCATTTGGCTCGGCCAACCTCTGCCCAAATACTCTCCCAACTTCCCCCTCTTACTCCTAGAAGCCTCACTTTGGGCAGAACGCTTCCCAAGGAAGCCTTTGGCTCAAATCAAAAAGATTTACCTGATTTTGAGGTAATGTCTTCTCTAATGTTGTTTTGTTTTATTTTTCTTCTCCAACCCCCTAAACTCTATTTATTCATTTCTTTTGTAACAAAACCGGTATCCTCAATATACTAGGATGTTGTTATAAGAAGTATTTGAGCTACAATTACACACACCTACATCTAATGGTTAAAGAACATACGGTTTCTGTGGATGGCGAATTTCTGCCTCACGAAACGATGATTGTTCAACACTCATATAACACCTTCAAAGGTGGCCATTAAGATGTCACTATTTTTATATATGATATATAATATGTTTATGTTTTACTTATGCTTCTGTATTTCTCATTTATGGCATAATTTATGATTTCCACTATGGGTAAAACGCGATAATTTCATTTTAGGAAGTGCGGACTACCGCCCCCTCAAAGTGATTTGAATCGTTAATGCCATATGTGGTATGTATAAAGGATGGAGTAAATGGTATTATACACTATATTATACTGGAATTATATTATACATTTATATAATTATGATTTCGTTCCATTAAATATGAAATTGAAATGAAAGTAGCGTTCATGCGTACGTACGGCTTACCGTCTCCATGAACGGTGCATTTCATTTCATACCTCTAAATGTTATGTAATATTATAAATGAATGTATATACTGGATATATAAGATATATATATGAAATCTAAATCATGAATATAATTATTGAGATAATGGATATTCTACCACATAAACAACTTGTAATTATAAGAAGGTTATTATTGACACAAGTACCAAAGATCGACAAAACGACCGTTATTAACTTAAATAATTACATAACGTTCATAACATTGTAATAAGTGATATAAAAAGGATAATGAAATTGAAAATGGTTCTTAATAAGGTAGATATTAACTCTAGTTTATTATTCAGGAGGTTAAAGAACGGTTGAGTCAAGTCGGACACGAGGTAAGGGAATTTCTTAACCCAACTTCCATTCGTTGGGTTAATCTCCTACTTTCAAAATTATGTCATGATATTATTATGTCATATTTTGTATATTTAATTTCTTTATGTGTACCTATAGTGAATACAAATAATAGATCTATTTTATTTTAAAAATGATCTTTTAAGGACTTTGTCTCAATCTCCATTCATTGAGGCATATTTTGTTTTATACACAAATTTCTTTTATACAGTGTATAAACCCCTTTGACTTTTACGTTTATTCAAAAGGAATCTTTATATACGAAGCGTTTTACTAAACGACAAAAAGGAAATGTTTTTCTTTCCGAACATATGCGGTGACAACGACTTCTCCACCGCCGTGACCATTATTTGAGTTTCAGCTTCCTCTACAAGCCATCATTTTTTTGATGAAAAATAAATAAAAAGTTTTAACTTTCTTTTATTTTGGTATTGAAAATGGTTTTGAAAGCGTTTTTATTATATCAAAGTGTTGTATTGATATCTTATGATTGAAATGTGGAAATGTTATGTTTCCTTTATGCATGTTTTATGTGATACGATTATGTTATGGTTTATCATATGTTTAAACCTATTCATATGAGGAATGTATTGGACTTAATAAGTGACGGGTGGTGCCCGCTATAGCTCCTCGATGCATCGGTAGGTCTCATGAGACAACTAGACGTGGAATTGGCCGAGGCCCTTTCCCAATTTGATTTATGGTTTTGGCCGAGGCCTTAATCATTTTAGACGTCTTGGACGAGGCCTTGACAAAATGTTTCAGAATGTCTGGAATTATGCATTCCATCATTATGAAAGCGGTTATTGATATTGCATGTGATTATTCAACCAGTAGAATATCCATGTGAAGACGTGAATGGCATTGTCTCATTTTACTTTTGCCATATTATGTTGAAGTTCATGTTTAAAAGGCTTTTGTTTTAGTTATACATTGCCTTAAATGTTTATGTTTATTTATGAAAGCTTCTGCAATATTGTTATCCTTACTGAGCATCTGAGCTCACCCCTTTCAATGTTTTAATATTTTCCAGGATGTGAAGAAGTATTTTATGAATGACCTGTAGGGATTGTTAGAAGAGGATATGAGAGTAGACTATGGAGAATTTGTTATTGTAGTTTTTCACTTTATGATGTAATGTAACGTTTACGAATGTATCTAGTGTTTCCAAGGCTACTAAACTAATCGGTCTTTAGAGACTTGATCTTCTATGATTATGCCAATGTTATGAAGTAAGGCACCGACTCTGGGTAGCTGGGGTCGGGGCGTTACAAATTTTTTCCAAACTCTATGACCTTAAACTAAGATCCTCCCTATGGTCCAAACACTATTACTATAAAGTGAGAGTTGAAGTCCCAACATCATAACTTTAAATTGTGTGTGATCCTCCTTGAGAATATTTCATGTGTCATAGGCCTCTTTGGTCCTCATTCAGGTCAGGTTACTCATATTATTCCCCACATATCACATTTGGTTAAGATGATCCCCCTCTCGTTGGCCCAAACTCTTTGACAATAAACTAGGAGTTTTCATCCAAGGAATAATATATTAAACTAGGTTCTTGGCCCAAATTCAATGACCTTAAACTAAGAGCCTATTATCCATGAAACATGACATTAAACTATTTTCAATAGGTAAGAGTTCCAAGACCTCAAACTAGGAATCCTAGTCCAAGAATCACGACATTAATCATGATGTGGGTTTTCATCAGGATATTTAGTGTGGTGGTAGGCCTCTTAGACCCTCATTCACATATGGTTTGATATTATACCACCTAACATGCATTTTTTTGGAAGTGAGTCCTCTCGTTGGTCTGAATTCGTTGACCTTAAACTAATATCCTATTAGATAATAATTATGACTCTAAACTATATGAGAGTCCTCTGCGGAATTCTTAGATTGTCACTGGGTCTCCTAGGACCTCATTAACTTCAGGTTTTTCACATTGTATCACTGTACATACCTATTTTAGATGACACATTTTTTGGTCCAAAATCTATAACCTTAAGCCAAGATCCATTATGGACTAAACTCTATGAACTTAAACTAAGCGTCTATGGTCTAAGATAAAAACATAAAATTTATATTAAAAGTACAAGAATTACGATAATAATCTCTATGCAGGGTTCTCTCTAAGATATTTTTGGTGGTGTTGGGCCTCCTTGTCCCTCTTTCACGTCATGTTTTTCATAACACCACACTACAAATATCCACATGAGGAACTACCCAATCAATTTGGTCCAAAATACATGACCTTAAACTAAGAACATATGGTCCAAGTTACACGACCTTAATATATGTGCAATAGGTTTGAGCATTATGAATTTAAACTATTTGAATCCCCTTTAGTATTAGTTGTATTACTTTAAACAAAAAATATTTATGTCCCCAATGCATAACGTTAAGTTGTGAATATTACCCCATTAATAATCAAGATTCCTCTTAATGAGAGATGATGTCTACCCCTTTATAAATTGAGATTCCTCATATGATATGTCTGGGATAGTTATGTAATCTTACCCCATTCCTTCAACTTGAGATGCCTCACGATAACCGTGAGATTACTCAATTCCATATTTTGGGAGGATCAACCATGCCATTATTTGTATCTTACCACACCATGTTCTATAACTACATGTTGCCTGATTCCTATCCTTTTGGGATATATAGTGACACCCAGACATTTCATCTCTGGGCCAAGCCACATATTCATTATCTATTCTGCCCCTTGGCTTAAGTTACAGTCCAGAATGTGTGGAATTAAACTATATGCAGTTCATCTTAAGTTGTGTATATGGTTTGTGCACCTTCTTGACTCCATTCACATTGATGTTTACCTCTTTCATTCTATATTTATACCCTTGGATTGAACATTTCCCATACCTTCCTAGCAACATGAATGAAATTATTTTCTATGGTCCATAACATACGACATTAAACTGTTGGTTCAACTTTTGAAAACTATGTATGGACTAATTCCAATACTTGTCATCCCCATGCTTTAAAATGGATTAATTAAGTCCTTCATCCCCTTGGCCCCATCATTGGTCTGAGATTTAAGACCATATACTAAAAGAGACCTTTAGTCCAAGAATCATGAAATTAAATAGTATGTTTGTATTCTCAGGAATGAGTGGTGTGGAGATTGGTCTCCTAATACCTCATTTATGTTAGGTTTTTCAATCTTCCATGGTACACATCTCCCTTTTTGGTATATTCCCAATGGTACAAACTCTATGAACTTAAAATAAGAGCCTATGGTCTAAGATTTAAAATCTAAAACTAGAATCCAGGGTCCATGGAATATGATTTTAAAATATTTTCAATAGTTGGGTTAAAATCCAAATTTTTGATATGTCCCATTGTTTTTCTCGAATACGCTCTATTGTGGAACCTATAATTTTGAAACGCACATGAATATTACCTCATTCCATTTCCAAAATTCAAGTCTTTATTGGTTTGTATTTCCATCATAATTCAAATCTTGATAGACAGCCATATGGATATTATTTTTGGATAGGGTTATCCTCCCTTCTTGGGACAACTCCCTGATTGATCTCTGTAAACATATAGAATACCCTATGTTTTGAACATGGTCAACTGTTGATATTTCATTTTTTCTCCCCTTTGATCACTAGTGTGGTTGAGGTACCTATGTTTTTAACATGTTAAATAGTTGATCCCTTCCCATCATTTTCCCTTTATACAAATCTAAAAATTCTAAAAATAAATCTTTTTAACATCACTATATATTAGTGAAATTCCAAAAACCTTGGTGTCACCCCTAATGAATTATGTGTGTTGAGTTGGCTGATCAATGTTGCTTGTAAATTCTCAACCTAGCATCTCATCACCCTATTTTGTTCTTCCACAGCTCAAGAAACCTATAGTGACCCAATCATTACATACATGTATATTACATCATTTTAGATGAATATTCAGTACATTAAAAAAACCTGCCCAAGGATCATAATAGTTTAGTGTCTTTGGAAACATGGAAACAAAATATTCTATCCCAGTGAAAGATCTTATGCATCGCCCACAATTATCTCCACCATTATTACTTCTACCTAAAACCATTCTTCATACCTTGGGTAAGGGAATCATAAAAAAGGGGTGATATTGGATGCTCAGTAAGGATAAATAAAGGAAATGCGTAAGAGTAAAATAAAAAAAAGGGTATGGAACTTGAGAATAACATTTTAAGATCATGACCTTCCTATTAGAGAAAATAATAATGAATTGTAGTTCATAAGATATTAATCTTAAGTAAATAATGAACATAAGACCATGAATCGTGACATAGAAAAATACATGGAATTTTTGGCGTGCATGTTGGTTTATAACATTTTGAACATGTACAAATAGACATAGGTTCACTAAAAAAGTTAAGGTCATGAAATCCGAAACCAACATCAACTTTTGTACATGAAACCAAGTCCATGCATAACATTGTGAATGTGTAATTAGGATAATGATTAACCTTACATATGTGAAACCAATTCCATGCCTAACATTGTGAATGTGTAATCAACTTCACACATTACCTTATGAACATGAAACCAGGTCCACACATATCATTGTGAACATGTAATAAGGTCCACGCTTAACCTTATCATTGTGAAAACAATTCCATGAATAACATTGTGAATGTGTAATAAAGTTCACACTTTACCTAATGGTAACGAAACTAGGCCCATGCATAATATAGTGAACATGTAATAAGGTTCACTTTTAACATTGTGAACATGTAATCTGGTTCACGCATTAACTTATGGACATGCGACCAGGCCCATGCATTACAATGTAAACATGTGATCAGGTTCATGAATAATATTTATAATCACAATTCATCCATAATTACACAATAAATTGGAGGGAGATAGAGGTCCTACCAATCTCATAACAAATTCATTCATACATGTGGTACAAGATAATAAAAAATTTATCATATCATGACCCATAGAAAGAGATAGGTTTTATCAACATAAAATCATTACCCATTAAATGAAATTCGTATCATTAAAATTTATTTACATCATAACTGATGGAAAATATATAGGTTTCATAACCATTTCATCAAATCATAACCTGTGAAAAGAATCAGGATTCTTAAACATGTAACCCATGAAAGGGAAACAAGCTTTATAATGAAAATGAAATTAAGAATATCCCTTTCATAGAAACAATATGAACGAAAATTTTATATCATTTCTTATAAAGTCATGTGTAACATAAATGTATTTCATATTATACGAAATATAATTTTGAAACATTTCTTAAGGATAATATCATTTGTTCTTTGAAAATTGATTTTTGTAACATAAAACCTTTTTAAAACCTTTTTTTAAAGTAGATTTGAAAAGTTATAAAGGAATATTTGAAAATATTAAATCCTTTTTAAAAACATTGTCCTTATAAATGATCTTCAAGTATATTTTGAAATATTTTTGAAAACATTTTTGAAAAAATGATCTTTCAATATAACAGATTTTCGACTGGAGAGAGAGACGATCAAATTTTACTTAAAAATAATATTTTAAGTACCAAAGAGTAGAAAACGGCAATTGAACATGAGGATACCTTGAGAAAAGATAGGATAAAGAAACTCATGAGTGTTCTTGAGAGATGGATCATAATATTTTTTCAAGTTAATTATAAATGTAATCAATCTTGAAAAGAGATGAGATTGTCTCAAAAAACTCTTATAAATTTGTAACATGGGTTCATACTCTCAATGTAAGAAAATTTAATTATATTAATGTTAATATATCAACAAAATATTTATATTAATGATATAACATGTAAAATTAAAGTATATATAACTCAAAAAATTAATTTATGTGCATAACAAAACATGGGTCTCAAAGAAGTCAAATTGAGACAAAACTATTTTACCCATTTGTTAACATTTGAAATTTAAACCCCGTGAAAGAAATATCATGAAATGGATATGTGAATACCAATAAATTTAATCATAATATACATAGAATAAAATTAATTTTTGTACATACACCACAGAAATGTAAAGAGTAGTGAATATATCATGTTTCTCACAGAAATATAATGTAAGATAAAATCCCCTTTTCTTGTGTCTTGATTTTCTCTATACTTGTTCAAAAAACCTGTATAATAAATATAAAACTATTATAAGTCTTTTAAGGAACCATATTATTATATCTAATTCCATATCTGGTATTATTAGGTCTTTTTAATATCCGTTTTTTAACAATCCTATGTTATGGTTTCACATCTAGTAATATTTCACTACTACAAATATGGCTTATAATAGCGCTAAAAACATCCTTTTACAGTGCTAAAAAATCACTGTTAATATCGGTGAAGATAAAGGGGGTCCCCTTTTCAGTGCTAAAAATAGAACTGATAAAAGTGCTCCTTTATCTACGAGAAGCAAGCACTGATAAAGGGAGCATTTATCAGTGCTATTTTCAGCGCTGATAAATATATAATATAGCAGCGCTCAAAATAACGCTGATAAACACTGCCTTTATCAGAGCTATTTTGAGAACTGATAAAAATTACCTTTATCAGCGCTCAAAATAGCGCTGATATATTAACAATTTATTAGTGCTTAACTATCACTGATAAAGGCCAAAGATCCTGTGCAAAACCAAAACCTACACATTACTTTCCCAGAACCTGGAAAAATTACAGCACCTGCACACAGCACCAACAACACCTACACACAACACAAACAACACCCACACATAAAGCACAGAAGAACAAAAATGCTACATACATTTACTTGAAATCATGAATACAAAACAATACACTACTATATATATTTCCAAAAATGTTTAATTTTTTTTACAATTACAATTATTGAACACAGTTAAAAAACAATGATGTTCCATCCTTTTTACATCCATCCGCTCTAAAAAATTGCCGTCAATGGCCGTGGTTTCCGAACAAAGAATTCGATCTAAGGAAAAAGATTTCATCTACATAAGAAAAAAAAATATTATGTTAGTAATACAATAATGAAATAAAGAATGGGGTTGCTAAATGGAATAATACTAGTGAGGCACAAAACATAAAATAACCAATTAACCAAGAGACACAATTAAGTCAATTCCCTTACCTAAACAAGAAGTCCAATAAACTATCTTCAGTTCATACCAACCACAACTGAGTCCATAATCACATGTATTAATGTCCAGAAACATTAAATTACATAATTAGTTAATTTTAACCAAAAATCCATCATGGTTTAATATGCTCCAAACTCATCGTGTAATCCAACAAAGCTAGAATGCTGAGAAACTAGGTGTGATCCACTCCTGATGCACCCCTAAGCCAAGAAAACACTGAATCCCCTATCTATATTACTAAAATTATGACAAATTAAGCCTAAATTTTTGAAAACCCATAAATAAATCTTCCAAAAAATATTATCTGCATCAAATAATTGTTGATTACTAGTTTATGAAATTTTGAGACTTGCTCTTAGAGTCATATATAAACGTACCATGAAGAAATATGATTTATCCATAATATGGTATAATAATTACACCCGGAACCCTAAAAACTGAATGAAAATCTTATATGAAGAAGTTAGACAAGTAAAGAAGATGTAGGAGAAGATACCACATTGATTCGAAATGACGAACAACCGATAATCCACTATTGTCTAAGAGGAAGGAAGGAGGGGAATGGGGTTTGGATACCCCCTAAGAAATTGGTTCCCAAAAGAAGAAACCTGAGGAGGTTTATAATTTATAAACCCATCACCCACATAAAAATAAGTTTTAGGTCATGTTATATGAAATGAACCAAGTGGTTACATCACTATATTTTGGGTCCAAACCCTTAAATGACCCCTTTTCCCCATTCACGACCATTATCGCCCTATTAGATGAATTCATGTTGTGAATTACCCTTTCACACCATGAGTAGCCTAATTCTTCTACATTACAATAGAATGACCTCCCAAATCATCCTTGATATCTTTCCAAAACCCAATGAAATCCCTCTAGCCCCAATACATGTCTGAAACACCTATTAGAACTGGTATATTATACCTTTTTTGATGATTTGTTTTGTTATTATGGAATTACATAATTCCCCATTGGAAGTGTACCAATATACTAATCCTATGTTATATGATATACCATAAAGATTCTTGTGTCCATCTATTAGATGAGATATCGATGAAAATTTATCTAATTATTATACATACCAACACATCAAATCCAAGAATTAGAGACCTTCAGGTTTTCTTCATCTACTTTCAATTCTGACATGGAAGTGGGACAAGATTTCTGTGGGATATTAGGTTAGATTTTCATGTACCCCTCGATGGAAGAATTAAATGTAGAGAACCGAAGCATGACGTACATTGACATTACATTACATTTTCGGAATACTTAGTACATAACAAAAACACACACACAAGGATCGTAATAGTTTAATGTCTTTGGAAACTTGGAATATAATCTTCTAATCCTGGTGAAAGATCTTCAACATCTCCCATAAATATCTTCCTTTTTTTTATACCTAAAACCATTCTTTATATCCTGGGGAAAAGAAAACATAAAAGGGTGAGCTCAAATGCTCAGTAAGGTTAAACAAAAGAAATATCAATCACATCATATACATAAGCACATAACATTTGGAAATCTTAACCTGCAAAAGAGATCATAATTTCATAACATGGGATAAATCATGGCAGTGAAATGTAATCACAATAATCATAACATACAACATGAAACTTTGTGGCATACACACATAATCATATAGAATCATTTCTTGTTAGTCAAGACACATTGCCAAGACTATCTTAGTGGACAAAGTCCCTTTCTGAACCGAGTCACCCTCATTTCAGTCATGTTTCACGGAACCGGTATAGCCTACCGTTCTAGCCATGTCTATCTCATGAGATATAAAATATTTACACAATGCATTGGAGGGAGATATAGGTCCCACCCATCTCATAATGATACCATTATTATGTGTGCCACAAAAATATAAACCATACATCATTGTATAACCCATGTAATAAAAATGGGAATCTTAAACATCGTGACATCATAAAACAATTCATTTACGATAAAGGAATTCATAAAAATAATTCCATCACAACACAATCAAATCAATTTAATAATAGGTATAAAAATAAAACCCTTTATTATCTTATATGGAAAATAATTTTGATAAAACACTTGAACTCGATTCTTGAGGAAAATATCCTTTCTTCTCCAAAAACATTTTTCCTTTCTTAACATGTCATACAACTTTAAACTAAAAGAAGTTGATTAAAAATAAATATGAAAACTTGTAAAGTATGCTTTCTTAGAAATAATGTTTTAAAAATCCATTCATGCCGTATAAGTTAAAAAAACATTCTTCTCGTACTTTTGTCGGAAAAGTCAAAAAGTACCTCGTATGAAAAACGTCAAAAGATTCCTTTCATATCTTTTACTAAAAACTTACCGAAGGGTAAAATTGGATTTAAAAAATTGTAGGTGGATGGAAATAATATAACATATTGGGAAAACAAGGATTTGGATGATAAAATACACCCTAGTAAATGCCAAAGTATGAACAATCTCGGATAAAAATGAGATTGTGATATTTCCCTTACCTTAGGTCCGATTTGCTTCGTAAGTGTCTGAACCTCCTTTATAATAGTTTAAATAATGTCATTTACTTATTACAGAATCATACTCATTGTTAAGATATCATATATGGTTCACTTATGACTTTATATTACCCATTTTTTTTGTAAATTCCATGTTAAAGAGCATTTTGGGTAAAATTGTTTCATTTGTCGTCCGTGTTTTGACTTGTAATTATTCATATGATTACATAGATCATGATTACATAATTCCAGAATATAAAACATGATTTATATATAATATATATTCAGAATATTCATATATATAATAAATCAGTAAATGGAAAGAAATACACCGTTCATGGAGACGGTAGGCCGTACGTACGCATGAACGATGTTTTCGTTTCCTTATTGAGTTGAATGGAATTAAGTAGATGACATACATATATATACACATAAATACAGTATTATTATTATGTCATATATTTCATTATTACTTATTATATGTACTTTATAATCATTCATGAATGGTTAAAGTGGATAATGAATCTCATCGCGTTGTGGAGACGGTAGTCCGTACGTACGCACGAGCGATGATATCGTTCTCATGATCATGGGACTGTATTGGAGTGTATGTATACTATTTTAGAATCAATATCACTTTAAAATAGTCATATATTGTAATTATTTACACCATTATACCCATCCTAGTAAGGTGGTGGTGGAAAATAGATTACACCACGGCATGGAGACGGTATTCCGTACGTACGCACGCGCGATGATTTCCTTTTTCCATAGGATGGATATAAGGTTAATTAGATTTGTTTCATATTTATAATAACATATTATTATATAATAAATACTGATGTTATTACTTTATCATGAAACAACTAAAGAAGAAGAAGTTGTAGAAGAAAGAAATTGAAAAAGATCGGTAATGGATATTACCTCTTTTTGACGTGCCTTTTCTTAACCTCCACTTAAAGAACTAAGGATGGTCTTTGAAGAAGACCAGGAACTCTAGGATGATACTAGGGAAGTGGAGAAGATATTTTGTCAGGGGTGGGCCGAGATTTAATGCTCAAATTGGTGTGAGGAGGAGAGGGAGGAGGTGCCCTTTTATAACGGAGGAGAGGGGCACCTTAAGAAAATCTCAAAATATTATTTTATATTAATGTCAAATTCGGTTTATAATGGTTCCAAATGGTCTTATTTCGAAGCTAAAGTGGGGATGGATCTAAATCTTCTCATCCAATAGGATTTAGACAAGTTTAGGTTATTATTTTAACCTTATCAATTAGATTTAACTCTAAGTTAAATAATTTAACTTTTACCGTGTCTCTTTGTTTTCTTACACTATATGGTTAATAAACTTACTATATCAAGCCAAACGAACCAAAAGTTGTTTATTATTAATATATATAATCTTATCTAAGTTATTTGGCCGAATTTTAGATTTTTAGGAATAAAATAACAATAAATAATATAATATTTGTTTTAAAAACTAATTTATGTCAATTTTGACACTATTTGGTACATGATTTTTATGAAATTCATTACAGAATTATAAGTTCGAACCATGTTACTTAAATCAAAAATAAAATGTATTATTAACCTATAAAATTAGTTTATGTCATAAAAAGTCTCAAATTACATTTATTTGGGCATTTATAACATCAATTATGTCAATATTTCATTAATAAGACAATTATTCCATCATCTTTGTATCATAATAAATGATAATTATTTAATCCCTAAAAATTCTAAATAAATTCCTATGATGTTGATAATTGTACTAGATCTCTTGAGATTATTCATGTTTTATGTTTCATGAAGTTTATCACTAGATTAAAATCATTATACTTATAAGATTTAAGAAAGTGACATGTTGTCACATTCTTTGGTTTTAATAATAATTAAATTATTTTCATTGAAAAAATTTAATTAAATGAATCTAATCTGACCCTTAGGTGATATGGGTCTACTTTTAGTCATCCAATAGGATTTTGACATTTTTTAGGGTAATTGTAAAATATTATATTTACCCTTAATTACCCGATTTACCTTTAACTATGGTAAATAAAATTTACCGTAGTTACTATTCATAATTCCCAAAAATAAAAAGTAGCTTATTAACATAATTTGGATCCACTGATTCCAAATATGGAATCCATTTTTCCAAATGCAATACAAAAAAGTTGCAGAAATTAAATTAAAATTAATCTCGTTGTCGAAAGAAAACGGGTTTTATTTAAAACATTGCAAAAGATTGAATTGATTTAACCTACGAATTCAAGGTAAAATAAATTGTAATGTCATACATTATATTAAATGGTAAAAATATATTCTATTTATACTTTAAAACCATTCAATATTATAATTTAACCACATAAGATATTACGATGAAAAAAGTTGTTTTTAATTAAAATATTGCATGTTTTTACTATTCATTAAAATATGAAAGTTATCGGAAAAATATCAAAACATTATCTAACGTAAATTTTTATATCTTGAATCAAAAGAAGAATTTTATTTTGTCAAATTTAACTTATAAACATGTCAAAAACTAGATTTAAAGTGGGTGCGCTATCAAAAGGCGGCAAAACTGTATTTTTTGAAAAATAATTATTTTACCCGAAAGATTTATTTTGTTCTTATACCATGTTCTAGAAATGTGTAAGATGAATAATAATGTTATAAAATTCAAAATTTAGTTAACACTATTCATAACGGCTAGTTCATGACAATATTATAATAATATATCGTTGTTTATTAAAACCCAGTATTGCGTACAACACACGCTATCAAGGAAGGTCGCGATTGCGTGTAATGCAAGCCAAGTCAGGGTTGCATGTTGTGAAAGAATCCTTCGTTGTTTCATATAACAGAATCCAACCATATTTCATTTATACATTGAATATATATATATATATATATATACTCAATGTTGCGTAGAATAACTATTATCAAAATTGTGTGTAACATGATCCAAGAATAGTGTTGCGTATACTGCAAGCTAATATGGTGTTGCGTATAGCGCAAGGTAATCTTGGTGTTGAATACAACACAAGACATTAAAGAAATTAAAAGAATATTTTTCATAAAATCTCGGGGTGTTACATTCTACCCCCCTTAAAATGAATTTCTCCCTCGAAATTCGTTGGGGTTATAAATGGTTTACTATTCAAAAGTTTCTTTAATAGAAACTCACATCGTAAAAAGGAATACCAAAACCAATCTTTAAAAACAAAAGTATGAAACGTAACGGTTACCCAAATAAACTAATCACTGGGTTTCCACATAGGTTAAAAAATGGATATGGAAGAGAAATCTAACCATCATGTTCTGATAGAGAGTGGTAGAGAACATGGCTATGGAAAAGCCCGAAATCACAAATCCATAAATTTGTGATGATCTAAGGTACCATCTGATTCATCAGATATAAGAGCACTAGGAGAACATTTTTTGTTTTCAAGATCATTTCCCTAAAGTTGATGAAATTGGAATTAGAAGAAATACTTTCATGATTTTGGTATAGTCTCACCGTTTGTCGTTCTTTGGACAATTTCCACTTCATCTCTTAACGAAATGAAGTTGAATTTGTCATTCGTGATGTGTTAGCAGATCATGTGATAGAATGATGGGTCATTCCATCTATCTCAAACAAAAGGTTAGAAAAATCATCAAAAAATACATAAGTCCATATATAGTGAGATTCATCATATAGGGTTCCTAAAATGGACTTATACTTCATATATCATACTCCGTAATATAATAAAACTAGTTTCTACTAAACAGGGACTTCCTGTAGGTCTGTGGTAGGCGATAAAGGCCAGTCGCACTTCAGTTGTGGGTTCGATTCCCACAGCCTAGTCCGACGCGATGGTCTGTCGCCCTTCCTGCAGGTTGTCCTTTTTTCTAAAACAATATTACTATAACATCCCATCAATAATATCGAAAAACAAACAATACTAACTTATGTCTAACATAATCCATTCCAATCTTTAGGCTTATCGATAATACTGCAGTCCACTCTCAGAGATTTAATACCATCGTTGATCCCCATATATCATAAAATATATCTTGTTGGTCACATTCCAAACATTCAAAGGCCTTAATCATGTACTCTCTTGAATACCCATTGAACCTTAGTGAAAACATGTATGCAGTTAAAAGTTAACACTTTCCACATACCAAAATCCTTAAAATTCTATATACTCAAACCATGATATCACTTAGTCCTTATATCAATCATGAGCTCATGAATACTGTCAAATATTTCATTTTCTCGTTTTCCTTTCATTATGTGCATATCATTCTTTTTCCAAAAATATCTCAATCACTTTCCATGGTTACTGGTACCATAAAATTATTGAAAACCACAATAGACCAATAAATAAATATTCCAACATTCCACGATACTATATACAACACTATTTTTGAATCCCATTGCATAAACACTTAATCATTCCACCACATCGTTGTCATATTCAACATCACCAATAGTGATCGCATGTGACTTCCCTTTGTCCTTTTCCTTAATTGGTTGCTCATGTTGATCAACACTAACCCTTGGATTAGGGCATTTATTAGCATAATGCCCCCATTTCCTTGCACTTGAAGCATTGAAGTGTTGGTGGTGCGTTCTCTGCAGTCTTTGATTTATTCACATCATTAGAAACCCTTTTTCCATTACTTTGACACTCAGATGCTCGATGACCTTCTTTTCCACACTTAAAACATTTTCTAGTCCCTTTAAGACAATCTCCACCATGCTTCTCTCCACACTTTGAGCATAAGGAAACATTCATCTTCTTTTCACCATTATTCTGAGATTTCTCCTTGAACTCCATCTTTCGTTTCTTGTCAAAACCATGAGATGGATATGTAACACCAACTTCCATTTCTACCTTGATAGCACAACGCACAATTTCTTCATAGCTACTAAAGTCTCTTATAGCTAATGCCCTTCGAAGACTTGGTTTTAAGCCACTGAAAAATCGATCAACTTTACTTTCAGGTTGGATGATAATGCCAGATGCATACCTTGCAAGTCTTGTAAAATACCCTTCGTATATACCAACAGATTCATCATCCTTCTACTTCAGCTCAAGAAACACATTTTCCATCTTTGTTCAAAGAATACTAGGGAAGTACTTACTGAAAAACAAGTTCTTGAACTCGTCCCATTCCATGGACTCAATTTCATCTCTTGGCCTCGTATTCTTGATAAGATTCCACCATTGATAATCTTCACCTTCCAAACGATATACTGCTAAGATGACTTTATCATGTTCAGAACATTGAAGAACTGAAAATATCTTTTCAGTGGTACTGATCCATTGTTTAGCAACAAGTGGATCGGAAGACCCACTGAAAGAAGGTGGACGTTGCCTCATGAAAGACTCAATAGAATATTGTTCCCTTCTCTACTCATTTGAAAGTCCAGAATGATTCCTAGATTGTGTAAGTACAACAATAAGATTTTGCACTCCATCTCCCATAACACTTGTTTGTTCAAGAGGACAATCATTGCATTGTCCATTACATTGATCAACACGGTTCCTTCGGGCTCTAGCCATCATCTAAAACCCAAAAAGAATAGTGTCAGAGGAAAAAATCATGCTAGGGAAAATGACATAATAAACGGGGAGTACCCTCAATATCTAACATCTTATGTTTAATTCTATGATCGTTAGCGTAATTCTAGCACTATAACCTATATGTATACTTAACCTTAGAGACATCCCTAGACATACCTTAGAAATATCTCTAGGGATATCACTAAAGTTCTTGCATCCTAGTTTCCAAAGGTTGACTAAACCTTTCCTCTGATACCAACTATAGAGACCCGAAGCTTGACGTACATTGACATTACATTAAATTTGCGGAATACTTAGTACATAACAAAAACACACACACAAGGATCGTAATAGTTTAATGTATTTGGAAACTCAGAATATAATCTTCTAATCCTGGTGAAAGATCTTCAACATCTCCCATAAATATCTTCCTTTTTTATACCTAAAACCATTCTTTATATCCTGGGGAAAAGAAAACATATAAGGGTGAGCTCAAATGCTCAGTAATGGTAAACAAAAGAAATATCAATCACATCATATACATAACCACATAACTTTTGGAAATCTTAACCTGCAAAAGAGATCATAATTTCATAACATGGGATAAATCATGGCAGTGAAATGTAATCACAATAATCATAACTTAAAACATGAAACATTTGGAATACACACATAATCTTAGAGAATCATTTCTTGTTAGTCAAGACTCATTGCCAAGACTATCTTAGTGGACAAAGTCCCTTTCTGAACCGAGTCACCCTCGTTTCAGTCCTGTTTCAGTGAACCGGTATAACCTACCGTTCCCGCCATGTCTATCTCATGAGATATAAAATCATTACTCAATGCATTGGAGGGAGATGTAGGTCCCACCCATCTCATAATGATATCATTCTTATGTGTGCCACAAAATCATAAACCATACATCATTGCATAACCCATGTAATAAAAATGGGAATCTTAAACATCATGACATCATAAAACAATTCATATATGATAAAGGAATTCATAAAAATAATTCCATCACAACATAATCAAATAAATGTAATAATAGGGATAAAAACAAAACCCTTTATTATCTTAGATGGAAAATAATTTTGATAAAACACTTGAACTCCATTCTTGAGGAAAATATCGTTTCTTCTTCAAAAACATTTTTCCTTTCTTAACATGTCATACAACTTTAAACTAAAAGAAGTTGATTAAAAATAAACTTGAAAACTTGTAAAGTAAGATTTCTTAGAAATAATGTTTTAAAAATCCATTCATGCCGTATAATTTAAAAAAACATTCTTCTCGTACTTTTGTCGGAAAAGTCAAAAAGTACCTCGTATGAAAAACGACAGAAGATTCCTTTCATATCTTTTACTAAAAACTTACCGAAGGGTAAAATTGGATTTAAAAAATTGTAGGTGGATGGAAATAATATTACATATCGAGGAAACATGGATGTGGATGATAAAATACACCCCAGTAAATTCCAAAGTATGAACAATCTCGGATAAAAATGAGATTGTGATATTTCCCTTACCTTAGGTCTGATTTGCTTCGTAAGTGTCCAAAAATACTGTATAATAGTTTAAATAATGTCATTTACTTATTACAGAATCATAATCATTGTTATGATATCATATATTGTTCACTTATGACTTTATAATACCCGTTGTTTTTTGTAAATTCAATGTTAAAGAGCATTTTGGGTAAAATTGTTTCATTTGTCGTCCGTGTTTTGACTTGTAATTATTCATATGATTACTTAGATCATGATTACTTAATTCCAGAATATAAAACATGATTTATATATAATATATATTCATAATATACATATATATAATAAATCAGTAAATGGAAAGAAATACACAGTTCATGGAGACGGTAGGCTGTACGTACGCATGAACGTTGTTTTCGTTTCCTTATTGAGTTGAATGGAATTAAGTAGATGACATACATATATATAAACATAAATACAGTATTATTATGTCATATATTTCATTATTACTTATTATATGTACTTTATAATCATTCATGAATGGTTAAAGTGGAGAATGAATCTCATCGCGTCGTGGAGACGGTAGTCCGTACGTACGCACGAGCGATGATATCGTTATCATGATCGTGGGACTGTATTGGAGTGTATTTATACTATTTTAGAATCAATATCACTTTAAAATAGTCATATATAGTCATTATTTACACCATTATACCCATCCAAGTAGGGTGGTGGTGGAAAATAGATTACACCACGGCGTGGAGATGGTATTCCGTACGTACGCACGCGCGGTGATTTCCTTTTTCTGTAGGGTGGATATAAGGTTAATTAGAGTTGTTTCATATTTATAATAACATAACAGTATATAAGAAATACTGATGTTATTACTTTATCATGAAACAACTAAAGAAGAAGAAGTTGAAGAAGAAAGAAATTGAAAAAGATCGGTAATGGATATTACCTCTTTTTGACGCGCCTTTTCTTAACCTCCAGTTAAAGAACTAAGGATGGTATTTGAAGAAGACCAGGAACTCTAGGATGATACTAGGGAAGTGGAGAAGAGATTTTGGCAGGGGTTGTCCGAGCTTGAATTCTCAAATTGGTTTGAGGAGGAGAGGGAGGAGGTGCCCTTTTATAGGGGAGGAGAGAGGCACCTTAGGAAAATCTCAAAATATTATTTTATATTATGGTCAAATTCGGTTTATAATGGTTAAAAATGGTCTTATTTCGAAGCTAAAGTGGGGATGGATCGAAATCCTCTCATCCAATAGGATTTAGACAAGTTTATGTTATTAGTTTAACCTTATCAATTAGATTTAACTCTAAGTTAAATAATTTAACTTTTACCGTGTCTTTTTGTTTTCTTACACTATATGGTTAATAAACTTACTATATCAAGCCAAAAGAACCCAAGATTTTTATTATTAATATATATAATCTTATCTAAGTTATTTGGCTGAACCTTAGATTTTTAGGAATAAAATAACAATAAATAATATAATATTTGTTTTAAAAACTAATTTATGTCAATTTTGACACTATATGGTACATGATTTTTATGAAATTCATAACAGAATGATAGGTTCGAACCAAGTTACTTAAATCAACAATACCATGTCATATTAACCAATAAAATTAGTGTAAGTCATAAAAAGTCTCAAATTACATTTATTTGGGCATTTATAACATCAATTATGTCAATATTTCATTAATAAGACAATTACTGCATCATCTTTGTGTCATAATAAATAATAATTATTTAATCCCTAAAAATTATAAATAAATTCCTATGATGTATATAATTGTATTATCTTTCTGGAGACTATTCAGGTTCGAAGTTTCATGAAGTTTATCACTATATTAAAATTATTATACTTATAGGATTTAAGAAAGTGACATGTTGTCACATTCTTTGGTTTTAATAATAATTATATTATTTTCATTGACAAAATTTAATTAAATGAATCTAATCCGACCCTTAGGTGATATGGGTCGACGTTTAGTCATCCAATAGTATTTTGACATTTGTTAGGGTAATTTTAAAATATTATATTTACCCTTAATTACCCGATTTACCTTTAACTATGGTAAATAAAATATACCGTAGTTACTATTCATAATTCCCAAAAATAAAAAGTAGCTTATTAACATAATTTGGATCCACTGATTCCAAATATGGAATCCATTTCTCCAAATTCAATACAAAAAAGTTGCAGAAATTAAAATAAAATTAATCCCGTTGTCAAAAGAGAACGGGTTTTCTTTAAAACATTGCAAAAGATTGAATTGATTTAACCTACGAATTCAAGGTAAAATCAATACTAATGTAATACATTATATTAAATGGTAAAAATATATTCTATTTATACTTTAAAACCATTAAATATTATAATTTAACCACATAAGATATTACGATGAAAAAAGTTGTTTTTAATTAAAATATAGCATGTTTTTACTATTCATTAAAATATGAAAGTTATCGGAAAAATATCAAAACTTTATCTAATGTAAATTTTTATATCCTGAATCAAAAGAATAATTTTATTTTGTCAAATTGAACTTATAAACATGTCAAAAACTAGATTTAAAGTGGGTGTGCTATCAAAAGGCGGCAAAACTGCATTTTTTGAAAAATACTTATTTTACCCGAAAACTTTATTTTGTTCTTATACCATGTTCTAGAAATGTGTAAGATGAATAATAATGTTATAAAATTCAAAATTTAGTTAACACTATTCATAACGGCTAGTTCATGACAATATTATAATAATATATCGTTGTTTATTAAAACCCAGTATTGCGTACAACACACGCTATCGAGGAAGGTCGGGATTGCGTGTAATGCAAGCCAAGTCCGGGTTGCATGTTGTGAAAGAACCCTTCGTTGTTTCATATAACAGAATCCAACCATATTTCATTTTTACATTGAATATATATATATATATATACTCAATGTTGCGTAGAATAACTATTATCAAAATTGTGTGTAACACGATCCAAGAATAGTGTTGCGTATACTGCAAGCTAATACGGTGTTGCGTATAGCGCAAGGTAATCTTGGTGTAGAATACAACACAAGACATTAATGAAATTAAAAGAATATTTTTCATAAAATCTCGGGGTGTTACATTAAATATGGGTTTTGATCAATTGGATGACCAAATAGTCTCAATTTATATACATTTTATATGAAAAAAAGTTTATGAAAATAAAAATTCAATTTTTAATTGAGAATATCTTTTTACATGGATTTAATTATATTATAGTATTTTATAGGGAACCTCATTTTACATCCTGTTTTTGGAGAGGTCCCTATGAGAAAATGGGATTCCATGTATGATTGAGCATGACATATGTTTTTGACACTTTCTGTAGGGGCACGTTTCCTGGAGCATGTGGACATTCGATGGCGGTGCATTGTAACACACATTCATTCGTTACAAAGGTGAGTGAAATTCATCACTTATAAAGATATGTCTTCTCCTTGATTGAAATAGTGTGATGGGATTTCGTTCATTCCATCCATGGATTCCTCCTCAGAATTCATTACCTAGTATGAGTCTCCCTTATAGAATAAGACGTTGTTCGTGAAACTTGTTCCTGGTTCCATCTCTTTATAGATGATGGTTAATTAAAATGATTATATCAAGACATTCCAAAGGGTCATTCCAGGGAATAATACTTCGGTTAGGAAAGTATTCACATTAGGAATTAGTGGAATTTATGTACACTAGAACTTTGGCCACGTGTATTCAACGTCGTCAAAGGGATTCTCAACAATATGGAAAACCATGTTTAACTTGTGTTATTCCATGATTTTAACATCCCACAAGGATAGAGGGTCATGATTTAATATCTTACAGAGATGTAATGGGTGGATGAAAACACTTATAAAGGTGGATCAGGTAGGTACATCTCTAGGAGGGAGCACCTGGAATGTTTACCTGATAGATGGATCTAAACGCCCAATGAGGTCTGACCCAAGTGTGGTGCATCCCATAAAGGCAAGTTTTCTCATTTTAAAGACTTATTCGGACCCCACTAAGGGAAAAACAGGAGGGAAAATAAGAAAAGGTGTACCCCAGTGAGGGGGTCAGCATGGTTTACCATTGGTTGGGATTTAACCTCATGGAGGCTTCCTACATATCCTATTTAGAATACAAGGATCAGAACCCTTATATTTAAAAGAGGTATGGTGTGGGTATTACCCATGGTTAGCTTCCCTTCACACTAGGAATACTCTCGGTTGGATGAGTATGGGTGTTTGTGGGGCTTATGCACTGTTAGATTCCCAGGTTCTTCCAAGAGTTGCAATGGGATGAATGGGACATACGTGCTAAGATGGACCATGTGAATGGCGCGATCGTACTAGGATGTGGTGGCCAGAGTAAAATTTGGATGGAAATGGGGGATGTATTAATGTGTAATGGAATGGATGAGATAGAATCGAAGTGAAGATGAGATTTTTGGGATTGAACCTTGAGGGGCATCTGACGCACCCAAGTTGGATAGGAATCAATGTCCACATAGTTATTATAGAGGAATATGGGGCTTATGCATGGTTATCCACCCAATAAAAATGGGACATGACATTGGGGTTTATGCATGGTTATCAAGGACATACACCCCTAGGAGTAGGGAACCAGGGTTTACCAATGGTTGTCATTGAGCCTCTGGGAGGCTTCATAAGCACCTATTTAGAATATAGGGATCAAAACCTATGTAGTTAGGTGGTTTGTGGATTACGCATGTCTAGCGGCCTGGGTGTTGTAAATATAGGGGGATCACAAGGAGGATCTTTGTGATTTTTAGGTTCTTCACTGAGGTTAGGGCTTTGTAAATATAAGAGCTCCACGAAGAAGGGTAACCCTTGTTTATTGTAGAGACCTGGGTTCTAAAAGCAGTTCATTGTGAATGATTAATGTTTCTAAAATCTTGATGTACCCTGAAGTTCCTTCCTTCTTAGTGAAGGGTATCCCTATAATAGGAAACGGTAAATAAGAAAAGGGAAAGTGGGTTTCTCAATGCTCCAGTACCTTGGGGGATTCATTTTTCTATTGAATTCGTAGTGATTAAGGGCTTCAAATAATGGATCTTGGAAGCAGAAATGTTAGGATAATGATGATTATGAGGGGGGAGAAATATTTATAGGAAAAGGGGGATTTTTAATGCCCAGAGGCACGACATGAAGAAAAATTGATCCTTATAAAGTGGCATGAGGCACAAAAAACATGTGGAGTTGTCTGTAAACATTATTTATGGTGACCATGGGGCTCATCAGACTCCCCATACCTTCCATAAACACCATAAAACATCACGAGGACTAGATTCTACATGATGGTGCATCTCAGGATTGATTCATTTGATGATATAATAGTCGTTTGATCTTGGATTTCATCTCAACCAGCCTTTCCCTTACTTGAATTATCTTGGGATGCATATTTTTCTTCCCAAAAATCCCTCAATGATACCGATTATCTCATGCATCTACCTAGAAATAATTGTGCAAGTCAAACGACAACACATGTGCTCAAATACAAGTTCCAACAAACGAGATAAAAAACATTTAAATTTCTTAAAAATGAACCAAGGGATACACATGTGCTCAAATACTATCTCTGCATGTTCAATCTGATCCCTCTACATTAATTTCAGTAATATTTACATTTAGGCCCTATATCTAACTGAAAATGGTGGATATAGACCATATTTGTTATTTCCATCCATCTTTTGTTAGAAAATGGAATTTATTGATCCTCGGTGGTTTCGTCGTTCACCCCATACGTACTACACACCATCATGCCTTTAATATTGATTTGTTCAAAGATCAATAATATGAATCCGGGTATAGAAAACATTGAGTAATAAATTAAGATTTCAATACATCGGAGCATTCTCAATTCACCAAAGAAGGTTGGAGGATAATCAATGATCATATCTAGATAACATAAGTAGTAGGAATTCACCTTTATCCTATTTGTGTACAATCTTACCTCAGGTATGTTGCCCATTCATTTCTAAACACATCTATATCATCTTCTAAATATGAGTTTTTTCGACATTCATGGTAGTACTGAAAAAATATAAAAACACAAAGGATTAATAAATATTTTAAATGAACTCATAATTATTTTCGAAAATACCTCGTCAGGGATTCTAGTTTGTTGATGAAATATGATCTCTTTCATAAATTTATAAACATAATACCCACAGTCCTTTCCATTTGTTTGTTTTGGACACTGCAGAAACATCGACAACAATAAGTAATTTGTTTTGATATGTTTTTGGATAGTGCAATGTTATTATATATACTAGGATACTTTTCCAGTTGTACATCTTGTATGTGTTCTTATCCTTAGGACCTGGATTCATTCCATGCATTAGATGATATTGATGCACCGACCTATCATAACAGAATCCTCATTAAAATATAACATAAATTATATAACTAGAAGTTTAGTTTTAAAATGATGCATCTAGTGTCTTACAAATTAACAAATGCCATTATGCGTGGTCAGTTTGTTGGATATCCATGCATTAAATCCAGAAAATAAATCATTGGAGTATCAAAATTGACTGCAATCAGCATCCAATGGTTCCTAAAAATACAAAAAGGAATAAGTAAAGAAAGAAATGAAAATATAGTTGATATGATTAAATTTTAGAGTTTTACCCCTGCATCGTTGGTATTAAAAAGAGTCTGTCATCCGTAATTTGGTTTTCAATCAATTTGAGCAGGGATGAAATTATTGCAGCCTCTTTATCAGAATATATTTCATCTTTTGAAGAGGTGATGTGAGGACTAATGAGTCCAAAAACTTTTTCATGGGGAAATCCCTTCAATTGTTTTTCATATATACGCCTGTGACAAATATAAAATGTATTTAGTCATAATTATCATAGTATATCAGATTTTCTAAAATCAAATCATGAAAACATACCTCATGTATAAATTTATAACTGAGGCACCTAGACATTCATACATGAGGAGTACATTTACATTTTCACCACTAATGAAATCTGATGTTTCCTCTCCATACACATCTGTTGGTCGAATTGGACACTCAATAGGGAGGGGGGAGGGGTTAATTGAGTTCCAATAAAAATTTCTGTTAAAAAATATTTCTCTTAAAATCCCCCAAATTAAAAACAAAGATAAACTGTACTGAATTTATACAGATTATAAATGATCAATTAATTTATCTATGATTGATTTGGTCTCAGTTAACCTAATCCGAAGATTAGTTTAACGTTTTAAAAATAACTTACTGGTTTACAATAAGTATAAACACTTGCTAATTTAACTATCAAAGTAGCTTTAAAATAGTTTTGTATTTCAAATTAATAAGAAGCGGAAAATATATAGTATACTTTAGACTTAGTCAAATATGCACAGTGGATTAAACTAAGAGGTTTAGTCTCAAGCCAAGACTTAGCCCTCTCAAAACATTTATATAAATTTGATCCACACCCTGGATCGGGGTTGAAAACTGTACAAGACTATCTAGGTCACACAGGGACCTCTACCACAGTTCTTCATGGGAAACAAAAACAATGACCAGGCCACATTAGTACCTCTTCCACAGTTGACATGGTTAAACAAGAGTAAGTAAATTTGGTTTGAGGATTTTTATATCCTCCAGTTCAGAACAGGAGTCAGTGTGTGTATAATGTAAAGAGTACACACACTGCTCAAAAATGTAAGTAAAATAATCACTAAGAGAGAATGTATCAGAGTTTAGAAAGATATAGTGATTAGAAGTGCAGCTCTGGACACGTTGGATTTAGAAGAGATGCTTCTGAGTCCTTTTGTGATTTTTCTGTTGAAAATAGAGTATCGTGGTTCATCTTGATGTCCTTCACAAGTGAGTGTGTTCTCTGATTTTTAGTGTTCTTTATGTGTTCTTCAGTAGTGCTGGATTACATACATGGGAGTTATTTTGAGATCTTTCCAATGCCCCACTTAAACTTATTCGTGTGTTCTTCCTTTTCGTATGTATATTCATGGAAGAATTCTCTCTCTATGCCTTTTCACGCACTTACGCACACTTTCTTTTCCTGTAGCTTGATCTTCCTTTTCTTCCACAAGCTCCGGCAATTGGAATGATTACCTTTTCAAAGGTATGAGGTAAGGTCTCATAAAATGCCAGAAACTAACATTAAATATCATTAATTTCATTAAAATCATCAAATATGACTGTTAGAATTAAATAAGAATTTTTAGAAATTCAAACTATTTTCATGACTATCAGTGAGTCATGAGATCTGTGAGACATTTTGAATCTACATCGGTTTCGGTAGTATCATCATCAGTGTCTCATCATCGGTGACTCATCATCGGTGTCTCAGCATCGGTGTCTCAGCATCGGTGTCTCAGCATCAGTGACTCCTCATCAGTGTCTCAGTTCCTATTATCGGTGTGACCGTTGTCATCGGTGCGACCGTTCATCATCAGTGCGAACGTTCATCATCGGTGCGACCGTTCATCATCGGTGTGACTGTTCATCATTGGTGTGACCGTTCATCATCGGTGCGACCATTCATCATCGGTGTGACAGTTCATCATCGATGTGACCGTTAATCATCAGTGACTCAGGAAAATAACTAACGGTGAGTCAAGTCATGTAAGACACACAAAATGTCTGTTCAATCCAGAATAATTCCAGGTCAACCATAAACATACATTGATCAAAGATAAGCATTTGTAGATATGATATAAATACATTTAGAACAATTTGAACAAAAGACTAAAAGGAAATAAATTAAACTAAGATTTTTTATTATTAAAATAACCATTTCAAAGAGAGTTCAACAATCTCCCCTTTTTGATAATCACAATTCAATTGCATAAATGAAGAGATAATATAGTATGTCATTCAGTATGCCCCCCCTATAAAAAATAATATATGCCAAAAGATAAAGCAGGGTTAGAAAAGCAGATAGAACTATATAACTGATTCATTCACCCCATATAATATAAGTCATATAATACAATTCATCTTCCCCTTTCATTACTTCTCCCCCTACATATGCATGCATGTGATAAATAGCCAGTATGGGCTCATATGCACATTCAGTTCACCCATCCAGAGACATGATCTCTCCCATACATATACATTATCTCCCCCCCTTTGGGATTATCAAAATGAAGAGATAATGAAGATAAGAAAGAAGAGTCCATACCAACAATGAGTACACATATTACAGACAAAAAGGAAATAGTTCAGGAAAATAAACACCCAATCAAATAAAATTGACAAAAACAGCTATTCCTTAGGGTGAAAGGAAGATTTTCCTTTAGCAGTGGGAGGAATTGATGGTCCATAAGGTTGTTGGGTGGAAGGTGGAACTGGCCTGATAGAGAAAGGTGCTAGGATGGCCAAGGATGGACGAACTATGGGTTCCGAGTTCACCTGCTGCAGAGAAGATCATTCTTGAAGGTTGTTGTTGAAAGACCGGTCTAATTTTGTAAAGAGCTTGAGAAACAGACATCTGGCCGGGAGTAACATCCGATGATTGCAGAGTCTCTGCTCTAGGAAAAACAATGGCTTTTTCTGGCACATGAAGATAGTATTTTAGAAAATTGATGAAGTCCTGAATGACTTCTCCACCATACTTCATGGCCTTTTCAAAATCACCCTTATTTTGCATGAAATTTTTCAAAGTGGGGGTAAAATCTTTTAACTACTGAACTTGAGCTTTAAAATATTGAGTCACTAGAAGGAGTCTCAAATTATCATCCAGTACATTAAAATGATGATTCAATTCATGATTGGTGTAGATCTTAGAGAAATAATGATCTACTTTCTCCTTAATTTCCTTTTGAGCCTTTGTAGCATCAGCTGAGTACAACTATACCATTATATGCACATGATCACTATGTTCTTTCATCTTTTTCAGAGAATAAAAATCTAAAATCTTCTCAAGAGGTGCCAGCTCTTCTCTAACAACATCTCTTATGGTATCTAATTCAGGACCAGTGATCTTGGTCACCTTGGCATTTCCAGCCTGAGCAATAACATGAGTGATATCCATTTTTAACTTCCTCAAATTTGATTTCTTCAAATGTTCTATTAGATTTCTTAAAACATCCATCATACAAAAGATGTTTGTTCTGAACTCTCCTGATAGAGAAACAAGATTTCTTCCTAACTCCGTAAGTGTTTGATTTAAAGAGGTAATATGCCTGCCAATCGACTCACCATAATTTCACAGGTCCGGTTTGATAAGGCTTTCCACTCTTTGATCCAAATCATCCATAGAAGCATCAGATAAAGTCAAAGGAGTAGGAGCCGGAATATGAGATAACTCATCTTTCACAGTCTCTCTAATAGCTTGAATCAATTCATCCTTGAATCTACCAATGTCTGACTGAGCAACTGCAGGATCAGGTCTGCCTTGAGACACTGAAGGATCAGGTCTAACATCTGTTCTTTGCAAAAAATCAGTAACAAATTGAGCCTTAACAGAATCACTTATGCCTACAAGATTCACTTATACACATTCCTCTTCCTCTGGGTAATCTAGTCCCAAAACAGAAAGACCTGGATGTTCTTCCCCTACAAATTTACATGAAGGGTACATAGGTTTCACAAACTGAGCTCATCCATAATTTTTTGGAAGGGCTTCCTCATCCTTATCACTCTCCAATTGTTCTGTCCTCTCAACCTCAGGGACATTTTATTGCTCAATTTGTTGGGGTTGAGGATTATCATGAATCTCAACCGGGACTTCTACCGGTTGTGTATCCGCATCATCAGAACCATCACCATTACTATCACTGCCACCACGATTGTCATTACCATTAGCATCACCTTCATCATTATCATCATCATTATCATCATCATCATTATCATCATTAACTGATCTCTCACTTGAAATGTCTGTACTTACAGATTCATACTCCTCAGAAGTTGATTCATCAGTCTCACTTTCTTCTTCATCGTCTGAAAGAGGTTCAATCTCTGGTAAATTGAGAGGAGGGATTGCCGAACCAAATTCCATACTTCTTTTCTTCGGACTAACAGTATCAGGATCACTCCTCTCATCAGGTGATGATTCAGCCTCTTCTTCAGCATTCAGATTCCCATCAGATTCTTCTTCTTCTTTTGTTCCTTTCTTACTAGATTCACCAGTTTCTTTAGGAACAACTACTTCCTCTTCTTCATCCGAATAGATCACTTACTCTCCAGGTTTTAGGCTAGGATCTCTTATTTCCTTTGGTCTCCTTGGATGACCAGTAGGATTGAAAGACTCATATAACTTTTCTTCATCAGTAACCCAAGCTTTCTTCCATGGGTTCCAATTTATTTTCATCCTCTTACAAATAGCTTTGTTGAATCAAAATATAATTGATGAGATACACTCATCTTCATCATCCACACAGCCTAAGAATTTCAGAATTGGAGAAATCTGTTTAGAATAAAATAGAGTAGTAGCTTTCTTTGAAGGTTTTATCATCTCAACAATATGCTCGAAAAAATATCTACATAGATTGATCTTTTCACCATTCATAAAAAGGAATAGAAGAAACACATCTTGATACTTAACTGAAGCAAAATCACATTTTCTAGGACATATTTGATGTTGAATAAATTTAAACAGGATTCGATTCTCACAATCCAACTCATCTGCAGTTATCCTTCACGATTCAGACTTTCCAGTCAAAAACTCCAGGGCTAGATCATAAGAAAAATAATCAGTTGTGGGTGGAATATTACCAGAATAGTCCTCGTATCTTCCATTTTGAGGCACCCCTAGACAGTCATCCCATTGTTTTGATGAAAAAGTAATATTTTTCCCTTTTACTATAGAAGCCAATCTCGCAACCTCTACTCCATCCAAATCTATATCCAGGTTCAAATAGAACTCATGCACTAGCTTCGGGTAAAAGACTCTATCATTGTTACAGAACCACTCCTTCCAGCCTTGGGTTTCCAACACTTTCAAGAGAACATATTTTCTAGATAAAACCCATTCTGAAAAAATTTCCTATTCAGCTAGAACATTCCGTTCTTCTAGCTCCGGGTTCACAGAACACTGCTTCGTACTACTCGACTCACCTCGAGCACGCTTGACAGGTGAAGTTACTTTAGATTCATTGCTTTATGTCTTTTACATGACCATTCTGAGGTTTGAGACAAACGAGAGGTTTGGAATGATTCAAAAGGCTCGGGTTACAGAGAAGAGAAAAGAGAGTTCGGCGGGAAATGGAAGGCCAATAGTCTTTAGAGAATGGAATAGTTGCGTGTCATTATTTGAATCATTTAGGGCTACAAATAATAAAACATTGATTAAGCAAAACAACGTCATTTTAAATAGGCAATAATGATTTTGAAAATAGTACAACCCAATCGGTAGCACTAATCAACTTAACATATCGGTTTGACAGATTAGTTTGACAGATCATTTTGATAGATCACTTTCACATATCAGTTTTACAGATTGGTTTGACATATCAGTTTGACAGATCAGTTTGACAGATCGGTTTGACAGATCGGTTTCACAGATCTGTTTGACAGATCAGTTTGACAGATCGGTTTGACAGATTAGTTTGACAGATCGGTTTGACAGATCGGTTTCACAGATCTATCATTACTAACTCTTGTTTAATCGAGTTTAACCTTTCACAATTTAAGGGATCGGTGAAAATGTCAGCTAATTGATGTTTAGTACCTATAAAATCAAGAGTAATATCACCTTTTTGGTAGTGATCTCTCAAGAAGTGATGTCTGACATCAATGTGTTTGGTTCTAGAGTGAGACACAGGGTTCTTTGAAATGTTAATTGCACTAGTGTTTTCACAGTTAATTGAAACATGCTTAAAAACATATCTATAGTCCAAAAGAGTGTGTTTCAACCACAGAATTTGTGCACAACAACTACCAGCAGCAATATACTCTGATTTAGCAGTAGATAATGCAACAGAGTTATGTTTCTTACTACACCAAGATACTAAGGATTTTCCCAATAAATGACATGTTCTTGATGTGCTCTTCCTATCTAACTTGCAGCCAGCAAAGTCAGCATCTGAATAGCTGATTAGCTCAAAATATTGTCTTTTTGGATAAAACAAGCCTATGTTTATAGTGTGTTTAAGATACTTAAAAATTCTTTTAACAACAAGTAAATGAGATTATTTTGGGTTAGCTTGAAATCTTTCACACATGCATACACTAAACATAATATTTGGTCGAATAGTAGTAAGGTAATGTAAGCTTCCAATCATACCTCTATAATTTGTTTGATCCAATGGTTTCCTAGTTTCATCTGCATCCAATTTACAAACTGTACTCATAGGATTATTACTTTGCTTAATACTATCTAAACCAAAACGTTTTAAAAGATCTCTTATATATTTAATTTGATTTAGAATAATACCATTTTCATTTTGAAAAACATGAAATCCAAGAAAATATTTATTTTCTCCCATTAAACTCATTTCTAATTCATTTTTCATACTCTTAGAAAATTCAGTACATAAATAATGTTTAGAAGATCCAAAAATAATATCATAAACATAGATTTGAACTATTAAAACATCTTTAAAAATTCTTTTAATATAAATAGTTGGATCAACAATCCCTTTAGTAAAACATTTTGAAATAAGAAAATTACTAAGTCTATCATACCAAGCTCTATGAGCTTGTTTTAAGCCATATAATGTAACGACCCAAAGTTTCATTAATGGAAATCCCTCTTAATATAATTAAAGGTCTCTTTATATTTATATAAAATGTAAACATCATTGGTTTTATGTTAATATTTTTGACCATTGCTAATATAGCCATTGAACAGTGATCACAAGATTAGTATAAATATAGGGCTTTAACAAATCCAATTTACTCGGACAAAGGAAGCGATGTCCTCATCAAGTAGAATTGATCCATATGAAGTCCATTTGTAGGAGATTTTAAAGGAGGTGGAATCCTTGGGCCTCACTCTTGACCAAGCCCAAGATGAGCTTCATCATGTCAAGCGTGAATTGGACCGTCTATGAGAAGTTGAAGTAGATAAGGATTACCACTCAAGCAATGTTATCCGAGCCACCCCACGAGTCTATCACCATCGCACACCTTACCCTTAGGTCTTATGCGACTGTTTTAAGGGGTTATGTAACAAATCTCTAGTACTATGTCCATGTATATTATTTTTTTATATAATAATGGATATACCTCCTTGTCATTTTTTTGATACATTGTAAATAGTTTTTAAAGTACAAAAAGTGTTTTTAGTTATTATTTAATTAAGAATTATATTTTCTTAAATTAAGGGATTTTTGAATTAAATAATATTTTAATAAAATATTAACATTATCATTAAATTAATTTTTATTAAATATAAATGATCTTATAATTTTATGAATGCAATTATAATTATTATTAAGGTTTGAAAGCCATTTCTGTCAAAACCGGTGAATTTTTTATAAATGTATGTTATTATTTTAAAAGTGAAAATGAAAATATTTATTAAATTATTTAGATAAAATAAATGTTATCTATAATCATGACGTCGAAATTGTCCAATGGTGAATTTTTCATAATTTTCTGAGATAGTCAATTTTTGGGTAAAAATTAAATACCGTTAAAATATATAATGTGTTTTATGACATCATAAAGACCCAATAATGATTTAATAAAATACTATAAGCTTTAAGTTCGGCCAATATATGTTTTTCCATTAAAATAATGTGACTTTGGGATTGTTTGACCTACTTTTCAAAGCATTAATGGACCCCTCAAGACTTATTAAACATCTTGTCTTTTTAAATTATTTTCCATGGGAGTGTGACTCACCTCCACATAAGCAACCTCATTATTTTAAGAAGTTATGAATTTGGCCTTATAAAATATTGTTTTCCTCTTCCTTTTTCCAAAAACCATGGGCAGAAACCATGGTATGGTTTGTGGTTTGGGTTAATTTAATATAAGGGTTCCCAAACGTAAATAATAAAGAATTCCATCACCTTTCCTATATAAACCCACCCAAGCTCCCACTTCATCCTCACTCAAGCCTTTGGAGTTCGCCCAACCTCAGCCCTACTCTCTCTATAATCCTCCCAAGTTGCCCCAAGCTTCCAAGAATCCTCTCTCAAGCCTCTCTCTAGACTTTGGAAGCACACTTCCAAGTAAGGGTTTTTTCTTCCTTTCTCATTTTTGTCCAATATTCTTTAAGTTGTTTTTTCCTTTTAATTTTAATAATGAATGTTGGGGTATGGTTTCTAACCTCCCTCATACTGCCCTATGTATATTTGAATGATGGGAGACCCCATTATCTCTCATTAAATGCCTTCCATATACACCCGTTACTATGCCAAACTTCCGAAAGGAACTTCTCCCTCCTCATTTACATTCAAGCAATAATTTTTTATCATGAACCTAAATTCCATTAAAATTGTTGGGTAATGAATCTATATAATCTCCTTAATTTCCATTACATGTAAATATGATGAGGAACCCCTTTAACTCTCATCAACCTTTTTTATGAATTCTTACATCACGTCGTTACGCTGCCGAAATCTCACCGATTTTCTAATCCAATGCCATTATGTAGTGAATACCATGCCCATATCTCCATCAAGTGTATTCACCTTTATACACATTTACGTATTTATTATAAAGTTTCATGAATGAATTCCACATTCCTTTATCATGGAATAAATGTTTATGTTTTATGAATCCATGTTTTATGATCCATGTGGCACACTTATAGATGAAATGAAATGTTTATGAAGGGTGTGCCCTTATTTCACTCCAATGCATTGGGTAAAGTATAGTATCATGATACATCACGTGCAATGAGCATTGACTCATGCTAATTCAAGTGCAATGGGGGTTTAGTCGTGCTTCATGTGCAATGAGAATTTACTCATGATCCATGTGTAATGAGCCTTGGATCATGCTAATTCCATGTTAAGTGTTGTTTCCACATTTCCATGTTATGATTACCATGATTTATCATGCCTTTATGTTCATGGTTCTCTTGTGATCAATTGATATGCCTAATGTCTAACATGTATTTTAATCCACATGTTATTCCATGTGTATTCCCTTACTGGGCTTTATAGATCTCCTTTTTCTTATGCATGTCCTCAGGTTATCCCATGCAATGCTAAGTACGAGGGAATGTAGTGGTCATGTAAAGGAAGATTTAAATAAATATATTGCATTTCATGTTGAATGTTTTTATTTAATGATCATAGTCCCCAAATAAACTAAACCTCTCTTTCTTCTTTGTTGTATCAAGTGAAGTTTTATGTAATAAATAATTTTTAAGTTGTAATAAAAAGCAGGGTTTTCATAGTTGGTATCAGAGGATAGGTTTAGTTATTTTGGGGATTAGGATTAGATAACCCTAGTAAAGCCTTAGAGACAATACTAAGTATAATAAAAACATCCCTATGTTTTTGTAAGTACTGATTAAGTGGTTTATCAAGAAAATACATCTATGTTTAGATACGAGCAGGTAGAGGCGGCTCTGGCATAGATGTATCCTAGGGGTAAAACCCGAAAACACCGCTTTGAGCTAGACTCGAACGGGAACTGGTGCATGATAACGGGTCTTGATGCACTCTTGGTTACGACACTTACAGGGGTTATGTTTTGATAAATTCACAAGCTTAGTATGAACCCTTATGGGAATTAAAAAAATTCCCCTAAGAATATATGTTAGAAAGTAGATCATGAAAAGCCAAGATTGAAGCCTATAGACTCATGAGTTAAGGAAATAAAAGTTTATTTATAAGTCATCAACTTCTGTCTTTGGATTAACATTTAGGTGTTACTCCAAACATTCCTTTTATTCCAGCCAATGGCCGATAAGAGGAGGACTCGGGCTAAAAACTATTGTGAAGATCAGTGTGATGACTGTACTAATGAGATGCCCAATCCCATGGGAGCAGGAATCGTGAACTTTGTCATGCTTCTCTCTTAGATAACTCAAGTTATGAATAGAAACATGGGTCAAGTGGAGTGTTCAACCCCCCCCCCCCCCCTAAAAAAGAATAAGTCACTATCGAGAGCTTCATGAGACAAAGGCCTCCGACTTTTAGTGGATCATCCGATCCCACGATCGCTGAACAATTGATCTACTCCATTGGAAAGATCTTCTCCATACTTCAATGTTATGAACAAGAGAAAGTTATACTGGTGTCTTATCATATAGAGGGTGAAGCTGATCAATGGTGGACATTGATCAAAAATAAGAAGCCTGAGGAGGAGATCAAGGTGTTGGAATGGAAGGATTTCTGGAAGATATTTTTCGATAAATATGTTTTGCGCACCCTCTAGCTTAAGATGGAAAGGGACTTCCTTTACCTCAAGAAAAAATATGAATAATCTATTTGAGAGTAGGAGGAAAACTTCAAAAGGCTTGTACAATACACTTCCGGATTTTTTGTTACCCCAGAATGCAAATTGACCGCTCCTTTGTTGGGATGAAGCCTAGCCTGCGGAAAGCATTGGAGATCCATGACTTCAACAGCTATGAGGAAATTGTCCGATGTTCCCTCAAGGTCGAAATGGAGATCATGGAATCACAGTGGTATCATGGGGACAAGAAGCATAAGGTGGAATTAAATTATGGTGGTCTGATGGATAAATCCAACAGTGCTAAGAATATCCAGCACTCCACTTGCCAAAAGTGTGGAAAGAAGCACCCTGGAAATTGCCTAAGGGGACGAAGAAAATGCTTCAGGTGTGGAGGAGAAGGAAACCTAGCTGTTAAATGTTGGAAAGAAAGACCTGCAGTTGCGACAGAGGAGAGGAACGCTCCGTTCGAACCTCAATGCGTTGTTCCATTCTACAAATGCAAATAATCGGGTCATTTTGCAAATCAGTGCCCTAATACAAGGGTTTTCGAAGGCAACCAACAACCTCCAAGGCAACAAGGAAGAGCTTTTGCCATCACTTCTACTGAAGTGAACCCCGACAACGAATTGGTGATAGGTACACTAGTTATTCATTCATGAATAGCGAACATACTTTTTGATTCAGGTTCTATGCATTCTTTTATATCTCAAAAGTTTAGTAGAACAATCCCAGCACAACCACAAATAATGGAAGTGAAGATTTCAGTGAGTACAGAAAATGGGACAATCATTGCATCTAATGAATATAATTCCTCCCCTGTTATAATTTGTGGATTGAATTTCCTGGCGAACCATGTCACACTCCCTCTGGTGGAATTAGATGCAATTATTGGCATGGATTGGCTTTCCTTATATAGAGCCAACATAAATTGTCGGGAAAGGGAAATCTCACTCCATATAGAGAATTGACCCCCGATTCGTTACAAGTGTAAGGAGGAAGATGAATCTCCTTTAGCACCATCATCTCATGAATGGATATTACTACCCTATGAGCATGCGTATCTGGCTCAGATGATTGAGTCTAAGGAAGAAACCACCCTTGAGGAAATCCCTATTGTGAGGGAATTCGATGAAGTGTTTCCTGATGAACTGTCTGGTCTTCCTCCTAGAAGATATGATGAGTTCTCAATTGAACTTATTTATGGGGCACTACCAATATCCAAGACTCCATATAGAATGGCTATCGTTGAGCTTGAAGAGCTGAAGAAACAACTACAAGAGAATCTGGATAAAGGGTTTATACGCCCAAGTGCTTCACCATGGGGTGCAGCAGTCCTCTTCATCAAGAAGAAGGATGGGTCAATGAGGCTTTGCATTGATTATCATGAGCTCAACGAAATCACGATAAAGAAAAAGTATCATCTCCCATTAATTGATGACTTGTTCGATCAGTTGTGTGGAGAAAAATACTTCTCCAAGGTGGGATTGTGGTTGGGATATTATCATGTAAGGGTGAAGAAGGAAGATATCCCCAAGACTACTTTTCGCACAGGATATAGGCACTATGAATTCATAGTAATGCCTTTTGGACTCACTAATGCTCCATCAATATTAATGGAATTAATGAATAGAGTCTTTAGAGATTACCTCGACAAATTTTTGGTAGTCTTTATAGTTGATTTTCTTATATACTCCAAAACCAAGGAGGATCATGAGAAGAATTTAAGAACTATACTGGAGACTTTGTGTAAGGAGAAGCTCTATGCAAAGTACAGCAAGTGTGAGTTCTGGTTTTAGGAAGTCTCATTCTTGGGCCATATCATCACAAGAAATGGTATATCTATGGATCCCTCAAAAACAGATGCAATTGAGGAATGGCCGAGGCCAACATCGGTAATAGATATCCATAGCTTCTTGGGGTTAGCTGGAAATTATCGACGATTTGTGAGGAATTTCTCAAGATTTTCCAACCCTCTTACCAAGCTAACTCAAAAAGGAGTAATGTTTGCTGGGAGTGATGAATGAGAAGAAAGCTTCAAGGAGTCGAAAAGGAGGCTTATCACTACACCCGTGCTCACTTTACCCACAAGTGGGGAAATTTTTGTGTTATTTAGTGATGCTTCGAATAAGGGATTAGGCTGTGTGCTGATGTAGAATGATAAAGTGATATCCTATGCCTCAAGGAAGTTAAAAATACATGAGGGAAACTATCTAACGCATGACCTGATGTTAGCAGCGGTGATCTTTGCCTTGAAAATATGGCGACATTATCTCTATGGGGAGAAATGTGAGATATATACTGACCATAAGTGTCTTAAATATATATTCACACAAAAAGAGATTAATATGCGCCAAAGAAGATGGATAGAGATCATCAATGATTATGGCAATTTAATACATCACCACCCTGGGAAAGCGAACAAGGTGGAAGATTCCTTAATTAGGAAGGACCCAACGATTCTATCAATGATGAGAATTGAGAAGGATCCAATCTTCTTAGTCTTGATGAAGATGGACATGGGAATCATAAAGAAGGGAACATCATCAATCCTTTCACAAATTATTTCTCAATCATCTCTTTTGGAAATGTTAAAGGATGCTCAAAAGGATGATATTGGAGTTTAGAAAAAGTGGAAGCTATCAAAAAATGGAAATCCTCAGAGTTTAATGTTAATGAAGAAGGAATTGTGCTATTTGGGAAAAGACTATGTGTTCCATCGAGTCCGGAGCTGAAGAAGGAACTTTTGGATGATGCACATAGTTCAAATTTCTCTATTCACCCAGGGAGCACAAAGATGTATCGAGATCCCTGAGAAATCTTTTGGTGGGGTAACATTAAGAAGGAGATCGCTGAATATACATCAAAGTGCCTGGTGTGTCAGCAAGTGAAGGCAGAGAGGAAGAAGTCTAAGGGGATGATGCAACCATTGCCCATACCAGAATGGAAATGGGAGAACATCACCATGGACTTTGTCACTGAACATCCAAGGACATCCAAAGGAAACAATGCAATCTGGGTCGTTGTGGATCGTCTTAAAAAGATTGCACACTTCATTACTATTCGATAGGATTTCTCATTGGATCAACTGGCATGGATATATATCAGGGAAGTGGTAAGGTTGCATGGAGTACCACTATCTATTGTGTCTAACCGAGATCCAAGATTCACCTCTAAATTTTGGAAGAGTCTCCAACATGCTCTGAATATTGAACTAAACTTCAGTATGGCTTATCATCCTCAAACTGATGGCCAATACGAGCGGACTATCCAAACACTTGAGGACTTGTTGAGAGCATGCTCAATGGACATTAAAGGAGGATGGGATCAATATCTTCCTCTGGTTGAGTTCTCTTATAATAACAGTTTCAACTCAAGAATCCAAATGGAACCATATGAAGACCTGTATGGGAAAAGGTGCATAACACCGACATGTTGGGATGAGGTCGGTGAACATAAGCTACTTGGACCAGAAATGGTCGAGGAAATGGTGGAGAAGGTGAAAACAATTCAGCAGCATATCAAGGCAGCTCAAAGTCGACAAAAGAGTTATGAAGATAATCATCGACGAGATCTTGAGTTTAAAGTTGGATACATGGTGTTTCTATGCATATCTCCGTGGAATAAGGTCACGAGGTTTGGAAAGAAAGGGAAGTTAAGTCCAAGGTACATCGGCCCCTTTGAGATTCCTTATCATGTTGGGGTTGTGGCCTATCGACTAGAACTTCCCCCTACCATGGACAAAGTACATGATGTCTTTCATTAATCCATATTAAGGATGTACATACCGGACCCTTCACATGTACTCTCTTCTGAGGTGGTACAATTGGAAGATGACCTTTCTTTTGAGGAGAAACCAGTGAAGATCTTAGATCGTAGAGAAAAAGTTCTACAAAATAAGACAATTCCCCTCATCAAGGTGTTGTGGCGAAACCACAAGAATGAAGAAGCAACTTGGGAATCAGAGGAAATGATGAAGATGAGTTACCCACATCTTTTTTAGTGTGGGAAAAGTAAAATTTCGAGGGATAAATTTCTTATGGGGGGAATATTGTAATGACCCAAAGTTTCATTAATGGAAATACCTCTTGATATAATTAAATGTCTCTTTATTTTTATATAAAATGTCAACTTCTTTGGTTTTGTGTTAAGAATTTTGACCATTGCTAATATAGCTGTTGAACAGTGATCACATGATTAGTATAAATATAGGGCTTTAACAAATCCAATTTACTCAGACAAAGGAAGCGATGGCCTCATCTAGTAGAATTGATCCATACGAAGCCCATTTGTCGGAGCTCAGAAAAGAGGTGGAATACTTGGGCTTCGCTCTTGACCAAGCCCAAGATGAGCTACATCATGTCAAACTCAAACGGGACCGTCTACGTGAAAAGTGGAAATTGATAGATATTACCACTTGAGCGATTTTATCCGAGCCACCCCAAGAGTTTTTCACCATCGCACACCTTACCATTTGGTCTTATGCAGCTGTTTTAAGGGGTTATGTAACAATTCATTAGCACTATTTTCATGTATATTATTTTTGTATATAATATTGGATATATCTCCTTTTCATTTTTTTGATACATTGTAAATAGTTTTTAAAGTACCAATAGCGTTTTAGTTATTATTTAATTAAGAATGTTATTTTCTTAAATTAAGGGATTTTTAATTAAATAATATTTTAATAAAATATTATTATTATTATTAAATTAATTTTTATTAAATTTAAATGATCTTATAATTTTATGAATGCAATTATAATTTTTATTAAGGTTTGAAAGCCATTTCTGTCAAAACCCGTGAAATTTCGATAAATGTCGGTTTTTATTTTAAAAGTGAAAATGAACATATTTATAAAATTATTTAGATAAAATAGAGGTTATTTCTAGAATCAGGATGTTGAAATTATCCAATGGTGAATTTTTCAAAATTTTATGAGACATTCAAAATTTTGGGTAAAAATTAAATACCGTTTAAATATATAATGTGTTTTATGACATCATAATGACCCAATAATGATTTAATAAAATACAATAAGCTTTATGTTCGGCCAATATATGTTTTACCATTAAAATAATGTAATTTTGGGTTTGTTTGACCTACTTTTCAAAGCATTAATGGACCCCTCAAGACATATTAAACATCTGGTCTTTTTAAATTATTTTCCATGGGAGTGTGACTCACCTCCACATAAGCAACTTCATTTTTTTAAGAAGTTCTGAATTTGGCATTATGAAATATTTTTTTACTCTTCCCTTTCCCGAAAAAACATGGGTAGAAACCATGGGATCGTTTGTGGTTTGGATTAATTTAATATAAGGGGTCTCAAACCTAAATAATAAAGAATTCCCTCACCTTTCCTATATAAACCCACCCAAGATCCAACTTCCTCCTCACTCAAGCTTTCGGAGTTCGTCCATCCTCTGCCCTACTCTCTCTAGAATCCTCCCAAGGTTCCCCAAGCTCCAAAGAAGCCTCTCTCAAGCCTCTCTCAAGCCTTTGGAAGCACACTTCCAAGTAAGGGTTTTTTCTTCCTTTCTCATTTTTGTCCAATTTTCATTAAGTTGTTTTTCCCTTCTAATTTCAATTATGAATGTTGGGGTATGGTTTCTAACCTCCCTCATACTGCACTCTTTTTATTTTAATGATGGGAGACCCCTTTCTCTCTCATTAAATGCCTCCCATTTACACCCGTTACTATGCCGAAATTCAGAAAGGAACTTCTCCATCCCTATTTACATTCAAGCAATACTTTGTATCATGAACCTAAATTCCATTAAAATTGTTGGGACATGTATCCATATGAAATCCTTACTATCCATTACATGTAAATATGATGAGGAACCCCTTTCTCTCTCATCAACCTTTTTTATGAATTCTTACATCACGCCGTTACGCTGCCGAAATCACACCGATTTTCTAAGCCAATGCCATTGTGTAGGGAATACCATGCACATTTATCCATCAAGGGTATTGACCTTTATGAAAATTTACTTATTGATTATAAATTTTCATGTATGAATTCCACATTCCTTTATCGTGGTATAAATGTTTATGTTTTATGAATAATGTTTTATGATCCATGTGGCACACTAATTCATGAAATGATATGTTTAAGAAGGGTGTGCCCTTATAGCGCTCCAATTCATTAGGTAAAGTATAGTATCATGATACGTCACGTGAAATGAGCATTGACTCATGCTAATTCAAGTTCAACTGGGGTTTACTCATGCTTCATGTGCAATGAGAATTTACTCATGCTCCATGTGCAATGATCCTTGGCTCATGCTAATTCCATGTTAAGTGTTGTTGCCACATTTCCATGTTATGATTATCATGCTTTATCATTTCTTTATGTTCATGGTTCTCTTGTGCTCTATTGATATGCGTAATGTCTAACATGTATTGTACTCCTCATTTTATTCCATGTGTATTCCCTTACTGGGCTTTATAGCTCACCCTTTTCTTATGCATGTCCTCAGGTTATCCCATGCAATGCTAAGTACGAGGGAATTTAGTGGTCAAGTAAAGGAATATTTCAATAAAGATATTGTATTTCATGTTGCAAGTTTTTATGTAATGATCCTAAGCCCAATGACACTAAACCTCTCGATCTTCTTTGTTGTATCAAGTGAATTTTTATGTAATAAATCATGTTTAAGTTGTAATAAAAAGAAAGTTTGTCATATATAAAGCATTAGAAAGTTTAAAAACTCGATTTAGAAAATGAGGATTATTAAATCCAGGTGGTTGTTCAACAAAAACATCTTCAACAATAAAACCATTTAGAAAATCACTTATAACATCCATTTGATATGACTTGAAATTCAGATGAGCTGCATAGGCAAGTAGAATTCTAATGGATTCTAATCTGGCTAAAGGTGCAAAGGTTTCCTCATAGTCTATACCTTTCTCATGACTATATCCTTGTCAAACTAGCCTATCATTGTTTCTAACTATGTTTCCAGACTCATTGACTTTGTTTCTAAAAACCCATTTAGTGCCTATGGTTAAAGTGTCCTTAGGTCTATCAACTAATTCCCAAACTTTGTTTCGTTAAAATTGATATAATTCTTCTTGCATAGCCATTACCCAAAATTCATCATTGATATAATCATTGACATTTTTCGGTTCTAGCTATGAAAAAAAGGCTTGATGTTCAACCTGGTTTCTTAGAGATGCTCTAGTCTATGTCCCTCTATCAAGATTACAAACAACTGAATCTAAAGGATGATTCTTTATAATCCAAGTTGATATACTAAAGGTAGTACTATAAATTCAATTTCATATAATGGTTCGGGTTCAACAGAAGCAGATTCTGAAATATGTTTAGAACTGGATATTTTTATGGCAGGTTCTTTAGATTTATCATTAAAGTCCAGAACTGTCAAATCTTCTTCAAGATTTTCAAGAGTGGTTTTAGGCTCATGTGGATCAGTTTCATCAAACTTGATGTGAACATATTATTCCACAAATTTTATTCTTTTATTAATGACTCTATAGGCTTTTCTAGTTAAATAATAACCAAGAAAAATTCCTTTATCACTCTTAGAAGCAAACTTGTCCAGATTATCCTTTTTATTGAGAATAAAAACTTTGCAGCCAAAGACTCTAAAGTAACTATCTTTGGGTTTTCTATTATTCCATAGTTCATATGGGGTCTTCTTGAAAACATATCTAATTAGGACTCTATTAATAATATAGCAAGATGTATTCACAGCTTCAACCGAAAAGTCAATAGGCATATCATACTCATTAAGCATGGTTCTAGATATTTCTTGAAGGGTTCTATTCCTTCTTTCCACTACACCATTCTGGTGAGATTTCCTAGGAGCAGAAAAGTTGTGACTATAGCAATTGTGTGAGGAATAAGATTCAAACTCATGATTTTCTAACTCATGGCCATGATCACTTCTTAGATTTTTAATCTTAAGTCCACCAAGGTTTTCTGCAGACTTAGAGTATTAAACAAAGTAAAAAAAAGCTTCACTTTTATGAGCCAAAAAGTATACCCAAGTATATCTAGAAAAGTCATATACTAGAACATAGACATAGTGATTCACATTCAATCTAGAAACTCTATAAGGTCCAAAAAAATCCATGTGAACCAACTCAAGAGGTTGAGAAGTTGAAACTTCTTTCTCTGATTTAAAAGAAACTTTATATTGCTTTCCCTTTTGACAGGGATTACAAACATTGTCATTTGGGAATTCAAGTTTAGGTAGGTCTCTAACCAAGTTCTTCCAAGTTATTTTTCTAAGTTAATAGATGTTGTAGTGTCCTAATCTTCTGTTCCAAATCCATGATTCATTATGAAAATCATTTAGGCAAGTAACGTTTTTTTAGCTAAAGAATTCAGATCAACAACATAAACATTTTCATTTCTTAAAGCAGAAAATACTAAGGCATTTTTAGAGTAAAAATCATTACATGAATCATTTTCAAATTTAACATTAAATACATCATCACATAATTTAGAAATACTTAATATATTGTATTTAAGTCCATCAACAAATAAAACATTAAAAAGTAATACTGAATCAGTGTTACCAATTTGGCCTAGGCCGATGATTTTTCCTTTAGAATTATCACCAAATGTGGCATGGCCTCCATCAATATTTATTAAGATTTTAAAGCAAGAATAATCTCCAGACATCTGTCTCTAACATCCACTGTCCAAGTACCATACCTTCTTGTGAGGACTCTTCAATCATGTTTCCTACAAAACAGATTTAGAAGGAAAATGACATTGGTTGCCAGATCTTCTTGGGTCCAGAAAGGTTAGAAATCAATGATTTTGGTACCCAAATTTGTCTTATGGGTCTCATATAAATTACAGAATCAATATATTTTGAAAGATAAACTTTATTTGTTCTATAACCATGTGGATAACTAGTTGAAGCATATGAATTTCCAGAAATGGAACTATCAGAATGTTGTCCAGACTTAGGAATAAATTTAGTTTTAGTAAGCTGTATTTTTCTAGGTTGGTATCCCAAACCAGTAGTATATTTTGGTGCAACTTGCTTTCCTAACATTTGAGTAAGAGCATCCTTTCCATTTGTGAATTTTTCTAGGTCCTTTCTAAGTTTCTCATTAGAAATTTTCAGTTCAGTATTTTCCTTTATTAGTTGACCATTATTTTCTTTTTCTATATCAATAGTAGATTTAACATTGGCAGTAAGAGCATACTTTTTCATTTGTGACTTATATTAGTCCTTAATTTCATTGCATGTTTCCTCTAGAATATTACAATATTCAAATAGTTCTTCACTAGATGTGTTTTCATCATTGTCTGAATCACTATTATTTTAGGAATAATACTCATTCAGAATAGGGGAAACAAGTATCTTAGAGAAATTGGTCATGAAGCACATATTGGCACGATTCTTCTCAGAATCAGAAATTTCAGATTCACTTATGTTGTCTTCTAAAGCACTCCAAGTAACTTTCATAGCATTCTTGTAGTTCTTGTACTTATAATTATATTTCTTTTGGAATTTTAGTTTTGGAGATTTAGACTTGATGTGTCCTTTCCTCATGCACTCACAGCAGACTATATCATCCTCCTTATCAGATTTCTTCCGATTGTTCTTCCAATGACCCTTATTGTCATACTTTCCTTTGTAATTAAGTTTTCTGAAGAATTTATTCTTCCTATAAAACTTCTTTAATATTCTGTCAATCTGTGCCAATTCAGCATCACTATCAGTGTTTGAATCTTCACTTGTTGAACTTTCAGTTTGTATTTGAACTTTGTCTTTGTCTTCGCTCCTTGAAGTAGTAGATTTGAAAGCCACTGAATTACTTTTAGGTTCATCTTCTTAGTCCTTATTCACCTTGAGTTCTTCCTCATACATCATTAATTTTCCAATAAGTTCTTTTATAGGCATAGCTCCAATGTCACATGACTCTCTGATTGAAACGGATGTGCCTCTCCATCAGTCTGGTAGACATCTCAAGATTCTCATGATTTTTTCCTTTGCTAGAACAACCTTACCAAGTGAACTCATTGTATTGACTATCTCATTAAACCTGAGATACATATCAGAAATAGGTTCATCAGTTTTAATTTTAAATTTGTCATATTTAATAGTATAAGTATTCAATCTCATTTCTTTAACATTAGTTGTTACATCATGAGAAACACCCAATGTATCCCATATTTCATAAGCAATTTTACAGGTAAAAATTCTATTAAATTCCTCATTTCCAAAAGCACGGTATAGGGCATCCATAGCTTTACAATTATTATTATAAGCAGTCTTTGTAGGTTCATCCCAAGTTATTCTTTCAGTTTCTTGAATTTTATATTGAGACTCTATAGCAGTCCAGATATCAAAAACCATACTTTCCTAATGAATTTTCATTTTCAGTTTCTAATGGGCATAGTTGGTTCCATTGAAGAAAGGTGGCCGGTTAGTAGCAGCACCCTCTAGTCTATTGTCCACTTCTAGATTTTAGCTATAAAGAGATAAAATTTAGAACTAACAGAAATTTTAGATCTTTAAAGATGCAACTAAAATCACAGTTGAAAACACAGAATGTTTTGAGAATTGGTATTAATTAAAACACCCTCTAATACCAAATGTTGGTTGGAGTGGACACTCAAGAGGGGGGGGGGGTGAATTGAGTTCTAATTAAAATTTCTGTTAAAAAATATTTCTCTTAAAATCCCCCAAATTAAAAACAAAGTTAAACTGTAGTGAATTTATACATATTATAAATGTTCAATTAATTTCTCTAAGATTGATTAGGTCTCAGTTAACTTAATCTGAAGATTAGATTAACTTTTGAAACTAACTTACTACTTTACAATAAGTATAAAAACTTTCTAATTTAACTATCAATGTAGCTTTAAAATAGTTTTGTATTTCAAAGTAATAAGCAGCGGAAAATATATAGTATACTTTATACTTAGACAAATATGCACAGTGGATTAAACCAAGAGGTTCAGTCTCAAGCCAAGACTTATTCCTCTCAAAAAATATATATAAATTTGATCCACACCCTGGATTGGGGTTGACAATAGTACAAGACTGTCCAGGTCACACAGGGACCTCTACCACAGTTCTTCGTCGGAAAAACAAACAATGACCAGGCCACACAAGGACCTCTTCCACTGTTGACGTGGGTAAACAAGAGCAAGTAAATTTGGTTTGAGGATTTTGATATCCTCCTGTTCAGTATAGGAGTCAGTGTGTGTGTATGATGTACAAAGTACACACACAACTCAAAAATGTAAGTAAAATAATCACTAAGAGAGAATGTATCAGAGTTTAGAAAGCTCTAGGGATTGGTAGTGCAGCTCTGGACTCGTTGGATTTAGAAGATATGCTTCTGAGTCCTTTTGTGTTTTTTCTTTTGAAAAAAGAGTATTGTGGTTCAGCTTGATTGTAACACCCCGAGCTTCCACGATACGCTTCTCATTCAATAATGCAATAGATTGCATTGTACGCAACTTCGAGTTCTAAAACACCGCGGCTAATCAAAGTAGCCGTTATGAATAGTAATAACCAATTTTTAAAATTATAGAAATTTTATATTTCAAAATGGACTTCATTTTTTTATTCGTAATATCCAAATTATCCTAAGTTGATTTTTTTGTTAACTTTCTGAGAACTTCCAATTTTTGATGAATATTGAAAAATACTTAAAACAAATTTTTTAATCAAAACAATTTATTGTGATAAATTATACTAATTAGTGGTTTTAAAGTATAATTAGAATATATTTTTACCATTTTATCCAATGGTGGTCATTATAATCAATTTAACATTGAAAATGGACATAAACAATTGCCAATCTTTTGATATAAATTGTTTCTTAAAAACACGCTATTTGTTGTGACAGCGGGAATTAATTATAAAATTAATTAATGCAACTTATATGTTTGGAATTTTGTAAAATAGACATCATTTTTGAATTCGGAATATCAATTATAGCTTAGGGTGAAATTTTGGCATTGTTCTGAAAAACTTCAATTTTTGATGAATAGTGAAACCACTAAGTGGTAGTTAAATAACAGATTTTTCGTTTAAATGAAATATTACCACTTTTGTGATTTGATTTTCAAAAATCCTACATACATGGTTGTCATTAAGAAGTAAAATGTTGTTGAATGAGATTAAAATAATTTTTGGCGAATAGTAACTCTTAAGTTCTTAATCGCGATTAGAGGTAATTAGTGTAGTTTAAGGTAAAAAATAATGTTTTAATAATATGAGATGAGCTTGACACATGTCCTACCCTTATTTGATGTGCCATGGCCGACCAAGATAATCCATGGGTCAACTTGGAGACCCCATGGAGCCACTTTAGTTGGAAAATGACATAAATACCTTTTATTTAATGGTAAAGTAAAAAATGACACAAACATGAAATGTTTTACTAAAACAATTTTTATATGGGGTTATACAAGTCATATTTTTGACTATAAATAGTCCTTGGAACTCTAAAAAGATTTCCTACATCATAGTATTTTTTTTAGAATTTTTAGACATTAAATAAATTAAATTATTTATGACATCATGATGATGCAGCGATGACCTCATTATTTAACGATTTAAATAAAATGAGAAGATAATGAAAACTCCAAGGCTTACACTTGTCCAAAGCCTATTGGATGAGGAGATTTCGAACCCTTATCACCTTAGCCACGAATTTTCTAAGTGTGGGACCTTTAGAATCCGAAAAGCATTGTGTAATAATGTAACATTTCAATCTTTCCAAAAGAGCCCCTCCTCTCCTCTTATAAAAGGCCCCCACCTCTACCACCTTATTCACACTTTCAAGCCTTTTGGTTCGGTTAAACTCTGCCCAAATACTCTCCCAACTTCCCCCTCTTACTCATAGAAGACTCACTTTGGGCATAATTCTTCCCAAGGAAGCCTTTGGCTCAAATCAAAAAGAGCTACCCTATTTTTAAGGTAATGTCTTCTCTAATGTTGTTTTGTTTCATTTTGCTTCTCCAACCCCTTAAACTCTTTTCATTCCTTTCTTTTGTAACATAAACAGTATCTACAATATACTAGGATGTTGTTATGATAAGTATTTGGTTTACACTTACACACACATTCGTCTAATGGTTAAAGAACATACTGTTTCTGTGGGTGGCGAAATACTGCCTCACGAAACGATGATTGTTCAAATTCTTTTAACACCTATAATGGTGGCCATTTTGATGACACTATTTTCATATATGATATATATATTATGTTTATGTTTTCCTTATGCTTCTGTATTTATCATTTATGGAATACGTTATGATTTCCATTATGGGTAAAACACGATAATTTCATTTTAAGAAGTGCGGACTACCGCCCCCTCAAAGTGATTTGAATCATTAATGCCATATGTGGGATGTATAAAGGATGGATTAAATGGTATTATACACTATATTATACTGTAATTATATTATAAATTTATATCATTATTATTTCATTCCATTAAATACGAAATAGAAATTAAAGTAGCGTTCATGTGTACGTACGGCTTACCGTCTCCTTGAACGGTGCATTTCATTTCTTACCTCTAAATGTTACGTGACATTATGAATGAATGTGTATACTGTATATATATATATATATGATATATATGATATCTACATCATGAATATAATTCTGGATATAATGGATATTCTACCACATAAACAACTTGTAATTATAATAAGTTTATTGTTGACTCAAGTACCAAAGATCGACAAAACGACTGTTATTAACTTAAATAATTACATAATATTCATATCATTGTAATAAGTGATATAAAAAGGATAATGAAATTGGAAATGGTTCTTAATAAGGTATATATTAACTCTAGTTTATTATTCAGGAGGCTAAATAACGGTTGAGTCAAGTCAGACACGAGGTAAGGGAACTTCTTAACCCAATTTCTATTCTTTGGGTTAATCTCCTACTTTCAAATTATGTCATGATATTATTATGTCCTATCTTGTATTTATACTTTCTTTATGTGTACATATAGTGAATACACATAATAGATATATTTTATTTTAAAATTATCTTTTTAAGAGATTTCATCTAAATCTCCATTCATTGAGGCATATTTTGTTTTATACACAACTTTCTTTTATACGGTGTGTAAACCCCTTTGACTTTTATGTTTATTCAAAAGGATTTCTTTTATAATTATGTGATTTTTAAATTATTTTAAAAAGGAGATATTTCCCTCCAATATACGAAAATCCAGTGCAAATGTATACGTATTTAACGCAAGCTTAAAAATGTTTTCAGAAAACCTGACTCTCGAGTGTGGTAGTGAGGAAGGGATTGGGCGTTGACCCATCATGGCCTGTAATTAGTCGAGCAGTCTCAGAATTAGTTATTTTGTTTTCAGAAGCTTGCATAATGTTTTCAGAAAAAAACTGGAGTATATTTGAGAAATTATAAACATAAGTATCTTCTAAATAAATTGCATCGGCAGGTCTCATGAGACAAACTAGTGTCTTGGCACGAGGCCTTGACAAAATCTTATTTGTGGTCTTGGCATGAGGCCTTGACTACATGGTTATGAAAGTCTGTCATTATGCATTCCATCATTATGAAAGTGGTTATTGATATTGCATGTGATTATTCGACCAGTAGAATATCCATGTGAAGAAGTAAATGGCATTATCTCATTTTACTTTTGCCATATTATGTTGAAGTACATGTTTAAAGGGCTTTTGTTTTTGTTATACATTGCCTTAGATGTTAATGTTTATTTATGAAAGCTTCTGAAATATTGTTATCCTTACTGAGAATCTGAGCTCACCCCTTTCAATGTTTTAATATTTTCCAGGATGTGAAGAAGCATTTTATGAATGACCTGCAGGGATTGTCAGAAGAGGATATGAGTGTGGACTATGGAGACTTTGTTATTGTAGTTTTTCACTTTATGATTTAATGTAACGTTTACGAATGTATCTAGTGTTTCCAAGGCTACTAAACTAGTCGTTCTTTCGAGACTTGATCTTTTGTGATCATTCCAATGTTACGAAGTAATGCACCGACTCTGGGTAGCTGGGGTCGGGGCGTTACAGTTGGTATCAGATGTAGTTTAGTACTAACCTTGGATGCTATATTTAGATAAACTCTGATTAGAGCACATATCCCGAAGATAGACTTTGAGGATTAGTATAGAAGAAGTTCCTAGAATTTTGGTATTGTAGAGATATTGTGAGTTTTCCGAGCAATACATCCCTGTCTGGATACGAGCAGGTAGAGGCGGCTCTGGCACAGATGTACCTAGGGGTAAAACCCGAAAACACCGCTTTGAGCGAGACTCGAACGAGAACTGGTGCACGACAACCGGAATTGCTGCACTCTTGGTTACGACACTCCCGGGGGATATGCTTTGGATAATTCCCATTTTCTTTACAAACCACTATGAAGGGTTACGAGTATATACTTCCTCAAAGAAAACATTTTTATAATTATGGATTATATCCATAATTAGTTCAATTTATGTTAAGTATTTTACAAGTATGGAATTATGTATTTCGATTCATAAACTAATCTAGTTTATGCCATTGTTTAGAAATGGAGCCTAGTGGAAGGAATGGAAACCGTATCAATGCACGCACTCTGTGTAGGGATTGCCCTCCTGCTCAAGATAATTATTGTGGATCTGGAGATACAACTGGTGCTGATCAACTTATTACCATACTGGGACAACTCACTCAAGTTATGAATAATAACCTTACTCGTATGGATCACCCTGATCCACAACGTGGAGGATCAATGCTAGACCGCTTCATGGGGCGACAACCACCAACCATCAATGGGATTACAAATCCTATAGTAGCTGAGCAATGGATAAATTCCTTAGAGAAAATATTCCATGCCTTGGGGAGTAGTGAAAGGGAGAAGGTTGTCATGGCAGTTTACCATCTCACTGGAGATGCCGATCAGTGGTGGTCGCTGATTCAAAACAAAAAGGAAGATGATGACGTATCGAAGATGGAATGGAGGGAGTTCCAAGAGATTTTCTTAGAAAAATACTTTCCTCGTGACCATCGAGCAGATATGGAAAGGCAATTTCTGAGTCTGAGGTAGAAGGAGGATGAGAATGTCACAAAGTATGAGGCTAACTTTACAAGGTTAGCGAGGCATGCTTCCGATTATATACGTAACCCAAGGAGTAAGATTGATCGTTTCTTTGATGGGTTAAAACCATTTCTCCGTCGAGCTTTAGTATCACAATCCTTCTCATCATACAAAGATATTGTCTCGTGTGCTATCAAGACAGAAAAGGAATTCTCTAAGTCTTATGACAACAAAATAAAGTAAGAGAAGAAGAGAACGATGGAACAAGAGACAGATAAAGGGAAAAAGGGAAAGAAGGATTTTCCATTATGTGATAATTGTGGGAAGAATCACCCTGGTACGTGCCTGAAAGGAATGGGAGTTTGTTATAAATGTGGAGAAAAGGGTCACTAGGCTCGTGATTGCAAGGGAAAGAAAGTGGCTGTCAAAGTTGAATGCCACAATTGTAGGGAAATGGGGCATTATGCAAATGAATGTCCTAAGTGTCAAGGAAACTTACCTCAGAAAAGGCCAAGGGATCAAGGCCAATCTTATGCTGTGACTATAGTTGAAGCGGAATAATTAATGTATTGGTGCTTTTGGACTCAAGAATTATATTCTGGTTATAAGAATAATGTGATATATATATATGGATTGTACTGCAGTACTTTTTGATTTCAGTAAGGTTTTAATATGATTAAGGTAATCATATTTTTAGTATGTGACAATAAGAGAAACTTTTCTTTGTTTGGGGAATCTGATGTTACAATTGATTTTGGAATTAAGAGACCTTTTAGAGAAAGTCTGGACAGAGGTATTTTGGATAACTATAAAGGTTGGAGTGGATTAAGTTGATCTTTGGATAGTATTGTTTAAGTTTAAAAAATTTATGAAGATTATTTTTGGAATATTATGATACTATAGTTTTAGGAAAAGGACAACCTGCAGGGTGGGGCATAACCCGTCACATCGGACAAAGCTGCAAGAATCGAACCCACAATCATAGTGCGACAAGCCTTAATTTCCTACCACTAGCCTACAGGAAGTACCTGGTTATTACAAAATAATTTTACTAATCTAAATGGCATGTGTTAATATTTGGAACCTTATACAATTAGGATAAAAACAATATTTTTGAGTTCCGTTATCATTTGGAGTAAAAGATGGGTTTGTGGTAAAAATTTATTAACGAATGGAAGTATACATAACAAGTATGTATATTCCCTTACGTTCTTAGTAAATATCCTAAATAAATTCCTCAACATTATAAAAGGTAACTTAAAACAAAAATGTTGTCGGTTAACTTTTCCAACTGGGGATTCAATGATCGTTTAACCAGTCACAAGTTTGTGATTTTCTTGTAGTTAACTTTCTCCTAATCCTATTTTCTATAACTCTCCATCAGACCTTGATGGTTTGTTTCTCCTCCATATCCATATTTTCATAGAATCCTAGAATGGGCTATATCGGGTGACCTTTGTACTTATCTTGCATTCTTTTAATGTTATATATTTATTAACCTTATTTCTGATGTGGGTTTTCCTCAAAGGTATTTTCTCTTTTCAACCTTTTATTTTCAAAGAAAAATTTCAAATTTCGAGGATGCAATTTATTGAAGGAGGGGAGAATGTAACACCCCGAGCTTCCACGATACGCTTCTCATTCAATAATGCAATAGCTTGCATTGTACGCAACTTCGAGTTCTAAAACACCGCGACTAATCAAAGTAGCCGTTATGAATAGTAATAACCACTTTTTAAAATTATAGAAATTTTATATTTCAAAATGGAATTCATTTTTGTATTCGTAATATCCAAATTATCCTAAGTTGAATTTTTTGTAACTTTCTGAGAACTTCCAATTTTTGATGAATAGTGAAAAATACTTAAAACAACTTTTTTAATCAAAATAATTTATTGTGATAAATTATACTATTTAGTGGTTTTAAAGTATAATTAGAATACATTTTTACCATTTTATGCAATGGTGGTCATTATAATTAATTTAACATTGAAAATGGACATAAACAATTGCCAATCTTTTGATATAAATTGTTTCTTAAAAACACGCTCTTTATTGTGACAGTGGGAATTAATTATTAAATTAATTAATGAAACTTATATGTTTGTAATTTTGTAAAATAGACATCATTTTTGAATTCAGAATATCAATTATAGCTTAGGGTGAAATTTTGGCATTGTTCTGAAAAACTTCAATTTTGATGAATAGTGAAACCACTAAGTGGTAGTTAAATAACTGATTTTTCGTTTAAATGAAATATTACCACTTCTGTGATTTGATTTTCAAAAATCCTACATACATGGTTGTCATTAAGAAGTAAAATGTGGTTGAATGAGATTAAAATAATTTTTGGTGAATAGTAACTCTTAAGTTCTTAATCGCGATTAGAGGTAATTAGTGTAGTTTAAGGTAAAAAATAATGTTTTAATAATATGAGATGAGCTTGAAACATGTCCTATCCTCATTTTATGTGCCATGGCCGACCCAGACAATCCATTGGTCAACTTGGGGACCCCATGGAGCCACTTTAGTTGGAAAATGACATAAATACCTTTTATTTAATGTTAAAGTAAAAAACGACACAAACATGAAATGTTTTACTAAAACAATTTTTATATGGGGTTATACAAGTCATATTTTTAACTATAAATAGTCATTGGAACTCTAAAAAGATTTCCTACATCATAGTATTTTTTTTAGAATCTTTAGACATTAAATAAATTAAATTATTTATGACATCATGATGATGCAGCGATGACCTCATTATTTAACGATTTAAATAAAATGAAAAGATAATGCAAAATCCAAGGCTTAAACTTGTCCAAAGCCTATTGGATGAGGATATTTCGAACCCTTATCACCTTATCCACGAATTTTATATGTGTGGGAACTTTAGAATCCGAAAAGCATTGTGTAATAATGTATCATTTCAATCTTTCCAAAAGAGCCTCTCCTCTCCTCTTATAAAAGGCCCCCACCTCTACCACCTTATTCACACTTTCAAGCCTTTTGGTTCGGCCAAACTCTGCCCAAATACTCTCCCAACTTCCCCCTCTTACTCCTAGAAGCCTCACTTTGGGCAGAATTCTTCCCAAGGAAGCCTTTGGCTCAAATCAAAAAGAGCTACCCTATTTTTAAGGTAATGTCTTCTCTAATGTTGTTTTGTTTCATTTTGCTTCTCCAACCCCTTAATCTCTTTTCATTCCTTTATTTTGTAACAACAACAGTATCTACAATATACTAGGATGTTTTTATGATAAGGATTTGGTTTACACTTACACACACATTCGTCTAATGGTTAAAGAACATACTGTTTCTGTGGGTGGCGAAATACTGTCTCACGAAACGATGATTGTTCAAATTCTTTTAACACCTATAATGGTGGCCATTTTGATGACACTATTTTCATATATGATATATATATTATGTTTATGTTTTCCTTATGCTTCTGTATTTATCATTTATGGCATACTTTATGATTTTCATTATGGGTAAAACGCGATAATTTCATTTTAGGAAGTACGGACTACCACCCCCTCAAAGTGATTTGAATCTTTAATGCCATATGTGCGATGTATAAAGGATGGATTAAATGGTATTATACACTATATTATACTGTAATTATATTATAAATTTATATCATTATTATTTCATTCCATTAAATACGAAATAGAAATGAAAGTAGCGTTCATGTGTACGTACGGCTTACCGTCTCCTTGAACGGTGCATTTCATTTCTTACCTCTAAATGTTACGTGACATTAACAATGAATGTATATACTGTATATATATATGATATATATGATATCTACATCATGAATATAATTCTGGATATAATGGATATTCTACCACATAAACAACTTGTAATTATAATAAGTTTATTGTTGACTCAAGTACCAAAGATCGACAAAACGACTGTTATTAACTTAAATAATTACATAATATTCATATCATTGTAATAAGTGATATAAAAAGGATAATGAAATTGGAAATGGTTCTTAATAAGGTATATATTAACTCTAGTTTATTATTCAAGAGGTTAAATAACGGTTGAGTCATGTCAGACACGAGGTAAGGGAACTTCTTAACCCAATTTCTATTCTTTGGGTTAATCTCCTACTTTAAAATTATGTCATGATATTATTATGTCCTATCTTGTATTTATACTTTCATTATGTGTACATATAGTGAATACACATAATAGATATATTTTATTTTAAAATTATCTTTTTAAGAGATTTCATCTCAATCTCCATTCATTGAGGCATATTTTGTTTTATACACAACTTTCTTTTATACGGTGTGTAAACCCCTTTGACTTTTACATTTATTCAAAAGGATTTATTTTATAATTATGTGATTTTTAAATGATTTTAAAAAAGAGATATTTCCCTCCAATATACGAAAATCCAGTGCAAATGTATACGTATTTAACGCAAGCATAAAAATGTTTTCAGAAAACCTGACTCTCGAGTGTGGTAGTCAGGAAGGGATTGGGCGTTGACCCATCATGGCCTGTAATTAGTCGAGCAGTCTCAGAATTAGTTATTTTGTTTTCAGAAGCTTGCATAATGTTTTCAGAAAAACACTGGAGTATATTTGAGCAATTTTAAACATAAGTATCTTCTAAAAAAAATTGCATCGGCAGGTCTCATGAGACAAACTAGTGTCTTGGCACGAGGCCTTGCCAAAATCTTATTTGTGGTCTTGGCACGAGGCCTTGACTACGTGGTTATGATAGTCTAGCATTATGCATTCCATCATTATGAAAGCGGTTATTGATATTGCATGTGATTATTCGACCAGTAGAATATCCATGTGAAGAAGTAAATGACATTATCTCATTTTACTTTTGCCATATTATGTTGAAGTTCATGTTTAAAAGGCTTTTGTTTTTGTTATACATTGCCTTAAATGTTAATGTTTATTTATGAAAGCTTCTGCAATATTGTTATCCTTACTGAGCATCTGAGCTCACCCCTTTCAATGTTTTAATATTTTCCAGGATGTGAAGAAGCATTTTATGAATGACCTGTAGGGATTGTCAGAAAAGGATATGAGTGTGGACTATGGAGACTTTGTTATTGTAGCTTTTCACTTTATAATGTAATGTAACGTTTACGAATGTATCTAGTGTTCCCAAGGATACTAAACTAATCGGTCTTTCGAGACTTGACCTTTTTTGATCATGCCAATGTTACGAAGTAATGCACCGACTCTGGGTAGCTGGGGTCGGGGCGTTATATTGATGTCCTTCACAAGTGAGTGTGTTCTCTGATTTCCAGTGTTCTTCGTGTATTCTTCAGTAGTTCTGGATTTCATACATGAGAATTCTTTTGAGGTCTTGAAAATTCCCCCCTTTGACTTCTTCGTGTGTCCTTCCTTTTCGTATGTATATTCGTGGAAGAATTATCTCTCTATGCATTTTCACACACTTACGCACACTTTCTTTTACTAAAACTTGATCTTCCTTTTATTCCACAAGCTTCGACAATAGGAATGATTATCTTTTCAAAGGTATGAGGTACGGTCTCCTGACATGCCAAAAAATAACATTAAATATCATTAATTGCATTAAAATAATCAAATGTGACTGTCAGAAATAAATAAGAATTTATAGAAATTCAAACAGTTTTCATGACTATCGGTGAGTCATGAGATCGGTGAGACATTTTGAATCTGCATCGGTTTCGGTAGTATCATCATTGGTGTCTCATCATCAGTGACTCATCATCGGTGTCTCAGCATTGGTGTCTCAGCATCGGTGTCTCAGCATCGGTGACTTGTCATCGGTGTCTCAGTTCTTATTATCGGTGTGACCATTGTCATCAGTGCGACTGTTCATCATCGGTGTGACCATTCATCATCGGTGCGACCGTTCATCATCGGTGCGACCGTTCATCATCGTTGCGACCGTTCGTCATCGGTGCGACCGTTCATCATCGGTGCGACCCTTCATCATCGGTGACTTAGGAAAATAACTAACAGTGAGTCAAGACATGGAATTCACACAAAGTGTTTGTTCAATCCAGAATACTTCCAGGTCAACCATAAACATACAATGATCGTAGATAAACATTTGTAGATATGATTTAAATAAATTTAGAACAATTTGAACAAAAGGCTAAAAGGAAATAAATAAAACTATGATTTTTTATTATTAAAATAACCATTTCACAAAGAGTTCAAAAATATATTTTTCAAAATCAACTGTGTGAGTATTTCCGTCTTTCTACTTTGTATTCACATGAGACTATAATGATATTAACTATGGATATAGAATGGGCAGGCTGAAGGTGCTCTCAATAGACCGTTTTAGTCGGATGGTTGATCCTTGAGATAGTTTTGAGCTGATATTTCGTTTCACCCCATAGTCTTTGTAATTCTGTAATAACATTCATCGGTTCAAACCTTTTTTCATTAAATGTTAAAGGTACAGCTTGAAAAATAAATTGGATATGGATACCTTTTTATCGACATGTTTGTTTATAAGAACTGTCAGCCATGCGATCAATGTTCCAACAGAGTGTTCATCCATATGAATGTCGTCATCGTCATTTGGAATAGGTATCTCAGCACTCAGCTCATTAGCTACATTAATTGACACTCTAAGATGATCTTTTGGAAGTTATCTGTTGAGTAGCATGTTGTTTTGCGTATTGAACATCGTAGCCCTCGCTACAAGGTGATAGGTGGGAGTTGATAAATATAAATCACAGTCATTTTCACCCTGTGGAATATTAGTAAAGGAAAGGTATAAATGTCTATGTAAATCACATTTCACATAAAAAATTATTAAAACATTGATTACCTCATCTATGTCAGGTTTTCTTAGGGGAATGGCTCGCCTCAAAGCTGGTGGGGGTGGGGCGGGATCGTCACACACATGTTGTTGTTGAGTTGTTTCTTCTCTTTGACTCCCCCCATCAATTTTTCTATCATCTCTCTTTGTTATTGTAATTATTCTTGAAAAATAGATAATTGTTCTTGCACCTTTTCCACTTTTTCATTTTGGTACTCCTCTTGTTTTTGTTTTTGAAAATATGTTTGGGGTGTCACCCCAAAACCCGCACCTCTGATGCGGCCATACTGTTCTTGCTGGTTCAAGCTCCTAAAAGTATGTCTATATCTGGTGTGGTTGTTGTTGATTCTTGTGACTATGTCAGATAGAAAATATAGAAAAATAAGTAGTTATTTTAATGTAATAGATATTTAAAGAAAATCATATTTATATTATGTCATACTTACACTTGTTTCCAAAAATTTTTGTGAGTTTTCATCTATCAGTATCCCCTCTTTATTTACATGAGCTTCCTTCTATAGCACATGGCATAGGATGGATATGGATTTCGAATTCGATTCATCAATCTGCATATAAACAGAGAAACTTGGTTATGGTGTTGTTTTATGTCACATACTAGTAGTAGGGTAGATTTAAAAGACATACCAACTTTTTCTCATGTTCAGCGTACCCCATCCTTTCTTTATGATAAGGGTACGCGAGTTCTGTTGTGCATTTTTTATTTTCAGCAGTCAGTAGTTGTTTCATAAATAAAAAACTGTCAATCAGAGTGATGAATACAAGAAAACGTCACACAAAATATTACCCCACACAATGTACCTGAAAGGTCTTCTCCCCACGATAGTTGCTAAACGCATCCAACGCTCCTTGGGATATCAAGTATGCATAAAGAGGAGGTGGGTGCAACTTGATTTTCCCTTCTGCATGTTTAAGATTATATTTTTTTAAAATTATGGGGAAACCTCTCTGGATCCTTAGGGGAACTCTTAATACATATTCCTTGTGTGAGACTTCTACTATAAATGCACTCTACAATGGATGATGAAGAGTAAGTCAATGTTTTGGTATTTTATTTTATTTTAATAAATTAAAAAACTGATATCATAATGTTACCGTAATATCTTCCCACATTAGTGTCTTCAGCCCGGTGACAACATGGGGCCACGACTGTACATTAATCGACATGTGTTGCCGAGTGACGATTCCAATGTAGCTACAAAATAAGGATCTGTTGGGGTTAACATGTTGGCCTCGCTTATTCCATCCCACCTCAAATTTAATGCCTTTTTATTTTGCCTTAAAGATTTTGGCTAACACTATCAAACTACTACGCTCATGTTTTTTTTGCGCTTTCAGTGTTTCATTTCCAACCATTTCCTCAAAATTAGCATCAATATCTTCCCTCGGAGCACTAGAATCGACAATGGGACTTGCAGAAATAGGTTGAGAAACCTGTTGTACCTCAGAACTGGGACTAGCAAACAACAAGTTGAGAAACCTATTGTTTCTCTGCACTGGGACCACCAACATCTGGTTGAGAAACCTATTGTTGCTATGCAGTGGGACCACCAGCTGCTGGTTGAGAGACCTTTTGTGCCTCGAGATTGGATGCATCAGTAGGTGCAGAAGTCATTATCTGCAGAAGTGGTTTAATATTTAATTTAGATTACATAAAAAAGCAGCGAACAAATAATAACATAATGTAACACAATGTATGTTACAATAAACAAATAACCTGATTATTGTACTCTCTTTTTTATCTTTAAAGGATGAAGAGATTTGACTCCTCTATTGACTATGTAAATCCCTTCATTATGGTCACCTATGACATACAAAACACCATCTACATTGGGACCGCTGCGAAATGATTGTGAAGTATCTATAAAAGGGTCAACCTCCGTTGAACTTCCATCTGAACCTTCAGTTGTTTTGGTCAAAAACGGAACAATTGACCAATTTCGGTTTGCAGGGTCTGCAACATAAAATACTTGTACTTCCTGTGATTCTGTTATAAATGGTTCGCCTTTCTCCCCTTCCTAACATAAATCAACTTTCACGAATCCCAATTCATCTATTTTAACAACACTCCTGTTATCAACCCACTTGCATTGAAAACTCAGCACTTTGAATGTCGTATAATCTAAATCCCATATTCGTTTGATGATGCCAAAGTATGACATATTCGCATAAATTGGATTTTTGTACTTAGCATCCGAAACATGAATCGCCTCAGCCATAAGTGTAACCCCACTATTCTGCATGGTACTGTCTTCATCATGTTCATTAGTATAGAATGTATAACCATTAACTTTAAAAGCATTGTAATATAATACGTACAAACTCGCTCCTCCGGCTAGCCATTGAAGTCGTTCTGAAACTGAGTCTGGATTTTCATCTAACTGCATAAAAATAGGGTCTCAAAATCATTCTATAAACTATCGATTGTGTGTATCTGATATCCATTTTTCATCCCTAGAAGGATTCAAATGCCTAATAATTTCATTGTGGGCTTGAAAATATGGTTCAACGTCGACACTGTTATGAAAAACGTAAAGGCGGACCGCTCCCGATCTGTAATATTGATTGTGACAACCTATCTTCCTGAAATTCATTAACCCTCAAGCCACTCAGTGTGACGATATTTCGGTAGGCCAATGATCTCCACACCGTACAGGTATTCGGTACAAAATTCAACAAATTAGTCAACAATATAATGCTCTGCAATTCAACCCTCTGGACGACTTCGGTTTTTGACATACCCTTTCAAAATCTTCATATACTGCTCAATGAGGTACATCCATCTATAATGTACAGGACCACATAGTCGAATATCTCTCACCAAATGAACCATAAAATGAACCATTATGTCGAAAAATGTCAGCAGGAAGAACATTTCCAATTCAAATAATATGATGGCAATTTCTCTTTCCGTAGTTGGAAATTTCGTTGGGTCTATTAATTTGCTGCATATAGATTTGAAGAAGAAGCAGAGCTTTGTTAATGTATGGCGGGCATTATTGGGAAAAATACAATGTAAAGCTATAGGAATTAGATCTTCATCAAAACATGGAAGTCATGTGATTCCAGACCCATTAATTTTAAATATCCCATTGACACGATGTTATTGATATTTGATAAATACCCCTCTGGAACCTTTATGTCATTCAATAAGTTTCAAAACTGATATCTCTCATGCCTGAAAAGAGTGTAAGCAGCTGGAGGAATAAATTTTCGTTTTTCACCCTTCACTGGTGCCAACTCTTCTCGTATTCCCATCTCAACCATGCCCAATCTAGCCTTAATTACATCCTTTGTTTTTTCGGGTGCATTTAGCAATGTGCCGATGACACTATCACATATATTTTTTTCAACATGCATAACATCAAGAAAATTTCTAACATACAGATAATTCAAGTATGGAAATTAAAAAAATATTATCTCTTTTTCCAACAAATTTTCATAAGGTTTTTCGAAAATGGTTTACCAAAAGTAGTGTCTAAATCTTTTACTTTCTCAAACAATTGATCACCTGTTAGTGGAGACGGTGTTGTACGTTCTTCTGAACTTCCATTGAATGATGTCGTCCAAGATTGGTACTTTTTTTCGTCGGGGTAGAAATCTACGATGTCCTAGAAGAATAGTTTTTTATGAATGTTCTAACCTAATTGATTGTTTACCTTATTCTCAAACGGGAAACCCTTGGGTTCCTTTAATGTTGTATCATGAAAAATTTCAATAAGAAGGAAAGTCATTTATCGTCCCGTACAACATGGATATCAAAGTGAAATGTTCATTTTTGTATGCATTATACAAGGTAACACCTGAATCCCACAATATTTTCAAATCCTCGATCAATGGGGCCAAATAAACATCAATATAATTACTCGGTTGTTTTGGTCCTGATATAAGCATAGATAACATGATGTATTTTCGTTTCATGCATAACTACGGTGGTAAGTTTTATTTTACCAACATAACTAGCCATGTACTTTGACTGCTATTTTGAAAACCAAAAGGATTCACTCCATCTGTAGATAACGCAAGACGAAGGTTTCTTGGCTCGTTCTCAAATTCAGGATACTCGTGATCAATTATCTTCCACTGATGAGAGTCTGTCGGGTGACGTAGTTTCCCATCTTTAATTCTTGTATCTTCATGCCATGTCAATTGTCCTATAGTCTCCTCACTTACATATAGGATTCTAAACCTTGGAAAGGTTGGAACGTACCATACAACTTTCATCGGACTAGAATCATCTTTCTTGTATCAGGAAGCACCACACTTTGGGAATTCTTTAAGTGATTTGTGGTCCTTGAGAACCAATATACAGTCATTCGGGGAAGCATGTATTCTTTCAGAGATCATACCCATCAATTGTAGCATTCGTTTGGCATTGTTAGTTCGGCTTGGGAGTTCATTATCTTCTGGGAGCATGTCATTTAGGAGAGAAAGTAGTTCCGTAAAACTGGCATTACTCCACCCGTTTCATGCTTTCAAATTATACAGCTTCAATACGGCTGACAATGCTATATATTTAGTGCAACTAGAATACAATGGTGTTTTTCCATAACTCTTTAACTTCTCAAACAATTTTGGGAAATCACAAAGTTCATCTTCAACTGTCCTTGTAATTTCATCAATATGATATTCATCATCATTCACATCTCTAATCACACCCTCCATACGATCGTCTTCACTGTTCACGCTTCTAATCATATCATATGATCTATAAAATGTTGTGTTCTCTGAGTCACTACCTAAATTCATTTTTCCTCGTGTTTATTCCAACATGTATAACTTTGATCTATTCTGTTATAAATCAGGTGTTCATCCATCTCCTCTGGACAAATTTGTCTTGAATAACAACAGTGTAAACACAGACAAAGGATTTGAGAAGGGTCACATGCATTATCTTCTGCAAACTTGATAAACTCTTTCATGCCATCTTCATACTCTTTTGTCACTCGATTGGCATTCATCCATTCTTAATTATATTCATCGTCTTTATGGGTTAGATCTCGAACATGCGTAATATTATGTTTTAATTAACCAGGTAGAATTTTTTGGGTTTTATAAAAACAAATCATGTTACAAATGCCTTTAAACACATGTAAAATACATATACATGATGTGTCCAGTAGGGTGAACATCATGTATGTATAAGACACCTGATTTAATCTGACATATATCAAATTTATTCCAAGTTAGTCTTAAAAAGACTGAATGATGCCTTTTAAAATACATGACATTTAGAACAACTTGAGCTAAATGTGTGTAATTTAGATATATATTGAGTCACCTCACCAGCTATGCATAACATTTTTGTGGAATACACGGTGTGTAGTCCTTACATGACCACTAGGGGTGTATAGTCTATACACATCAAGTCACTATGGTATCTGTACATGGTGTGAGTGAAGTAAAACACATGTCATATGGTTCTACCATTATTTCATGGCATGTACATGGTTTCATGCTGAAGTATATGTATTAAAGATACATTGTGTGTGACCTAGGTTCACATGACATGTAACATTTAAAATGAAACTTATTCCATGTTTGAGTCAGAAGATTTGTCCTGTGGTGTAAATTTTGGAGATAAATGTTGTGTGGCATTAAAATCTATATGAAATCCATGTATGGTGAAGCATGTTCCATGTATTTTAAAGTGTCTCATAGAGTCCTCTAGAAGTGGTTTTCTAGGATTCAGTGGAATTTCACTAGTAACAAAGTGGTGGTGAAATAAAAATGGGTAAAGTTTGTATTGATATTTAATGGTGGAAGAACTACAACATGGAAAACAAATGGCATATCAATCATGCCAAAAACCGCAACACCATACAAAAACAAAATCATGATCACAATTACAACACCATACAAACCAAACAATCAAAATTTTAGATTTTACAAACCATCCCTTATTCAATTTTTTTGTTAATTCAGGGGTTATCACAGAAGTTTTTTCATCATGGGGTGTTCATTCATAAGTCAAGTATACATAAATTACCAATTTATATATTCCAATGTTCCACAATAAACAACCAACATTCAATTCATTTAGTTCGTAAAAAAGGACCACCAACAGCCACGATTTTCAGCCAGGCATTTAGCCCGTACATTTCACATTATAACTATCAATATCAAACAGTAATGTCATGAAAACAAGAGGAAATCAATGAGTAACAGGATAAAACTCACCGTGAAGGTGTCGTTTGGCACACAACAGAGGATCATTTGTGGCAGAGGAGAAGTGAACAACATAGGATATTTCCAACTAAAAAGAAAACATAAAATAGGGGAAACCCATGAGAATAAAATATTATAAAACCGAGTACACCATTTACCACATCCCACAAACCTGAAAAGAAAAAGAATGCAAATAAATTTAAATTTATCAATAGAAATCACTATCTGATCACTAATTTTTATCCAAACCATAGGTGGAAACAAATCCAAACAGGAATCAGATGGACCACATACCTCGAGAAAGGAAATGCAACCATAATAGTGATCAAGCATAGAAAAATGTGAACTAGATGGGAATAAGTGACCCAAAATCTCATCGGGATAAAGATCTATCCAAGAGGATAATTTTGTAAAAAATATGAAGCCTCAAGAACTCTATGGATCCCAGAAAAACTTTTCTGTGACATTGAAACTACATATAATACATTTACACGTCGTGTAATCCTCTTGACTAAAATACAAGCATAGTTATCAAAATGCGTTGCAGTGCCCACGATATCGCATACGCGGTGCAGAGCGGTCCATCGCCGCTCCTGGTGACTGCATCGCGGACAAAACGTGATCGCACCACCTCCACTGTGATCCCAACTATCATGGTTCTAACGCGATCCCGGCGGGAGTGGCCGCATACTATTTGCTCGCTTGTGTCGCTGCTACTATCACCCCACCACGCCGACGACAGCCACTTCCATGTTGTTTGTTCCTACGCACTGCCACTACCTCAACCCTGACGACCCCCCCCCCCCCCCATCGAGTCGCAACCCCGCATCTCTACTTCTTTGTCCTACGTCGTCGCTGCCGACCCATCAACGCCAACAAAGTCCCCCCCACGAGTCATGACTGTCACATACATGACATATTTTAAAGGTATTTTTTTATTTAATTTACATTATTGCTTTTTTGGGGGGTTTTCAATGCATTTTTGAAGGAAATGGTGGGTTTCCATAATTTGGGTCAACTCAAGAGCCCATTTCCAGTTTTGACAATAAATTTTGTTTGTTTAATAACTCCCTCGTTTTTCAACATTTTTAACTCATTAAACTTCCAAAATGACCTTAATTTAACTATTAAAACCACCAATGAATTTTGGACCCCTTAAAAATTCATTTGGATCTTGGATTTGGGTGATCAAGTTAGGTATTGGGCCAACCCGAAAGCCCATTTCCAGTTTTAAAATTGTTTTGTAATTATTTCATAAAATATTCAATGTGTATTCTTTTTCGGTGATTCCACCTCTCACCTTCTCCCACTGTACCTGGCCGCACCCCCAGCTTCGTTTCCCCCTCTTTGGAGATCGCATATGTCGTGAATTAGGGCCTAAATTCTCTGGTTTCTAAAAACGTCCAGTTTTCTCAAGTAAGTGACTATCCTTCTAGTTCTCTCCTTTTCCTTGAGATTTATCTTTTTTTTCTTGAATCCCCAAATTTCCAGAAGCTAGGGCTTCGTGCCTAGGGTTTCATTTTGGGTTTCATGGTTCAATCCTCTGGTTTTAGGTTTGATATCACTTCCTTGTGGCGCGGTGGTCGTGCGGTTGAAGTTCCGCACTAGGATTTGCGGTTCTTGAATCTTTTGGTAGGTGATTCCATTGTGTGTGCAATTTTTGGGAATTTTCTTGCTGTGTTGAGGGTGAATTAATGATTATTGAATTTTAATGTTTCTGTAAAAATTTGTTTTAGTTGCATTTACAATGCAAATGAATTTTATGTTACAATTTTTGGTGAAATTGAGGGTTTTTCATGAAAGCCTTTTATTGGTTCATTTTGGGATGAACTCTAATTACATAGTTGATTTTTTTGAACTGTATTAGGAATTAAAATAATTTTTTAAATATTTATTCTTTTTTTTTTGTGGCTGAAAAAGTTTTTTTAAATTGTGTTTGAGAAGCAAATGGGCATTAAGTGCCATGTTGGTGTGAAAATGGTGGTTTTTAAAATATATAATTTCTTGGTTAACATTGGGATGCCCCATAACTGAATTTTTGGTTTTATTAAATTGTGTTGAACTGAAATTTTGTTTTGATGACTTACAAGTGTTCACATACTGTGAAAAGTGGATATTTTAAAGAGTTTTGGGTGCAAAACAATGTGATGTTTTGAGAGGTTGTTTTATTGAAGATCAAAATATTTTATTGACTGTTTCAAATGACATAGAATATGTGTAGCTACTGTACTATTTGTTTGTTACCAATAGTGATACTTTACATGAAAAAGTATGTGTGTTGTTTGCTGAAATTGTTTGAGCACAAAAAGGGGAATCCCGGGTACTTAGGTGGGCGGATATGTACTAGTACGGCTAGTGGACCGGATGGGTTGTGTCCCTATTTCACTGAGCAAATGGACAATGACAACACTAACTGAACTATGTGGATGTTATTTGGGGACCACTAGGTTATGGGTTTGTTCCCTACTAGTGGCTCGTGCACGAGAAAGGACTGTGACTTGGATACTTTACACCGAGGTACGAGGTACATAGGGCCCGAGACTATCTAGTTGCCTAGGGGTGTTCCCAATTTTTGTGCTCATTAGAATTGTAGTATTTACACTTGTTGTGGGATCTTTTGGCAGTACTTTACAGTAGCTCACATGTTTATTTAATGTGTTATCATTCTGAAATTCTTGGATTGAAAACTATTTTCATTTGAAAGTTGCTTTTCTTGAAATTTTTAACATTGTTTCACCTTGTGTGTTAAAATTGCTAGTTTTGTTCCCATTGTATTGCATCCTCTTTGGAATCTTCTGGTGGTATCATATTGGGCTTAGTCTCACACCCTACTTACACCCTTTGGGTGTAAGTAGAACTTCTTATGCTTGACTCAGGTAAAGGGAAGGCTAAGGGTGATGGCGCTTCAGGGTGTTAGTCCCCATCGTTGGGGCAGAGTTGTGGAGAAGGCTTGCGGGTGATGAGACCCTTGTTGTGTGAAGTGATTGGGGATGTCTTGATGTTGTCATTATTTGTATTTGGACCACTTGTAGTGTCTTTAAACATATGTATTCAGATCTGGTTTTGTTAAGAATGGTTTAGCATGGAAATTTCAGATTCTTATTATTGATTCTTTTATTTGTTTTATGCTTTCATACTCGGGTAAATCGTTCCCAAATCATATTGTTTTATACCCGGGCACTTGTGCCAGCCCGTGGGGATAGGGAATGCCCTTCGGGCCTTGTCATGGGCCAGGTTTGGTGCCATTAATGGTGGCGACCAGATCCGGTTCGTGACAAAATGGTATCAAAGGAGGTTAATGTTTTTGGGTTATATTGTTATTTTGAGATGAGTCGGGATAGACAGGAGCTAGGACTGTCGGGGCTCGAGGTATTGGTTGTGAGTAGGGTGCCTGGCCCGCACCTCTCATGGCAGACCTTGAGTCACCAGAGGATGTTGGAATTTACTGATTTACTTCACTTCCAGGTGAGACGTGTGGGCTGCAGACCACATGTGGACATCAGGCAGATGTGGAGTAGTTGTTTCTTTTATTACAAGAATGTGTTTAGTTTGTTTATACATGATGTATTTGATTACAATTTTCAGAATTGTGGTATTGACTATTTGTTTTGTGACTGTTGCATTTTGTAGCAACATGCCTCCCCGGAAAGCTCCCACGCACCCACAGGAGGAAGCTGGAGAGAGTTCTCCTACGCCGATTGATCAGAGGCTAGTCGAGGCCATGGTCCGGGCTGTCCAGGCTCTAGGATATGGACCATCTCCAGCTCCAGCTCCTGTTAGAGAGGATTATACTGGTCCTAGAAAGTACAAGGCCCAGGAGTTCCTGAAAAATAAGCCTCCAACCTTCCGAGGCAGCTCAGAACCCCAGGAAGCAGAAGAATGGCTCGTGAAGATCGAGTGTATGTTTGAGTTCCTGGAAACACCCGAGGAGCTCAGGGTGAAGTGTGCCTCCTTTCTGTTGGAGGGTCCCAGCCGTAAATGGTGGGAGTCAGTGCTTCAGTCTGGGAAGAATGAGCAGATGCACTGGGGAGATTTCAAGGTTGTCTTCAATGAATAGTATTGCCCTGAGGTGTTGGCTTATGCCAGGTCTAGAGAGTTCATGGAACTTGTTCAGGGGAATCTATCTGTGATGGAGTATGCCAACTGTTTCGCTAAATTGGTTCGGTATGCTCCAGAAATTGTCTCTAATGAGCAAGCGAAGGCCCAAAGGTTTGAGAAAGGCTTGCGACCAGAGATATACTCCCAGGTGTTCTTGTTTAAGCTGAGGACCTATGCTGAGGTCGTTGATCGGGCGTGCATGGTGGAGATTGATAGAAAAGGCAGGGCTGGTTTCTATGGTTCTGTATCAGTAGTGGGAAGTGGAAGCTCCTCAGAGAAGAAAAGGAAGCGGGAGGATCATGTGAAGAAAGGAGGGGGCAGTTCAGGCCACTCTTCCAGGCAATTTTCTTCTGCGGCTTCTGATGCGAGATCGGTCGTGTGCCACCAATGTGGGAGGCCTGGGCATATCCGACCAGCGAGTCCTCTTCCTCCGAAGCCTTGTTACCAGTGTGGAGGTATAGGGCATTTGCATCGCTTCTGTGGTGTGGCACGTCCACTCCCAAGTGGGGCAGGGTCGGTGGCTTCAAGAGGAGTGCCAACACAGTCCGAGCCATCAAGGACTGGGGGATCATGTTTTGGTGGTCGTGGTGGTAGGGCTGGATCATCTTCTGGGCAGAGCCAGTTCAGGGAACAACCACAAACTAGCGGTCGTCCTCAGGCAGATACTGGACATCTCCATGCAGTGGATCAGTCACCAGTAGGATCAGAGGCGGGACCGTCGACAGTTCGAGGTACCATTCTGATCACATCTTCTATAGCTACTGCTCTTTTTGATACTGGTGCCTCTATTTCATTCATTTCTGCCCATTTTGTGGACATTCTGATTTTTCCAACTGAGTTGATGTCTTTCGCGATGGAGTTGGTGACACCGCTGGGACAGAAGAAGGAGCAGGGCCTTAGGTGCCCCTCATGTGCACTTTCTGTATCAGGGGTCGAGATGGAGTGGGACCTTATGGTCTTAGATATGGACCTTTTTGATGTCATACTCGGGATGGATTGGCTAGTTCACTTCCAGGCACACATCGACTGCTACAGAAGGCGTGTGAGTTTCACGACACCTGACGGGAGTCGTCAGGTTTTTCATGGTGAATGGGATCCTCGGTCAGGTCGCGCAGCCAGAGTTGGGAAGTATTATCTTCCAGTTATCTTCTCTCATGCTAGAAGATGGTATTTCTTCTCATGGTTCACTACCTCATGTAGTGAATGAGTTTCCAGAGGTATTCCCGGATGACTTTTTGGGTTTTCCCCCAGAGCGGGATGTGGAGTTTTCGATTAATCTGGCGCCGGGAACACAGCCGATATCTCTTCCCTCTTATCGCATGGCCCCCACCGAGTTGAGGGAATTAAAGATGCAGCTGGACGACTTAGAATCCAAAGGATTCATTCACCCGAGCATCTCTCCTTGGGCCGCTCCTGTGTTGTTCGCTAAAAAGGCTGATGGATCCCTCCGTCTGTGCATTGACTACCGGAAGCTGAATAAGGTAACAATTAAAAACAAATACCCTTTCCCAGAATAGATGATTTGTTTGACCAGTTGAAGGGAGAAAAGTGGTTCTCAACGATAGACCTGCGTTCAGGGTATCATCAACTCAGGTTGAAGGAGTCAGATATCCCAAAGACAACCTTTCGGTGCAGGTACGGCCACTTTGAGTATTTGGTCATGCCCTTCGGATTGACCAATGCTCCAGCAGTCTTTATGGCACTCATGAATAGGGTGTTTCATCAGTATCTCGATTCCTTTATTGTGGTTTTCGTGGATGATATTCTGGTATACTCTAGCTCTGAGGAGGAACACGAACATCACTTGAGGATCGTTTTAGGTACATTACGGGATCACCGCCTCTATGAAAAGTTGTCAAAGTGCACCTTCTGGATCAGAGAGGTGATATTTCTGGGGCATGTGATCTCAGAGCACGGAGTTTCAGTGGAACCTGAGAAAATTAGTGCGGTTATGTCATGGGAGCAGCCGAAGAATGTGTTCGAGATTAGGAGTTTCCTTGGCCTGGCTGGTTACTACAGGCGATTCGTTCGGGATTTCACTCGGCTTGCATCACCAATGACTGCGCTCACCCGGAAAGGGGTGAAGTTTGTATGGGGTCCAGAATGTCAAGCATCATTCGAGGAGCTGAAGAGACGGTTGACTACCGCCCCTGTGCTGATTTTGCCTGAGGCCAGGAAGGGTTATGTGGTTTATTGTGATGCTTCAGGTATGGGTCTTGGGTGCGTGCTTATGCAGGATGATCACGTGGTGGCTTATGGCTCTCACCAACTCCGACCACATGAAAAGAACTACCCTACCCATGACTTGGAGTTGGCAGTGGTGATGCATGCTTTGAAGACATGGCGTCACTCCCTCTTTGGCGAGAAGTTTGTGGTCTACTCTGATCACAAAAGCTTGGCTTATATCTTCTCACAGAAGGACCTCAACTTGAGGCAACGTCGCTGGATCGAGTACTTACAGGGGTTCGACTTTGACATTTTCTATACCCCAGGCAAGGGTAATGTGGTGCCTGACGCTTTGAGCAGAAGAGTTCCGGTGCAGGCTTTGAGGAAGTCTAGTGATGAGTGGACATTGATGGGGCTCTTTTCTCAGATGCATGTGGAGGCTAGGGAACATAGTGGAGGGGCATTCTTGGCGAGTGTCTAGTTGACTCCTTCTCTGTTGGAGTTGATTCAGCGGGAACAACCTAGTGATGAGCTTTGTCAGCGATCTAGGCAGTTTCTTCATGGTGGGGAGACATCCTCTGATTGGTCGTTGTCTCCCGAGGGCATCTTGTGCTTCAAGGGCCGTTCAGTAGTACCGTTATCTCTACGGAAGGCAGTGATGCATGATAGCCACCAGTCTCAGTGGGCTGTCCATCCAGGTGCCACTAAGATGTATTATGATGTTCGTCGGCATTTTTGGTGGCCTGGTATGAGACGAGACATAGAAGACTTTGTTTCGAGATGCTACACATGCCAGCAGGTGAAAGCAGAGCACCAAAGGCCCTCCGGTTTGCTCCAGCCATTACCCATTCCTACCTGGAAGTGGGACGAGGTTTCCATGGACTTCATTGTTGGCTTACCTTGTACACCTCGGGGTAAGAATTCCATTTGGGTGGTGATTGATCGTCTGACCAAATCAGCCCACTTAATTCCGATCAGAGATACATCTAAAGTGGATGAGTTAGGCCATTTGTATCTTCAAGAGGTGGTGATACTCCATGGTGTACCATCAGCTGTTGTCTTGGATAGAGACCCCCGCTTCACTTCTCGATTTTGGGAAGGCCTTCAAAAGGCCTTGGGCTCTCAGATTAAGATGAGCACGTCGTACCACCCTCAGACGGATGGTCAGACAGAGCGGGCGAATCAGATTTTGGAGGACATGCTTCGTGCATGTGTCTTGGACATTGGAGGTTCTTGGGATAGCCATTTGGGATTGGTTGAGTTTTCTTATAATAATAGTTACCAATCCTCAATTCGAATGGCCCCTTTTGAGGCGCTCTATGGTCGGCCGTGTCGGTCCCCCCTATGTTGGGCTGAGGTAGGAGGGACTTCACTATTGGGGCCGAGCCTTGTGCAGGAGACTTCTGAGAAGGTCAAATTGATCAGGAAGCGCTTATTGACAGCTCAGAGTCGTCATAAATCTTATGCTGATTGGAGGCGTCAAGACCTAGAGTTTACTGTGGGTGATAGGGTATTCTTAAAAGTGGCCCCTCGTTTGGGCCATCGTCGATTGGGGATGTAAGGTAAGTTAATGCCACGGTATGTCCGGCCCTTTGAGGTCACCGAGCATATTGGAAAGGTGGAATACAGGTTGGCCTTACCTTCTCAGTTGACGTCCATCCATGATGTCTTCCACGTCTCTCAATTGAAGAAATACAACCCGGATCCGTCCCATGTGTTGAATTGGGAAGAATTGGAGATAGAGCCTGACTTGTCTATTGTTGAGAGGCCAGTAAAAATTGTGGACTCCCAAGAGAAGATACTTCGAGGTAAGTCTATTCCATTAGTTCGGGTTCTATGGCGGCATGGGAATGATACACATGAGACTTGGGAGCGAAAGTCATGGGTCGAGGAAGAGTACCCATTCTTGTTTACCAACCAAGAATCATGTTGACATTCCGGGGCGGAAAGTCCTTCATGATGGGGATAATTGTCACATACATGACATATTTTAAAGGTATTGTTTTATTTAATTTACATTATTGCTTTTTTTGGGGGTTTTCAATGCATTTTTGAAGGAAATTGTGGGTTTCCATAATTTGGGTCAACTCAAGAGCCCATTTCCAATTTTGACAATAAATTTTGTTTGTTTAATAACTCCCTCGTTTTTCAACATTTTTAACTAATTAAACTTCCAAAATGACCTTAATTTAACTATTAAAACCACCAATGAATTTTGGCCCCCTTAAAAATTCATTTGCATCTTGGATTTGGGTGATCAAGTTAGGTATTGGGTCAACCCGAAACCCCATTTCCAGTTTTAAAATTGTTTTGTAATTATTTCATAAAATATTCAATTTTTATTCTTTTTCGGTGATTCAACCTCTCACCTTCTCCCACTATACCTGGCCGCACCCCCAGCTTAGTTTCCCACTCTTTGGAGATCGCATCGGTCGTGAATTAGGTCCTAACTTCTCTGGTTTCTAAAAACGTCCAGTTTTCTCAAGTAAGTGACTATCCTTCTAGTTCTCTCCTTTTCCTTGAGATTTATCTTTTTTTTCTTGAATCCCAAAATTTCCAGAAGCTAGGGCTTCGTGCCTAGGGTTTCATTTTGGGTTTCATGGTTCAATCCTCTGGTTTTAGGTTTGATATCACTTCCTTGTGGCGCGGTGGTCGTGCGGTTGAAGTTCCACACTTGGATTTGCGGTTCTTGAATCTTTTGGTAGGTGATTCCATTGTGTGTGCAATTTTTGGGAACTTGCTTGCTGTGTTGAGTGTGAAATAATGCTTATTGAATTTTAATGTTTCTGTAAAAATTTGTTTTAGTTTCATTTACAATGCAAATGAATTTTATGTTACAATTTTTGGTGAAATTGAGGGTTTTTCATGCAAGTCTTTTATTGGTTCATTTTGGGATGAACTCTAATTACATAGTTGATTTTGTTGAACTGTATTAGGAATTAAAATAATGTTTTAAATATTTATTCTTTTTGTTTGTGGCTGAAAAAGTTTGTTTAAATTGTGGTTGAGAAGCAAATGGGCATTAAGTGCCATGTTGGTGTGAAAATGGTGGTTTTTAAAATATATAATTTCTTGGTTAACATTGGGCTGCCCCATAACTGAATTTTTTGTTTTATTAAATTGTGTTGAACTGAAATTTTGTTTTGATGACTTACAAGTGTTCACATACTGCGAAAAGTGGATATTTTAAAGAGTTTTGGGTGAAAAACAATGTGATGTTTTGAGAGGTTGTTTTATTGAAGATCAAAATATTTTATTGACTGTTTCAAATGATATAGAATATGTGTAGATACTGTACTATTTGTTTGTGACCAGTAGTGATACTTTACATGAAAAAGTATGTGTGTTGTTTTCTGAAATTGTTTGAGCACAAAAAGGGGAATCCCGGGTACTTAGGTGGGCGGATATGTACTAGTACAGCTAGTGGACCGGATGGGTTGTGTCCCTGTTTCACTGAGCAAATGGACAACAACAACACTAACTGAACTATGTGGATGTTATTTGGGGACCACTAGGTTATGGGTTTGTTCCCTACTAGTGGATCGTTCACGAGAAAGGATTGTGACTTGGATACTTTACACTGAGGTACGAGGTACATAGGGCCCGAGACTATCTAGTTGCCTAGGGGTGTTCCCAATTTTTGTGCTCATTAGAATTGTAGTATTTACACTTGTTGTGGGATCTTTTGGCAGTACTTTACAGTAGCTCACATGTTTATTTAATGTGTTATCATTCTGAAATTCTTGGATTGAAAACTGTTTTCATTTGAAAGTTTCTTTTCTTGAAATTTTTAACATTGTTTCACCTTGTGTGTTGAAATTGCTAGTTTTGTTCCCATTGTATTGAATCCTCTTTGGAATCTTCTGGTGGTATCCTATTGGGCTTAGGCTCACACCCTACTTACACCCTTTGGGTGTAAGTATAACTTCTTATGCTTGACTCAGGTAAAGGGAAGACTAAGGGTGATGGCGCTTCAGGGTGTTAGTCCCCATCGTTGGGGCAGAGTTGTGGAGAAGGCTTGCGGGTGATGACACCCTTGTTGTGTGAAGTGATTGGGGATGTCTTGATGTTGTCATTATTTGTATTTGGACCACTTGTAGTGTCTTTAAACATATGTATTCAGATCTGGTTTTGTTAAGAATGGTTTAGTATGGAAATTTCAGATTCTTATTATTGATTGTTTTATTTGTTTTATGCTTTCATACTCGGGTAAATCGTTCCCAATTCATATTGTTTTATACCCGGGCACTTGTGCCAGCCCGTGGGGATAGGAAATGCCCTTCGGGCCTTGTCATGGGCCGGGTTTGGTGCCATTAATGGTGGCGACCAGATCCGGTTCGTGACAATGACTCACATTTGCTGCTTTGGTCTATGACGTCGATGCCGACGACACTCCATAACTGCTTTATTGTTTTTTATTCTTGTTGGATCTTTTTTTCTATTTCCCAGCATGAATCCCTCCATTTTTATCTTGTTTTTTGTTTTTTTATTCCATTTGATGGTTAAAATTTTCCAGGTGCCCCTTTTTATTTATTATATTATTATATATGTATTATTTTAATTATGTTTTATATTTTATTGAACGTATTTTAATATTTTATCATATATATGTGTAAAATTATATAATTTAAATTATATTATTTGGTATGCGATTAGATAAAAAAGTGGCCGCGACGCGATTCGCGTCACCGCTATCCCGCTATAGAACCTTGTCGCGTCGCGCCGCGATCCGAGATTGAAAACTATGAAAACAAGTCACTTTTAATTTAAAACATTATATTTTTTATTTAAATGATATGTAACCATTAGAAATATTTTAAAATTTTCACATTGTGCATCCAATTAATGTGTAATGTTTGGAGGTCCATACATGTCATGTACTCCATTTACACGTCATGTAATTTCTCAGAATATAGTAAAAAATGTTGTTTTGTTACTAAAAATTCCCTAAATATCTCTAAATTTACCAATACATGTGTCCTCCAAATCCTTTCTCAGCACTCCTCAACCAAAAAAAATCCAAAAAATTGTTAAAACATACCTCATATAAAATGTAATGAGACAAACCAAGAAGTCTTAAAACCACATAGGAATAGAATTTTAAATTTCCCTCAATTTTCTCAACCCATAACATTGTTGGTCACCACAAACTCCCCCATATTGATTATCTTACATGAAAAGCCTTTGAGGTTAAACAATATCCATGATTTCACCTTAGATACCATAAAATCAAATGCCACCTTCAATATCAAACAACCAGTCTCAAACTTCCCCCAACACTTCTAACATGATGTTCATTCATCCAATACTATTTTTATTCTTCCCATCATGGGAATATCATTATCATCACCCCATAGAAGAAATAATAAACCCCCACAACCCATGATCTATATAAAAAAGAATTCAATGATTAGAAATTATTGAATTAGTATGAAAATAGTTTCCAATCCCAATTCTCAGATCACCATGAATGACATCCCACATGTTCAACAATCCACTTATAATGAGGATCACAGTCTCCAATGACCAATGGTGCACTCCCACCTATATGGATTCCTAGACATTTATCCTCAACTACTCACTACCACTATCCTTTTCAATGAAGAGTGAATCCCCAAGAACCTCTCATTGGTCCTCATGAAACCTGAATGAAAAACTGGGATCAGACTCACAAGAGTCAGAAAACAACAAAAAAAGGCTAAAACACCCAATAAACCGAGTATTCCCCTATAGAGTGTTAGTCCCATCAAGCCAGAGCACTTTCATTTCCCATCTTCAGAATTAAGGCATATTCCTCATACCAAGATAAGACACATGACTACACACCGCCTAGGTATTGATCTAGAATCATGCATTAGAAAACATACATTGATCATGTTTCCTGAAGTGAAACAAAAAATAGAAGAACCAACATAGAAAAGCATCTAACCACACCCTCCTTGTCGTTGGCGACAGAGGCCGAGGCGGCGGCAGTGGCAGAGGCAGCGGTGGTCACGGCAGTGGGGGTGGAGGCGGCCGAGGCAGCAGCGGTCGCGGGAACAGGAGCGGGGGTGGAGGCGGCAGCGACAGTGGAGGAGGATGAGAATGAAGAGGAGGAAGGATGATGAGTAGGAGGATGAGGTCGTGGCAGCGAGGGGCCTGGTTCAGCTTCTGCGAAAGCTTGACCGCGTGTGAGCGAGGATGGACTGTTAGGGTTATTAAATAAAAACCGATGGATCCTTTATCAGTGCTTGTTAAATGTGCCGATAAAATTATGTTTTATCAGTGCTAAAATAAAAGCACTGATAAAACATTCATTAATCAGTTCATTTAGATACTGCTGATAAGGACATACCCCTTTATCAGCACTTTCTGTTTAGCGCGGATAAAGGGTAGCGCTTCCCTTGCCCTGTTTTGTGGTAGTGTTATTTCTGTTATTCACATGTGTCCTAATTTGTTATATCATTGGTTCTAATAAATATATCATGATTACATAATTTATATAATGATAAAAATATAATTTATATTTATTATATATATATGATAATAATTTAGAGCATAAATAAGTATGAAATGTAATACTCCATTCATGGAGACGATAAGCCATATGTACGCAAGAATGCTATTTCCTTTTTTATTTTTATACTGAAAGGAAGTATGTAAATGTATTATATATATATATATTTATATAAATATGTATATATAATTATTATATTATCATTAATATATCATATATATCATATAATTTTACTACAACCATCCTTAATACATTCTATGTGGTGTGTGAACAAATCATATCACTTTGAGGGGGCAGTATTCCACACTTCCTCAAACAAGATTATCAAATCAACACCAAATGGGAAATAAAAAATTATGTGTTTTTAAAATTAATACAGAATATTAAATACATAATAAACCATATATATAACATATATAAATATAGTTTCAATCATAATGGCCACCATGTTTGTGGTAAAGGAGAAATATACAATTATTTTTTTGTGAGGTAGTAGTTCATCGTACACAAATATAGTATGTTCTATGTCCATTATATGGATGTTTCTATAAGTATATGTTTAAATAATTTCATTAAAAAATTATATTATATGTTGTATACTATTGTCTTCTCACAATAATGGAATAAATAGAGTGTAGGTAATGAAGAGGGTAAATAAAAAAAGGGTCTTGAGTGATAATGTTGCCTCTAAATCAGGTAACTCCTTTTGGTTTGTGTAAAAATAATTTCTTGAGAGGTATTATACCCAAATGGAGGCTTCAAGGTCAAGGGGAGGATTTTTGGGAGGTGTATATGGAAGGTCTTGGATGAACGTAAGTGGTTTGAGAGGTGTGATGGATGGGTAGAGGTGGTGGCCTTTTATAGGTAACGAAAAGGACTCACTTGGAAATTTTAGAAACAAGTTAGGTGCACATGTAATTACCTAAAAAGGTAATAAAAAACCAACCAAAATCAATAATGGAAGGTGTATGGAAAACTTATGGATATCCAATGGGTTCATGGACATGTTTCTAGGTCGTTTTCTCTATTAATTATAAGGTTTATCCATTATTTAAGCTTATTTAGGCCTTAACTACTTTGATTAATTTTAATCACTTTCGCTACTCATTTTGGATAAAAATTAACATGGTATTATTAGAATAAAAATATTATACTATAACAGAGTTTTATTTTGGATTTTAAAAATTTTATACACATAATAATTAAAATTAATATTAGTGTTAATCATGGAGACGAGACGAAATAACATGGTTTTAAAGTTGGAATAAGTTCAAAAGTTTGTTAAGATTGTATATTATGTTTCAAAGTGAAATTGATTCTAAAGAATTAAATTATATTAATATATGTAATATTTATCAAATTTTACATTAAAAATTTTTATAATATCATTTATAATTAATAATTAATTAGACATAAAGGCAGTTTTAAACTAAAAGCAGGTTTTTCACAATTAATCAAAAAATCAAGTATCTCAAAAAAACCCAAAAATTCACTATAGGCTAATTACAATGTTCTGAATTAACAAAAATGTTTATTTTATCAAAATAAATTTATAAATGTGTCTAAAATTAATTTTATTATTAGAAGTGGTTCATTTTAGAAAACTATATTTTTAACAGAAAAGGACTTTACAAGAAATATTATCTTTCATTATCAATATGTTTTATTTATATAAATAGATTTTAGAAAATAATTGAAAAGTAGTTATTACTACTCTTATAACTATGTTTAATTTTCAGGTTCTAATTATATAATTTAAATAATTATATATATATATATGTGTGTGTGTTTCATAGAAACTCATTGTTACATGCATTGTACTCCAAGTCAATGTTTCATGGAATATACACCAAGTCGTACGCCAAGACGATGTTGTGTGTAACATACTCTAAGTTGGTATTACATGTACTTCAGTCCAAGTTGGTCTTGTATGTGTATGGAATGTTTTACTTAGTGTTTTAATATATATATATATATATGTGTGTGTGTGTGTGTCTAAATAAATATTCCTAATGTCACGTGAAATAAAAAAAATTTAGAAATGAAAAATTTATTTGAAAAAAATATTTCAAAAAATATCAGGGTGTTATAGTATACCCACTTTAAAATGAATTTCACCCTAAAAATTATTATTTGTTATCAATGGTTTAATAATTAGATGATTCATTCATAGAAACCTACATCATAAAAATGGATAACAAAACTTCCCTTAAAAGGGAAATTTGGAACCATAACGATTACCCAAAGAAACATATAACTACGTTTCTAAATAGGATAACATATGTGAAGATTTGGGAATAGAGGAAAAAGCATAAATAATCATAGAGATTGATGATGATCATTGATCACAAGATATTCAGTGATCTAGAGAAATGTAAAAATCACAAAACAATAAACTAAATTAACATGAAAGAGGTCATTGATATATTAAAAATTATGATATCAGGACAAAATTTTACATCACGATTCTTTTCCAAATGTTGATGAATTTTCACGAGAAGATTTACCTAATTGATTTAAGCATAATTTCACCCTTTGTTTTTCTATGATCAACTTCAAATTCATCTCATATTTTAATAAATGAAGTTTAATTTTTCATTATTGGAGTGTTAGAAGATCATGATATTGTTATGTAGAATGATGGGTCATTCCATCTATCTTTAATGCAAAGTAAAGTTAGCACAAGTTATAAAATATGAACAAATCCCCCAATGGTGAGATAATTATTTAATCACACAAACATAGTATAAGTTTAGCATAATCTTTCCATAAGTGGTTAACCTTATTACCCTTCTTAAAGTAGAAAATTCAAATCTTTATAAAGAATGTAATGAAAAAGGATTAACATTGATCCCCTATATATCACAATGTTGCTATTGGTTTTCACATTCCAAAAATTTGAATACCCTCATAATATACTTTCTTAAAACATGGTAATAACCTTAATTTTCGTAAATCCTTTTAGAAAACATTGATGATTACTTCATCCAAAGGTTTCTGGGTATATTCCTTAAATCAAAGAAGGTGTAAACATCATCCATGATGACATAGAACAATACTTCAATAATCATTTCTTAGATAATTGGTGTTATCCAATTTACATTTTCCATACCAATCATATCTTTATTCAAGAAAGAAAAAATTTCCTCAACATCTTGATCACATTAAGGGTTTCCTTCCATTAATCAAAATATAACTTTTCTATGTCTTCATCACCATTAAAAATATCCTTTGAAATCGTTAATTAAAATTTAGACTAAAAATACTTATATATTTTATGAATCATATAACATAATCTTTGAAATACAAAGCAGAAATACTTCATTAATCAAATATAATTCTTAAACCATTACTCATTCTTCACAAAATTACTTTTTAATACCTATTTACGAGAATATGAAAGATAAATCATGTTTTACGGTTACTCAACCTCAATCTAATAATGCTTCTTATGATAAATGTAAACAATACCGGAATAACACCACATACATTTCACATATCATTTATGATATCTTTATCCTTAAAAGTATAAATGATACTCATGCAATATTCCTGAATATAATTATGATATATCCATTGGGGAAATTGATTTGAATAGTGACCATACTTTCCACATCTGACACATTTAATGTTAATCATGTTCCTTCAAGTTCTCTCCATTGAATTAAGCCATAAAGCATGGGGTGAGTAACACATATCATAGAATAAAACCACATAATCATGATAAAGAATTACATAGAGGATATCCCATGGTGCACGGGTGAGTTGGTTAAAGGCGGTGGCATCCTGACCCCGAGGTTCCGGGTTTGATTCCTCATAAGGAAATGCTTACTATATGCTAACAAATCTCTCATGGGCCTCTATACCCCATTGGGAACTAGACTAAACCCAAGGGTTGGACACCTTGGGCCTCACTGGGCATGTGTGGTGTGCAGGTGGGGAGGCCACCTCAATACATCGTTACCCAACAACACATTTTCATTAGGTAGTTGGGGTTTGGCTTAGTGGTAAGAACCCTGTAATCCTACATGAAAAATGGGGGTTCAAACCCAATTGGGAGTAGGTACAATAACATTGTAGTAGTGGAATAATTGTAGCAATGGTGGGCACTGTAGTAGTAGCAGAACACTGTAGTGGTGGCAGGGAACTGTAGCAGCGGTGGGTACGGTTTGGTACTACAGCAGTGGTACTGTAGCAGTATTTTTCACAGAATGGGCCTTGGGCCAAAAAAATGGGCCTTAGGCCATGTAATGGGATAAATTCTTAGTGGGCTTTCAGGCTATGTAATGGATCTCCCTCTACCCAGTTAAGGAGTTCTTTTCTTTTCAGTAATAATAAATGAGGCTTCGGGCCCAACTATTAGAAAACATTACATATAGGATATCTAAATCATGACACCTACCTTTTAAATCGATGAATAATTATGTTTATACTAGGTAATTCATAGTCAACTTATATTTCAATCCTTCATGGTTGTTTGTGAGGAGTTTTTTAATTCCTATAGCAAATCCCCCATAAGTTTTAAACCAGGTGTGAAACAAGGCCCTTTGTCATGTACGAGATTACCCTGAGTCAGGCCCAAAACATCTTTTCAGATTTGTTACTCCTAGGTACATCTGTGATAGATCCAAATACACTTTTAGTATCTTGATAGGGATATATTTGTAGTAATACACTTACTCTATCCTTTACAAAAATTTGAAAACATTTTCCTAAACACTAACTCATCCTTATACTCATACTTAGAGACATCCCTATGCATATCCTATGAAATATTGATAGGGATATCATTAAATTTTTCTCACACTAGTTTCCAAAGGTTGACTAAACCTTTCATTTGATACAAACTATAGAGACCAAGTCTTGAAATACATTGATATTACATCATATTAGATGAATATTTAGTACATCACAAAAATACATGCCCAAGGACTTTAATAGTTTAGTGTATTTGTAATCATAGAAAATAAAATATTATATCCTAATGGGAGATCTTAAACTTCTTCCAAAAAGTTCTCCAGCTTTTTTACTTCTTCCTAAAACCTTTCTCCATACCCTGGGGAAAGGAAAAATGATAAATGGATGAGCTTAGATTATGAGTAAGGGTAAATAAAGTAAATGTGTAAGCATAACATAAACAAAATGGTATAGAACTTGAGCATAACATTTGAAGATCATGCCCTAAATATTAGAGAACATAATAAATTATTTATGTTCATAAGACATGAATCATAAAAAAATAAAGAACGTAGTACCAAAAATAATAACATAAGGAAATACATGGAATTTTTTGAGTTATTGTTGGTTTATTACATTATGAACATGTATAAGAAGAAAAAATCTCCCTCATTAAGTTTGGGACATAAAATTTGGACATAGTATCAACTTGTGGACATGAAACCATTTCCATGCATAACCTTATAAATATGTAATCAGGTTTACTCTTAAACATATGGATGTGAAACCATGTCTGTGCGTAACATTGTGATCATTTAATCAAGTTCATGTATTAAATTATGTACATGAATCTAGGTCCATGCATAATATTTTGAACATGTAATCAGGTTCACACATAACCTTATGGACATGAATCCAAGACCATGCATAACATTGTGAAAATGTTATAAGGATCACTCATTACCTTATGGACTTAAAAATAGGTCCATTCATAACATATTGAACACATAATAATGTTCACTCATAATTTTGTGAACATGTAATCAAGTTCACGTATAAACTTATGGACAACAAACTAGGTCCATGCATAACATTGTGAACATGTATCAAGTTTTATGCATAACTTTTGTAATCATGATTCATCCATCATTACCAAGTACATTAGAGGGGTATATAGGTCCCACATGTCTTATAAAAAAATCATTCATACATGTGGCATAAGATAATAAAACATTCATCATATCATGACCCATTAAAAAACATTGGTTTTATAAACATCAAATCATAACTTATGAAATGAAATTGGTATCATTAACATTTCATCACATCATAACATATGGAAAATATATATGTTTTGTAACCACTTCGTAGAAGCATAACCCTTGAAAAGAAGTGGGTTTCTTAAACATGTAACCCATGAAAGGGAAATAGGCTTCATAAAAAAATGACATTAAACATAACCCATTAATAGAAAGCATTTTAATGTAAACTTAAGATAATTTTCTATAAAGGAATGAGTAATATCAAAAGTTGTTATCATAAATGAAAAATAATTTTGAAACATTTCTTGAGGATAATATCCTTTCTTCTTCAAAAAATGATTTTTATAACATAAACCATTTTGAAAACCATTTTATTTTAAAGAAGATTTTAAAACATATAAAGAAATATTTGAAAACATTAAAACATTTTTAAAATCCATTTTCCTTGAAAATGGTCATCAAGTATATTTTGATATCATTTTTAAAACAATTTTGAAAACATGGTCTTTGAATACAATAGATTTTTGATCGAAGAGAAAGACAATCATATTTTACCAGAAAATTATTATCTTAATTACAAAGGGGTGAGAAAATGGTACTATAACATGACTATATCATGAAAAATATATAAGATAAGGAAAATAATGATATTTCTTTCGAGAGAGATCATAATATTTCATCAAGGGAAAAAGAAACCAAAATAATATCAAAAAGAGATGATATTTTCCTAATAAACTATTATAACTTGGTAACATGGGATCATAATATACATGTAAGAAAATTAAACTACATTAAAAATAATATATCATTAAAATAAGTAGGTTCCTGATATAAAATATAAAATTTATGTATATAAACCCCTCAAAAAAAAATTAGGTGCATAACAAAAAATGAGTCTCAAAGAAGTCAAATTGAGACAAAACAATTTTACCAATATGGTATCATTTGAAACATTAAGCCCATGAAAGAAATATCAGAAAATGGATATGTGAATACACATGAATTTAATCAAAATATACATATAATACAATAATGTGAAGTACATACACCATTATAAGGGTAAGAGTGGAAAACATAGCATGTATCTCACGAAAATAAAACGTGAGATGAAATCCTCTTACATTATGTATTGAATTTCTCCATACTTCTTCAAACCACATGTATAATAAATATAAATTTATTATAAATATTTTAAAGAAACATATTATTTTATCTAATACCATATATGGTTTGAATATGGGCTTTTATTATCGTCTTGTTAGTGATCATATGTTAAAGTTTCACATCGATTAATTATTGCTTTGTTCTGCGCATGTGTCATCATTTGTTATATTGTTGGTTATTATACTTATATAATGATTCAATGATGTGAATAATGATATAAATATCATTTATATCAACTATATTTATAAAAAAATAATTTATAGCATAAATAATAGTGAAATAGAATACATCGTTCATGGAGATAGTAAGTCGTACGTACGCATGAATGTTATTTTTGTTTTTATTGTCGTATTGAATTAAAGTATGTAAATGATATATATATATATATCATTATTCTATTTTCATTTATATATCATATATATTTTATAATTTCACTAAACCAATCCCTAATACATTCCATGTGGTGAGTGAACGAATCACGTTGCTTTGAGTGGGTGGTAGTCCACACTTCTTCAAACAAGATTAACGTATTAACACCCGATGGGAACTAAAAAGGTATGTGTTGTAAAAATGAATGAAAATTATTAGATACATAATAAATACTATATAAAAAATATATAAATATATTTCCCATCATAATGGCCACCATGATTGGTGGTAAAGGACAAATAAACAATCATTATTTCATCAGGCAACAGTTCCCGGTACACAGAAACCATTTGTTTTATATCCATTAGATGAAGGTGTGTGAAATTTTAGCTCAAAATATTAGGATATAAAAATCATATTAAATTTAGGATACTGGTTTTGTCAAAAAATAATGTAATAAAGAGAGTTTTGGGAGTGAAGAGGGAAAATAAAGGAAATGAAATTGAGAGAAAACATTACCTCTAAATTGGAAAACTCCTTGTGGTTTGTTCCAAAAGCCTTCCTTGATAGTTTCTATTTCTCTAGGTCGGTCCTTGAGTTCAGGTCAATATTTAAACCATTTTATTTTACCTATAATTTCCTAGTCCTCATCTTGTTATGTTATGACTAATATTATAGGCTATAAGGCTCTATTATCTTACCTGATGCTAACAAAACCTATTCTAATATCCATTAATGTGGTAGAAATATATATTTTATTCTCAGAGGAACTCTAACCATAAACTAAAATTTTTCTCTCACACTCCCTCTCAGATGAGGATTGGCATATTTACCCTCCAAGGTTCCCATGGATGGATCCCCTAAATCTATTCTAAATAACTCACTCATGATAGCTTCTATGGTTTGAAATGAATCAATCAATACAATAGACAAGACTTTGGAATCATACAATAGACCACGTATTATACCTTTTTAATATATTCCTTTGACCTCTCTTTGGTCATAGTCCATTTATAATAAACACACACACTATTAAAAGATTTACTAATTGTACCTCTTCTTCTACCCACACACCTGCCCCAACCTCGATTCTCTTTTAATATCCATCCTCTCCTACTTGGAAATTCTGTCAGATGCTACCATATTTTAGGAGGTTCATGGGGTAACTATAGATTTAAACACCTATTCATTCATGGAAACCCTAAGTGAAACAATTGGTCCCAACCATGAAGTACAAGACAAGGACACCTTCCCATATCAATTTTATCCGTACAACAGAGCAATGAAGGATCTCTAGAGATTATTTTTTTATTTATATATAGTTTACAACCGAAGAAAATTATGGATGAGACATAGTTAGATACACTTTGAACCTTGATGAATCATTTTCATCAATATGATTTTTTGTCTCTTTTCAAACTCCCTTATTCATCGATAAGGTTAGTGGATAACACCTATTTAATAAGATGGCATTCAAGTACCTTGAAAGGAATCAATATTTTTATGGTGGATAGTAATAATATATTTCCTATACTAGTAAAATTGGTTGATCTTTTGGTAAATAAGTAGTTACCCATCATCAGAATGTGTGAGCCTAGTAACCATGTCTACTATTGGAAGTGGGAAGAGGCTAAACTACTAAACTAGTATTATGGGAGGAAATGATACTATTATTATTATTAATGTTAGTAAGTATAATAGAAATATTCCATACTAATCAAAACTTTAATTAAGTGATAATTATTCATTGTTATTCCATTCATAATCCTCACTTGAGTTCTTGTAAAAAATTTATATACCATTAAGCGGGTGCAACCCTCTACTATATTTTTAGTTCTGTTTTTTCAAGGGCTTTAATAACTCGATCTAGAATGAACCCATAGTAATATTTTTTGAACTGGGAAAATCCATCCAAGAATTTACCAAGTTATTAGGATACTAGTCCAAATTATATCCTTTTTTACAGGCTTCTATTTTACTATTTTTGGAGACCAAATGGAGTTACATATTATAATTTTTGGTTGATTGAAGATAGGATACTAAATATGGTTCATGGAGCCTCCTCGTGAAGACATTTTTAAGAAGATTGATTTGTGGTGACCCCTTTATGAACACATGAACTCGTGATAGTTTTCTTCATGAGTCTGAAGATGATTCGTAGCTGTGTGAAGGATATATAGTTTTCTTTCACGAGTCCAACGACACTTCATAACCACAAGAAATATTGACTGTGTCATTCACGAGTCTAATAGTTCTTTGTGATATTGTGAAAGATTGACAATGTCCATCATGAGTCTAACGACGCTCAGCAACCATGTGAAGGATCGATACCGTCCTTTGAAATTTTATAAAATCGTCTTCCCTTTGTGAAGATTTCAATTCCTTTGAAAACTCCTTCTCATCTACACGAACCCCCTTTCCTATACATACCCCACCTCATGCCTTCACTCAGGAGAGGGGTACATAGTCGGATTGTGGCATCATGCACTCAATTGAAAAATATCTTGGGCTTCATGAGACACTATTACAAAGAGCCCATTAGAATCACAAAACCTAATCTCTTGGGTTCTTGAAATCCTCCACCCCATGGGGAGATTCTTTCGTGAAGGATTACTCCCTTCATGGAGGAGTATGACCCTCTTAGGCACTTGAGGTTTCTCAAAGCATTCAGACTTTGTGAAGCGCTCCCCATGGGAATCATGACATCCTTTGTGATACCCTAAGCTCCATGAATCACCGTACTTCATGAGACCCTACGTTCCATGAAGCCCCAAAATATCTATCCTTCAAGAATATATTAGCTTCATTCCGGCTATTCTATACCGCGGGGGATGCATCTCTGCACCCCCACTTGGGATTAGTGTTAAGCTATGTTCACGGGCCCCCTGCCCAACCCCTTCTCTACCATCACTAAGCCCCATGAAAAATAGAGACTCTAATTCTGAAATTTTCAGCCCAAGGTGAAATAAATTTTATATTTTACGCTTATTTGGTCCCAACGTCCACCCCCACATATTACCATTATTCTAGATGCTCATTTACAACCCCTAAAAATCCTTTACTCGACCTACTCATCTTGGAAACTTTCCCATGTCATGATTTGATATTCTCATCTTAGTTCCCATGAGTTACTTGATTTGAAGCATTCCTCAAGAATCTCATGAATCTTCATCACATGGCTTCATCGTCAGGTTGAACTAGAAATGGTTGCTCATGGGTAAGTTCCACACTAGCCATTTCTAATCATCTTATGTGAAGTTGTCCTCACTAGATTACTTTAAACAATATTATAACTTATAATTCATGAATAATATTCCTTATGATTCTATCAAAGTATGCCTCATGCCATAATCATGAGAATTCATTCAGCAATCCTCACTATATGACTTTAAATTGTAGTATACCCTATCATTCATGAATAGTATGACCTATTCTTCCAGAATAGGTTTCATTATTCCATAATCATGAGAATATATTTATTATTCCTCACTACATGAATTTAAAATATATCATACCCTACCATTCATGAATATGATTCATTATGTATCAAGCATAATATGTCTCATTCCATGATCATTAAAAGATATTACTTAGCCCTCACTGCATGAATTTAAACTGTAGCATACACTATATGACCCAACATGGGCCTCCTCATCTAGTGTAAGTCCAAATAATATAACATGACCCACCAGGGAGTTGAGATTCCCTCATGACCTGACATGAGGAAGGTTAACAAGCGTCCCTAGAGTGTATTCCCCACATGTGTCCATGCATTTCACAAGCATCCCCCATGTGCCCCCTCATTATGTTTAATCCCTAATCGAATATCTCAATCCAAAAATGAGTTGAGATTCCCTCATGACTCAACGTGAAGAAGATGAATGGGTATCCCTAGAGTTAATTCCCCAACCATATCCCTCAACCCATTAGCAGGTTGAGATGCCCTCTTGATTTGACATGAGGAAGCTATTATGGGAAGCTCGATTCAAAATCCCCACAAACCTCATCCATTCAAGTGGTGTTAAACTGTATTCGTACCCTATTCAATGGACATGTGATACCATCATTACATAACATGAGGAATTAATGATGGGTTGATCAACGCATAATCCCCATACGCTATGTACATTCACATGATGTTAAATTGTAATCTTACCTAATGAAATGGACTTGGGATTCCCACATGCTAGAAACCAAGAAGATATAATGAGATACTTCCATGCATAAGCACCAACCACATCTTCACTTATCCATGATGTATATGGGTATCCTTTTTGGAATATTAACCATCCATCTAAACAATGCGATCTTTGATTCCAAACCATCTAGGAGACATAGGAAGCCTCCCTGAGCTCCAAACCAATCATCCAACTACCCCGTATGTAATCCAAGACACACCCATGGTAAGATCATGCAGCCCAACTTAGGATAACATGTCTAATCTAGGTCACATGGGTAGCATTAACGAGTAAGACACATCTGATTTATCACCACTTCTATAAGCACAATGGAAACATCCACGTGTATGCCCCATCCACTTCATCGCTGTTGTAAGTAGGACACGGGTAGATTCTACATGTAAACCCCAAAAACAATTTCAACCCAGAGAGATCCTAATGTGAAGGGAAGATTCCATGCATAAGCACCAAACATCTTTCCTTTACACCATGATGTTAAAATACATTGACCAGTCTAGTCACATGACCTTAAATTGAGGCATCAATCTATGTAATATTTGACACAGGTCCTCTAAATAGGGTACGTAAGATATCTGCATGAGGTTCAATCCTTAACAATGGTAAAACATGGTGCTCCCTCCAAGGGATGAACCTTCCCGATCTACCTCAAGGGGTGTCTTAATAAACCAATCTAGATCCATCTCATGGGGAATTCACATCCATCAACCCAGTTTTTTCATCCACCAGGATTTCCCATAAACTAGTAAACCATCCATCTATGAAATCCATCCCTCCTAGTGACACATCTCCTTGATCTTCCTCATGGGTTGTTCTAATCAACAATCCTTGATCCATATCATTGGGTGTTTCGATCCATCTACCCAGGTTCAACCTACATAGGTCATTCCCATCCATCGATATAACTTCTTTCTACCACTTTGGGATACACATCCCTCATCAACCTCCAGGGGGGTTTTGATCAACTTCACAGTGTGAAATCTTCCCTTTTTGTGACTCACCTCTTGAATCAACCTCTACGAAGTGTTCTGATCTATCCTTTGGTAAAACTTATTTCTCCCACCAAGGGATGAACCTCCTTGATCTACCTCTATGGGTGTTCTGATTAACATTAAAGTTTGAAATTTTTCCATTATAGGACACACCCCCTAGATCTAAATATTGGGGCATTCTGATCCATCCATCAATAAACATTAAAGTCTTCCATCGTAGGGATGCACCCTTTTTGATCAACCTCCAATGGGTGTTCTGTTCAATTAACTTAATATCTATAAGATGTTAAGCTTGTTCCCTGATATATCTCCACAAGAAATTAAACCTACAACTTGAACCAAAATGATAACTCATTAAAAACATGGTATGCCTAAGGTAAAATCCTTAGATGATATGAATGTACGATGTCAGATATGTCATAAAAAACATGAGATTCCTAAGGTGAAATCCTGGAAGGATATACAATTTCAGTGTTAGATACCTCGTGATAGATAGAATATGAGTTGGGTTCTACACATAATATGCCTCACATGAGATTCCATCCTATGAGGAAGAATACAAGTGTCCAACACACCCAACATCTAGAAATTACCAGACATGACAGATGTTACCATCTACTCTGATGAATGGTTTTTTCCCTATCAGACATATGCTCCCTAATTAACCGGTGTCCACAAAGATATGGCACCAGGAATGAGTTTCACCAAATCTGCTCAAATCAATGAGGGAGAACCATACTAGGAAGAAATGTCCAAGAAGATATTCAAGGAAGGAGGAACTGAAATACCAACATGGAGTTTATATCAAAGAATGACATCACCATCCATGATGGTGGAGGACGCTCACCATTGGTAAGTGGGAAAGCGGGGAAACAAATGTGTGTCACTGCAACCATGCACATCCTAGCAATGAATGTTTTAGAAAAAAATAGTGAACCTAATGTTAATCTCTTCTCCTTCAATTGTGAGTAGAAGATTGATGTTTGGAATGTTCAAATTAGGGCATACCCCATGGGAATCACCTCTCCTTCATATGAGATAGGATGATTAACATTGGGTGCATGAAGGCTAGGAATAAATGATACATTTCCATCTCAGTCACCCTCATGGGCCATGAAAGGGGGCATCTATACCCAATTCCATCTGCTCCTCGCTAACACCTCCACATTCATGGGACACATAGGGGAAATCATCCACCATTCCAATAGCACCTCACTGACAGTACAACCCTATGGGCCACCTAGGGGGATCCTCCCACATTCCATCGACTACTCGCCGCCACCACCTCCATCACGGAATGTACAGGGGGCATCCTCCCCCCATTCTAGGGTTTCTCAAAAACACCACCGCTCTCATGAGAAGAACTTGTAGAATCTTCCCACCCCATTCCATAGGATACTCACTAGCACCGCTACCCTCATTTTCCAGGCATGGGGCATCCTCCCCTCATTCCAAAAATTCCTCACATACACCCCCACCCTCATGGAAAACATAGGGGGAATACTCCCCCCAATCCAATGATCTGTTGTTGACACTAACATCATCCTAGGCCGTGTAGGGTGAATCCTCTCTCCATTATATCAGCTCCTCACTGACACTGTTGTCCTCATGGGCCGCCCAGGGGAAATCCATCCCCATTATATTGGCTCCTCACTGACACCACCACCCTCATGGGACACATAGGGGAAAACTTCCCTCATTACAATGGGTCATCACTGACACTTCCACCCTTATGGTCCACTTAGGGTGTAACATCCCACAATCAAATGGTGCATCCCCCCACTTCCTCCCTCATGGGCCTCAGGGGGGTATCCTATGGCCATTCCATCATCTCATCACTAACACCACCACCTTCATGGGCTGCACAGAAGGTATCCTCCCCCATTACAATGGTTCCTTGCTCACACTACTGACCTCATGGTCCATGCACGGGTTATCCTCCCCACATTCCAGTGGAACCTTTGCAACACCATCTCCCTCATGGGCTGCACATGGGGAATCCCCCCCCCCCCACATTCCCTCAGATTCTTACTGATCCCTCTTTTCTTAGGAGTTCTGAAGGTGGAATCCTCCCCCAATTCCATCAACACCTATCTAAAAACACCATAACCATGGGCCTCCCAGAGGGAATCCTCCTCCATTCCATTGGCTCCTCGCCAACACTGAAATGGAGGGGGCCATAGAGGGGGAATCCTCCTACATTCCAAAAACACCTCGCTGAAACTGCTTCCCTCAAGGGACTCATAGGGGGAATCCTTCCAAATTCCATTGGTTCCTTTCCAACACTGAAATAAAGGGGGTCGTGGAGGGGACATCCTCACCCATTCCATAGACACCATGCTGACACTACTACCTGCATGGGCCACACATGGGGCATCATTGGCTCATTCCATTGTCTCCTTTCTAATACCTCCACCCACATGGGTCGCATAAGGGGGAATCCCACCCAGCACAACTAAATAAGCTCCTCACCAACACCTTTTTCACCAAGGTACAATTAAGGGGAATCCTACACCCATTCCATCAGCCCCTCACAGACACTACCACCATCATGGGCTATGCAGGGGGAATCCTCCCACAATTCTAATGATTCTTCACTGACACCACCGCCCTCATGGGTTGTGTAGGGGGAAAGCCACCCATAGAGTCCATTAGCTCCTCCCTGAAAACACAACTCGCATGGGCCGTTCAGTGAGCATCCACCCCTATTCCATCAGCTCTTCACCAACACTGCCACCATCATGGGTGTGCATGGGGAATCACCACCGCATTCCAACGGTGCCTTTCCAACACCGCCTCCCTTATGGGATATGGTGGGGGAATCCTCCCCCATTCCAGCAGCACCTCTCAATCACCGACCCCCTCATGGGCCGTGTAGGGGGAATCCTCCCACAATTCCAATGACACCTCACTGAAATCATCTATGTCATGGTCTGTGTAGGAAAACCCTCCCCCATTCCATCAGATCCTCACCGACACTGCCACCCTCATGGGATAAGAAGGGGGAAACCTCCCCCATTCCATCGGCTCCTCACCGACATCGCTGCCTTCATGGGCCATCAAGGGGGAATCCTTCCCCCATTCCATCTACTCCTCACTGAAACTACCTCTTTGATTGGCCACACCAGGGGAAACCTCTTCCCATTCCATCCCATTCTTAGTGAAACATCCACCCTCATGGGTCATGTAGGGGAACAAGCACCACCCGAATCCATCAACACCTTTCCAACATTGCCACCCTCATGGGTCGTACAGTAGGAAGCTACCCTCATTCTAGTGGACACTATTCAAAAGCTTCCTTGGTGGGTTCCTACCAGGCCTCGTTCGTGCCATCAGGGACTGTTTTCATATGCCAGTGAATATGTTGAATCCTTCCCTGTTCTATAGGCCCCGGTCCAGAGCACGTGACACAGATATCGGGTGTATACCCAGAACATTTCCCAACTAGTGATATCTTTTACAGCTTGAGTACCCCCTGTCAGCTCTATTATATCCCATATGATCCCTACAACAGGTGAATTGGGATCTAACTTCACCCTCCTAGGATCGAGACCCTAGCTACCTCATTGGAATTCTCGGTAAACTTTATCAGTCATTGTCATCACCCATAATCATTGAGATCTACCCTATAATGAGAATAATCAATGAATAGGTCACCCCTAAATGTCCATAAATTGGGATGGAGGCCCTCCCCATTGCCATCATCTGCCATTTTAGAGGTCCTCCATGCACTTTCATCAACCAAAACAGACATCATCCTCATCTACATTGTCATCCATTATGGAGGCTCTCCCTACACTACCATCAAACAGCATGGAGATACTCCTTGTTTCCATATTTATCCATTGAGAAGGTCCACCCCATACTACCATCAATCAGCACATAGTTCCTCTCCATCACCATCATCAACCATTATAAAAGTCCTCACCGAACTCCCATCAATAGTAATGGAGGTCCTCCTAGTCACAATCATCATCCACAACAGAGGCCCTCGCCATAATACCATCAATAGGTAAAGAGGTCCTCCCCATCGCTATCATCATTCACAATGGGGGTCCTCCCCACATGGCCATCAATAGGCACAATGGTCCTACCCATCACTATTGATTGACATTATGGAGGTCCTATTTGAACTGGTATAAACCTGCATAGATGTACTCATTATCAACATCATCTTCCATTACTGAGGTCCTCCTCACAGTGTCATCAATTGGCACAGAGGTCCTCATTGTCACCATCATCATCCATTGTGTAGGTCCTCCACAAACAATCATCAACTAGCACGATGTTCCTCACCATTATAATTTTTATCTATTACATAGGTACTCCCCAAACAACTATATACCGAAATAGAGATTCTCTATGTCACCATACTTATCATTTATGGAGGTCCTCCCCACACTGTCATCAACAAGAATAGAGGCAATCCCTGTCACTATTGTTAGTCACTACGGAGGAACTCCTCGTACTTCCATCAATCAACATGGAGATCCTCCCCATCTCCATCATCATCCACTAAGGAGTCCCTCCATGTAATACCATCAACAAACAAAAAATTCCTCCTACTTTCCATCATCAACAACTATGGAGGTCCTCCCCACACATCCATTAACATACATGGAGGTCATACCCATGCCACTACTAATTAGTGTGGAGGACCTCCCAGTGCTAACATCAACTAGCACAAAGGTCCTACCCATTACACTTTGAACTAGTGCATAAGTCCTCCTAGTAATACCAAAAGCCTTCACAGAGTTTCTACATGTTCCAAAAAACATACCTTCCTCTAAAGAACCAACCCATGGAAAAAAGTCTCCACAATGCTAGCACTGGGGGAAGACTCTTCCACTTTGTAACTGGGGGAAGGTCGATTATATCTCCATTCTAATTCCAATAGATTATGAGATTCCACCACGATAGGAATCCATAGATCCTGAGCTCTATCGCCCCAGCATACCGATGATCAAGGCTTCTATGCCTCCTAGGATCCATCAGCACATCTAGATGATGTTTCAGGCTTCCATGCCTATCAGGAACGATTTCCTCATTGAGATGATGTTCCATGGTTTCATTCCAACTGGTTTCCATATATCGACCCATACTTTACATACATTGTTAATACATCAAAATTGAAGCACACTTATGACAACATATAACAAAACCAGGAAAGGACCGTATAGGTATAGAGTCTTTAGAAACTGGGAAACATAAACAACTGGTTCATAAAGCATCTACTTTGCCTCCCATTTATTTCATCATATCTAGAGTCACTTTTTGGTATATCCTACTTAATAACATTCTTCCTGACCTGGGGAAATAAAACATAAAAAAGGGTGAGCTCAAATGCTCATTAAGGGTAATCAAAAGAAATATCAATCACATCATATACATAAGAACATAACTTTTGGAAATATTAACCTACAAAAGAGATCATAATTTCATAACATGGGATAAATCATAGTAGTGAAATGTAATCCCAATAATCATAACATAAAACATCAAACTTTGTGGCATACACACATAATCATAGAGAATCATCTCTTATTAGTCAAGACTCATTGCCAAGAGTATCTTAGTGGACAAAGTCCATTTCTGAATCGAGTTCACTCCTCGTTTCAGTCCTGTTTCACTGAACCGGTTTAACCTGTCGTTCCAGCCATGTCTATCTCATGAGATATAAAATCTTTACCCAATTCATTGTAGGGAGATATGGGTCCCACCAATCTCATAATGAAACCATTCTTATGTGTTCCACAAAATCATAAATCATACATCATTGCATAACCCATGTAATAAAAATGGGAATCTTAAACATCATGACACCATAAAACAATTCATATAAGATAAAGAAATTCATAAAAAGATTTCCATCACAACATAATCCAATCCATGCAATAATAGGGATAGAAACATAACCCTATATTGTCTTAGAAGGAAAATAATTTTGATAAAACTCTTGAACTCCATTCTTGAGGAAAATATCCTTTCTACTTCAAAAACATTTTCCTTTCTTAACATGTCATAAAATTTTAAACTAAAAGAACTTGATTAAAAATAAACATGAAAACTTGTAAAGGAAGCTTCTTGGAAATAATGTTTTAAAAATCCATTCATGCCGTATAAGTTAAAAAAAATATTCTTCTCGTACTTTTGTCGGAAAAGTCAAAAAGTACCTCGTACGAAAAATGACAAAAGATTCCTTTCATATATTTCACTAAAAACTCACCGAAGGGTAAAATTGGATTTAAATAATTATAGGTGTATGGAAATAAAATTACATATTGAGAAAACATGGATGTGGATGATAAAATACACCCCAGTAAATAGCAAAGTATAAACAATCTCGGATAAAAATAAGATTTTGATATTTCCCCTGTCCTTAGGTCCGATATGCTTTGTACGTGTCCGAACCTCCTGTATAATGATTTAAATAATGTTATAGACTTATTCCAGAATCATACTTATTTTTATGATATCATATTTGGTCATATTCTTAGCTTCTTATTATTAATATTTCATTACTACTTGTTTATTCAGATGTTTATTACTTTTTGTTCTTATGCGTGTTTTGTCGAATAAATTCTTATCCTTCTTTTTAGGTTATAGATACCTCATTTACATAATGGTATTAGTGTACTATATATCATATTTATTCATTGAATTCATTTATATAATCATTATGCAATGAAGAACATGTAGAACGAGTCGAATCACATCGTGGAGACGGTATTCTGTACGTACGCACGAGCGATGATATCGTTCCCATGATCATGTAATTGTATTGAAGTTTATGAATACTATTTCAGAATCAATATCACTTTACAATAGTCATATATAGTCATTATTTATACCATTATACCCATCCAAATAAGGTGGTGGTGGAAAATAGATTACACCACGGCATGGAGACGGTATTCCATACGTACGCATGCACGATGTTTTCGTTTTCCGTAGGATGGATAAATGGTGAAATAGGGTTGTTTCATAATTATAATAACATATACGTATATGAGTGATACTGATGTTATTACTTCATAATGAAACAACTAATGAAGAAGAAGTGTAAGAAGAAATAATGTTGAATGAATTGGTAACGGACATTACCTCTTCTTTGAAACGCCTCTTTGAGACCTCTTTTTAAGGCACTATAATTGGTCTTTGTAGAAGACCAGGACCTCTAGGATGTATCTAGGAATGTTTAAATGAGATATTGGCAGGGGTTTTCTGAGCTTGAAGGCTCAAAGTGGTTTGAGGAATTGGAGGAGGAGGTGCCCTTTTATAAGGGAGGAGAGGGGCTCCTTTGGAATAACTAAATATATTATTTTATTATAAAGCCATGTTCGGTTTTAAATAGCTCCAAATTGATTTATTTCGAAGCTAAGGTAGGGATGGGTCGAAAACCTCTCATAAAATAGAATTTAGACAAGTTTAGGTTCCTATTTTAACCTTAAAATTTAGATTTATCATTAAGTTAAATAATTTTACTTTTACCGTGTCTTCTTGTGTTCTTATACTATAAGGTTAATAAACTCACTATAACAAGACAAACGAACCCCAAGTTGTTTATTATTATTATATATAACCTTATCTAAGTCATTTTGCTGAACCTCAGATTTTTAGGAATAAAATAACAATTAATAATATAATATTTGTTTTAAAAACTATTTTATGTCAATTTTGACACTATTTAGTAATTTATTTTTGTGAAAATCATAACAGAATGATTAGTTCTAAAATAGTTAATTAAATCAATAATAACATGACATATTAACCTAGAAAATTTTTTGAATTCATAAAAAGTCTCAAATTACTTTTATTTGGGAATTTATAACATCAATTATGTCAATATTTCATTAATAAGATAATTACTGCATCATCTTTGTGTCATAAATAAATTAACCTATTTAAAGTCTAAAAATTACAAATAAAATATAATTATGCTGGAAATATTTGTATATTTCTAATGAATATTTATAGTCAAATTTATCGTATGTATAACCCTATATTAAAAATGATTTTCTTAATATACTTTGATTTTAACTATTTTAACCCTTCTTTAAATAAATTAATAATAAATGTCTTAATCTAATCCAAGTGGGCCTAAATGGTCATATTTTATTCCTAAGGATGTTTTTGGTCGAATTACACTTATCCAATAGAATTAGGACATGTGTTAGGGTAACAATAATATCATTTTTACCCTTAATTACCCTATTTACTTTTAACCGTGGTAAATAAATGTAAAAAGTTACTATTCACCAAAAATTATTTTTATCTCATTGAACCACATTTTACTTACTGACATCAACCGTGTCTCTTATATTTTTGAAATTCCACTCACAGAAGCGGTAAAATTATGTTTTATGAAAAATTCAGTTTTTTAACTACCACTTAGTGGTTTCACTATTCATCAAAAATTGAAAGTTTTCAGAAAAATACCAAAATTTCTCCCTAGGATAATTTCGATATTCAGAATCCAAAAATGAAGTCCATTTTGAAAAATAAAATTTATAAAATTTCAAAAAGTGGTTATTACTATTCATAACGGCTAGTTTTAATAATATTTTAATAGTATATCGTTGTTTAGTGAAACTCGGTATTGCGTACGACGCAAGCTATCGAGGAAGGTCGTGATTTCGTGTAAAGCAAGCCAAGCAAGTGTTGTGTGTAGAAAAAGATTTCTTTGATGATTTATAAAACATAAAAGTCTCGGGTGTTACATTATACCCCCCTTAAAATGAATTTCTCCATTGAAATTCATCACTTTGTAACAAACAGATGAGGATACCTCTCCCTCATCATATCCTCAAGCTCCCATGTAGCTTCTTCTAATTGGTGGTTCCTCCATAAAACTTTCACCAATCAAGTGGTACTGTTTCGTAGGAATTTTTCGCTACGATCCAGAATCTCTATCCGCTGTTCTTCATATGAAAGATCTTGCTCCAGCGGTACAACTTTTGAGCTGAGTACATGTGAAGGATCAGGTATGTACTTTCTCAGGAGAGATACGTGGAACACATCTTGAACTTGAGAGAGATTCTGTGGAAGCGCCATTCGGTAAGATACCTTCCCAACACGATCCATTATTTCGAAAGGACCGATATATCTAGGGCTCACCTTCCCCTTCTTTCCAAATCTCATAACCCTCTTCCAGGGAGATATTCGTAAGAACACTTTATCAACCACTTCAAACTCTAGGTCTTTTCTTTGGTTGCCAGCATAACTTTTTTGTCGACTCTGAGATGCTCTTATGTGTTGTTGAATAGATCTAATCTTTTCTGCCATTTTATCAACGAGATCAGGTCCTAATAGATTTCTTTCCCAAACTTCATCCCAACAAGTTGGAGTCCTGCATTTCTTTCCATAGAGAGCTTCATAAGGAGCCATATGAATACTGGAGTGAAAGCTATTATTATAAGAAAATTCCACCAAAGGTAGGTGTTGATCCCAACCACCTTTGAAATCCATAGAGAAAGATCTCAACATATCTTCTAGAGTTTGAATTGTTCTCTCAGACTAACCGTCTGTCTGAGGATGATAAGCAGTGCTGAAACTTAACTCTGTATCCAAAGTATGTTGAAGACTTCTCTAGAACATTGAGGTAAACCTCGGATCCCAATAAGATATAATAGAATGTGGTACTCCATGCAATCTTACCACTTCCTTTACATATATCCTGGCAAGATGATCCAGAGAGAAATCCTCTCTAATAGCAATGAAGTGTGCAGACTTTGTAAGACGATCAACTATTACACAGATAGCATTATTGCCTTTGGATGTTTTAGGAAGTCCGGTGACAAAGTCCATAGTGATGTTTTCCCATTTATATTCGGGTATAGGTAATGGTTGTAACATCGCCTTAGGCTTCTGTCTCTCAGCTTTAACTTGTTGAAAAACCAAGCATCGAGAGACATATTCAGCAACATCTCTTTTCATGACATCCCACCAGAAGTACTCTTTCAGGTCCCTATACATCTTCGTGCTTCTAAGATGAATAGAGAATGAATAACTATGAGCCTCATCCAGCAGCTCCTTCTTTAATTTGGGGATGGTAGGAACACAAACCCGATTCCCGAACTTTACTATCCCATCACAATCAAGGTTGAATTCAGGAACATTTCTCACCTTATTTTGTAACTCTACATCTTTTTTATGTGCCTCTTTAATCATCACATGTATAGATGGTTGAACATTCATTTGAGAAAGATACTATTTTTCCCCTTTCATTATAATTCCAAGATCCATCCTTTGTAAATCCATAAATAATGGATCTTTTTTGATCCTCATCATGGATAAACTAGCATGGTCTTGTCGACTTAATGCATCTGCCACCTTGTTTTCTTTCCCAGGGTGGTAATAGATTGAGCAGTCGTAATCCTTAATCAGCTCCAGCCATCTTCTTTGTCACATATTCAGATCGTTTTGTGTGAAAATATACTTTAATCTTTTATGATCAGTATAAATGTCACACCTTTATCCATAAAGATAATGCCTCCAAATATTTAATGCAATGATTACCGCAGCTAACTCCAAATCATGAGTTGGGTAATTTTAATCATGTATTTTCAACTATCGTGAGGCATAAGCTATCACCATATAATTTTGCATAAGAACACACCCCAAACCCTTCTTGGATGCATAACTGTAGATCACAAACCTTTCTCCACTACAAGGCACTGTGAGCACAGGTTCATTGGATAACCTTCTTTTCAACTCCTTGAAATTTTCTTCACATTCCTCCGTCCAAACAAACTTAACTCCTTTCTGAGTCAACTTGGTGAGTTGATTTTATAATCATGAAAAATCTTTCACAAAACGTCGATAATATCTAGCCAAACCAAGAAAACATCAGATCTCAGTAACTGTTGTTGGTCTCGACCATCTTTCGATAACCACTGTTTTTGCTGGATCCACAGATATCCCCTCTTTTGAGATTATGTGACCCAAAAATGAAACTTCTTGAAACCAAAATTCACACTTGGTAAATTTGGCATAAATCTTCTCTTTTCTCAGGATCTTCAATATAATTCTCAAGTGATCTTCATGTTCTTCCTTTCTCTTTGAATAGATAAGAATATAGTCTATAAAGACTACCATAAACTGATCAAGATAGTCTCTAAAGACTCTATTCATCAGATCCATGAAGATAGCAGGAGAATTAGTAAGACCAAATGGCATCACTATAAATTCATAGTGTCCATACCTTGTACGGAAATCCGTCTTTGGTATATCCTTCCTTTTGACCCTCAATTGATGATACCCTGAACGAAGATCAATCTTGGAAAAGTATTGAGCTCCGCGTAGTTGGTCAAATAAGTCATCAATGCGTGGGAGATGATATTTTTTCTTGATAGTGATCTTGTTAAGTTCTAGATAATCAATGCAGAGTCTCATTGATCCATCTTTCTTCTTAACAAACAGATCAAGTGCTCCCCAAGGTGACACACTAGGGCATATGAACCCCTTATCAAGATTCTCTTGGAGTTGCTTCTTCAATTCCTGCAACTCAATTGGGGCCATTCTATAAGGTGTCTTTGAAATGGGCAAAGCACCCGGGACGAGTTCTATTGAAAACTCAACTTCACGATTTGGTGGAAGACCCGGTAATTTCTTCGAAAAGACATCATCAAACTCCCATTCAATGGGTATATTGTTAATCGTGAGTTTTTCACCAACCATTTGAGATAAATAACCTTCATTTAGTGGAATCAATACCCATAAAATGGAAGAAATTTCCACTGGAAGGTTATGTTCATCCTTGCATCAATAGATGATAATAGATTGATCTGGAATATGAAATGTGACTTCCCTTCTTTGGAAATTGATATGAGCTCCATGTAGAGAAAGCCAATCCATTCCAAGAATCACATCAAATTCCACTATAAGAAGGATCACAAGATTTACAGGAAGCACATTCCCACAAACCTCAATCGGAGAAGAATTATAAACTTTTGATGCGACTGTTGTGCCATTAGGGGTTGTCACAGCTAACTCAATATCTAATTGCTGAGGTAATACGGTGATATCCTTAGAAAATTCTTCAGAAATAAAGGAGTGGGTGGATCCATAATCAAATAAAACATTTGCTACTTTAGAGTGGATGGTAAGTGTACCTTTCACCACATCGTTATCGTACTCCACATCACTGATAGAAATTGCATGTGAATTTCCTTTGTCTTTAGCTGTAAGATTTTGTCGACCATCATCATCAACCCTTGGATTTGGGCATTGATTGACATAATGCCCCATCTCCTTGCACTTGAAACATTGAAGTATAGTAGGTTCATTCTGTGTATCCCTTCCTTTGTTTGCATCATTAGACATCTTCTTCCCATCATTGTAGAATTCAAATTCCCGATGACCTTCCTTTCAACATTTGAAACATTTACTTGTCCCTTTAAGACAACTCCCTCCATGTTTCTTTCCACACTTTGAGCATAAGGGAAAACTCATCTTCTTTTAAGTGTGTTCGTTATATTTTCCTTTGAATTCCATTTTCCTCTTCTTGTCAAACCCATATGACTGATGGGTTACTCTAATCTCCATCTCGACTTTGAGAGCACATCGAACGATTTCCTCGTATCTATTAAAGTCCCTTATGGCTAACGCCCTTCGAAGACTTGGTTTTAAGCCACTAAAGAATCGATCGATCTTACTCTTAGGTTGGATAATAATACCAGAAGTGTACCTTGAAAGTCTTGTAAAATTTGCTTCATAGGTACGAACAGATTCATCATCCTTTTTCATTAGTTCAGGAAACTCCTTCTCCATCTTTGTTAGGAGAAAAAGAGGTAAGTACTTATTGAAAAATAAGTTCTTGAACTCGTCCCATTCCATGGACTCAATTTCATCTCTTTGCCTCGTATTCTTGATAAGATTCCACCATTGATCAGCATCACCTTCCAAACGATACACTGCTAAGATGACTTTATCATGTTCAGAACATTGAAGAACTGAAAATATCTTTTCAGTAGTACTAATCCATTGTTCAGCAACTAATGGATCAGTAGACCCACTGAATGAAGGTGGATGCTGCCTCATGAATGATTCACCAGAATGTTGCTCCTTCCTTTGCTCGTTTGGAAGTCCTCCATGATTCATAGCTTGAGAATGTTGTGTGAGCATGGGTACAAGATTTTGCATTCCAACTCCCATAACATTTGGTTGCTCAGGGGAACAATCATTGCATTTCCCGTCGCATTCCGCATTAACACGGTTCTTTCAGGTTCTAGCCATTGACTAAAACCAAGAAGAATAGTGTGAGAAACACTAATTATAATAGGAAAACCATATAATCAAGAATAAAATTTCACACTTAAGGTCTTATCCTAGGTTATTCAGGGCTATTTCTAAAACACTACGATTGTGTTCTATGCTTAGACTTATCCTTAGGGTTCTTACTAAGGATTTCACATCCTAGTTTCCAAAGGTTGACTATACCTTTCCTCTGATACCAACTATAACGACCCATACTTTACATACATTGTTAGTATTTCAAAATTGAAGCAAACTTATTACAACATATAACAAAACCAGGAAAGGACCGTATAGGTATAGAGTCTTTAGAAACTGGGAAACATAAAAAATTGGTTCATAAAGCATCTACTTTGCCTCCCATTTATTTCATCATATCTAGAGTCCCTTTTGGGAATGTCCTACTTAATAACCTTCTTCATGAGCTGGGGAAATAAAACATAAAAAAGGGTGAGCTCAAATGCTCAGTAAGGGTAAACAAAAGAAATATCAATCACATCATATACATAAGAACATAACTTTTGGAAATCTTAACCTGCAAAAGAGATAATAATTTCATAACATGGGATAAATCATAGTAGTGAAATGTAATCCCAATAATCATAACATAAAACATGAAACTTTGTGGCATACAGACATAATCATAGAAAATCATTTCTTATTAGTCAATACTCATTACCAAGACTATCTTAGTGGACAAAGTCCATTTCTGAACCGAGTTCACTCCTAGTTTCAGTCATGTTTCACTAAACCGGTTTAACTTGCCATTCCAACCATGTCTATCTCATTAGATATAAAATCTTTACCCAATGCATTGGAGGGAGATATAGGTCCCACCCATCTCATAATGAAACCATTCTTATGTGTGCCCCAAAATCGTAAATCATACATCATTGCATTACCCATGTAATAAAAATGGGAATCTTAAACATCATGACATCATAAAACAATTCATATAATATAAAGGAATTCATAAAAATATTTCCATCAAAACATAATCAAATCCATGTAATAATAGGGATATAAACAGAACCCTATATTATCTTATATGGAAAATAATTTTGATAAAACTCTTAAACTCCATTCTTGAGGAAAATATCCCTTCTACATCAAAAACATTTTCCTTTCTTAACATTTCAAACAATTTTAAACTAAAAGAAGTTGATTAAAAATGAACTTGAAAACTTGTAAAGGAAACATATTGGAAATAATGTTTTAAAAATCCACTCATGCCGTATAAGTTAAAAAAAACATTCTTCTCGTACTTTTGTTGGAAAAGTCAAAAAGTACCTCGTACGAAAAACGACAAAATATTCCTTTCATATATTTTACTAAAAACTCACCGAAGGGTAAAATTGGATTTAAAAAATTTTAGGTGTATGGAAATAAAATTACATATTGATCAAACATGGACATGGATGATAAAATACACCCCAGTAAATACCAAAGTATAAACAATCTCAGATAAAAATGAGATTGTGATATTTTCCCTTACCTTAGGTCCGATATGCTTTGTACATGTCAGAAACTTTTGTATAATGATTTAAATAATGTTATTGAATTATTCCAGAATCAAACTTATTTTTATGATATCATATATGGTCATATTCTTAGCTTCTTATTATTAATATTTCATTACTACTTGTTTATTCGGGTGTTTATTACTTTTTGTTCTTATGCGTGTTTTGTCGAATAAATTCTTATCCTTATTTTTAGGTTATAGATTCCTAATTTACAGAATGGTATTAGTGTACTATATATCATATTTATTCATTCAATTCATTTATATAATCATTATGCAATGAAGATCATGTAGAACGAGTCGCATCACATCGTGGAGAGGGTATTCCGTACGTACGCACGAGCGATGATATCATTCCCATGATCATGTAATTGTATTGGAGTGTATGTATACTATTTCATAATCAATATCAATTTACAATAGTCATATATAGTCATTATTTATACAATTATACCCATCCAAGTAAGGTGGTGGTGGAAAATAGATTACACCACGGCCTGGAGACGGTATTCCGTACATACGCACGCGCGGTGATTTCGTTTTCCGTAGGATGGATAGATGGTGAAATAGGGTTGTTTCATACTTATAATAACATATCAGTATATGAGTGATACTGATGTTATTACTTCATAATTAAACAACTAAATAAGAAGAAGTGGAAGAAGAAATAAATTTGAAAGAATTGGTAATGGACATTACCTCTTCTTTGAAACGCCTCTTTGAGACCTCCTTTAAGGGAACTAAAATTGGTCTTTGAAGAATACCAGGACCTCTAGGATGTCTCTAGGGAAGTGTAGAGGAGAAATTGTCTGTGGTTGTCCGAGATTGAAGGCTCAATGTGGTGTGAGGAATAGGAGGAGGAGGTTCCCTTTTATAAGGGAGGAGAGGGGCTCCTTTGGAAAAACAAAAAATATTATTTTATTAAAAAGTCATTTTCGGTTTTAAATAGCTCCAAATTGATTTATTTAGAAGCTAAGGTGGAGATGGTTCGAAAGCCTCTCATCCAATATAATTTATACAAGTTTAGGTTCCTATTTTTTCCTTATCATTTAGATTTACCATTAAGTTAAATAATTTTACTTTTACCGTGTCTTCTTGTGTTATTATACTATAAAGTTAATAAACTCACTATAACAAGACAAAAGAACCCCAAGTTGTTTATTATTAATATATATAACCTTATATAAGTCATTTGGCCAAACTTTATATTTTTAGGAATAAAATTACAATTAATAATATAATATTAGTTTTAAAAACTATTTTATGTCAATTTTGACACTATTTAGTAATTAATATTTGTGAAACTCATAACAGAATTATTTGTTAGAAAAAAGTTAATTAATTCAATAATAACATGTCATATAAACCTATAAAAGTAGTCTAATTCATCAAAAGGCTAAAATTACATTTATCTGGGTATTTATAACATCAATTATGTCAATATTTCATTAATAAGATAATTATTGCATCATCTTTGTGTCATAAATAAATTAACTTATTTAATGTCTAAAAATTACAAATAAAATATCATTAAGTAGGAAATATTTTTTTCTCTCTAAGGAATATTTATAATAGAATTTACCTTATGTATAACCCTATATTAAAAATAATTTTCTTATTAAACTTTGATTTTAACTATTTTAACCCTTCTTTAAATAAATTAATAATAAATGTCCTAATCTAATCCAAGTGGGCCTAAATGGTCATATTTTATTCCTAAGGTTGTTTTTGGTCAAATTAAACTTATCCAATAAAATTAGGACATGTGTTAGGGTAACAGTAATATCATTTTTACACCCTTAATTACCCCATTTACTTTTAACCGTGGTAAATAAAAGTAAAAAAGTTACTATTCACCAAAAATTATTTTAATCTCATTGGACCACATTTTACATACTTAAATTAATCGTGTCTCTCGGATTTTTGAAATTCCACTCACAGAAGTGGTAAAATTATGTTTTATAAAAAAATCAGTTTTTTAACTACCCCTTAGTGGTTTCATTATTCATCAAAAATTGAAAGTTTTCAGAAAAAAACCAAAATTTCACCCTAGGTTAATTTCGATATTCTGAATCCAAAAATGAAGTCTATTTTGAATAAAAAAATTTATAAAATTTCAAAAAGTGGTTATTACTATTCATAACAGCTAGTTTAAATAATATTTTAATAGTATATCATTGTTTAGTGAAACTCGATATTGCGTACGACGCAAGCTATCGAGGAAGGTCACGATTTCGTGTAATGCAAACCAAGAAAGTGTTGTGTGTAGAAAAAGATTCCTCTGATGACTTATATAACATAAAAGTCTCGTGTGTTACATTCCATCTCCTCGTCGAGCTAACTTTCTAGGATTCCACGCCTCCCAAGCACCGTCGCCTCGACTTACCAAAGATCCATGATTCTATGAATATTGGGATCAATTTCCCCATCGGATCGATGGTACAGAATTTCATGCCTCTGGGGAACCATCACCCCTCATATAGATACTCCAAGATTCCACGCCTATAGAGCTCCATCGCCCTTTCATACCAACGTTCTGAGATTCCAAACCTCCTGGGCTCCATCACCCTGTCGAGCCGATGTTTTTGGCTTCCATGCATCTCAATTGTCATCACCCCATATATGGACAATCTTGGAATCCACACCTTCTAGTATCCTTCAACTTGTTGTACCAAAGATTAAGGCTTCCACACCTCCTAGGCACCATCAACCCATTAGGTCGATGTTACGAGCTTCCACACCACCTGTGCATCATCACCCCATCACCCCAATGATCTAGCCTTCCATTCCTCCTAGGGGACATCACCCCATCAAGATGATATTCAATTAATCCATTTATCCTCGGTATTATCACCTTATTAGGTTGATATTCCAGGCTTAGACACCTCACAGTTGTCATTACCCCATCAATCCGACATTCTAGGTTTCCACAACACTTAGACACCATCACCCCATCACAGCGAGATTACAGGCTACTATACCTCTCAGTTGACCTCACCCCATCAAGATGAAGTTCTAGGATTCCATGCCTCCCAAGAGCCATCACCCCATCAGGTCCACCTTCCAGGATTCCATGCCTTCTTGGTACTATCACCCCATCATAAAGATGATCTCTGATTCCACACCTCTCAGGCGCCATCACCCCCATAGAACTAAAAATCTAGTATTCAAGGACTGTCTAGAACCATCACCCAATCATATAAACACTCCATGATTACACGCCTCTAGGGATCCATCAACCTGTGTTTCTAACAGTCTGAGCTTCCATGCATCATTGCCTCCATCGCCTCGTTAAGACAATGTTCCAGACATCAATGCCTCCTAAGAACCATCACCCCATTGAATGATGATCCAATATTACATGCCTCTTGGGTTCCATAAACCAATAGAGTCGACATTACAAGATTCCATGCCTCCCAAGCACCACCATCCCATTGAGCCGACATTATAGGCTTCCATACCTCCCACACATCATTACCATGTCACACTAATGATCCAGGATTCCACACCTCCCAAGTGAACTCACCTCATTGAACTGACATTCTAGTATTCCATGAATCTCATGCACTATCTCCCCATCAAATAGATGTTCTAGGATTTCATGCCTCATGAGCACCATCGGTCAATCAAACCAATGTTCTAGGATTCCACGCCACCTGGGTGCCATGAATCTTCTGTACTAATATTCGAGGGTTACATGAATTTCAGGTACCATCGCCCCCTCAAAAAAATTCCAGGATTCCATGCCACATAGGCACCATACCCCACTTAACCAATATTATAGGATTCCGTGCCACCTAGGCACCATTACCTCATTGAACTAGGGATACATGCTTTCATGCCTCTCAGGCGCCATCACCTCATCAAAACGACGTTGTAGTCTTCCATGCCTCTCAGGATCTACCACCGAGCCATACTAACATTCCAAGTATCCATGCCTCTTGGGAAACATCTCCCTATCGATCTAATATTTCATGCCTTCCAAATTCCTAGATATCATTTCCCCATCCAACTGAAGTTTAGGGATTACATGCCTCTTGGGTGTCATCTCCCTATCGAACTGATGTTCTAAGACTCCATGCATCCTAGACACCATCACCCCATCGTATTTCACATTACTGGATTCAACAAATTTTGGTTGCCTTCTTTCTATCGAACATGCATTTAATTAATTCATGCCCCCTGGAACCATCACCCTATCGAACTGATATTTTATGCTTCCACACCTCCTTGGAATCGTCATCCAGTTGAACCGATGTTCTTGGATTCCATGCCTTCTGGGATCCATCACCCCCATCGAACTGGCATTTTACGATTCCATGCCTCCTAGGTTCCATCACCTCTCTCTAATGAAATTCTAGGATTCTATGCCTCCAAGGATTCACTGACCTATAAAATCAATGTTCTAGGATTCCATGCCTCCTAGGGAGACATCTTCCCATCGTACTAACATTCTTGGATTCCATACCTCCCAAGATCCATCACCCTATCAATTAAAAAATCCAGGATTCCATGCATCCTAGGAAGCGTCACCCTATCAAACCGAAAGTCCAAGATTCAAAGCCTCCTAAGCACCATCACCCAGTCCAAACGACATTCTGAGCTTTCTCACCTTCTGGGCGTTATCACCCTATAGAGCTAATGTTCAAGGATTTCACTCCTCCTAGGAAATGTATCCCTCTCAATCTGATGTTCCAGGATTCCAGGCTTCATGAGAACCTTTACCCTGTCAGATTGGGTGCATTCTATCATCCCTTCCACGGTCGATCACACTTCAATAGCTCTTGTGCTCCCTTCCACACTTGGGGAACTCAATATCAAAAAAAATTGCTACACGGAGAAGTGTCATCATCCAAAATGACCAGGATCATGACCCAAAACATTATTAGTCTTGTTAGGTCAACTCTACCTACTACTTGTTTCAACAGAAAGGAAATAAATCCACCTAGCAGTCTGAAAACAAGGATGTGGGAAGTTCCCTGTGAAATAGCTTGGCTCCTGCATGGAGAAAATCCATGCATTTTCTTGGGGGATATTAGGGTTATACCATGTTCTGATTCCACAAATAATCCTTAAGGACCCCAAACCATCATAATGGGTTGGAGATGATCATCAATATACCAACACAATCCCTGTGGTTGTGCGTCCTTATTGTATGATGTTAAACTATACCATGAACATCATCTTGGTCACATGACATTAAACGGTGTGGAAACATTTAGGTTACATGACATTAAAATGTATGACATTATGGTTAAAGCTACATGTCCTAAAACCACAATAACCATGGTTAAAGCTATGTGACCATAAAAAATAGCATCTGGTTGTCCTAGCTAAACAACGTTAAACTTTGTAGAATTCTAGTCCACGCCAAACGACCTTATACTATTTTAAAATTTCCCAGTTGTATGAACTTAATGTAATATCACCCTCATCATCCTCAGAACTTGATGTTAAACTATAGTCTTACTTTGTGTGGACATCACAGGATTCCTCATACATGATTTATGAAAGGAATCTACATCCTCATCACATGATGTAAAACTACTTAATTCCGTGAGCCCCAATATGAGAGATAACTTCGCATTCAGCATCATTCCACTACTATTCCACATTAAAGAACTACCATTGGACACCATTCATTGATAAGAGGTTTGAATCGATCATTCTGATATGCACTATTTAAGTGATTAAATGTAATGTATCATAGAACCAAGAGGGTTAGGATACACATGGAGATTTTACCAATCCATCTCTATGCTTCACATGTCCCTTTATTTAGATCCTCATCCTCCTCCACATCTGATGGGACCCCCTAATGACATGGTTTTTGAAAAAAAAATGGATCACATACTATCCTAGGTCAATACCCCAGAATATTTTGGAAGATATTTTGTGATAGGTCTTGTATTTGAAACATGGTCAGTGGTCGACCCTCATTTTTTCCTTATCCCAAGTAACATAATATGGTTTCTATGTTTTGAACAATGTTATAAGTTATCCCCCATAATCATGAAACTATCATTGTATTCTAGATATTAGGCATCATGATTCAAAATTTCTACCTTCTTATGTTCTGGTGTAACTCCAACACCCTTGATGTTTCCCCTTCGTACACCAGTACACATCGACTAAGCATGTCAGTGTCATTGGGACATTCTCAACTAGGAATCTCTTTTACCCTTCTGTGTGCATCCATGTGTCTGTAAAATCGTCACGACTCCTTGTTTCTCACACAAAGTACAACTCACATGGTCTTAGGAGTTATGTTAGTTAGTGAACCCACATGGTCAATCCATAAAAAAAGTTGTTCCAAACTCAATGACCTGAAACTAAAAGCCACTCTATGGTCCAAACTCTATGACCATAAACTGATAGTTGAAGTCCCAACATCATAACATTAAACTGTGTGTGAGCCTCCTTGAGAATATTTCATGTGGAAAAGGCCTATTTGGTCCTCATTCAGGTTAGGTTAGTCATATCATGCCCCACATAACAGTTTTGGTTGAGATTCTCCCCTTCCATTGGTCCAAACACTATGGTAATAAACTATGAGTTTACATCAAAGGAATAACATGTTAAAATGGGTTATTGGTCCAAATTTTATGACCTTAAACTGAGAGCATATGATCCATGTAACATGCCATTAATCTATTTTTAAAAGGTAATAGTTCCATGACAATAATCTAGGAATCCTAGTCCAAGCATCATGACATTAATATTTGTGTGGGTTTTCATCAGGATATTTTGTTTGGCAGTTGGCCTCCTAGACCCTCATTCACATAGGGTTTGATATTATACCACCTAACTTGAATTTTTCTGAATTAAGTACCCTCTTTGGTCTTAAGTCCAAGACCTTAAACTAAGATCCTATTTTTTATGAATTATTACTCTAAACTATATGAGACTCCTCTGCGGAATTTTTAGTTTGTCATTGGGTCTCCTAGGAACTTGTTAATTTCATTTTTTTCACTTTGTCGCCCTGAACATACCTATCTTAGATGACACCGTTTCTTGGTCCAAAATCTATAACCTTAAACCAACATCCATTGTGGTCCAAACTCTATGACCTTAAACTAAGCATCTATGGTCCCAGAAAAACAAACATAAACTTTTTTACAACAATTAAAATCATTAAGACTTTAATATCTTTGTAGGGTTCTCTTAGACCTATTTTGGGTGGTGTTAGGCCTCTTTGGACCTCTTTAATACCATGTTTTCCAAAACACCACACTACACATATCCACTTGAGGCACTCCCCAGTAACTTTGGTCCAAAATACATGACCTTAAACTAAGAGCCTATGGTCTAAGTTACATGACCATAATATTTGTGCAATTGGTTTGAGAATTATGAATTTAAACTATTGGAATCCCCTTTAGTATTAGTTGTATGAATTTGAACTAAAAATACTAATACCCATAATTCATGATGTTATGTTGCGATTCTTACAACATTAATAATCAATATTCCACATAATGAGAGATGATGTCTACCCCGTTATAAATTTAGATTCCTCATATGATATGTATGGGATGGTTAATAAATATTACCCCATTCCTTGAGCATGAGATGCTTCATGATAACCGTGTGATTCTTTAATTTCGTCGTTAGGGAGGATAAAAACTACCAATATTTGTATCTTACCACACCATGTTCTATAACTACATGTAGCTTGATTCCAATCCTTTTGGGATACATAGTGACACCGAATCATTTCAACTCTAGGCCTAGCCACATATTAATAACTATTTTCCCCTTGGCCTATGTTACAGTATAGAATGTATGGAATTAGACAATATGCAGTTCATCTTAAGGTGTTTATGTGGTTTTTGAACCTTCTTGACCCCATTCACATTGGTTTTTACCTCTTGCAGGCTATATTTTATACCATTAGAGTGAACATTTCCCATATAGTCTAAGAAACATAAAAGAAACTAGTGTCCATGGTATAGAAAATATAACCTTAAACTATAGGTTACACCTTCCAAAACCATGTATGGACTAATTCCCATCCTTATGGGATACATAGTGATTCCCAAACATGTCATCCCTGGGCTAAAAAATAGATTAATAAAGTCTTTTAGCCCCTTGGCCCCATCATTGGTCTGATATTTAAGACCATATACTAAAAGAAACCCTCATTCCAAGAATAATGACATTAAACTATATGTTTGTATTTTTAGGAATCAGTGGTGTGGATATCGGTCTCCTAAGACCTCATTTATGTCAGTTTTTTCAATATTCCATGGTACACATCTCCCTTTTTGGTAGTTTACCTATGGTACAAACTCTATGAACTTAAACTAAGAGCTCATGGTCTAAGATTTAAGACCTAAAACTAGTAACCATGGTCCATGGAATGTGATTTAAAACTATTTTCAATAGTTGGGTTCGAATCCTACTTTTTGATTTGTCCCTTTGGTTTTCTCGAATGTTCTCTATTGTGGAACCTAGAATTTTGAAACCCACATGAATATTACCTCATTCCATTTCAAAAAATCAAGTCTTTCTTAGTTTTTATTACTTCATAATTATAATCTTGATAGACCCCTTTATAGTGATGTCTTTTGGGCAGGCCAAACCTCCCTTCTTGGGATAACTCCCTGATTGATCTCTATAAACAAATATAATACCCTATGTTTCGAACATGGTGAATAGTCGATATGTCATTTTCTCTCCCCATTCATGATTAGTGTGGTTGAGGTCCCTATGTTTTGAACATGATAAATAGTTGATCCCTACCCATCATTTACCCCTTATATATATATATCAAAAGTCTCTGCATAACTATATTTCACATCACTATATTTTAGTGGAATTCCAACAACCTTAGTGTCACCCCTCTATTAATTATGTGCGATGAGTAGGCTGGTCAATGTTGCTTGTAAATTCTCAACCTAGCATCCCATCACCCCTAATTTGTTCTTCCACATGTCAAGAAACCTATATTCATCCAAGATTGAAATACATGGATATTACATCATTTTAGATGAATATTCCGTACATTAAAAAATACATGCCCGAGAATTATAATTTTTTAGTGTCTTCAGAAACATGGAAACAAAATATTCTATCCAAGTGAAAGATCTTCAACATCTCCCATAAATATCTCCACCATTATTACTTATACCTAAAACCATTCTTCATACCTTGGGTAAATGAAACATAAAAAAGGGGTGATCTTGGATGCTCGGTAATGATAAATAAAGGAAATGTGTAAGCGTAAAATAAACAAAAGGGTATGTAACTTGAGAAAAACATTTGAATATCATGACCTTAATTTTAGAGAACTTATTAAAGAATGGAAGTTCATAAGACATTAATCTTAAGCATGCACTTTGGTGGTGGCATGGTGGTGAAGGAGAGTGGTACAAAAAATTCGTTCTTTGGGATGTTCAGGGTTCAAATCCTGGGAGTTCGCTTTCGTGGCGAGCCTTTCCTCGGGGATCCACCCATCTTTCCGGGTTACTTGGTCTCATCTCGGTGGAAAAAATGAGGCACGGAAAAATGTGCTGACATATTTCATTAACAAACCATCTCCAATCGGGATGTCACCCTCCAGGATGCTCTGCTATCTCAGTTGGCAATGGCTCCTTCCCCGGTTGGGGCTCTACCTCAGGGCAGTGACCTCTTCATGGGGGAGGTGGGTTACCATGTGTGGATGGTTTGAGAAGGCCACAAGTGGGAATTCCCTTTCAAGAAAGATTAATCTTAAGGAAATAATTAACATAGAAGCATGAATCATGACATAGAAAAATAAATGTAATTGTTGGTGTTCATATTCATTTATAACTCTGTGAACATGTATAAGTAGACAAAGGTTCACTAATAAAGTTAAGGACATGAAATCAGGAACCAACATCAACTTTTTTATATGAAACCCAGTCCATTCATAACATTGTGAATGTGTAATTAGGTCCATGCTTAACCTTATAGATGTGAAACTAATTCCATTCCTAACATTGTGAATGTGTAATCGAGTTCATACATTACCTTATGGACATAAAACCAGGTCCACACATATCATTGTGAACATGTAATCAAGTTCATGCTTAACCTTATGGATGTGAAAACCATTCCATGCATAACATTGTGAATGTGTAATAATGTTCACACTTTACCTTATGGTAATGAAACTTGGTCCATGCATAATATAGTGAACACGTAAAAAGGTTCACTCGTAACATTGTGAACATGTAATCTGATTCACGCATAAACTTATGGACATGCGACTAGGTCCTTGCATAACATTTTGAACATGTAATCATGTTCACACATAATATTTATACTCATTATTCATCCATAATTACCCAATAAATTGTAGGGATACATAGGTTCCACCCATCTCATAAAAAAATCATTCATACATGTGGTACAAGATAATAAAACATTCATCATATCATGACCCATAAAAAGATATAGGTTTTATAAACATCAAATCATAACCCATTAAATAAAATTGGTCTCATTAACATTTCTTCACATCATAATCGATGGAAGATATATAGGTTTAATAACCATTTCATCAAATCATAACCTGTGAAAAGAATTGAGATTCTTAAACATGTAACCCATGAAAGGAAAACAGGCTTCATAATGACAATTACATTAAGAATTTCCCTTTCATAGGACGAATATAAACGAAAAATTTAGAGAGTTTCATAGAATTCATGAGTAACAAAAAAATATAGTATAAGGAAACTCCTGAGTGTTCTTCTGAGATGGATCATAATATTTTTTCAATGTATGTATAAATGTAATCAATCTTGAAAAGAGATGAGATTGTCTCAATAAAATCTTAAAAATATGTAACACGGGTTCATACACTCTATGTAAGAAAATTATATTAAATGAGGATTAATATATCATCAAAAAAATTAGTTTCATGATAAAACATGTAAAATTTAAGTATATAAAACTAAAAAAATATATGCATAACAAAACATGAGTCTTAAAGAAGTAAAATTGAGACAAAACAATTTTACCCATCTGGTTACATTTGAAAATTAAACCCCATGAAATAAATATGATGAAATGGATATGTGAATACCCATAAATTTAATAATTATATATATATAATTAAATTATATTTTTTATATACACCACAAAAATTTAAAGAGTGGTGAATATATCATGTTTCTCCCAGAAATAAAAAGTGAGACAAAATCCCCTTTCCTTGTGTCTTGATTTTCTCCATACATGTTCAAACCACTTGTATAATAAATATAGAATTATTTTAAATATTTTATAGAACAATATTTTTATATCTAATTCCATATTTGGTATTATTATGGCCTTTTATTACCCTATTTTAACAATACTATGTTAAGGTTTCACATCTAGTACTATTTTCTTCATTATTCACATCTGTCTTAATTTGTTATATCGTTGGTTCTTATACATATATCATGATTAAATAATGTAAATCATTATAAAAATATAATTTATATTTATTATATTTATATCATAACAATTTAGTGCATAAATAAGTATGAAATGGAATACACTGTTCATAAAGACAATAAGCCATACGTATGCAAGAACGATGTTTCCTTTTTTATTGTTATATTGAAAGAAAGTATGTAAATGTATTATATATATATATATGTATATGTATATATAATTATTATAGTATCATCAATATATCATATATATCATACACTTTCACTAAACACATCATTAATACATTCTATGTGTTGTGTGAACAAATTACATCACTTTGAGGGGTCAGTAGTCCACACTTCCTCAAATGAGATTATCTTATTAACACCAAATGGGAAATAAAAAGGTATATGTTTTAAAAATTAATACATAATAATAGATACATAATAAAATTTATATATAACATATATAAATGTAGTTTCAGTCATAGTGTCCATTATGATTTGTGGTAAAGAAGATATATAAAATCATTGTTTTGTGAGGTAGTAGTTCATCGTACACAGAAACTGTATGTTTGATGTCCATTATATGGATGTTTCTATGAATTTAGGATTAAATAATCTCATAAAAACATCCTAGAATATGTGGTATAATTTTTTCACACAATAATGGAATAAATAGAGTGTATATAGTGAAATGGAAAATAAAGGAAATGATCATGAGTGAATACGTTGCCTCTAAATCAGGTACATCATTTTGCATTGTGTAGAAAGGATTTCTTGATATGTTTTCTGCCCAAATGGAGGCTTCAAGGTAAAAGGGAGGATTTTTGGGAGGTTTATACGATAGGTATTTTATGAATGTATGTGGTTTGAGAGGTGTGATGAATGGGTAGAGGTGGTGGCCTTTTATAGGGAAGTAAAAGGACTCACATGGAATTTTTAGAAACAAGTTAGGTGCACATGTTATTAACTAAAAAGTTATAAAAAAACCAACCAAACTCAATAACGGAAGGTGTATATACAAAATATGGATATCCAATGGGTTTTGGTCATATTTCTAGGTTGTTAGGTCCCTTAATTATACGGTTTAGCCCCTATTTATACTTATTTTGGCCTTAACTACATTGATTAATTTTAATCACTTTTGATACTCATTTTGGATAAAAATTAACTTGGCCATATTAGAATAAAAAAATTATAATATAATAGTGTTTTATTTTTTATTTTAAATATTTTAATCAAATAATCATTAAAATTAATATTAGTGTTAATCCTGCAGACGAGACTAAATAACGGGGTTTTAAAGTAGGAATATGTTCAAAAGTTTGTTAAAATTGTGTATTAAGTTTCGAAGTCAAATTTATTTTAAAGAATTAAATTTTATTAATATATGTAATAATTATCTAATGTGACCTCAAAAAATTATAATATAATTTATAGTTAATAATTAATTATACAAAAAGGCAGTTTAAAACTAAAATCAGTTTTATTCACTATTAATCCAAAAATAATGTTTCTCAGAGAATTCCCAAAAATTAACTATAGGCTAATTTCAATGTACTAAATTAAAAAGTAATGTTTATTTTATCAAACTAAATTTATAAATGTTTCTAAAATTAAGTTTATTATTAAAATTGGTTCATTCTAGAAAACTATATTTTTGACATAAAAGGACTTTTACAAAAAATATCATCTTTCATTATCAATATGTTTTATTTATATAAATAAATTTTAAAAAATATCTTAAAAGTAGTTATTACTTTTATTTTTAATAAGTTTAATGGTTAGGTTATAATTATAAAATTTAAATAATTATATATATATGTGTGAGTGTGTGTGTGTGTTTCATAGAAACTCATTGTTATGTGCATTGTACCCCATGTCAGTGTATCATGTAATAAACACCAAGTCGTACTCCAAGAGGATGTTTCATGTAACATACTCTAAGATGGAATTATATTTACTTTAGTCCAATTTGGTATTTTATGTGAACGGAAGGTTTTAATTAGTGTTTTAATATGTGTGTGTGTGTGTGTGTGTCTAAAGAACTATTTCTAGTGCCATGTGGAATGAAAAATTGGGAAAAAAATTTATTTTAAAAAAATATTTCTAAAAAAATCAGGGTGTTACATTATACCCCCTTTAAAATGAATTTCACCCTCAAAGAATTCTATGTTATCAAATTATTAATACATGGAAGATTCATTCATAAAAACATAAATCGTAAAAATAGATAACAAAACATCCCTTAAAACGGGAAATTTAGAGCTATAACGGTGACCCAAAGAAATATAGAACTAGGTTTCTACATAGGAGAACATATGTGAAGATTTGGGAATGGAGGAAAAATCATAAATAATCATAGATATTGATTAATATCATTGATCACAAGAAATTGTGTGATCTATAGAAATTAACAATAAACCATAAATAAACTAAATTAACATGAAATAGGTCATTGATATCTTCAAAATGATTATAAGAGGACAAAATTTTATATCACGATTCTTTTCCTAATGTTGATGAATTTTCAAGAGACGATATATGTACTTGATTTTATCATAATTTCACCCTTTTTATTCTATGATCAACTTCCACTTCATCTCATATTATAAGAAATGAAGTTCAATTTTTCACCCGCAGAGTGTTAGAAGATCATGAGATTGATAAGTAGAATGATGTATCATTCCATCTATCGTTAAAGCAAAAAATGTTATCACACCTTATAAAATATGAACAAATCCACAAATGGTGAGATAATTATTTAATCTCCCAAACATAGCTGAAGTTTAGCATAAACCATCCATAAATGGTTAACCTTATAACCCTTCTGAAAGTTTAAAATTCAAGGATTTATAAATAAAGTAATGAAAGAATATCAACATTGATCCCCAAAATATCACATTGTATCTATTGGTTTTCACATTCCAAACATGTGAATGCCCTCATCGTATATTCTCTTGAAACCTGGTAATAACCGTAATTTTCATAAATCCTTTTAGAAAACATGAATTATTCCTTCTTCAAACGGTTACTAGATACATTACATAAATCCAAGATGTTGTAAACTTCATCCATGATGACGTAGAAAGATCCTTCAATAATCCGTTCTCAGATAATTAGTGCTATCCAATTTACTTTATCCATAACAATCATCTCTTTATCCAAGGAAAACACAATTTCCTCAACATCTTGATCACATTAAGGGTTTCCTTCCATTAATCAAAATATCACTTTTGTATGTCTTCATCACCATTAAAAATATCCTTTTCAATCCTTAATTAAAACTTAGACTAAAAATACTAATATATTTTATGATTCATATAACATAATATTTGAAGTCCGAATCATAAATACTTCATTAATCAAATCTTATTCCTAAACCATTACTCATGATTCATCAACTTACTCCTTAATACCTCATTCCTAGAATATGAAAGATAAATCATGTCGTAAGGTTCCTCAACCTCAATCTAATAATTCTTCTTATGATCAATGTAAACAATACCGAAATAATACAACATACATTTCACATGTGATTTATGAAATCTTTATCTTCAAATGTATAACTAATACTCATACCACCTTCCTGAATATAATTATGATATTTCCACTGGGGAAATTGACATGAAAAGTAACCATTCTTTCCACATACGACACATTTAATATTAACCATGTTCCATGTAGTTATCTCCATTGACTTAAACTATAAATCATGGGAAGAGTAACACATGCCTGAGAAGAAAACCTCATAATAATTATAAATAATTACATAGAGTATAGCCCATGGGGCACAAGTGAGTTGGTTAAAGGCAGTGGTGTCCTGACCCCGATGTTTCTGGTTCTAGTCCTCACAAGGAAACATGCGCTATATGCTAACAAACCTCTCATGGGCCCATCGACCCCATTTGGAACTAGCCTAAACTAAAGGGTTGTCCACCTTGGTCACCACTGGGGACGTGGGTCATATAGGGGGGAGGCCACCCCAATACCTCATTACCCAACAACACATTTTCATTAGGTAGTTGGGGTCTGGCTTAGTGGTAAGCACCCTGTAATCCTACATTGAAAATGGGGGTTCAAACCCATTGGGAATTGGTATAATAGCACTGTAGCAGTGGGGGTACAGTATCAACGATGGGAACTGTAGCAGCGGAAGTGCACTGTAGCAGCGATCGGGCACTGTAGCAGTGGCAGGTACTGTGTGGTAATGTAGTAGTGTTACTGTAGCAGTACTATTCAAAGAATGGTTCTTGGGATAAAACATTGGGCCTACAGGCCATGTAAGGTACTAAATGCCCACAGGGACTTCGGGCTATGTAATGGGTCTCCCTCTACCCAGTTAAAGAGGTTTTTACTTTTCTTTAATAATAAATGAGGCTTCGAAATAAACCTTTAAAAAAATTGCATAGAGGATATCTAAATCATGACACAAACCTTTCAAATCGATGGAAACTTTGGTTTATCCTAGGTAATTCATAGTCAACTTATATTTTAATCCTTCATGGTTGTTTGTGAAGAGTTTTTTAATTCCTAAAGCATATCCCACAAGTGTTTCAAACCAGGTGTGCAACAAGGCCCATTGTCTTGTACCAGATTACCCCAAGTCAGGTCTAAAACATCTTGTCGGAGTTGTTACCCCTAGTTATATCGGTGATAGATCCAAATACACTTGTAGTATCTCTATGGAGATATATTTCTAGAAAACCACTTACTCTATACTTTACCAAAACTCGAAAACATTTTCCAAAACATTAACTCATCCTTATACTTATATTTAGAGGCATACCTTGAAATATCCAAAGAAATAATAATAGGGATAACATTAAGGTTTTCTCATACTAGTTTCCAAATGTGGACTAAAACTTTCCTTTGATACAAACTATAGAGACCGAGGCTTTAAATACATGGATATTACATCATTTTAGAGGATTATTTAGTACATTACCAAAATACATGCCCAGGGAATGTAATAGTTTTGTGTATTTGTAAAATTGGAAATAAAATATTCTATCCTAATGAGAGATTCTCAACATCTCCCATAAATATCTCTAACTTTAGTACTTCTACCTAAAATCTTTCTCCATACCCTGGGGAAAAGAAACATGAGAAAGGGATGATCTCATATGTTGATTAAGGGTAAATAAAGTAAATGTGTAAGCATAACAAAAAATAAATGTTATGGAACTTGAGAATAACATTTGAAGATCATGACCTGAATATTATATAACATAATAAATAAGGGAATTTCATAAGACATGAATCATAGATAAATAAATAACATAGCCACAAAAATCATAACATGGGAAAATACATTGAATTTTTGGAGTGCATGTTGGTTTATGACATTATGAACATGTATAAGTAGAAACAAGTTCACTCATTAAGTTAGGGACATGAACTTAGGACAAGTATCAACTTGTAGACATGAAACCATTTCCATGCATAACATTGTAAACTTGTAATCAAGTTCACTCTTAAGCTTATGGATGTGAAACCAAGTCCATCCATAACATTGTGAACATTTAATGAATTTCATGTATTACATTATGGAAATGAAACTAGGTCCATGCATAAAACATTGAACATGTAATTCGGTTCACACATAACCTAAAGGAATTGAAACCTAGACCATGCATAACATTGTGAATGTGTGATCATGTTCACTCATTGCCTTATGGACTTGAAACTAGGTCCATGCATAACATAGTGAACACGAAATAAGGTTCTCTCATAATATTGTGAACATGTAATCAGGTTTATGTATAAACTTATGGAAAAGAAACCAGGTACATTCAAAACATTGTCAAAATGTTTTAAGTTTCATGCATAACGTTTATACTTATGATTCACCCATCATTACCCAATTCATTAGAAAGAGATATAGGTACCACCTGTCTCATAAAAAAATCACAAATACATGTGGCATAAGATAATAAAATTGGCATCATTAAAATTTCATCACATCATAACATATGGAAAAGATATATTTTTTGTAATCATTTCGTAGAAGAATAACCCGTGAAAAGATGTGGGTTTCTTAAACATGTAACCCAAGAAAGGGAAATAGGATTCATAAAGAAAATGATATTAAACATAACCAATTAATAGAAAAAATATGAATGTAAACTTAAGATAATTTCCTAGAAAGGAATGAATAATATCAATTGATGTTATCTTAAATGGAAAATATTTCTGAAACATTTCTTGAGGATAATATCTTTTCTTCTTTAAAAAATAATTTTTATAACATAACACATTTTGAAAACCATTTTATTTTAAAGTAGCATTGAAAAAGTATAAATAAATTTTGGAAAATTATAAAACATTTTTCAAATCCCATTTCCTTGAAAATTATCATCATGTATCTTTTGAAATCATCTTTGAAAATATTTTTTGAACACATGGTCTTTGAATACAATAGATTCTCGATCAGAGAGAGAGACAATCAGATTTTACCTGAAAATATTATCTTAATTACCAAAGGGTGGGAAAATGGTACTATAACATGAGTATATCATGAAAAAATAGAAGATAAGAAAAATACCGAGAGTTATTTTCATAGGGATCATAATATTTCATCAAGGGAAGTATAAACGAAAACAATCTCAAAAAGAGATAATAATTTCCCAATAAACTATTGTAACTTGGTAACATGGGATCATACTATACATGTATGAAAATTAAACTACATTAAGAATAAAATATCATTAAAAGAATTAGGTTCCTGATATAACATTTAAAATTTAAGTATATAAACCCCCCCAAAAATAATTTAGGCGCATAACACAACATGAGTCTCAAAGAAGTCAAATTGAGACAAAACACTTCTACCAATTTGGTAACATTTGAAACATAAAACCCATGAAATAAATTTCATAAAATGGATATGTGAATACCCATGAATGTAACAAAAATATACATAGAATACAATAATGGGCAGTACATACATCATAATAAGGGTTAGAGTGGTGAACATTGTATGTATCTCACGGAAATAAAAAGTGAGATGAAATACTCTTACCTTATGTATTGAATTTATCCCTACTTATTCAAACCACATGTATAATATATATAAATTTATTATAAATATTTTAAAGAACCATATTATTTTATCTAATACCATATATGGTTTTAATATGGCCTTTTATTACTGGCTTGTTAATGATCTTATGTTAAGGTTTCCCATCGGATAATAATTGCTTTGTCCTTCGCAAGTGTCTTAATTTGTTATATTGTTGGTTATTATACTTATATAATGATTAAAAAATGTAAATTGTGATATAAATATCATTTATATTCATTATATTTATACCAAAATAATTTAAATCATAAATAATAATTAAATAGAATATAGCCTTCATGGAGATGGTAAGTCATACGTATGTCGGAATGCTATTTCTGTTTTTATTGTGATATTGAATTAAAGTGTGTAAGTGAAATATATATATATATATCATTATCCCATTATCATTAATATATAATATATATTTTATAATTTCACTAAACCCATACCTAATACATTCCGTGTTGTGCGTGAACGAATCACATCGCTTTGAGTGGGTGGTAGTCCACACTTCTCAAAATGAGATTATCATATTAAAACCAAATGGGAAATAAAATTATATGTGTTGTAAAAATGAATAAAAATGATTATATACATAATAAATAATATATAAAATATATATAAATATATTTCTCATCATAATGGCCTCCATGATTGGTGGTAAAGGATAAATAAAAAATCATTATTTCATGAGGCAGTAGTTCACTATACACAGAAACAGTTTGTTCGATATCCATTAGATGGAGGTGTGTGAAATTGTAGCTTCAAATATTTGGATATAAAAATCATATAATATATAGGATATTGGTGTTTTCTCAAAATAATGGAATAAAGAGAGTGTTGGGAGTGAAGAAGGAAAATAAAGGAAAGGAGCTTGGAGAAAATATTACCTCTAAATCGAGTAACTCCTCCTAGTTTGTGCCAAAATCCATCCATGATAGTTTCTATTTCTCTAGGTGTGTCCTTTCCTTTAGGTCAAGATTCCAACTATTTTTGTTCACCTAGAATTTCCTAGTCCTCATATTGCTATGTTGTGCATAATATTGTAGGATAAAATTCTCTATTCTCTTACATGATGCTAACAAAACCTCTTCTAATATCCATTCAAGTGGTGGAACTCTTTATTTTATTCTCAGAGGAACTCTAACCAACAACTAAAATTCTTATTTCACAATATCACTCAGATGAGGATTGGCATATTTACCCTCCAAGGTTCCCATGTATGGAGCCCCTAAATCTACCCAAAACTACTCACTCTTGATAGCTTTTATAGTTTTGAATGAATCAATCAATACCATAGACAAGACATTAAAATATTACAATAGACCTGGTATCATGCCTTTAAAATGTATTCCTTTTACCTCTCATTGGTCATCATACACTTATAATAAACACACACACTATTACAATAATTACTGATTGTACCTCTTCTTCTACCCACACACCTGCCCCAACCTCGAATCTCTTTTAGTCTCTGTCCTCTCCTATATGGAATTTCAGTCAGATGCTACAATATTGTTGGAGGTTCTTCGTGTAACTATATATTTCAAAACCTATTCATTTATGGAAACCATAAGTGACACAATTAGGCCCAACCATGAAGTACAATACAATGAAACATTCCCAAATAAATTTTAACCATACAAAGGAGCAATGAAGGATCTCTAGAGATTCTTTTTTATAGATATTTTACAACTGAAACCAAGTATATAGGAGACATAGTTAGATACCCTTTGAACCTTAATGCATCATTTTCACCAATATTATTTTTTGTCTCCAACCAGACTCCCTTATTCATCGATAAGGATAGCGTATCACACCCATTTAATAAGATGACATTCAAATAACTCGAAAGAAATCAATATTTTTATGGTGGATAAGAATGATATATTTCCTAAAATAGTAAAATTGGTTGACAATTTGGTCAATAAGTAGTTCCACATCTTCTAAAATTGTGATCCTAGTAACCATGTCTACTTTTGGAAGTGGGAAGAGCCTAAACTACTAACTAGTAGTATGGGGGGAAGGATACTTTTATTATTATTAATGTTAATAAGTATAATAGATATATTAGATCTTAATCAAAACCATAATTAAGTTATCATTATTAATTGTTATTCCATTCCTGAGGCCTCACTTGCTTTATTGTCGACAATCTATATACCATTAAGCATGTGTAACCCTCTACTAGATTTTTAGTTCCGTTTTCTAAAGGGATTTAATAAATCGATCTGGAATGAACCCATAGAACTATTTTTAGAACTGGGAAAGTCCATACAATAATGCACCAAGTTATTAGGATACTAGTTTAAAATTATAGCCTTTTTGTAGGCTTCTATTTTACTATTATTTGAGACCAATTTGAGTTACCGATTAGAATTTGTGGTTGTTTGATGATAGGCTACTGATGATGGTTCATGAAGCCTGTTAGCGAAGCCAATTTGAAGAGGTCTGATTTGTGGGGGCCCCCTTCATTAACACATGAACTCATGATAGTGTCCTTCATGAGACTGAAGGTGATTTTCGGTTGTGTGAAGAATTTACGGTTTCCTTCATGAGTCCAATGACACTTCACAACCACGTGAAATATTGACAGTCTCATTCATGAGTTGATAGTTCTTAGTGATAGTGTGAAAGATTGACGGTTTCCTTCATGAGTGTAACGATGCGTTGCAATAATCTAAAAGACTGATCATGTCCTTTGAAAGTTTGTAAAATCATCTACCCTTTGTGAATCTTTAAATTCCTTCACAAACCACTTCGCATCTACACAAAACCCTTTTCCTATACATACCCTACTTCATGACTTCATTCGGGAGATGGGGTCACGGTCGGATTGTGGCATCGTGATCTCAATTCAAAAATATCTTGGGCTTCGTGAGACACTATTCCATAGAGATCATTGGAATCAAACAACCTAATATCTTGGGTTCTTAAAATCCTCCACCCCATGTGAAGATTCTATCGTGAAGGCTTACTCCCTTCATGAAGGAGGATGGCCCTTTGAGGCACTTAAGGCTTTGTAAAGCATTCAGTCTTTGTGAAGCAATCCCCATGGGAATCATGACATCCTTTTTGATACCCTAAGCTCTATGAATCATCATAATTCATGAGACCCCACATTCCACAAATCCCCCAAAACCCTATCATTCATGAATATCTTACCTTCATGCCCACAGGTCCATATCGTGGGGGCTGTATCCCTGCACCCCCACTCGGGATCAGTGTCGAGCTATGTTCTTAGGCCACCGGCCCAGCCCCTTCTCTACCATCACTAAACCCCATAATGAATAGATATTATAATTGTGAACTTTTCTGCCTTGGTTGAATGAAATTTTATATTTCACCCTTATATAGCCCCAACTTCCAACCCCACATATTACCATTATTCGAGATACTCCTTAACACCTCCTAAAAAACATTTAGTTGACCTTCTCCTCTTAGTACCTTCCCCATGTATTGAGTTGATATTCTCATCATAGATCCCCTGAGTAACTTGAGTTGAACCATTCCTCAATAATCTGATGAAACTTCATCACCTAGCTCCATTTTCGGGTTGAACTAGAAAGGGTATCTCATGTGTAAGTCCCACACGGGCCATTTCTAATCATATTATGTCCATTAGTCAACACTAAATTACATTAAACTATAGTATACCGTATTATTCATGAATAATATTCCCTATGCTTCAATCATAATATGCCTCCTACCATAATCAGGAGAATTCATTCAGCAATCATCACTATATGACTTTAAACTGTAGTATACCCAATCATTATTGAATAGTATGACCTATTTTTCAATAATAAGTTTTATTATTCCATAATCATGAGAATATATTTATTATTCCTCACTAAATGACTTTAAACTATATCATACCCTACCATTAATGAATAGGATTCTTTATACATCATGCATAAGATGTCTCATGCCATGATCATGAGAAGATATTCCTTAGTACTCACTGCATGAATTTAAACTATAGAATACACTATATGACACAACATGGGAATCCTCATCTAGTGTAAGCCCCAAACATATACCATAACCCACCAGGGAGTTGAGATTCCCTCATGACCTGACATGGGGAAGGTTAAAAATCATCCCTAGAGTGAATTCCCCACATATGTCCATGCTTTTCACAAGCAGCCCCCATGGGCCTCTTCATTATGATTAATACCTAATCAAATAACTCAATCCAAAAATGAATTGACATTTTCTCATGACTCAACATGATTATGATGAATGGGTATACATAAAGTTAATTCCCTATCCATATCCCTCAACCAATCAGTAGGTTAAGATGCCCTCTTGATTTTACATGAGGAAGAAATAATGGGAAGCACGATGCATATCCCCAAAAAACCTCATCCATTCTAGTGGTGTTAAACTGTATTCTTACCCCATGCAATGGACATGTGATACCCTCATTACTTAACTTGAGGATGCAATGATGGGTAGCTCAATGCATAATCCCCACACAGTATTTCCATTCACATGATGTTAAATTGTAATCTTACCTAATGAAATGGACTTGGGATGTACTCATGCCTGAAACAAAGAAGAAAGAATGCGATACATACAGCCACAAGACCAAACCACATCATCACTTCTCCATGATGTATATGGGTATCCTTTTTGGTATATTCCCCAACCATCAAAACAATGTGATCTTTAATTCCAAACCAGCTGGGAGACATAAGAAGCCTCCCTGAGCTATACACCCATCATCCAACTACCTCTTATGTTATATATGCCATGCCCTTGGTAAGATCATGCCTCCCAACCTAGGATAACATGTCTTATCTGGGTCACAAGGGTAGCATTAACGAGTAATCCCCATCAACATTATCACCACTTCTATAATCACATGGGAAACATCCACGCGTAATCCACAACCACATCATCACTCCTGTAAGTAGCACAAAGGAAGATTTCATTTGTAAGACCCAACAATAAATTTCAACCCAAAGAAATCCTCTTGTGAATGGAAGATTCCATGCATAATCCCAAAACACCATTCCCCACTACTGGAAATACAGTTTTTCCCAATGTTTCTAAACCGTTGGGAAAGGCTGCAGAACCGTGGGTATATGTTATACCAATGGTTCTGGAAACCGTAGGGAAGTAAGCCTTTGAGAAAGATTTTCCCAACGGTTTACAGTAAACCATTGGGAAAGCATCCTCTTTCGGAATGATTTCTAAACCGTTGGGAAAAGTTTTTTACCAATGATTCATTGAACCATTGGTAAAAGAAACCCAGAGATGCTATGCCAATTGTTTGAAACCGTTGGCATAGCTTATGCTGTGCAAATTGCATAGTAGCTTGCAATTTTCACAGCAGCTCTACAATTTTCCCACCTGGTCTCATTTTGTATATTCCCTCTCATTTTCAATCCAATTATTGTACCTGCAATAAACTAACACATACATATACAATTATTGTACATGAAATAACCAACTAACACATACTATAGAGAACTAATTCATACAAATTTAACTTATAATGCATCCTGGAACTATACACATCCATAATTAAATTAGAATTCATAACGTAATTATAAAAATACATAATTCATTTAAAATTAAATTTAAAATTTAGATGAAAATTATATGTGGAATCCAAAATTCAATTCATAATTTGATCATTTTTTGTATACCATATATTTTTACCTGAAATGATGTCAATTTTAAACAAAATACATACGCCTAGAGTGATACCATGCACACCGTGCCTCGGATTGAGGCGACATTAACTTGTACACGTCACAAATGACCCATCGATCATTTTCCAAAAGAATCAACATATTTCAAAAGCATTTTCTTGGTATTCCATATGCCAGTTGATGTTTTTCAGTTAAAATGATGTCCTTTTGAAACAAAAGACAAACACTTTGAGTGGTGCCGACCACAACGCGTCTCAGATTGAGGAGGGGTTGATTCGTACACGTCACATATGACCCATGGATCGTTCTCCTAAAGTTTCAACAGAAACCGAAAGTGTTTGGTCGGTTTTCCGTATGTACTTAAAATGTTGTCCATTTTAAACAAAAGAGTTCTACTTAGAGTGATCACGGCCACACAATTCCTCGGATTAAGGAAGGTTTGACTCATACACGTCACATATGACCCATGGATCATTTTACTAAATCATAAACACATTTTGAATGCATTTGGTTGGTTTTCCGTATGTCAGTTGTTCTTTTCACTTATAATCCTATCCATATTAAACAAAAGAGAGAATTTTTGAATGATGTCAGCCACATCGTGCCCTGAATTGAGGTGGGGTTGACTTGTAAAAATCACATATGACCCATGGATCATTGTGCTAAAGTATCGACACAATCTAAATATGTTTGGTCAGTTTTCCGTATGCAGTTGATGTTTTTCACATAAAATGATGTCCTTTTGAAACAAAATACAGACACTTTGAGTGGTTCCGGCCACACCATGTCTCTGATTGAGGTAGGGCTTATTTGTAAACGTCACATATGATCCATGGAACATTATCCTAAAGTTTCAACCGAAACCGAATGCGTTTGTTCAGTTTTCCATATGTACTTACAATGTTGTCAATTTTAAACAAAAGGGAGCCACTTACAGTGATCCCAGACACACCGTGCCTCGGATTGAGCCCGGTTTGACTTGTACCCATCACATATGACCCAAGGATCGTTTTCCTAAAGCATCAACACATTTTGAATGCGTTTGGTTTGTTTTCTGTATATCAGTTGTTCTTTTCACTTATAATCCTGTCCATTTTAAACAAAAGAGAGACACTCTGAATGGTTTCGGCCACACCGCACCTTGGATTAAGGCGGGGTTGACTCGTAAACATCACATATGACCTGTGGATCGCTGTGATAAAGTATAGACACAATCTGAATTCGTTTAGTCAGTTTTAAGTATGCCAGTTGATGTTTTTCACTTAAAATGACGTCCTTTTGAAACAGAAGACAAACACTTTGAGTGGTGCCGGCCACAACGCATCTCATATTGAGTTGGGGTTGATTCGTACACGTCACATTTGACCCATGGATCGTTCTGCTAAAGTTTCCACAGAAACCGAATGCGTTTGGTCGGTTTTCCATATGTACTTAAAATGTTGTCCATATTAAACAAAAGGGTTCCACTTAGAGTGATCTCGGCCACACCATGCCTTGGATTGAGCCCAAGTTGACTCGTACACGTCCCATATGACCCATGGATTGTTTTCGTAAAGCATCAACACATTTTGAATGCATTTGGTTGGTTTTCCGTATGTCAGTTGTTCGTTTCCCTTATAATCCTATCCATTTTAAACAAAAGAGAGACACTCTGAATGGTTTCGTCCACACCGCACCTTGGATTGAGGCAGGGTTGACTCGTACACATCACATATGACCGGTGGATCATTGTGATAATGTATCGACACAATACGAATGTGTCTGGTCAGTTTTCTGTATGCCAGATGATGTTTTTCAATTAAAATGACGTCCTTTTGAAACAAAAGACAAACACTTTGAGTGGTGTCGGCCACACCGCATATCATATTGAGTCAGGGGTTGATTTGAACACGTCGTATATGACCCATCGATCGTTCTACTAAAGTTTCAATAGAAACCGAATGCGTTTGGTCAGTTTTTCGTATGTACTTAAAATGCTGTCCATTTTAAACAAAAGGGAGCCACTTAGAGTTATCCCGGCAACACCGTCCCTCGGATTGAGCCCAGGTTGACTCGTACACATCTCATAGGACCCATAGATCATTGTAATAAATCATAAACACAATTATAATGTGTTTGGTCGGTTTTCCGTATGCATGTTGTTCTTTTCACTTATAATCCTGTCCATTTTAAACAAAATAGAGACACTCTGAATGGTGTCAGCCACGCTGTGCCTCAGATTGATTTGGGGTTGACCTTTACACATCACATATGACCTGTGGATCATTGTGCTAAAGTGTCGACACAATCTGAATGCGTTTGGTTGGTTTTTCGTATGCCAGTCGATGTTTTTCAATTAAAATGACGTCCTTTTGAAAAAAAAGACAGACACTTTGAGTGGTGTCGGCCACACCGCATCTCATATTGATGTGGGGTTGATTCTTACATGACACATATGACCCATGGATCGTTTTTATAAATTTTCAATGGAAACTGAATGTGTTTGGTCGGTTTTCCGTATGTACTTAAAATGTTGTCCATTTTAAACAAAAGGGAGCCACTTACAGTGATCTCGGCCACACCGTGCCTAGGATTGAGCCCGAGATGACTCGTACATGTAACATATGACCCATGGATTGTTTTCCAAAAGAATAAAAACATTTCGAATGCGTTTGGTCGGTTTTCCGTATGTTAGTTGTTCTTTTCAATAATAATCCTTTCCATTTTAAACAAAAGAGAGACACTGTGAATGGCGTCAGCCACACCGCGCCTCATATTGAGGCAGAGTTGACTTGTACACGTCTCATATGACCTTTGGATCGTTGTGATAAAGTATCAACACAATCTGAATGTGTTTGGTCGGTTTTGCGTATGGAAGTTGATCTTTTTCACTTAAAATGACGTCCTTTTGAAACAAAAGACAGACACCTTGAGTGGTTCCAGCCACACCGCATCTCATATTGAGGCGAGGTTGATTCGTACACATCACATATGACCCATGAATCGTTCTTCTAATGTTTCAACAGAAACCAAATGCATTTGGTTAGTTTTCCGTATGTACTTAAATTTTTGTCCATTTTAAACAAAAGGGAGCCACTTAGAGTGATCTCGACCACACCATGCCTCATATTGAGGCCAGGTTGACTTGTACATGTCACATATGACCCATGGATAATTTTCCTAAAGCATCAACAAATTTCGAAAGCATTTGGTCGGTTTTTCATATGTTAGTTGTTTTTTTCAATTATAATCCTGTCCATTTTAAACAAAATAGAGACACTGTGAATGGTGTCGGCCACAACACGCCTCGGATTGAGGCGGGGTTGACTCTCACAGAACACATAAAACCCATGGATAATTTTGATAAAGTATCGACACAATCCAAATGTGTTTGGTCTATTTTCTGTATGGCAGTTGATGTTTTTCACATAAAATGACGTCCTCTTGAAACAAAAGACAGACACTTTGAGTGGTGTCGGCCACACCGCGTCTCAGATTGAGGCGGGGTTGATTCGTAAACGTCACATATGACCAATGGATCGTTCTCTTAAAGTTTCAACGGAAACTGAATGCGTCTGGTCAGTTTTCCATATGTACTTAAAATTTTGTCCATTTTAAACAAAAGGGAGACACATAAAATGATCTCGACCACACCGTGCCTCAAATTGAGCCCGGGTTGACTCGTACACGTTACATATGACCCATGGATCGTTTTACTAAAGCATAAACACATTTTGAATGCATTTGGTCGGTTTTCCATATGTCATGTGTTCTTTTTTACTTATAGTCCTGTCCATTTTAAACAAAAGAGAGACACTCTGAATGGTGTTGGCCACACCGCGCCTCGGATTGAGGCGGGGTTGACTCTTACACGTCACATATGAATAATGGATCGTTGTACCAACGTATCAACACAATTCGAAAGAGTTTGTTTGGTTTTCCGTATGCCAGTTGCTGATTTTCAATTAAAATGACGTCCTATTGAAACAAAAGATAGACACTGTAACATCCCCAAATGATAATGGGTTAAATGACTAAATGATATGTCTCATGTCAACAAGGCGCACCTTCCTTTTCAGGAGCCTTTTTGATTAGAACTCCACAGTTAAGTGTGCTTGGCCTGGAGTAGTGATCAGGATGGGTGACCTTTTGGGAAGTTTCCCAGGGTGTGTGTGAGTGAGGACAAAGCACACTGGAAAGGACATGTGTTGTCATGTGGGGACTATCATTAGTTAGACGATCCGTTCAGGCACGTGGTTGGACCCTAGGGTGGGCCCCATGTGTCTGTGGGGCAACTGGTGGTACCTGGTAGGCCAAGACCTGACGACCAAATTAAGGCGGGGTGTCTGTGCTGTGACCGGGGCCCAGTTGTCACATTTGGTATCAGAGGAGGAACCTAGCCTTAAGTGTGTGGTGCACTGCCTGGGTTGAGATGTAGGGCCCACAACGAGGGCGTTGTGCTCTAAAGGGGGTGATTGTAACATCCCCAAATGATAAAGGGTTAAATGACTAAATGATATGACTCATGTCAATAAGGTGCACCTTCCTTTTCAGGAGCCTGCCTGATTAGAACTCCACAGTTAAGCGTGCTTGCCTGGTGTAGTGATCAGGATGAGTGACCTTCTGGGAAGTTTCCCAGGGTGTGTGTGAGTGAGGACAAAGCACACTAGAAAGGACATGTGTTGGCTTATGGGGACTATCATTAGTTAGATGATCCGTTCAAGCACGTGGTTGGACCCTAGGGTGGGCCCCATGTGTCTGCGGGGCAATTGGTGGTACCTGGTAGGCCAGGACCCGACGACCATATTAAGGCGGGGTGTCTGTGCTGTGATCGGGGCCCAGTTGTCACAGAAACTTTGAGTGGTGCCGTCTACAACGCATCTCATATTGAGGCAGGGTTGACTCTTACACGTCACATATGATCCATGGATCGTTCTCCTAATGTTTCAATGGAAATAGAATGCGTTTGGTCAGTTTTCCATATGTACGTAAAATGTTCTTCATTTAAAATAAAAGGGAGCCACTTAGAGTGATCCTGGCCACACCGTGCCTTGGATTGAGCCCAGGTTGACTCTTACACGTCACATATGACCCATGGATCGTTGTCCTAAAGCATCAACACATTTCAAATGCGTTTGGTCGGTTTTCCGTATGTCAACTGTTCTTTTCACTTATAATCCTGTCCATTTTAAACAAAAGATAGACACTATGAATGGTGCCGACCACACCGCGCCACAGATTGAGGTGGAGTTGATGCGTACATGCCACATATGACCCGTGGATCGTTGTGCTAAAGTATCTACACAATCTGAATGCGTTTGGTCAGTTTTCCGTATGCCAGTTGATGTTTTTCAATTTAAATGACGTCATTTTGAAACAAAATATAGACAATTTGAGTGGTTCCGGCCACACCACGTCTCATATAGAGGAGGGGTTGATTTTTACGCGTCACATATGACCCATGGAACGTTCTCCTAGGGTTTCAATGGAAACCAGATGCCTTTGGTTGGTTTTTTGTGACGTGTATGAGTCAACCTGGGCTCAATAAGAGGCACGGTGTGGCAGGGATCACTCTAAGTGGCTCCCTTTTATCGGCACACCGTACCTCAGATTGAGGTGGGGTTGACTCGTACATGTCACATATGACCCGTGGATTGTTGTGCTAAAGTATCAACACAATACGAATGCGTTTGGTCGGTTTTTCCGTATGCTAGTTGATGTTTTTCAATTAAAATGACGTCCTTTTGAAACAAAAGACAAACACTTTGAGTAGTGCTGGACACACCGCATCTCAGATTGAGGCGGGGTTGATTTTTACACGTCACATATGACCCATGGATCGTTCTCGTAATGTTTCAATGGAAACCGAATACGTTTGGTCAGTTTTTCGTATGCACTTAAAATACTGCCCATTTTAATCAAAATGGAGACACTTAGAGTGATCCCAGACACACCATGCCCTGGATTGAGACCGGGTTGACTCTTACACATCACATATGACCCATGGATCATTTTCCTAAACCATCAACACATTTCTAATGCATTTGGTAAGTTTTTCGTATGTTAGTTGTTCTTTTCACTTATAATCCGGTCCATTTTAAACAAAAGAGAGACACTCTAAATGGTATCGGCCACACCGCACCTCGGATTGAGGCGGAGTTGACTCGTACATGTCAAATATGACCCGTGGATCGTTTTGATAATGTATTGACACAATACGAATGTGTTTGGTCAGTTTTCCGTATGCCAGTTGATGTTTTTCAATTAAAATGACATCCTTTTGAAACAAAAGACAGACACTTTGTGTGGTTCCCGCCACACCACATCTCATATTGAGGAGGGATTGATTCGTACACGTCACATATGATCCATGGATCGTTCTTCTAAAGTTTCAACAGAAACCGATGCGTTTGGTCAATTTTCCATATGTACTTAAAATGTTGTCCATTTTAAACAAAAGGGAGACACTTTGAGTGATCCCTGCCACACCGTGCCTTGGATTGAGCCCAAGGTTACTTGTACACATCACATATGACCCATGGATCGTTGTCCTAAATCATCAACACATTTAAAATGTGTTTGGTTGGTTTTTCGTATGTCAGTTGTTCTTTCCACTTATAAACCTGTCCATTTTAAACAAAAGAGAGACACTCTAAATGGTGTTGGACACACTGCGCCTCGGATTGAGGCAGGGTTGACTCGTACAAATCACATATGACCCATAGATTGTTTTTATAAAGTATCGACCCAAACCGAATGCGTTAGGTCGGTTTTCCATATGGAATTTGATGTTTTTCAATTAAAATGACGTCCTTTTGAAACAAAAGACAGACACTTTGAGTGGTGTCGGCCACACCATGTCTCATATTGAGGCGGGGTTGATTTGTACACGTCACATATGACCCATGGATCGTTATTCTAAAGTTTCAATGGAAACCGAATGTGTTTGGTTGTTTTTCCGTATGTACGTAAAATGTTGTCCATTTTAAACAAAACGGAGCCACTTATAGTGATCCTAGTCACACCGTGCCACAGATTGAGCTCGGGTTGACTCGTACATGTCCCATATGACCCATGGATCGTTGTCATGATGTATCAACACATTTCAGATGCGTTTGGTCGGTTTTTCGTATGTCTGTTGTTCTTTTCACTTAAAATCCTGTCCATTTTAAACAAAAGAGAGACACTTTGAGCAGTGCTGGCCACACCGTGCCTCATATTGAGGCAGGGGTGACATGTACACATCACATATGACCCGTGGATCGTTTTTCTAAAGTATCGACACAATCTGAATGCATTTGGCAGTTTTCCGTATGCTAGTTGATGTTTTTTAATTAAAATTGCATCCTTTTAAAACAAAAGACAGCCAATTTGAGAGGTTCTGGGCACACCGCATCTCAGATTTAGGTGGGGTTGATTATTACATGTCACATATGACCAATGGATTGTTCTCCTAAAGTTTCAATGGAAACCGAATGCGTTTGGTCGGTTTTCTGTAAGTACTTAAAATGTTGTCCATTTTAAACAAAATGGAGCCACTTAGAGTGATCCCGACCACATCGTGCTTTGGATTGAGCCCGGGTTGACACGTAAACGTCACATATGACCCATGTATCGTTTTCCTAAAGCATCAACATATTTCAAATGCGTTTGGTCGGTTTTCTGTATGTCATTTGTTCTTTTCACTTATAATCCTATCCATTTTAAACAAAATAGAGACACTCTGAATGGTGTCAGCCACACCGCACCTCGGATTGAGGTGGGGTTGACATTTACACGTCACATATGACCCATGGATCGTTGTGCTAATGTATCGACACAATCTAAATGCGTTTGGTTAGTTTTCCGTATGCCAGTTGATGGTTTTCAATTAAAATGAAGTCCTTTTGAAACAAAAGACAGACACTTTGAGTGGTTCCGGCCACACCGCATCCTAGATTGAGGCGGGGTTGATTCGTACACCTCACATATGACCCATGGATCATTCTCCTAATGTTTCAACCGAAACCGAATGCGTTTGGTCGGTTGTCCACATGTACTTAAAATGTTGTCCAATTTAAAAAAAAGGGAGCCACTTAGAGTGATCCCAGCCACACCGTGCCTCGGATTGAGCCCGGGTTGAATCGTACACGCCACATATGACCCATGGATAGTTTTCCTAAAGCATCAACACATTTCTAATGCGTTTGGTCGGTTTTCCGTATGTCAGTTGTTATTTTCAATTATAATCCTGTCCATTTTAAACCAAAGAGAGACACTCTGAATGGTGCCGGCCACACCGCACCTCAGATTGAGGCGGGGTTGACTCGTACACATCACATATGATCGGTGGATCATTGTGATAATGTATCAACACAATACGAATGAGTTTGGTCAGTTTTCCATATTCCAGATGATGTTTTTCAATTAAAATGACGTCCTTTTGAAACAAAAGACAGACACTTTGAGTGGTGTTGGCCACACCACGTCTCAGATTGAGGCGGGGTTGATTTGTACACGTCACATATGACCCATGGATCATTGTCCTAATGTTTCAACGGAAACCGAATTCATTTGGTCAGTTTTCCATATATACTTAAAATGTTGTCCATTTTAAACAAAGGGGATCCACTTAGAGTGATGCCGACCACACCATGCCTCAGATTGAGCCCGGGTTGACTCGTACACGTCACATATTACCCATGGATCATTGTCCTAAAGCATCAACATATTTCAAATGTGTTTGATCAGTTTTCTGTATGTCAGTAGTTCTTTTCACTTATAATCCTGTCCATTTTAAACAAAAGAGAGTCATTGTGAATGGTGTCGGCCACATTGCACCACCGATTGAGGAAGGGTTGACTTGTACATGTGACATATTACCCTTGGATCGTTGTTCTAAAGTATCGACACAATCTGAATGCGTTTGGTCAGCTTTCCGTATAGAAGTTGATGTTTTTCACGTAAAATGACGTCCTTTTGAAACAAAAGGTAGAGACTTTGAGTGGTTCCGACCACACCGCATCTCAGATTGAGGCGGGGTTGATTCTTACATTTCACATATGACCCATGGATCATTCTTCTAATGTTTCAACAGTAACCGAATGTGTTTGTTCAGTTTTCCATATGTACTTAAAATGTTGTCCATTTTAAATAAAAGAGAGCCACTTAGAGTGATCCCGGCCACACCGTGCCTCAGATTGAGACCGGGTTGACTCGTAAAAGTAACATATAACCCATGGATCATTGTCCTAAAGCATCAACACATTTCAAATAAGTTTGGTCGGTTTTTCGTATGTCAGTTGTTCTTTTCACTTATAATCCTGTCCATTTTAAAAAAAAGAGAGCCACTGTGAATGGTGTCAGGAACACGACACCTCTGATTGAGTCAGGGTTGACTCGTACATGACACATATGACCTGTGGATCGTTTTGCAAAAGTATCAACACAATCTGAATGTGTTTGGTCTGTTTTCCATATGGAAGTCGATGTTTTTCACTTAAAATGAGATCCTTTTGAAAAAAAAGACAAACTATTTGAGTGGTTCCGGCCACACTGCCTCTCAGACTGAGGCAATATTGATTCTTACACATCAAATATTTCCCATGGATCGTTCTCCAAAATTATCAATGGAAACCGAATGCGTTTGGTCAGTTTTCCGTATATACTTAAAATGTTGTCCATTTTAAACAAAAGGGAGCCACTTTGAGTGATCCCAGCCACACCATGCCTTGGATTGATCCCAGGTTGACTCATACACATCACATATGACCCATGAATCGTTTTCCAAAAGCATAAACACATTTGAAATGCGTTTGGTTGGGTTTTCGTATGTCAGTTGTTCTTTTCACTTATAATTATGTCCATTTTAAACAAAAGAGAGACACTCTGAATGGTGTCGGCCACACCGCACCTCGGATTGAGGCGAAGTTGACTCGTACACATCACATATGACCCATGGATCGTTTTTCTAAAGTTTTGACCCAATACGAATGAGTTTCGTCAGTTTTCTGTATGGTAGTTGATGTTTTTCAATTAAAATGACGTCCTTTTGAAACAAAATACTGACACTTTGAGTGGTGTCGACCACACCCCGTCTCTAATTGAGGCAGGGTTGATTCGTCTACATCACATATGACCCATGGACCGTTCTTCTATAGTTTCAACGGATACCGAATGCGTTTGGCCGGTTTTTCATATGTACTTAAAATGTTGTCCATTTTAAACAAAAGGGAGCCACTTAGAGTGATCTCGGCCACACCATGCATCATATTGAGCTCGGGGTGACTCGTACATGTTACATATGACCCATTGATCGTTTTCCTAAAGCATCAACACATTTCGAATGCGTTTGGTCTTTTTTTCGTTTTTCAGTTGTTCTTTTCACTTATAATCCTGTCCATTTTAAACAAAGGAGAGACACTTTGAGTGGTGCCGGCCACACCGCACCTCGTATTGAGGTGAGGTTGACTCGTACACGTCACATATGACCCGTGGATCATTGTTCTAATGTATCGACACGATCTTAATGCGTTTGGTTGGTTTTTCATATGCCAATTGATGTTTTCCAATTAAAATGACGTTCTTTTGAAACAAAAGACAGACACTTTGAGTGGTGCCGGCCACACCGCATCTCATATTGATGTGGGGTTGATTCGTACACGTCACATATGACCCATGGATAGTTCTCCTAAAGTTTCAATAGAAACCGAATGTGTTTGTGTGGTTTTCAATACATACTTAAAATGTTGTCCATTTTATGAGAATCATCATGTGTCTATTAGTGGAATGGTATTTACATAAAATCTTGTAAACATTCATATAGAATATTTTTACATCATTCTTAGTATGGATTAGATTTTATTTTATCATGCTGTGAAACATTTCGAGGCTAACAATGTCATGCCCAATGAATACATCTCTTTTATAACATACCAAAAATCAATGATATTGATTAGATGTGTAAATGTGATTTACATTTATTATCATGATGAAAATAAATAAAATATATATTATATATTTTCTAGTAGTAAATGAAATCAAGGAGGGTGGGGGGATGTCTGGTGGGGTTGTCCGGGGGGCTTTCCGGTGGGTGTTTGGGGGTGCTGTCCGTGGACCAAGGAGGAGGGTGGGGGGCTGTGCGGGGGGCTATCCGGGGGTGTTCGGGGGGTGTTACGGGGTCCATGGAGGAGGGTGGGGGGGATGTCTGTGGGGCTATCTGGGGGGCTGTCCGGGGGGTTGTCTGGGGTCCAGGGAGGAGGGTGGGGGGGCTGTCCGGGGGCTGTTTGGGGGGCTGTCCGTGAGCTGTCTGGGGGGTGTCTCGGGTCCATGGAGGATGGTGGGGGGTTGTCCAGGGTCCAGGAAGGAGGGGGTTCCCAAACACACAACCAATAAAAGAAAACAACATCCATAAAAACATATAATATATAAAAATAACTTAACTCAAATACTATACTACGAGTTTCGATAAAACCCACAACTAGAATAGATTAAATATCAAATCTCAGTAATATAAGTCAAAAATGTACTGGATCAATTTTTCCCACATTACCATCACCATCATCACCGTCATCATCACCATCTTCCTCATACCCATCATCGTTCTCGCCCTCCTTAGCGCCCTCCTCCTCACACTCTTCCTCCTCCTCGCCCTCACCTCCTGCCCCGCCCTCCTCCTCTCCCTCCTCTTCCGCATTAGACTCCTCACCATCATCATCGTCAAGATGGACATCATCCTGACCACCACTAGAACTGCCACCTGGAGCACGATATATAGAACGTATCGATGATATATACTCGTCAAAATCTGGGCTGGCCTATGCTGGAAGTGTTGGACGTAGAACTTCAATAAATTTCATAAACGCACTGTTTCCCCTAGAAGACTGTTATTCCATATCTGTGGCCCTTTTCTCAGCCTGTTCATACTATGCCCTAACTTACTGTATCTCGGTGGCACTACAGCTCATACATGCGGAGGTCCAATACCTAATTGGGGCTATCCAAGGGCGGCATCATACTCTGCCAGGATGATCCTCTCCGAACACCTGATGTAAGTGATCTGTTGGCCCAAAATTTTCTGGTTCTTGGGCATCGAGGGCCTCTAAATGAACATGTTACAAATATAAATATATTATTAAGTTACAAAATAGATATTAAAATATAAAATCAATAGATTAAAACTTTCAATCTTCTGATGAGTCGCTTCGTTGACGACACTTCCATCCTTTTTCCTTCTACTCGAGCAAAACAGTTTTTCTCGAGGCACACGTCCTTCAATATTCTTTATTTGCCTCTATAATGACATTGAAAACTAAATTTATATAAAACATTAGCAAATGATTAAATAATTGAGAAAACAAAATAAAATGTATGTCGTAAAGAAAACATATAAAAAATTGTCATACCTGCTTCCTCTCATGATCTGACATCGTCGTACGTCCTAGTGTGTGGAGGTATTTTTTTGCATCAATGTTTTTTTTTATTTTTTACAGATGATTCCTAAATAAAATTTGATAATTAAAAATATAATATTAATGCAAAACATGGATGTTATTATTTAAATACCTCAAATTTAATTCACACCTTAAACTGGGTACTCGTCCAATGAGTAATCATCTGTCGATACTGCTCTATAGGACAATCATCCACGACTGGTACCGCCTCTAACTCAGTGCCTACTCTAGAACGCCATCCAATATACAACTCATGCTTGTAGTCTCTCCAAATCTCACCTAAATCCTTTAGATGTTCCACCCGAGAACCCTCACCATCGGGAAAATTAAATCGAAGATGACATCAAAATATTAATTTATATAAATACAAAAATAATTCATGGCATTAAATAAAACATATTTTTTTATTCGTATCTCTGCCCAAGCTCTATCCTTGACCTCATGTGGCAAATGTATCCATGACAGCGAGATGACGGGAATGATGTCGGAGTATTTGGCAAGTGTCGCAAAAAAACTCCGACATTGCTGTCGCGATTTCTCAACCATTTGGTTGTCTTCATTATAATCCACCATAACCTGTGTGCGGCGGTTCCACACCAAACGCATGCGTGTACGCCCCCGACCCCACCTCCTGTCAGTAGATGTATATATCATGAAAGAAAAACAAATATTTTATCAAAACATGTTATAATGAAAATAAATATTGCTATAAATTTTTTTTAGGGTTTTATAAATATACATGTACCAGACTGATCGATGAGCGCCGCCGGATCCACAGAAACTAATGGAACACCCTGTGGTGGAATAGGAGTCGAAGATGATGTAATATAGAAGTTTGGAGAGACAGAAGTATAAGGAAAAGAAGATGGGACATCAGTATGATCGGATTCTGACTAGGGAGTGGGAATCATCATGAGATGTGAAAATGATGGGGAAGAAGATGCAGAAGGTATCGAAAACTTAGGAGGCCTAAATATCCTGTGTTTCCCTAACGAAATACCGAGATCAGAATGTGGGAAGGATGACATGTCAGTGGGGGGGAAGGGTCTAGTCGGGCATGTGCAGCTGATCGTCCACCTCTGGTACGAACCCTCCTCATACCACCGGCCTGAGTACTAGGACCAGTAGTAGGATCCTCGTCGAATGACCATCGACGTATAGGTGGATCCTACAAAACTTTTTACAAAACAATTAATCACATTACATTATATATTCTTTAAATATATATATATATTTCAAGTAAAGTACTCACTGTAGGCACTAATGGTGGAATTCCCATCTCCGCCATCTGACGATTGTTCTCCATCATTTTTTTCCCTTCGTCCCTCTTCAATTGGCTGCATTTCCTGCTTTTGAAAACAAATATGTAATTAATTAGGAAAAAGAAACTAATGTGTAAGCCAAAAAACTAAATATATGAGGGAATAGAGGGATTAATTTGTAATTTAGCTATCAATTGATTTAGAAGAGGTTGAATGAATTTAATAAATCATAAAATTTGTAAAGTTCACCATGTTAGAAATATTGTTTGACTAGGTTTGAATACAGTTCAATTCCAAATTAGAAAATGCAATTCAAATAAAACAGAAACCAATAAACATTGAATATTCACATAACGGTCAAGTCAGCTAAAACATATTTGTGATCAATACTAAATCAATTTGAATATTACCAACCTTAACAACCCAACTCTAGGTAAACCGAAAGAATTGAGAACATGGATGAATGATTTTATATATTCAACCACAACTTCATGTTCACAATCAACTATGAAAATTGAGCTATTGGTGTCATCAAAATAAATAAATGGATTGGTTCCAATGGAAATATGGACAGTGTCAATTCCATCATCACCATCATCAAAAATATGTCTTGGAATTGCTTCAACTATGACACCAAATTCAGGTCGAACTTGGTCTTTGACATAAAAAACATGTTTAGCCATGGATTCCAACACATATGGTTCTTCGATAGAAAGGGTGTGAGTCATATTAATTACTAGAAATCCACAATCATCAATAAATGTGACATGTCTCGTCATCGAATCAAACCAATGGCATTTCATCATTGTGACACATCCATGAGAGTAATAATCCAATATTATTATTTTCTCAACGACTCCATAATAACCCACATTTTCAAATCGCAGTCTACTATATGATGCAATATCATAACAATCTATTGTGGCAGTAACTATAACACCATCATGTTGTGTTCTCATGTTCTTTGCTCGTTCAGTGACAATAAAATTGTACCCATTGATAACAATTGATTTACATTCACGAACCATGGTATTATGACCAAAATCCAAATATCTTATTTCCTCAAAGGCAGATTCAGTAAAAAACTCAATACCTGCAATATAAATTACTGTTAAACTTAATTAAATATTGAAATAATTAATTTAAACAGTAATATTTTTACCTTCTATTTTAACCAAGCAGAAAACTATTTTCTATGAAAAGTCTCTCTCCTTCTCAAAGATAAAGAACAGTGCTTCCTATTTATCATTGTTTTATTTTCCCTATAGATAACAAATATGAATCGTTTAACAGATATATATATGTAAGATATACATAATCAATTTAGATACCTGATATAGTCATCGAACAAATCACATTTGAACAAAACTGTGTGATGTGCCATCTCCTTCTCTTCATGGCTTAATGTCTTCAATGTATATGATCTAGGAATTCCTCCTGTTTACGGAAGTGATGGAAAACTGGGTTCAATTTTCTCATACTGTTCTTCTTCATTTTTCATTGGTCTGTTTAATCTTTTAGTAAGATCAGACAAATACATCGAGCAGAAATCCATACATTCTTGAGCCAGGTAACCGTTCATGATAGAACCTTCAGGATGATTTCTATTTTGGACATAAGACTTTAATGTGAACATATTTCTTTTTGTTGGATACATCCAACGAAAAGATATTGGTCCTACAAGAATTATTTAAGTGGAAATATGGACAGTCAGATGCAGCATGCATGTGAAAAATGATTGAGGAAATATTTTCTCCAACTCACACAAAATTATTGGGGCATCTGTCAACATTTTTTGCAAGAAATACTTGGACAACTTCATAGTACAAAGATCTCTAAACAAATGGAACAACTGAATAACAACCACCCTTACATTATTGGAAAAAGATGACGGATTTATATTGGAAGCAAATCGTGCAGTAGAACGTGATAATCATGAGTCTTCAAATATTTTAGCATCAACTCTCTTCTGTTGACCCCTTTAGATATGTTGCTTGAATAACCATCAGTAACTCTAATAGTCTCTAATACTTCCAGAAATGGTTTTTTTCATAGGTGTCATCACATAAGAAGCACATGGAAGTTGCCATTTATTTTCACTGATATGCACAAGATGCAATTCTGGTCTGATGCCCCAATCCACCAAGTCACGCCGAGATCGTAAATCATATTTTGTGTTCCCCTTGACATTTAGAATAACCTAAAGCAAAATTTCACATTTATTATTTTCAATATGCATTACTTCTAAGCAATGAAGTAACAAATTGGTTGACCAATAAGGAAAATCAAAAAAGATAATCCTCTTCCTCCAATTGTAACAGGTTTCAGTGGAAACATTATTTCTCTTTCCAGATTTCATTTGACCCTTCCCAAACCAAAAAATAGAATCTTTTAATTCATTAAGAACATTAGTTCCAGACATAAACTGAGGTGGATCATCGGTCTCTATGGTATTATCAAATCTTCAATGATTCATTCTATATGGATGATCCTTTGGAATGAATTGTCGATGTCCCATAAAACTGAAACCACATCGATGTTTCAGTCTTCTGGATCGTGTATTCTTTATAAAAACTGCACATGATAGTTTTCCCTTCGTGATCCATCCAGACATCATTGCATAAGCCAGAAAATCATTGATCTTCCACATAAGCGCAGCACACATCTGAAATAAGTCTTTCGAAGATGCATCGTATGTGCACACACCCACATCCCAAAGAAGTTTCAACTATTTTATTAAAGGTTGCATGTATAAATAAATATCAATGTTGGGATCATAAGGACTAGATATGAGTATACTCATGAAAGTGAAAGTTTTTTTCATACACAACCATGGGGGAAGATTATAAATGTGTATAAAAACTGGCCATGTGCTGTGCGAAGTAAGCATCTTCCCAAACGGATTAAAACCGTCGCATAGAAGACCCAGCCTCACATTACACACATCAGCTGAAAAATCAGGATGTCGAGCATCAAATCCCTTCCATGCAAATCCATCTGCAAGATGAACCAACTCATCATTAGTCTTATTTCTCTCGGTATCATGCCATCTCATTTTTATTGATATTTCATCAGACATAAAAATATTCTGGAGTCTGTGGATCAATGGAAAGTGCCACATTATATTCTGTGGAACGGGGGATGGAGTTCCATCATATTTTGACTTCCAGCGGGATATGCTGCATTTTATACAATCATTTCATTCAGCGGTTTCCTCCCAGAATAAACTGCAATCTTTCGGGCAAGCATGAATTTTGTTTCTTGAAAATCCATGTTCCTCAACTAACATCAATGCCATATAGTGGTTTGAGGGAATATCTACACCATCTGGAAGTAAATCCTTCAAGAGGGTAAGAATGTAATCGATTTCTATATAAGAAATCCCATACATAGTTTTCCCATGAAACAATCAGATTAAAAATTCCATCTTTTTCATTTTATCGCATTGTCGATATACTGGAGTCATGGCAGCATCATTCCATTTTTTCACCCTATCAATATCATCATTTTCGGTAGATGCATCAGCTGTCCTTATATCGAAGTCTTCTTGAGTTAAAATCCTTTCTTTTTCCTGATGACGAATAAATGGAAACCAATCATCTAACAAATTCTCCATTCCAGTCCTTTTATTTCGATAATCTCCTATTTGAGATTTCATTTTCTCCCAATTGTGATACCACACAAAGTAGTTTTCTTGAAAACCATTTTTGGTTATGTGGTAGCTGACTTCTTCACAGCTCAACCAAGTTCTACCAACACAATTGGAACATGGGGAGTGTATGCGACCACTATCTGAAGCATTGTGAAATGCAAAATCTATAAAGCTCTCCAAATTTTTTTGAAAATCGCTTGATATCTGATCAGTTTCATACATCCAACTTCTGTCCATTCTGTAAAAAGAATTTAAATAAGTCATGTTGTCATAAACAATTCAATAGGATTGAACTTTAATAGAAAATACATTTATGTAAACGATTAAGGATGAAAATAATCAAGGTACCAACTACATATGTGAAAGAAAGATACTAATGTGTTATTGAAAAAATGTAAAACCAACAAGAACTTAATGTGTTATCACATCACATCATGCCTCATCCCATAACCATATTAGTAGTTTATCATGAACATGAATAACATCATCCTTGTGCCATCCTCATACCATACATGACCCCAACCACATGCCATATCTTATTATAGCATTATCACATCGCACCTCACATGAAAACACTAGGGAAATCATTGTACATCTCACTTGAAAACACATGGACAATCACATTGCATATTGCCTAAAAATACCTGGTCAATCACTTATGAAGCAAGAGTGGGGAAGACATGGTAGCTATCCAACCATTTAACCACCATCCTAGATATTAGATAAAATACCCGTAACTCAAAACCTCTGATCGTTAGTATGTTTATCCAACTCTGGTTGGAAATGTGTAGAAATAACATAAAATACTTGATATATAGATAGCACAAAATACCCAACCTATGGGTTCACATTAACTACATAATCACACACTTCACTACAACCATACAACACATAAACCATCACAACCACTTTCACCACTATATGCAACACACCACACCACCACCACACACGACACATAGCATTTCCCACTTTCATTTATAACCCACTTCATTCACACTTACATTGTCCATTCATTTAATGTTAAATTAATTAAATCCATTTTCTACACATGCATTTCTATTCCATCTCATTTATTTACTATCTTGTTTTCTTTTCTTAACAACATAATTTATTCCATAGATAACCAGGAAACTAATAAAACCACCACACAACGACTCACCATCTCACAATAACCATCGTCGCCATGTTACACCGGCCAAACATCTCACCAAAACAACCACATATCACAAAAAAACTATTGCACATCACAAACCACCGCACAACCAAAATGACCTCACCACATCATACACCACAACCTCATCACACACCACCTCCACATGGCACAACACCACCACACATCATCACTATCACACAGCTTCACATGTCACATCCATGCCCACTAACCATCACATTACAACCCCGCATATCAGAAAGCCCAACTAGTCACCTTAATCACTATACAATAGCCAACAACATACAATGAAACACAACGAAAAACCTCTCATATAAGTATCAAACCCCAACTTCCACAATTTATTCAAGGTCTTTTATTACATTACCCCTTTATTTAGAATGGACACTATAATACAAATGATATTCCATGGGAAACTAATTAATTAAAAAAATATTCATTCATTTCCCTATTATTAATTGAGAAATCACATCAAAATAAAAACTTAAAACAAAAATATTAGATCAATAACAATAAAAACAAGGTATCATATGTCTATAAAGAATAAAATACCTTATTATAGATGATTCAGATGGTTTTTCACCTATTCGAATGGGGGAGTTCGCAAGAAGAGCAGAGCGCCATATTTATTTTAGGGTTCTGTCATGAATGGGGGAGAGCATCGGCCCGATTGTATTTGGGGGAAATATTTGCCAACGTTTTTTAAAAACTGTTGGGAAAGGGGTGTTTAGGGCACCCTTACCAAAGGGTTCCATAGAACCGTTGGGAATGGGTAATGTAAACACACCTTTGCCAAGAGTTCTAATGAACCGTTGGGGAAGGCTTCCCTAAACCTTCTTTACCAATGGTTTAAACAAACTGTTGGTAAAGAACCATGGGTAAAAACCACATTTCCAGTAGTTCCCCTACCCCATGAGGTTAAAATACATTGACCAGTCTAGTCACATAGCCTTAAACTGTGGAATCGATCTGTGTAGGATTTGATACATGTTCTCTAAATAGGGTATGCAAGATATCTATATGAGGTTCAATTCATACAATTGGTAAACCATGGTGATCCCTCTAAGGGATTCACATTCCCAGTCTACATAAAGGGGTGTCCTTATAAACCAATATGGATCCATCTCATCGGGAATTCTAATCTATCATCCTTGTTTTTTCATCCACCAAGAATTCCCATCAACTAGTAAACCAACCAGCTATGATATCCATTTCTCTTATTGACACATCTCCTTGATCTTCCACATGGGAAGTTTTGATCAAATATCCCTGATCCATATCACTGGGTGTTCTGATCCATCTACCTAGGTTCCACCTACATAGGGAATTCTTATCCATCAATATAACTTGGTTTTACCACTTTGGGATTCATCTACCTCATCAACCTCTAAGGGTGTTTTGATCAAATTCACAGTGTGAAATCATCCCTTATTGGGGCACACCTCTTGAATCCACCTCTATAGGGTGTTTAGATCCATACTTTGGTAAACCTTATTTCTCCCTCCAAAGGATGAAGCTCCTTGATCTACCTCTAGTGGTGTTCTAATGAACTTTATGGTTTGGAATTTTCCTTTTATGGGATACATCCCCTAGATCTAAATCTAGGGTCATTTTGATCCATCCATCAATAAACATTAATGTCTTCCATCCTAAGTATGTACCATTTTGATCAACCTCTAATGGGTGTTCTATTCAATTAACATAATCTCTATAAGATTTTATGCTTGTTCTCGGATCTATCTCCACAATACATAAAAACCACAACTTGAACCAAAATGATAACTCATTAAAAACATGGGATACCTTAGTAAAATACTTGGATGATATGAATGTATGATGTCAAATACATCATGAAAAACATGAGATTCCTGAGGTGAATTCCTGGAAATATGTACAATTTTAGTGTTATATACCTCATGATAGACAGAAGATGAGTTTGGTTCTGCACCAAATATGCCTCACATGAGATTACATCCTATGATGAAGAATACCTGAATCCAACACACCCAATATCTAGAGATTCCTAGACATGAATGTTGTTACCATCTACTCTGATGAAAGGTTTCTTCCCTATCATACAGAAGCAACCTAATTAGCCGGTGTTCAAAAAGATATGGTGCCAGGAATGAGTTTCACTAAATCAGCTCAAATGTATGAGGGAAACCCAGACTATGAAATGATGTCCAAGAAGATATCCAAGGAAGGAGGAACTGAAATTCCAACATGCAGTTTCCATCAAGGAGATGACATCACTATCCAAGATGGTAGTGGCCGCTCACCATTAGAAATTAGGTAAGTGGGGAAACAAATGTGGGTCACTGCAACCATGCACATCATGGCTATAAATGTTTTGGAAAAATAGTGAACCTAATGTGAATCTCTTCTCCTTCAATAGTGAGTAGAAGATTGATGTTGGGAATGTTCAAATTGGGGCATACCCCATGGGAATCACCTCTCCTTCATATGAGATGTGATGAGTAACATTAGGGGCATGGAGGATAGTAGGAAATGACACATTGACATCACTGTCACCCTCATGTGCCATGCATGGGGAAATATTCACCCAATTCCATCGGCTCCTCACAGACACCTCCACCTTCATGGGTTGCGTAGGGGGAATCCTCCACCCATTCCAATAGCACATCGCTGACACTGCCACCATATAAGCCACCAAGGGGGGATCCTACCACATTCCATATACTCCTCGCCGACACCACCTCCATCATGGAATGTAGAGGGGGCATCCTACCCCCATTCCAAGGGTTCCTCACAGACACCACCACCCTCATGAGAAGAACAGGGAAAATATTCCCCCCATTCCATAGGATCCACAATAGAAGTGTTTCCCTCATGGTCCAGGCATGGGGAATCCTCCCCCCATTCCATCAATTCCTCACATACACCCCACCCTCGTGTACCACATAGGGGGAATCCTACCCCATTCAAATGATGTGTTGTTGACACTGAAACCCTCCTGGGCTGTGTAGGGGGAATCCTCTCCCCATTCCCTCAGCTCCTCACTAAAATTGTTGTCCTCATGGTCCACCCAGGGGGAATCCATCCCTGTTCTATTGGCTCCTCTCCGACACCACCACCCTAATGAGCCACACATGGGAAATATTCCTCCATTCCAATGGTTCCTCACTAACACTTACACCCTCATGGGCCACACAGAGGTCAACATCCCACATTCCAATGGTGCATCACCACCACTTATTCCTTCATGGGCCTCATGGGGGGGATCCTACCCCCATTCCAACGTCTCATCGCTGACACCACCACATTCATGGGCTGCATAGGGGGTAACCTCACCCATTACAATGGTTCCCTGCTCTCACTACTGACCTCATGGGACACACAGGGGTCATCCTCTCCAGATTCCAATGAAACCATTCCAACACCATCTCCCTCATGGACTGCACATGGGGAATGCTCCCCCCATTCCATTAGATTGTGACTGACACCACCTTTTTCTTGGGTTGTTCAGGGGGCATCCTCCCCCAATTCCATCAGCGCCTCTCTAACAAGGACATCCTCATGGGCCAACCAGAGGGAATCCTCCCCCATTCCATTGGCTCCTTGCCGACACCGAAATAGAGGGTGGCCGTGGAGGGGGAATCCTCCCCCATTCAAAAAATTCCCCGCTGACACTTATTCCCTCAGGGGCCTCACAGGGTTCATCCATCCCAATTCCCATGGTTCCTCCCCAACACCAAAATATAGGGGGTCGTGGAGGGGGAATCCTCACCCATTCCATAAATTCCTTACTAACACTACTTCCCTCATGGGACACACAAGGGGAATCCTCTACCCATTCCATTTGATCCTTTATAATACCTCCACCCATATGGGTCGCATAAAGGGGCATCCACCTCTCCCCCATAACTACATAAGCTCTCCACCGACACCTCTTCCCCCAAGGGCCACATAAGAGGAATCCTACACCCATTCCATCATCCCCTCATAGGCACTACCGATCTCAAGGGATGTGTAGGGGCAATCAACCCCCCATTACAATGATTCCATACCATCACCATCTCCCTCATGGGTTGTGTAGGGGGAAAGCCAACCCCAGACTCCATCATCTCCTCCCTAACAACACAACTCACATGGTCCATACAGTGATCATCCACCCCTATTCTATCAGCTCCTAACTAATGTCGCCACCCTCATGGGTTGTGCATGGGAAATAAACCCCCCCCCATTCCAATGGTTCCTTTCCAACACTGCCTCCCTCATTGGATACGTTGGAGGCATCCTCCCCCATTCCATCAGCACCTCCCCAACACCGGCCCCCTCATGGGTAGCATAGGGGGAATCATCCCACAATTATAATGACACCTCGCCAACATCATCTCCATCATACTATATGTAGAGGTAAACCTCCCCCCATTCCATTGGGTCCTTACCAACACAGCCACCCTCATGGGATAAGAAGGGGGAACCTCCCCTATTCCATTGGCTCCTCAACGACATTGCTGCCCTCACGGGCCATGAAGGGGGAATCCTCCCCCATTCCATATAATACTCACCGAAACTGTAGCTCCGATTGGCTGAACCATGGGAATACTCTTTCTATTCCATCCCATCTTTACTGACCCTTCCACCCTCATGGGTCATGTAGGGGGGAATCCACCACATGAATCCATCATCACATTTCCAACATTTCCACCCTTAAGGGCCATACAGTAGGAAGCTACCCTCGTTCTAGTGGCCACTATTAAAAAGATTCCCTAGTGGGTTCCTACTAAGCCTCATCCATGCCATCAGTGATCGGTTCCATATGTCGGTGAGTTTGTTGAATCCTTCCCTATTCTGTCTGCCCCAGTCCAAAGAACCTGACATAGATGTCAGGGGTGTACCAAGAACATTTCCCTACTAGAGGTATCTTTTGTAGCTTGAGTACCCCCTGTTGCCTCTAGTATATCTTATATGATCCCTACAATAGGTGAACATGGATCCAACTTCATCCTCCCAGAATCGAGACCCTGAATTCCTCATAGGCATTCCCGGTAAACTCCCTCAATCATTTTCACCACCCAAAGTTGTTGGGATCCACACCATAAAGAGGATAATCAATGAAGAGGTAATCCCCAAATATCCATCAATTAGCATGGAGTTCCTTCCCATTGCCATCATCATTCATTTTATAGGTCCTCCCCGCACCGTCATCAAACAAAACAAAAATCATCCTCATCTTCATTGTTATCCATTATGGATGCTCTCCTTGCACTTCCATCAACCAGCATGGAGTTACTCCTTATTTCCATATTTATCCCTTGAGAAGGTCCTCCACATACTACCATAAATCAGCACGGAGTACCTCCCCATCACCATCATCAGCCATAGTAAAAGTCCCCACCACACTCCCATCAATAGGAATGGAGGTCCTCCCCATCACATTCATCATCCACAAAAGAGGTCCTCCCGATACTACCATCAATATGTACAGAGGTACTCCCCATCGCTATCATCATCCACTATGGAGGTCCTCCCCTAATGGCCCTCAATATGAACAAAGGTCCTACCCATCGCTACTGATATCCATTATGAAGGTACCCTTTTCATTAGCATCAACCAGCATAGACGTACTCTCCATAATCCTCATCTTCCATTACTGAGGTCCTCCTCACACATTCATGAATTGGCAGGAAGTTCCTCCTTATCACCATCATAATCCATTATGTAGGTCCTCCCCATACAACCGTCAACCAACATGAAGTTCCTCACCCTAATAGTTCTAATCCATTACTATGGTACTCCCCAAACTACCATCAATTGGAATAGAGGTGCTCTATGTCACCATCATCATCAATTATGGAGGTCCTCCCCACGCTGTCATCAACAAGAATAGAGTCCATCCCTGTAACTATTGGCAGTCACTACGTAGGAACTCCCCGTACATCCATCAATCAACATGGAGGTCCTCCCATCTCCATCATCATCCACTATAGAGGCCCTCCCTGCAATACCATCAAGAAATAAAAAGGTCCACCTTGTTTCCATAGTCAGTAACTACGGAGGTCCTCCCCACACTTCCATTAACTTACATGGAGGTCCTCTCCATGCCACTACCAATTAGTGTGGAGAACCTCTCAGTACAGACGTCAACTATCACAAAGCTCCTACCCATGACACATTCAACCAGTGCAGAAGTCCTCCTTGCACTACAAGAAGCCTTCACAGAGGTCATACATGTTCCAAAAACATACCTTCATCTAAAGAACCAACCAGGGAAAAAGTCTTCTCAATGCAAGCTCTGGGGAAAGACTCTTCCACTCTGTAACCGAGGGTAGGTCAAATATATCCCCAATTCAGTTCCTATGTATTATGAGATTCCACCATGATAGGCATCCATAGATCCTGAGCTATATCACCCTGTCATACTGATGCTAAGGCTTCCTTGTCTCCTGGGATCCATCACCACATCTAGATGATGTTTCAGGCTTCCATGCCTATCAGAAACCATTACCTCCTCGAGACGATGTTCCAGGATTCCAGGCCTACTGGGTGCCATCTCTTCATCGAGCTAACTTTCTAGGATTCCACGCCTCCCGAGCACCGTCACCTTGCTGCACCGATGTTATATGATTCTATGCATCATGGGTTCCATTTCCCCATCGCATTGAGGATCTATAATTTCTTACCACTGGGCCACCATTGTCCCTCATATTGATTCTCTCGGATTCCATGTATATAGAGCTCCATCACCCTCTCATACCAACATTCTAAGATTCCAAACTTTTAGGGCTCCATCACAACGTCGAGCCGATGTTTTAGGCTTCCATGCATCTCGAGTTCCATCACCCCATTGATAGAAAATCATGGAATACTTTCCTCTTAGTTGACTTCACCTTGTCGTCATAAATATTCAGGCTTCCACACCTCCTAGGAACCATAAAACATCAGGTCCATGTTTCGGGCTTCCACACCTCTTGCACGTCATCGCCCCATCACCCCAATGATACAGGCTTCCATCCCTCCCAGGGGACATCACCCCATCAAGACGATCTTCCAAGCATCCATGTATACTAGCTTTTATCACCCTTTAAAGTCAATATTCTAGGCTTCCACACCTCACAGGTTCGTTTCCCCATCGATCTGATGTTCCAGGTTTCCACCCCTCTTAGACACCATCACACCATTACAACGAGAATCCAGGCTACCGTACCTCTCCGGTGACCTCACCACTTTAAAATGCTATTCTAGGATTCCATGCCTCCAAGGCTCCATCACCCTATCAAGTACACTTTCAAGGCTTCCACACCTTCTTGGTGCTATCACCCCATCATATCGATGATCTTAGAACCACACCTCTCAAGCGCCATCGCCCCCATCGAATTGACTATCTAGTATTGAAGGACTGTATGACCCATCAACCAATCATATCAAAACTCAAAGATTTTATACCTCTAGGGATCCATCAAGACGCCTTTCTAACGGTCTGAGATTCCATGCATCATGGTCTCCATCACCTCGTCAAGCCAATGTTCCAGACATCAATGCCTCCTAGGAACCATCACGCAATTGACTGATGATCTAGGATTCTATTCCTCTTGGGTCAGATCAACCTATATAGTCTACATTCCATGATTCCATTCCTCCAAAGCACCACTGTCACATTGAGAAAACATTCTAGGCTTCCACACCTCTCATGCATCTCAGGCACCATCTCAGGCACCATCTCCCCATAAAATCGAGGTTCCAGGATTTCTTGCCTCGTGGGAACCATCGCACAATCAAATTGATGTAATAGGCTTCCATGACCCACTGGTGCCATCAAAATTCTTTACTAACATTCGAGGGTTACATGAATTATAGGTACCATCACCCCATCTAAATGACATTCCAGTATTCCAGGCCACATAGGCACCATACCCAATTTTACCAATGTTCTAGGATTCCATGCCACCTAGGCAGCATCACCTCATTGAACCGGGGATACATGCTTTTATGCCTCTTGGGCGCTATCTCCTCGTCAAAACGACATTACAGAATTCCATGCCTCTTAGGATCCATCTCCCCGTCGTACTACCATTCTAAGAATTCATGCCTCTAGGGAACCATTTCTCTATCAATCTGACGTTCCATGCCTTAAAAATTACTAGATATCATCGCCCCATCAAACTGAAGTTCCAGAATTACATGCCTCCTATGTGCCATCTCCCTGTCGAACCGATGTTCTAAGGCTCCATGAATCCCAGACACCATCACCCCATTATATTGACATTCCTTCAATCAACACATTTTGGGTGCCATCTCTCTATCAAACATAAATTTCCTTAATACATGCCTCCCAAGAACCATGGCCCTATCAAGCTAATATTCTATGATTCCACACCTCCTTGGAATCATCATCCAATCGAACTGATGTTCTTGGATTCCATGCCTTCTGGGATCCATCACCCCCGTCAAACTAACGTTCTTGGATTCTATGCGTCCTCGGTTCCATCACCCCTCTCCACTAAAATTCTAGGATTCAATGCCTCCCAGTCTCCACTACCCTGTAAAATTAACGTTCTAGGCTTCCATACCTCTTAGGGCGACATCACCCCATCATACCGATATTCTTGGATTCCATACCACACAAGATCCATCACCCTTTCAAATCAAACTTCTAGGACTCCATGCATCCGAGGAACCATAACCCTATCAAACCAAAAGTCCAAGATTCCAAGCCTTCTAGGCACTACCGCCTAGTCCAACTTACATTCTAAGCTTCATCTCCTTTAGGGCATTATCACCCTATCGAACTAATGTTCAAGGATTCTACTCCTCCTGGGACAAGTCTCCCTGTAAAATCGGTGTTGTAGGATTCCATGCTTCATGGGAACATTTTCCATATCATATTGGGGGTATTCTATCATCCCTTTCATGGTCGATCGCACTTCAATAGCTCTTGTGGCTCCTTCCACCCTTGGGTCACTCAATGTCAAAAAAATTATTACATGGAGAAGTTTGATCATCCAAAATGACCAGGTTCATGACCCAAAGCATGTATTAGTCTCGTAATGTCAACTCTAACTACTACTTGTTTCAACAGCAACTAAAGAGGTCCACCTGGCGGTCCCAAAACTAGGCTTTGGAAAGTCCCCTATAAAATAGATTGGCTCTTGTATAGAGAAAATCCATGCATTTTCTGGGGGAATTTTCGGTTTATACCGTGTTTTGATTACACACATATTTTTTAAGGACCCCAATCCATACTAATGGGTTGGATATGATCATCTCTCTACGAACACAATCCTTGCAGTTGTGCGTCCTTATAGTATGATGTTAAACTACACAACAACCATCATCTTGGTCACATGACGTTAAACTGTGTGGCAACGTTTTTGTTACATGAAATTAAAATGTACGACATTATGGATAAGGCTACATGGCCTAAAACCACAATAACCATGTTTGAATCTATGTGAACTTAAACAATAGCATCTAGTTGTCCTAGATAAACAACGTTTAACTTTGTAGCATCCTAGTATACATGAAATGACCTTAAACTATTGAAATTTTCCAAGTTGTATGAACTTAAAGTAATATTAGCCTCATTATCATCTGCACATGATGTTAAACTGTAGTCTTACCATGTGTGGACATCTCTGGATGCCTCATATGATGTTTATGGGAAGACTCTATATCCTCATCGCATGATGTAAAACTGCTTAATTCTGTGAGCCCCCATATGAGAGAGAACTCTGCATTTAGCGTAGTTCCACTACCATTCCACATTCCTGAACTACCTTAGGACCCCCTTCATTGATAAGGGGTTTGAATCCCTCATTATAATATGCCCCATTGAGGTGATCAAATTTTATGTGTCATAGAACCTAGGGTGTTGGGATACACATGGAAATTCTACCAATTCATCTCCATGCTTCAGGTGTCCCTTTATCTTGATCGTCATCATCCTGTACATTGGAAGGGACCCCCTAAAGGAATGGTGTATGAAACAAATGGATCACATACTATCTTAGGTCAATGCATGATAATATTTTGGAATATATTTTGTGATAGTTCTTGTATTTGGAACATGGTCAGTGGTCGAACCTCATTTTTTCCCATGCCAGGTAAAGTGATATGGTTGCTATGTTTTGAACAAGGTTAGTAGTTATCCATAAGAATCATGAAATCCTCATTTTATTCCACATATTAGGCACCATGATTCTAAATTTCCACCTCTTTATATTCTGGTGGAACTCCAACACCCTTGATGTTACCCCTTCGAACAACAGTACACATCGACTAAGCATGTTAGTGTCAATGGGACATTCTCAACTAGGAATCTCTTTTCCCCTCTTGTGTGTATCCATGTGTATGTAAAATCATCACAACTCCTTCTTTCTCACACTGAGTATGACTCACGTGGTCTTAGGATTCATGTTAGTATGTGAACCCATGTGGTCAATCAATAAAAAAAATTGTTCCAAACTCAATGACCTTAGACTAAGAGCCTCTCTATAGTCCAAACTCAATGACCATAACATGAAAGTTGAAGTACCAACATCATAAATTTATATTGTGTGTGAGCCTCCTTGAAAATATTTCATGTGGCATAGGCCCTTTTGGTTCTCATTCAGGTCAAGTTACTCCTATCATTCCCCACATATCACTTTTGGTTGAGATTCTACCCCTCTCGTAGTGACAAACTCTATGACTATAAACTAGGAGTGTACATCCTAGGAATAAGATGTTAAAATGGGTTCTTGGTACAAATTCAATGACCTTAAACTAAGAGACTATGATCTATGAAACAAGACATTAAACTATTTTCAAAAGGTAAGAGTTCCATGACATTAAACTAGGAATCCTAGTCCAAGCATCACGACATTAATCTTTATGTGGGTCTTCATTAGGATATTTTGTGTGGAGGTAGGCCTCCTACACCCTCATTCAGATTGGGTTTGATATTATACCACCTTAAATGCATTTTTTTGAAGTAAGTCCTCTCTTTGGTCTGAAGTCCATGACCTTATACTAAGATTCTATTTTCTAATTATTATAACTCTAAACTATTTGAGAGTCCTCTATGGAATATTTAATTTGTCACTGGGTCTCCTAGGACCTCATTAATTTCAGGTTTTTCACTTCTTCTTACTAAACATACCTACTTTAGATGACACGTATTTTTTGGTCCAAAATCTAATACCTTAAACCAAGATCCATTATGGTCCAAACTCTATGACCTTAAACTAAGCATCTATGGTCCAAGAAAAACAAACTTAAATTTTTTTACAATAAGTAAAATCATTTCGACTTTATCCTCTCTACATGGTTATCTCTAAACTATTTTGGGTGGTGTTGGGCCTCCTTGGCCCTCTTTCACGCCATGGTTTTCAAAACACCACAATACACATTTCCATTTGAGGAACTTCCCAATCACTTTGGTCCAAAATACATTCCATTAAGCTAAGATCCTATGGTCCATGTTACATAAACTTAATATATGTGAAATATGTTTGAGCATTATGAATTTAAACTATTTGAATCCCCTTTAGTATTAGTTTCATGACTTTAAAATAAAAATATTGATGTCCCTAATGCATGAACTTAAGTTTAAACTCTTACTCCATTAATAATAAAAATTTCACTTAATGAGAGATTCTGTATAACCCATTATAAATTGATATTCTTTATATGATATGCATGGGATAGTTAATGAATCTTACCCCATGCCTTGAATATGATATTCCTCACGATAACTATGAGATTCTTCAATTCCATCATTTGGGAGGATCAACCCAGCCAATATTGGTATCTTTCCCCACCATTTTCTATAACTACATGTAGCTTGATTTCTATCCTTTTGGGATATATAGTGACACCCAGACATTTCAAATCTAGGCCTAGCCACATATTCATTAACTATTCGGACCCTTGGCCTAAGTTAAGGTCTAAAACGCATGGAATTAAACTATATGGAGTTAATATTAAGGTCTGTATGTGTTTTTTGCACCTTCTTGACTCCATTGACATTGTTTTTTTACATATTTTAGGCTATATTTACACCCTTAGAGAGAAAATTTCCCATACAATACAAGAAACATGAATGAAACTGTTTTCCATAGTCCAGAACATACAACCTTAAACTGTTGGTTCCACCATCCAAAACAATGTATGGAATAATTACCATCATTATGAGATACATTGTGATTCCCAAACTTGTCATAACCAGGCTCAGAAACAGATTAATTAAGTCGTTCATCCCCTTGGCCCCATCATTGTTCTATGATTTAAGACCGTATACCAAAAGCAACCCTCAGTCCAAGAACCATGACATTAAACAGTATGTTTGTATTCTCAGGAATTTGTGGTGTGTATATCGGTCTCCTAATACGTTATTTATGTTAGTTTTTTCAATCATCCACGGTATACATCTGCATTTTTGGTACATTCTCTATGGTAAAAACTCTATGAACTTAAACTAAGAGCTGATGGTTTAAGATTTATGACCTAAAACTAATATCCATGGTCCATGTAATATGATTTTAAACTATTTTCAGTAATTGGGTTTGAATCCTACTTTTTGATATGTCTGATTTGTTTTCCCGAATGTGCTCTATTGTGGAACTTATAATTTTGAAACCCACATGAATATTACCTCATTCCATTTCCAAACATCAAGTCTTTCTTGGTTTGTATTTGCATCATCATTCAAATATTTATATACCCCCTTATGGTTTTGGTTTTTGGATAGGGATATCCTCCCTTATTAGGATAACTCCCTGATTGATCTCTGTAGACAAATAGAATACCCAATGTTTTGAACGTGGTCAACAATCGATATTTCATTTTCTCTCCATATTCATGACTAGTGTGGTTGAGGTCCTTGTGTTTTGAACATGGTTAATAGTTGATCCCTACCCATAATTTATCCCTTATCCAGATTTCAAAAGTCTTGACATAACTTTTTTTCACATCACTATATATTACTAGAATACCATCAACCATGGTGTCACCCCTCTATGCATTATGTGTTGAGTTGGCTGGTTAATGTCGCTTGTTAATTATCAACCTATCATCTCATCACCTCTAATTTTTTCTTCCACATGTCAAGAAACCTATAGTGACCCATGCTTGAAATACATGGACATTACATAATTTTAGATGAATATTCAGTACATTAAAAAAATACATGCCCGAGGATCATAATAGTTTAGTGTCTTTGGAAACTTGGAAACAAAATATTCTCTCCCCGTGATAGATCTTCAACATGTCCCTCAAATATCTCCACCAATATTAAATCTACCTAAAACAATTCAGCATACCTTCGGTAAATGAAACATAAAAATGGGGTGGTCTTGGATGCTCGATAAGGATAAATAATGGAAATGTGTAAGCTTAAAATAAACAAATGGGTATGGAACTTGAGAATGACATTTGTAGATTGTTTCCTTCATATTAGAGAACATAATAAAGAATGGTAGTTCATAATACATTGATCTTAAGTAAATAATGAGCATAAGACCATAAATCATGAAAAAGAAAAAAACATGGAATTTTTTGCGTGCATTTGGGTTTATAACATTGTGAACATGAATAAGTAGACAAAGGTTCACTAATAAAGTTATGGACATGAAATCTGGAACCAACATCTACTTTTGTACATGCAACCAAGTCCATGCATGAAATTATGAACGTGTAATTAGGTTTATTCTTAACCATATAGATGTGAAACCAATTCCATTACTAACATTGTGAATGTGTAATTAAGTTCACACATTACCTTATTGACATAAAACCAGGTCCACACATATCATTGTGAACATGTAATCAGGTTCACGCTTAACCTCATGGATGAGGAAAAAAAATCCATGCATAACATTGTGAATGTGTAATAAAGTTCACACTTTACCATATGGTAATGAAACTTGGTCCATGCATAATATATTGAACACGTAATAAGGTTCACTCATAACATTGTGAACATGTAATCTCGTTCACACATAAACTTATGGACATGCGACCAGGTCTATGGATAACATTATGAACATGTAATCAGGTTCACACATAACATTTATAGTCACAATTCATCCATAATTACCCAATTCATTGGAGGGATATATAGGTGCCACCCATCTTATAAAAAAATCATTCATATATTTGGTTAAAGATAATAAAACATTCATCATATCCAGACCCATAAAAAGACATATGTTTTATAAACATCAAATCATAACCCATGAAATGAAATTGGTATCATTAACAATTCTTCACATCATAACCGATGGAAAATATATAGTTTTCATAACCATTTCATCGAATCATAACCAGTGAAAAGAATCGAGATTCTTAAACATGTAACCCAAGAAAGGGAAATAGGCTTCATAATGACAATGACTTTAAAAATAGCCCTTTCATAGAAGGAATATGAACGAAAAATTTAGATAATTCCCTTGAAAGGCATGAGTAACATCAAAATATTTCATCTTAGATAGGAAATTTTTTTGAAACAATTCTTATGGAGAATATCCTTTATTCCTTAAAAAATGATTTTTGTAATATAAATCTTTTTGAAACCCTTTTTCTTTGAAAGTAGATTTTAAAACATATAAAAACTTATTTGAAAATAGTAAAAAAAAGTTAAATACCTTTATCCTTGAAAATTATCTTCATGGATATTTTGAAATAATTATTGAAAACATTTTTGAAAAAATGATCTCTTAATACAGTATATTTTCGACTGAAGAGAGAGACGGTCAAATTTTACTTAAAAATAATATTTTAAGTACCAAAGAGCAGAAAAATTGTAATAGAACATGTGGATACCTTGAAAAAATATAGGATAAGTAAAATCATGAGTGTTGTTGAGACATGGATCATAATATTTTTTCAAAGTAAGTATAAATGTAAACAATCTTGAAAAGAAATGAGATTGTCTCAATAAACTCTTATAAATTGGTAACATGAGTTCATAATCTCCATGTTAGAAATTTAAATTAAATGAAGCTTAATATATCATTAAAAAAATTAAGTTCAGGATATAAAATGTAAAATTGATGTATATAAAACTCAAAAAATAATTTATGTGCATAACAATACATGAGTCTCAAAGAAGTCAAATTGAGACAAAACAATTTTACCCATTTTCTAACATTTGATACATAAACCCCGTGAAATAAATATCATGAGATAATTATGTGAATACCCATAAATTTAATAATAATATACATTGAATTAAATTATTTTTTGTATATACACCACAAAAATTGAAAGAATGGTGAAAATATCATGTTTCTCTCAGAAATAAAAAATGTGATAAAATCCCCTTACCTTTTGTCTTGATTTTCTCCATACTTGTTCAAACTACCTGTATAATAAATATAAAATTATTATAAATCTTTTAGATAACCATATTATTATATGTAATTCCATATTTGGTATTATTATGGCCTTTTATTACCTGTTTTTTTAAAATCCTTTGTTTAGGTTTCACATCTAGTAATATTTTATTTGTTACTCACATGTGTCTTAATTTTTTATATCGTTGGTTATTATTATTATATCATGATTACATAATGTAAATCATGATAAAATTATAATTTATATTTATTATATTTATATCATAATAATTTAGAGCATAAAGAAGTATGAAATGGAATACACCGTTCATGGAGATGATAATTCATACGTACACAAGAATGTTGTTTTTTTGTTTATTGTTATATTATAAGAAATATATAAATGTATTATATATATATATATATGTTTGTATCTGTATATATAATTATTATAGCATCATTAATATATCATATATATCATATAATTTTACAAAACCCATCTTTAATATATTCTATGTGGTGTGTGAACAAATCACATCACTTTGAGGGGGCAGTAGTCCACACTTCCTCAAACGAGATTATCATATTAACACCAAATGGGAAATAAAAAGGTATTTGTTTTAAAAATTAATAAAAAATCATAGATACATAATAAAACATATATGTAACATATATAAATATACTTTCAATCATAATGGCCAACATGATTTTTGGTAAAGGAGAAATATACAATCATTGTTTTGTGAGGCAGCAGTTCATCACACACAGAAACAATATGTTTGATGTCCATTATATGGATGTTTCTATATGTTTCGGTTTGGATAATTTCATAAAAACATTATAGTATATGTGGTATACATTTTTTCACATAATAATGGAATAAATATAGTGTAGAGAGTGAAGAGGGAAAATAATAGAAATGATCTTGAGTGAAGACGTTGCCTCTAAATCAGGTAACTTCTTTTGGTTCGTGTAAAAAGGATTTCTTGATATGTTTTATGCCCAAATGGAGGCTTCAAGGTCATAGGGAGGATTTTGGGGAGGTGTATATGGCAGGTCTTGGATGAACATAAGTGGTTTGAGAGGTCTGATGAATGGGTAGAGGTGGTGGACTTTTATAGGGAAGGAAAAGGACTCACATGGAACTTTTAGAAACAAGTTAGGTGCACATCGTATTACCTATAAAAGTCATAAAAACCAACCAAACTCAATAATGGAAGGTTTATCGATAATATATGGATATCCAATGGGTTCTGGACATGTTTCTAGGTCTTTTGGTCCCTTAATTATAATGTTTAGTCCCTATTTAAGCTTATTTTGGCCTTAACTACTATGATTAATTTTAATCACATTTTCTACTCATTTTGCATAAAAATTATATTGGAATTGTTAGAATAAAAATATTACACTATAATATTGTTTTATTTTGTATTTTCAAAATTTTATTCACATAATCTTAGAAATTTAGATTACTGTTAATCCTGCAGATGGGACGAAATAATGGGGTTTTAAAGTAGGAATAAGTTCAATTTTTTTTTTAAATTTTATATTAAGTTTCAAAGTGAAATTGATTCTAAAGAATTAAATTATATTAATATATTTAATATTTTTCTATTGTGACCTTAAAAAAATATAATATCTTTTATAATTAATAATTAATTTTACAAAAAGGTAGTTTTAAACTAATAGATGTTTTTTCACTATTAATCTTAATACGATGTTTCTCAGAAAATTCCCAAAAATTCACTATAGGACAATTTCAATGTTCTGTATTAATATATAATGTTTATTTTATCAAAAAAAATTCAAAATGTGTCTAAAATTAATTTTATTTTCAAAAGTGGTTCATTCTAGAAAACTATATTTTTAACATAAAAGGACTTTACCAAAAATATTATCTTTCATTATCAATATGTTTTATTTATTTAAATAGATTTTAAAAATTATTTGAAAAGTATTTACTACTATTATTATAACTATGTTTAATGGTTAGGTTATAATTTTATAATTTAAATAATTATATATATATATATAATGATTCATAGGAACTCATTCACTACAAGACAACTGCCGTTTAGCGGCGGTTTTAAAAACCGCCGTGAAGTGCGTTTCGGGCCGGCATTTCGCGGGGGTTTTTAAAACTGCCGCGAAAAAACCGCCGCTAAACGGCAAAAAAAAATTATTATTTTTTTTATTTTTTTTTAATTTTATTCGATGATTAGTGGTGATTTTTTAAAAAACCGCCGCGAAATGAAATGAAAAAATAAAAAAACACGAGAAACCGAAAAATCACTAAAACAACCATAACTTTTGATCCGGGTGTCCGTTGAAGCGCCACGACCAGTCAAATCGAAGCTCATGAAAAGATCTAGAGGCAAATATAATCAAAATCGTGAGACGGTCTAAGGTGCAGAAGATTTTAGAGTTATAAGATAGTTGAAAAAAGTTTTCCAACTTCAAATGGCTATAAGTTTCGCTCCGGGTGTCCGTTTGGGCTCTACCACATATCAAATCAAAGCCAGCAAAAAGAGCTACTCACCAAATTTACACAAGCAAGCTTCTGTCATGTTTTTGACACCAAAAACCCCTCTGAAGGCCTCCCAAACCCCGTTTTCGTCACCTGTGTCCCGTCGAACTTGTCTTCAAACAGACCTAACTTTCGATCTGCGTGTCAGTTCGGCCTCATCCACATACCAGATCATAGATCGTTCCATGAGCTTCAGTTTGACTGGTCGCGGCACCCACATGAACTCCTAGATCATATGTTATGGGCTTTTTAGTGGGTATCGGGTTTGTTATATTTTTCAATGCCTCGTTTCTAGCAACCGTTCCCCGTCATCTTTTTTTAAATGGTCATAAATTCTGATCCACCTGTCCATTCGGACACTTTCACCTTTTAGGTCAAATATCATTTCAGGATCTTTGATTTGACAGGTCGCGGATCTAAAACGGACTATCGGATCATATGTTATCTCCGTTAATGTGAGTCCAATGTTTTTGTCTCTTTATGACCGTTTTGACGGGTTTTAACGGTAACTCTATTTATTATTGTTTATTTGGGTTTTCATGACTTGTTATCTTTATCAATGGTTTTTTGTGGGTTATTATGATGATTATGATGAATTATTAAGGACTTTTCCAGAGTTGTCACGAGTTTTCATGCGTTCTCATTCTTTCTAATGCACCATTCTTCATATGCTTCTCCATCATTTTTCATGTGTTTTCATGATTTTTCATCCCTTATCACGTCTTTTCATACTTTTTCAAGTGTTTCCTTTATTATTTATTATTTATTATTTATAATATACTTTAATTTATTTATTATCTTATTTGTAACTGGTTATTTATTATTTATTATTTATTATTTATGCTTTATATTTATTAATTATTTATGTTTATTTATTATTTATTATTTATATTTATTTATTTTTTATTTTTTATTTTTTATTTTTTATTATTTATTATTTGTTATTTATTATTTATTATTTATTATTTATTATTTATTATTTATTATTTATTATTTATTATTTATATTTATTTATTATTTATTATTCTATTATTCTATTATTCTATTATTTATTATTTATTATTTATTATTTATTATTTATATTTATTTATCATTTATATTTATTTATTATTTATTATTTATTATTTATATTTATTTCTTATTTCTTATTTATATTTATTATTTATATTTATTTATCATTTATATTTATTTATTATTTATTATTTATATTTATTTATTATTTATTATTTATATTTATTTATTATTTTTTATTTATATTTATTTATTATTTATTATTTATTTATTATTTATTATTTATTTATTATTTATTATTTATTATATATTATATATTATTTATTATTTATGATTTATTATTTTTTTCTTTATTATTTATTATTTATTATTTATTATTTTTTATTTTTTATTTATATGTATTTATTATTTATATTTATTTATTATTTATTATTTATATTTATTTATTATTTATTATTTATATTTATTATTTATTTATATTTATTTATTATTTATTATTTATTATTCAATATTTATTATTCATTATTGATTATTGATTATTGATTATTGATTATTTATATCTATTATTTATTATTTATTATTTATTATCTATTATCTATTATTTATTATTTATCTTTATTTATTATTTATTATTTTTTATTTGTTATTTATTATTTATATTTATTTATTAGTTATTATTTATTAGTTATTAGTTATTATTTATTATTTATATTTATTTATTATTTATATTTATTTATTATTTTTTATTTATCATTTCAAGTTGGTATTTTATGTGAAGGGAATGTTTTACTTAGGGTTTTAATATATATATATATATATATATATATATCTGTGTGTGTGTGTGTCTAAAGAACTATTTCCAGTGTCACGTGAAATGAAAAATATCAAAAAGAAAAATTGATTTGAAACAAATATTTCAAAAAAAAATATGGGTGTTACATTATTCCCCCTTTAAAATGAATTTCACCCTCAAAATTATTCTATGTTATCAAAGGTTTAATATTTGGAAGATTCATTCGTAGAAACCTACATCGTAAAAATGGATAACAAAACTTCCCTTAACAAGGGAAATTCAGAATCATAACGGTTACCCAAAGAAACATACAACTAGGTTTCTACATAGGATAACATATGTGATGATTTTGGAATGGTGGAAAAAGAAAAAATAATCATAGATATTGGTGAAGATCATTGATCACAAGAAATTGGGGGACTTAGAGAAATTTAACAATCACAAAACAATAAAGTAAATTAACATGAAAGAGGTCATTGATATCTTCAAAATGATGATAACAAGACTTCCTTTTACATCATGATTCTTTTCTTAATGTTGATGATTTTTCAAGATAAAATAGACCTACTTGATTTCATCATAATTTCACCCTTTGTTGTTCTATTATCATCTTCTACATCATCTCATATTCTAAGAAATGATATTCAATTTTTCATTCTTGGAGTGTTAGGAGATCATGAGATTGATAAGTAGAATAATGGGTCATTCCACCTATCTATAATGAAATAATGATTCTATAGTAGGATATAAAATATCCACAAATCCTCCAATTGTGAGATAATGCTTTAATATCACAAACTTAGCTGAAGTTTAGCATAAACATCCCATAAATGGTTAACCTTATAACCCTTCTGAATGTTGTAAATTCAAAGCTTTATAAATAAAGTAGTGAAAGAGAATTAACATTGATCCCCCATGTATCTCAATGTAGCTATTGGTTTTCACATTCAAAACATGTGAATAACCTCATCATATATTCTCTTGAAACATGGTAATAACCTTAATTTCCATAAATCCTTTTAGAAAACATGGATGATTCATTCTTTCAAAGGTTACTGGATATATTCCATAAATCCAAGAAGGTGTAAACATCATCCATGATGACATAGAAAATTGTTTCAATAGTAAGTTCTTAGATAATTAGTGCCATCCAATTTACATTATCCATATCAATCATCTCTTTATCCCTGAAAAACACAATTTCCTCAACATCTTGATCACATTAAGGGTTCCTTACATTAATCAAAATATAACTTTTCTATGTCTTGATCACCATTAAAAATATCCTTTTCAATCCTTAATTAAAACCTAGACTAAAAATACTTATATATTTTACGATTCATATAACATAATATTTGAAATCCAAAGCATAAATACTTCATTAATAAAATCTTATTCTTAAACCATTACTCATGCTTCATCAACTTACTCCTTAATACCTCATTCCTAGAATATAAAAGATAAATCATGTCTGAAGGTTACTCAAACTCAATCTAATAATTCTCCTTATGATCAATTTTAAAAATACTGGAATAACAGCACATACATTTCAAATTTCATTTATGATATCTTTAACTTCAAAAGTATTCTTGATACTCATACCACATTATTGAATATAATTATGATATTTCCACTAGGGAAATTGATTTGAATAGTGACCATATATTCCACATATGAAACATTCAATGGTAACCACGTCCCTTCCTGTTCTCTCCATTGAGTTAAACCTTAAAAAATGGGGTGAGTAACACATAACATTGAAGAAAACCTCATAATAATGATAAATAATTACATAGAGGATAGCCTATGGGGCACAAGTGAGTTGGTTAAAGGGGGTGGTGTCCTGACCTCGAGGTTCCAAGTTCGAGTCCTTGTAAGGCAACATGCACTATATGATAAAAAACCTCTAATGGGCCCCTCTACCCCATTTGTAATTGGCCTAAACACAAGGGTTGTACACCATGGCCCTCGTTGGGGACGTGGGATGCACATGCGGAATGTGGGGAGGTCACTCTAATACCTTGTTACCCAAAAACATGTTTTCATTAGGTAGTTGGGGTTTAGATTAGTGGTAAGCACCCTGTAATACTGCATAAAAAATGGGGGTCTAAACCCATTGGGAGTAGGTACATTAGTGTTGTAGTAGTGGTGGCACCATAGCAACGGTAGGCCTGTAGCAGTGAAAGAGGACTGTAGCGGTGGCAGGGCCTATATCAGCGGCAGGTACAGTGAGGTACTACAGTAGTGGTACTGTAGCAGTACTATTCAAAAAATGGGCCTTGGGCCAAAAATTTGGGCGTATAGGCCATGTAATGGGCTAAATTCACACTAGTCCTCTGGGCTATGTAATGTGTCTCCCTCTACCCAGTTAAAGAGGTATTTTATTTTCTTTAATAATAAATGAGGCTTCAGCCCCAACCTTTAAAAAAATTACATAGAGGATATCTAAATCCTGAAACCCACCTTTTAAATCAATGAAAACATAGGTTTATCCTAGGTAATTCATAGTCAACTTATATTTTGATCCTTCATGGTTGTTTGTGAAGAGTTTGTTAATTCCTAAAGCATATCCCCTATGAGTTTCAAACCAGGTGTGAAACAAGGCCCATTGTCATGTACCAAATTACCACGAGTCTGGCCCAAAACATATTTTCAGAGTTGTTACCCCCAGGTACATCTGTGATAGATCCAAATAAACTTGTAGTATCTAGATAGAGATATTTTTCTAGTAAAACACTCACTCTATCATTTACAAATATTTGAAAACATTTTCCTAATCATTAACTCATCTTTATTCTAATACTTAGTGACACCCCTTGACATATCCTAAGAAATATTCCTAGGGATATCACTAAAGTTTTCTCATACTAGATTCTAAAATATGACTAAACCTTCCCTTTGATACAAAATTTAGAGACCGATGCTTTAAATACATGGATATTATATCATTTTAGATGAATATTTAGTACATTACAGAAATACATGCCCAAGGACAGTAATAGTTTAGTGTATTTGTAAACATGGAAATAAAATCTCTTCTCCTAGTGGGAGATCTTCAACATCTCCCATATATATCTCCACCTTTAGTACTTATACCTAAAACCCTTCTCCATACCCCAGGGAAAAGAAACATGAGAAAAGGATGAGCTCAGATGCTGAGTAAGGGTGAATAAAATAAATTTGTAAGAATAACATAAACATTTTTTATGGAAATTGAGCCTAACATTTGAAGATCATGCCCTGAATATTAGAGAACATAATAAACAATGGAAGGTCAAAAGACATGAATCATAAAGAAATAAATAACATATTCCCAAAAAGCATAACATAGTAAAAGGCAAAGAATATTTGGAGTGCATGTTGGTTTATAACATTCTGAACATGTATAAGTAGAAACAAGTTCACTAATTAAGTTAGGGACATGGAATTAGGACCTAGTATCAACTTTTGGACATGAAACCATTTCCATGGATAAGATTTTAAACATGTAATCAGGTTCACTCTTAAACTATTGGATGTGAAACCCAACCCATTCATAACATTGTGAACATTTAATCAAGTTCATGTATTACATTAGGGACATGAAACCAGGTCAATGCAAAACATTTTGAACATGTAACCCGGTTCACACATAACCTTAAGTAAATGAAACCATGACCATTCTTCTGGAGGATCACCGCCTGGAACTCAATAATATTGTGTTCAATGAGGGCCCAGACAGACTAACGTTTATGGATAGTGTGTCAGGAAGGTTCTCAATTAAGGATTTCAGCTGTGCAAGAAGGGTTACTTTCACAGAAGACCCATGGGGTGTGTCTTTATGGTGTAAAAATGTCCCATCTCAATTCAAATTTCTGCTTTGGCGTGTGAGGATTAAATCTTAACCCGTCGAGGATAATATCCAACGCATGGGAGTCAGTATTGAATCCAAGTGTTGGTGTTGTTGTAACCCAAGTATCGAATCAGTGGAGCATCTCTTTTTCAATAGTGAATGGAAAAACTAGATTTGGCAGGCCTTCAGGGATGGTGCTGGTTGGAGAAGGTCGGGGGGATCCCAGGAGGCTTTTCTTGAAGGCTGGTTTCATTGAGCGGGAGCCAAGGGACCAGAGAGGAGGAAAATGGCCATTTTTTTGTTGGATGGGTGATGGGTTCTCTGGACAGCTAGGAATGAGGAACGACATAAGGCCTCAAGAGGATCAAGGGTGAGTCTCATATTCAAGTCGTGGAATCTTCTACTAGACTTGGTTCGTTTGTGCAGCAACTTCCAGGGAGCTCCCTCGGTAATAACTTTACTCCCAAACTCACCCACACTTAGCCGCAAAACTGCAGCGGGGCAGGGACACTGGAATCACTGGAATCCCCCGCACTCTGGGCTGAAGCTGAACACCGATGGATCTCTTCTTAGGGAGGATATGCGAGGTGGGAGTGTTATCAGAGACCATGCAGGCACTGTGATTGTAGGATTTTCAGCCTTCTATGGTTGAGATACTGCTCTGCAGGCGGAAGCCCATGCACTAGTCTCAGGACTGAAGTTGTGTCAGCTACCGCACATCCTCATCAATGCAGTGGAGATGGACTCCCTTATACTTCAACAAGATTTCCTGGTCATAGGGTCTACTCCGTGGAAAATTGAATACTAAATTAGAAGATACAGAAATTTTTTGGGTAATCACATGGAGGTCACCTACATATGGTGGGAGGGCAATAGGGTTGCGGACTTCCTGGCTTCGTTGGCTTCTCTGGATCACCGTATTTATTCTTTTATTTCTCTTGAGACATTTCCAAGGGAGGGTCTTCATCATGTGTTTAGTGACTCCCTTGGATCGTACGTTTTCAGACCCCCATGACTGGTGCACCTCTGTTTTTCTATGTTTTTTCTATTTTTTCTGTGTTTTCTTCCCAAAAATCAATAAAAATGGTTACTTTCAGTCAGTCAGACCATGAATGAGATTGAAAATGTTTTATCAGGTTCGCTCATTACCTTATAGACTTGAAACTAGGTCCAAGCATAACATAGTGAACACGTAATAAGGATCACTCATGATATTGTGAACAAGTAATCAAGTTCACATATAAACTTTTGGACAAGAAACCAGGTCCATGCATAACATTGTGAACATGTATCAAGTTTCATTCATAACATTTATACACATGATTCATCCATCATTACCCAATTCATTAGAGGGAGATATAGGTCTCACCTGTCTCATAACAAAATTCTTCATACATGTGGAATAACATGATAAAACATTCATCATATCATGAAGCATAAAAATACATAGGTTTTATAAAAATCAAATAATAACCTATGAAATGAAATTGGTATCATTAACATTTCATCACATCATAACATATGGAAAATATATATGTTTTGAAACCATTTCGTAGAAGCATAACCCGTGAAAAGAAGTGGGTTTCTTAAACATATAACCCGTGAAAGGAAAATTGGATTCATAAAGTCAATGACATTAAACATAACCCATTAATATAATGAATATGAATTTAAAAATAAGATATTTTATTAGAAAGGAATGAGTAATGTCTAAATTTTTTATCTTAAATGGAAAATAATTTTGAATCATTTCTGGAGAATAATATCCTTTCTTCTTTAAAAAATGATTTTTATAACATAACACCTTTTGAAAATCATTTTATTTTGAAGTAGTTTTGAAAACATATAAAGAAAAATTTGAAAATAGTAAACCATCTTTAAAATCACTTTTCCTTGAAAAATATGATCAAGTATCTTTTGAAATCATTTTCAAAATCATTTTTGAAAACATGGTCTTTGAATACAATATATTTTGGATTGGAGAGAGAGAAAATCAAATTTTACCTAAAAATATTATCTTAATTACCAAAGGTTGGGAAAATTTTAATATAAAATTAGTATATCTTGAAAAAAAAATAGAACATAAGGAAACTAATGAGAGTTATTTAGAGATAGATCATAATATTTTATCAATGGAAGCATAAACATAAACAATATCCAAAAGAGATGAGATTTTCCCAATAAACTATTATAACTTGGTAACATGGGATCATACTATACATGTAAGAACATTAAACTACATTAAGCATAAGATATCATTAAAAGAAGTAGTTTCCTGATATAACATGTAATATTTATGTATATAAACCCCCAAAAAATAATTTAGGTGCATAACAAAACATGAGTCTCAATGAAGTCAAATTGAGACACAACAATTTTACCAATTTGGTAACATTTGAAACATAAACCCCATGAAAGAAATATCGCAAAATAGATATGTGAAAACCCCTGAATTAAATCAAAATATACATAGAATACAATAATGGGTAGTACATACACCATAATAAAGGTAAGAGTGGTAAACATAGCAAGTATCTCACAGAATTAAAAAGTGAGACAAAATCCTCTTACCTTATTTCTTGAATTTCTCCATAATTATCCAAAACACCTGTATAATAAATATAAATTTATTTTAAATATTTTAAAGGACCATATTATTTTATCTAATACCATATATGGTTTGAATATGGCCTTTTCTTACTGGCTTGTTAATGATCCTATGTTACGGTTTCACATCGGTTAATAATTGTTTTGTCCTTTGCATGTGTCTTAGTTTTCTGTATACTTTGTTATTATACTTATATAATGATTCCAGAATGTAAATAATTATATAAATAACATTTATATCCATTATATTTATGTCAAAATAATTTATAGAATAAATAATAATGAAATTGAATACACCGTTCATGGAGACGGTAAGTTGTACGTATGCATGAATGCAATTTCTTTTTTTATTGTCGTATCGAATGTAAGTATGTAAATGAACTACATATATATAATTATTAAAATTCAAATAATATATCATAATATTTTATAATTTCACTAAACCCACCCCTAATACATTTCATGTGGTGTTTTAACGAATCAGATCACTTTAAGTGGAAGGTAGTCCACACTTCTTCAAATGAGATTATCACATTAACACCAAATGGGAACTAAAAAGGTATGTGTTGTAAAAATGAATAAAAATTATTAAAGACTTAATAAATACTGTATAAAATATCTATAAATATAGTTCCCATCATAATGGACACCATTATTGGTGGTAAAAGAGAAATAAACAATCATTATTTCATGAGGTAGTAGTTCACGGTACATAGAAACAGTTAGTTCGATATCCATTAGATGGAGGTGTGTGAAAGTGTAGCTAGAAATATTTGGATATAAAAATAATTTTTTATGTATGATACTAGTTTTGTCAAAAAATAATGGAATAAAGTGAGTGTTGGGAATTAAGAGGGAAAATAAAGGAAAGAATCTTGGGAGAAAACATTACCTCTAAATTGGGTAACTCCTTTTGGTTTGTGCCAAAAGCCTTCATTGAGAGGCTTTCTTCCAAAAGGGAGGATGAAAGGTATAAAGTAGGATTTTTGGGTCTTTTATTGGTCAGGGATTGGCCGAAAATAAGTTGTTTGAGAGGTGTGAGGAATTGGTAGAGGTGGTGGCCTTTTATAGGGAAGGAAAAGCACTCACTTGGAATTTTTAGAAATATGTTAGTTCTGCACATGTTCTCACCTAAAACAAGTCATAAAAAACCATAAAAATTAAATAATGGATGTTTTGTGGAATAAATATGGATATAAAAGGGGTGGTGGACCTGTTTATAGGTCTTTTAGGCCCTTAATTGTGAGGTTTAGTCGTAATTTAAGCTTAATTTGGCCTTAACTACAATGATTAATTTTAATCACTTTTACTAATCATTTTGGTCCACAATAAACATGGTATTATTAGTCTCAAAATATTAGACTGAATACAATGGTTTATGTAATATTTTCATAATTGAATTCATAGTAGTGGTAAAATTAAGATTAGTGCTAATCCCGTAGATGGGACGAAAGAACGGTGTTTTAAAGTAGGAAAAGTTTCAAAAGTTTGTTAAGATTTTATATTCAGTTTCAATGTGAAATTGATTATAATGAATTAAATTTTATTAATGTATGTAATATTTATCTAATGTGACCTTAAGAAATTATGATATCATTTATAATGAATAATTAATTAGACAAAAAGGCAGTTTTGAACTAAAAACATCATTTTTCACTATTCATCAAAAAATGACGTCTCTCTGAAAAATCCAAAAAATCACCCTGGAATAATTTCAACATTTTGGATTCAAAAATGAAGTTTAATTTATCAAATTTAATTTCTAAATATGTCTAAAATTTATTTTGTTATTAAAATTTGTCCATTCATTAAAACAATATTTTAACATCAAAAGACTTTACTAAAAATATTATATTTCATTATCAATGTGTTTTATTAATATAAATAAAGTATAGATTTTTTAAAAATTAGTTATTACTATTCATATAACTATGTTTAATTCTTAGGTTATAATTATCTCATTTAAATAATTATATACATATAATGAGGTTTCATAAAAATTATGTGGTGCGTGCATTGTACGCCAAGTCTGTGTTGTGTGCAATGTACACCAAGTCGTATGCCAAGCCAGTGTTGCATGTAACATACTCCAAGTTGGTGTTGTATGTAGAAAAAGAAAATATGGTATTGCACATGAAAGGTATGTTTGAATTAGATATTTATAAATTATATATATAAATAACTACTTACAGTGTTACGTGAAATGTACAATATAAAAAAGATAAATTAATTTTCAAAAACATATTTCACTAAATCTCAATGTGTTCCAGACACCGTTTATTGTTCCTTTTTTCCACACATATCATGACTCATTTCGGATTATCAGTTCTAGTAGGGTGTGTAATGACATGTTCAAGATGCACAAAACACCCTATGCTCCGAATATGGGAAGCCCCAAACTAACTGTGGGATTCTTCAAATGGTCCAAGCATTACGACCATAAACATTTTCTAATTGGAAGAAAATATAAGACCATAAACAAGGAGTTTTGGTCCATGCATCATAACCTTAAAATATATGCATCCCACCCTAGATTTTGTTATCGGTGCTGGTACTCCCATCATGCTACCCTTCATCACCCTCGACTCTTGCAATTGGATCTATATCATTCACATTGGTACACTATGTCATCCTTTTGATGATTATAATTAGCAACATTACCCCATGAAATGAACATGGGATACCCTCTAGATCTGACATGAGAAAGACATATGGGGAAATCCAACACATAATTCCAACACACTCCAAATCCCAATCACATAATGTTAAACTGTGAGATGAAACCTAACCACATGAAGTTGAATTGTTTAATGACCCATCCTTACTATATGAAAATAAACTAGGTGTACCACATCCTCATTGTATGATATAAAACTATATTTTTATCTTCCTCATTACACAATATAAAACTACATGGAATCTTGAGCCCTCTCCCAAGAATCCTTTTTCTTTGGTGTCGGCTACCTACCACATCATTCATTTCCTATGATTTTTCCTCATCATCATAGACTATGATCCCATTGAATACAAGTTTTACATCTGATTAGACTAATATTCCAACACAAATGTGCTCTATGAAAATGTAGTATAACTTTAGGAGTGTTTGAATCCATTCAAACATTCCATCACTTTATCTTTACATGTTGTGGGTCCCCTTATGTGGATCCTCATCCTATTACACATCTAAAGGGTTCCCTAAATGGAATTGTTCCTGGCCAAAATGGCTCATCTACCACCATGGTCCAATGTCACGAAGGACATTAGATGTCATTTTGAGATAGTTTACCTATTTCAGACATGTTCATTGCTCAGCCCTCATTTGGTTTCCTCAATATAGGCTAAGCAGTATGGATAATTTTCTTCAAATAGGTAATCAGTTAAACTATATCATGATTCCACTCACTTGTTCTTTCAAATTTTTTGCATTGTGATTCCTACTCCCCATTCCCCTTGGTTTGGGTAGAATTCAAAACCCTTGGATTTATCCAACTACTGAACTTGATCATGTTAGAAAAGAAAGTTAGATGTTTTAAGAGCCTCATTCTCCATCCATGGACTCTCTTAGTTAGGATGATCCCAACGGTGATTGGTGTCCCATTCCATTCGAGATATAGTGGACCCCTATGGTAGACATTTTTCATAGTTTTTTCCTCAGAATGTAGTCTACCACACCCACCTCATCTTTGTAGGACCCTATTCAAGGGGGGGGGGGTATTTGTTGCCACCGTGAAAACATGTCCCAAAATTCACCAACTTCTAAGTATCATGAAACAAAATCATAACTTGTATCACATGATTTTATTTTACTAGTCATAGAGTCCAAATGGAGTTATAGTTTAGTAGTCAAATATTAATGAGTATCGTATACTGATAGTGGTTCTCATATCATGTTCGGAAAGCTAGTTTCAAAAGGTTCTATTCATATAGCTCCCCTTCATGAATAAAAAAAGCCATGACAGTGTCCTTCACAAGTTCGAGAGCACTTAGTGACCGATAAAAGTATTTATGATTTTGTTCGCGAGTCTGATGATGCTTCATGATCATGTTAAGGATTTATGATGTCCTTTGTGAGTATTACGATGCTTCGTGACCACATAAAGTATTTAAGGGGTCCTTTGAGAGTGAGATGGATTTTTTCAACTATGTGAAGGATTCAAAGTGTACTCCACAAGTATGATGGATCATCTCCCATTTGTGAAGCCCATAATTCTTTCATGAACCACTTAATATCTTCACAAAACCCCTTTCTTATAAATACCCCTGCATGCCTTCATTAGGGAGAGGGGGATGCATATGGATTATGTCACAGTGTTATTAATTCACAAAGCTCCACGGATTTATGAGAAACTCTTCTGTGGAGACCCTAAGAATCACAAAACTTTATCTCTTGTATTCTTGAGGTCCTCCACCCCAGGTAGAGATGGATTTTCCATTTTTCAATTCCCTTCTTGAAGGAATAACACCCTCTGAGGAACTTTAGGCTTCACGAAGCATTCTACCTTTGCGAATAACTCCTTGTGGGAATCAAGAATTCCACCACAAGATGTTGAGCTATTTGAAGTCACATCCTTCACACAAAAGTGAGGATCACATAGCCCCATCCTCTAGGAATACTTATACTTCTCAAAGCTCTTACCTTTACCTCCACTTGGTAATAGTGACTGTCTATGTTCTCAGGCCTCTATCACGGTTCCTTCTCTACCATCCCTAACATGTATCAAAAATGGAGAGTTGCACCGTGAACTTTTTGGGATGGTTCTATGACATTTTATCTTTCTCCCTTATACAATCCCAATTTCCACCCCAACATATTACCATGATTCAAGATAGTCCTCTACACCTCCTAAAGTATCTTATGTTTGCCTACTCCTCTTAGTCCCTTTCTCATGTCATGAGTTGATATTATCACATTGGATTCCATGAGTAACATGATTCGAACCATTCCACAAGTATCTCATTAAACCTTATAACCTTGCTCCTACACAGGGTTAAACTAGAAAGGATCATCCTTGATTTAGTCTCACACCTTCCATTTCTAGGAATCTTTTACCTAGTAGTCCTCACTACATGACTTTAAAATATAGTATACCCTATCATTCATGTATAGGATGCCTTATGATTCATGCATAAGATGACTCATTCCATAATCCTGAGAAGCCATTCTATAGTCCTCACTACATGAATTTAAACTTCAGTATACCCTATCATTCATGAATAAGATTTTCTATTATTCAATCAGAAGATTTCTTATTTTATAATCATGAGAACTTAGTCAGTATTCCCCACTACATGAATTTAAATTGTAGTATACTCTATAATTCATGAATATGACGCCTTATGTATCAAGAATAAGATGACTCATGTAATGATAATGAGAAAACATTCCTTAGTCATCACCACATGACATTATATTCTATCATACCCTATATTACACACCATGGGCCTCCTCGTCTAGTGTGAACTTCAATTATATACCTTAAACCACTAGTGAGTTGAGATTCCCTCATGGTCCAACATGAGGGAGGTGAATGTTAAACCATAGAGTGCATGCACCCACATGTGTCCCTACATCTCCCAAGAATCCCCCACGAGCCTCCTCATACGGTTTAAACCCCAATCATATGCCTGGATTCACTAATGAGTCCAGATTCCCTCATGACATAAAATTAGGAATATGAATGGGTAGCCCTAGAGCATATGCCCCAACTATTACCCTTAACCCATCAATAAGCTGATTTTACCTCTTGATCAGACAAGAGGAAAAATTATGGGAATCTCAATTCATAATCGCCACACACCACATCCATTCACATGATGTTAAAATGTATTCTTACCCCACGTAATGGACATGGGATTCCCTCCTGACTTGACATGAGGAAGAAATGATGGGAATCTCAATGCATATGACCAACACACCACATCCTTTCATATGACGTCAAACTGTAATCTTACCTCATTCAATAGACAGGGTTTTCCCTCATTTATTGATATGAGGAAGATAGAATGGTCCACTTCCAGGCTTAAGTCCCAACCACATCATAACTACTCCTGGTAGTACAAAGACCTTCTTCAAGGTGTAAACTGCAAACATAGAACTACAAGATCTTTCATTCCTAACTAGCTGTGATATATAGGAAACCTCTCCATGGTCCAAACCCAACATCAAACCCCCACTTATGTTCTATGGTTCACACCCTCAGTTAGATCACTATCCACTCACATATGGACCATTCCTTCTCCAGGTAACATGGGTAACATCCCTGCGTAATCCCCATCCACATCATCGTGGACCCGAAAATCATACTGGCAGTTTTGATGCATTGGACCCTACCACACATTCCAACCAAGATAATTCCTATAGTAAAGGGTAAATTCCATGAATAATCCCCCACACCACGTCCTTACCGCATGATGTTAAACTGTGTGGTCTAGTCCTATAAGATGACCTTAAACTATGGCATCAAACGACACTGGATTTCATCCCAATCCTCTAAATATTGTATATAGGTCACCTTCTAAGGTTCAATACTAACCAACAGTAAAACATGGTGCTCCCTCCTAAGGATTAACCTTCTTGATCCACCATAAGGGGCATCCTAATCAACCAAATCAGACCTATCTCAAGGGGTGTTATGATCCATCCACCTGGGTTTTGCATACACAAGGTGTTCCCATCCACTATTAAACCATTCAGGTGTGAAATTCGTCCCTCTTATGGGTACATCTCCTTGATCATCCTTAAGAGGAATTCTGATCAACCATCAAAGATCCATCTCAAGGGGCATTCCAATCTACCTACCTGGTCTTCGCCTCCACGAGGCATTCCCATCCATTAATAACCGTTGGTTCACCCTCTTAGAGATGAACCTCTCTGATCCACCTATATGGGTGTTCGGATCAACTTCTATGTATGATATCATCAATTTATGGGAAACACCTCTCAAATTCACCTCCAAAAGGCATTCTAATCCATAAATTGGTAAACCTTGGTGCTCTCTCCTTGGGATTAACCTCCTTGATCCTCCTCCAGGGGTGTTATGATCAAATTCATGGTGTGAAATATTCCCTTTATGGGACCCACTCCACGGATTCGGCTCTACGGGGAATTATAATCCATCCATAAGTAAACATTATGGTCTTCCCTCTATGGGATTCACCTCCTTGATCCACGTCCCAGGGGTATTGTTATCAACCAACTTGGTCTCCACAAGATGTTAAACCTATGACCTGAGTCAAACCTCATGAAAAACATGGAATGAATGTGTTGAAATCATTGGAAGATTTTCACATATGAAGTTAGATACTTCATAAAAATCATGGGAATCATGAGGTTAAAGCCTTATAAGATATACTCCATTGGTGTTAGATACCTCGTGATTGAAACAGGATGCCTTGGGTTCCTCACCTAAGATTCTTCAGATGAGATTCCTTCATATTATAAAGAATACAACTGTCCAACACAACCAGTATCCATAGATTCCCATAGATCCCTAATGTTACCATCTACTCTGATGAATGGTTTTCCGCTATCAAATAGAAGTAGTGTAATTAACCAGTTCCCAGAAAGTGATGGCACCGAGAAAGAGTTTAATGAAATTGACTCAAATCAATGAGGGGTCCCAAACATGGAAATGAACTCCAATGGGGAATCCATGGATGTAGGACCCATTATCCCATCATTTAATTTATATCATTTAGTTTAAATCACCATCCATGGTGTAGAGGCCACCCACCTTTGGAAATCTGAAAAGTGGAGAAAAAAATGAGTGTCGTTGGGAAAATGTGTTACCCGGCTATGAGAGTGTTGGAAACAATGATCTATACCTATAATGATATTAGGTTAACAAAAACCTATAGATCATGTTTTTTTTCAGCAATTACTATCCTCTTATGGCCTCTCCACTACTTAGTATACATTCCCTGGTCTTGAATCAACAAAGTAATCTACTAGAAGTGCACCAACATATGTGTAAAAAAGAAATGATGTAACTAAAAATAAATTAGAGTATATTATATGATTTATTTTGGGATATTATTTCCCTTATTGAGGTCAGTGAATCCATATTTCTACTAGGTTGGAATATATAGAATCAATTGAGTAACTATGAATAGGGTTGATGTTGTTTTTCTTTTCTTGCCTGGGCATGAAGAGATGTGAGATAAGGTTCTTGAAATTATCATTTTGTTCTATTATATAGCTTATTTTATATTTTTGGTGCTACTGGAGGATCTGGGTCTCTGTTAAAATTATAACATTTGATCCCAAACATAAAAATACAGATATCTAGAATCCACAAAGATTTTCGTTTCTATTACAAGAACCTGTAACTGCATTGCATCAGAATCTCACTATTGATCTGTAGTTTGAACCCATTTCCTGACACTCATTACTTCCCCACAAACCTAATATGCAAATAAGGGACCATAGACCTACCTATTTTAGGTTTGGTGTGATAGGAGGAATACACCCAAAAGCCTTGATGTCTACTCTTCCCATTCATTCACCTCCTAACCCCCTAAGCATAGTGATATTCATATCATACATGGAAATGGAAATGATATTTATGTCACTCACCTCTATCCACTAAGAAAATACATAAATAGAGAGAGTGTGTGAGATCATATTGAAATGATTTTAGCACCATCCCTACCTCATTGGAAGTATAAATTAAAGTAACCTAACTGTACAAGATCACCAATATTAAATTAGTGTACATTCTCGGTGAGATTATTCTATCCTTTTGTGGGATGAATCAAATTAAAGGACTTATCAGATTAATAGGTATCATCTGAGCCTATTTGATCAAGACCATCAATGATCAGTGATCTATTGAACCACTATCATATTTTTTAAAAAATATATAATATCTCTCAGACTACTAGCAGAAGTAATTGGTTATTTTCTTCCCTCATTTGATACTATATATTGTCTGTTTTTGTAGTTTCCCATAGAATGGTCAAGGGAAGGAAGAAATCGTAATTGTAGAAAACATGGAAGATAAATCAAATAGAATCAAGTAAAGATGTCTAATAATGAATGTAAATGAATGACGTGGTATTTAGATTCATACAGTTGAGTGACCCTTGATGATAGTTCAATGAAATCTGGTGGATTTTCTCACATCAGTCTAGGGTTGTAGATATGGACAATGGACTCATTTCAGCTCATGAATATGAAGGGAAAAAGGATAAAGGATAAGTAATAGCTTTAGTCATGCCATAATTCCTAATCATAGAACGTAGGACATTGTGGATGAAAAAAATATCATTTTTATAGTAGAGAATTTGTACCCCTTTTTATTACATGATTAATTTGTCTAGTACTATACTGAACATCATATACCAAGGGTGAAAATTAATAAAAAATTTCAATGAATGAAGGTTGGGGGTGCATGGGACTCTCAATTATGGGAAGTCAAGACTCAAAGTGTTTCTCTATCTATACTCTTTTTTCTAGCCATCTAGATTTTCTTGTAGAACAAGCTTCAAGACTGATACTTTTTCCGGATATAGACTACTGGGAGTGTTCTGAGTGGTTTGGTGACCATGGCCCCTTTTTTATTTTGATATTTTATACTTTGGTGTTCACAAAATAAATATCGAGGATTCATGGAGATTTCTATATACTTAGAATCTTGAAATACCTCCCTTTGTACAATAACAAGTGGCTAGTATATTCGATATCTTTGGGATACATATCGACTCCACTTCACCGAGAATAATCCACATACTTTCACTACCCATTTGATATTAGTCCTTCTTGACCAAATCCATCAATAATTATTTAATGCTTGTTAAATTAGGTAGAAGTGAAAAAATACAACTGTGATAGGATGGATAGGGTAGTATCACTTCGTACAAGTTTACTAATAAAACAAACTGAGTTCACACTTTTGGTTAATTGATGGTCAATCACAAAAGTATTCTAACATCAATGGGGATGAGAAAATGGACATGGATCGTTGGTGGTAAAACTGGGATGGAAAGTCCAGTTCAACTAAGGATCTAATTATGGATATGGAATAGATGGTTTTATTGTTTGTGAAATTGATTTCATTATCTAGATTATGCTTGTAGTGAGTAGAGGATGTTTCCCAATCATATATTCATATAAAAACCCAGATGTACCTTGCCCCAATAGTAATATCCCTATTATTCTTTTCATAACTAAACATTTTTTGGATATAAGAAGAAATTTATAAATGTTAAATATAGGCATTCAAGAGGTAATAACATCCATTCATCTTCTTCAGTTAAGAGAGATGAAGTATTTTGGTATATAAAGCCTTTGGCCTCTTCTATTCTACATATCTCTAGTTATAGTTAGAACTAGTTATTGACTTTTATACTATCCTTACACTATCCTTCAATAAATAAACTGTTAAACACTGATCTCCTTGGCCTTTCATTTTCTCATGTTCACTGATGATGAAGAATAGTCCTTCCCACATTGAATCCGAACGTATAATTAAACTAGTACCATTAGCTCTAACTTTCTGTTTGTTTTGAGGTGAGTCTGATCCATTTATGAGTTATAGAAAGATAGGATAATCTTTTATTTACCTAAGGAGAATTAAAATTAAAATATAAGTCATAAATAGTACAAGATCAAAGGGATAAATATAATATACTTGAGCTTTCATTTCTGATACCAGAGTGATAAAAAAGAATTTCCATCATCCTTAAGTATATTATACTTGTTTAGTTGACCATCCAAAGAACATGTAACCTATTTTCCAAGGAGGATCCATATATGGACATATTATTTTAAAACCTATGATGTTAGTAGAGTCATTACTTGATTGGGTACATCAGTTGGTGAATTTTTTCTATCAGTAATCTGCTCTAATAGTCCCTTCCACATTCTTTTCCTCGAGTAGGAAAATCAATATACAAGGGGGGGACACCTATTATTTATTAAACGTATGGGCCTTTGAGAGTTAAAAAACTAATTTCTTTTTATTGAAAGTCTCTCACATTGAAATTTGATGTTTCTTCCTTGACAAAGGGAAGAATCCTGTGTGAGTGTCAGAATTAGAAAGTCGAATGTTTTAAATAAGTAACCAGTAGTGTAGAAAAATGTGATTGAAGTTGATATGGAAGCAGAACTACCTACTGACCACCCTCACAGAAGCAACTAATTATAAAAATAACTCATTTTATGTTCAAGCTAAAGCTATATCCCCCCGAATTTGTTTTATAATCCAAATAAAGGAAATAGGTTATGTAAATAATAGATTATAAATATGTACAATATGATTTTAGGACCCCAGAACACCCTGAGAGGGGAGGGGTGAATCAGGGTGTCAACTTTTACTTTTAAAAATAGGGATCTTGTTCCCACGTTGGAAGAAACTTGTTAAAATTGTATGATGTATATGATCTGTAATGAAACATTCAAATGCAAAGAGATGACACAACAATTTTTACTTGGTTCACCGCTAAGGGCTACGTCCAAGGAGCATATGCCGACAAGTTGTTGGTCATATCAAATTCTAATATTCATCACTAGTTGTGAAATACAAAGGTTCAGAAACAGTCACTCTGTCCCAGGCTCACTGTCTTTACAACTATTCACAGATACCCTATTGTGTCCCTTGGGTCACTCCCATTGACTCTCCCTGGCACACTACCTTTGGTGAAGTCCCACTCAATTTATAGACATGAAGGTATCTTCATCATTACAAAAGAATTCATCCTATATTTTATATAGATACTCTGTTAAAGTCCAACTCTCACTAGTAGACTAACCTCACTTTTCACCAAAGGTATCGGCCAATCTTCCAGCTTTCATACGGTTCCAAAAGACCGACGTACTTCAACCACACCTGGCGCGCGTCTCCAAGCCTTGTGTGAAAGTTTCAAGATAGTGCACAAGTCTCGGCGTGCAAGTACAAACCGACGCAAAAGTTCAACTCAACCACTTGCGCGACACTCACTTCTTCAACTTCAAAATTGTGTGAATCAACCCCTTTCTCGCCCAAACCACCTAGGACACACAACTAACAACTGTCGCGTAGCTTCAACTTGCGCGACCCACCACCACATGTGTGACCACTACACCTATGTGAAGAGAGATCTAAATTTATCTAAGTCTGAACTTTGTTACAAATGATGAGGGGTGGTCCACTATTTATAGGAAAACTGGACACCCTGTGTAGTGGCACACAAGCCTCATATCGGCATACAAGTTCTGGCATGCAACTCCAACTACCCTAGCCTCTGTCACGCTACTCACTTGCATGACCAAACCAATACTTGCGCAACCCTCTTTCCTTTGTCATATTTTGAGGTTCTGATATTGAAAAACATATGGCACACAACATTCAAATCCTCTTAGGCACCGGCGTGCAAGTCCTTTCTCTGCGCACAAGTCGCTTGCGTGACACATGTACGGTGCACAAGTCCCTTTACCAAAAAAAACATTGTTTTCCCATTTTTTTCAAATTTGATGTCCACGAATTTGGAAAACACTAGAAAATAGTGCCACCTTCAATATTGTTATCTTCTTGACCTGTATGCGTACTTTGCTGGCACACATTTTTATCCTTCTCTGAGGATTGACAACAAACACAAACAGTTCTCTAATTCATGCATAGATGACCATGGTTCCAACAATCTCCCCATTTGGGTTTGTTGGCAATCAGTAAATAATTTCAATAGATCCACATCCTCATGCAATCCAAAAATGCAAGTATCAACTCAGCCAACACTCTAAGTGTACATGAGAAATGCTCGGTGTAGAAAACAAGGGAGGAAGCTTGAATTGGGTTCCTGTGTTTTGTAATTCTCAAAGACGCCTAAGAAATTAACTAACAGTGACACAGAAGCATTACATGTCAAATGTATTCCTTCTCATACTTCTCATCCTATCACTGACACTGAATCTCATCATGTCACAGAAGCATTACATGCATTAATTTATTCCTCTCTCCCCCATTGACAAAAAACCCAAACACCGATAAATGTTCATTGTTCAGCTCAAACCACACTCCCCCTGGATAGTATCCCCCCAACAAACCTACATCACATCCATAAATATATTAAAAACAATTAACAAAACTGGGGAGAGGGGATTTTCGTAACCTCCTTATTCACTAGGAGGTGTCTGAACACCGTGGTTCAACCGATGCTTCTCAAACACAACCGCTGACAGTGACTTGGTTAGGATATCAGCCACTTGCTCATATGTTCCCACATGATCCATTCTAATCACACCTTGATTAACTTTTTCTTTGATAAAGTGATACCCGATTTCAATATGTTTTGTATGATAATGATGAACAAGATTCTTAGTATGATCAATTGTGCTCTTATTATCACAACAAATTACCATTGGTTGCTTCACCTCATCATCAATATCTATTAGTAGTTGCTTCGTCCATAGCAGTTGAGTTCATGCCTCTGTGGCAGAGATATACTCAGCTTCAGCAGTACAATGATAAGTACTTTCTTGTTTCTTACTCAACTTGCCGACACATTTATTTCCAATATAGAATGCTCCACCACTGGTGGACTTTCTATCAACTACATCTCCAGCCCAGTCAACATCAAAAAATGCTAATAAATCACTCTCTTCCTGCAGAAAAGTATAAGCCACAATTGTGAGTTCCTTGAATATACCTCATGATTCTTTTTACCATTGTCATATGTTCTTCCTTTGGATTACTCTGAAAGTGGGCCGCTAGATAGGTTGCAAAGACAATATCTGGTTGTGTTGCTTTCAGGTACAATAGGATCCCAATTATCCTTCTGTATATAGTGGGGTCTACAGATTCCCCATACTCATGTTTTCCAAGTTTGGTTCCAACTGCAATCAGAGTTGATATTGGTTTGTAGACTTTCATATTAAACTTCTTCAACAACTCTCTTGAATAATTTTCTTGAGAAATGAAAGTGTAATCCTGCGTTTGAATCACCTGCAGCCCCAAGAAATATGTGAGCTCCCCAATCATAAACATTTCAAAATTATGATTTCATGTGATTGGACAATTTATCCACTAATTTCTGCCTGCTGCCACCAAATATGATATCATCAATGTAGACTAGAACCATGAATTGATCTTTTGGATAATTCTTTACATATAGATTGTGATATACTCCTCCCCTTTTGAATTCCATCTTCTTGAGATAAGAGTCCATCTGGGGTACCACACCTATGGTGCCTGTTTCAATCCATAATGTTCATTCTTTAGTTTTCAGACCTTTGTTTCATAAGTACCAAGAAGAAAACCCACTGGTTGTTTAATGGAGACTTCTCCTTCAATTACACAATTTAATAATGTTGTCTTGACATCCATTTGATATAATTTATATCCTCTTTGGAGAGCCATGGCAAGGAGCAGCCTGATTGACTTTTGTCTAGCCACTAGAGTGAAGGTTTATTCAACATTAACAACTTCAATCTGAGAATATCCCTTACATACAAGTCGAGCCTTGTATCTAATAACACTTCCATGCTCATCAAACTTGTTCTTGAAGATCCATTTTGTACCAATCACATTGTGACCTTTGGGTCTATGGACATGATCCAATGTATGATTGTTGTCAATCTGATCTAACTCTTTAATCATGGCTTTCACCCATGATTCCTCCTTTTCGCCTTCTTCAAATGAGGATGGATCCACAACTGACAGAAATGCATATTGCATGTTATTCCTCATTCTCCTTGTTTGTGTGGGTGCAATATCATCCCCAATTATGTTAGATGGATCAATATCAGGTCTTCGATTTCACTTGTGAGGTTTAGTTGTATTCTCTTCAGCCATAGTTTATTTTTCAGATTCTTCTTCTGAGTCAACATCACGATGTGACTGCGGAGTGTTTTGTACAACTTCCTCTATTTCTATATTTGTATTTTCTCCACATTCACTTTCTTCCTCACTTTCTATCACATCAATATATGACATCCTTTAATCATTTTTGGTTTTCTCTTCAATTATCTTAACATAACTACTTTACACAATACTTCTTTATCGCTGGCTAAAACACTTGTATGCTTTTCTGTTCATTGAGTATCTTGGGAAAATTCCTTTATCTGCATTGTCACCATATTACCTTGATTTCCTTCTTTGTTTCTGATGAAGCATTTACATCCAAAAACATGAAATTATTTTAAAGAGGTACTCCTTCCATGAAACAGTTCATATGGTGTCTTTGTCTCACCCATATAAAGTCCTGTTCGATTTTGAATATACACTGTAGCTTGAACAACCTCTTTCCAGTAATTTCATGGAATATGACTCTCAATCAGCATAGTTCGTGCCATGTTGTTCACCTATCGATTCATATGTTCAAAAACACCATTTTGTTGTGGATTTCTCACAGCGGCTACCTCATGTTTTATCCCATGATTCTCCAGGTAATTTTCAAAATCAATGGATGTGTATTCCCCTCCATTGTCAGATCCCAACACTTTGATTATTCATCTAGTTTCATTCCCAGCGATTCGCCGATATGTTTTCATGCAGTCAAGCACCTGTCATTTCTTGTAAATGACCATAACACATGCCATTATATTGTAATCATCTGTGAAAAGGAAAACGTACATTTCTCCATGAGTTTTGGAAACATTTATCATCCCAAATACATCTATATGAATTAGATCAAGAAGATGAGATGCCATTTTCTTCTTTGGCCGATATGAACTGCAGACCAGCTTTCCATGAATGCAAGCATCAAAAGACTTTTCACGCACTCATTTCAAGTTGGGAATGTCCACGAAAATCTTCAATTTTGATATTTTCTCCATGTCTTGTTGTTTGATGTGTCCAAGTCTCTGATGCCACAAATTGTTTTCTTCTTCAACTGTTATGTAACCAACATTTTCTTTACTATCAACCTTATACAAAATGCCTTCTGTTCTGCATCCCTACATAAGTGAATTACATGTCTTTCCATTTATAGTGTGGGATTTCTGATTAAAATTAACTTTAAGTCCCAGGTCATAGAGTTGACTCATGCTGAGTAGATTATGTCATAGGCCATCTACGTAAAGAACATTATTCTTATTTATCTCTCTATTGGATAATTGAATACTTCCACTACCTTTGATTTTCAAATCTCCATCATTACCAAATCGAACTGTACCATCAAACATTGCTTTGATATCCGTTAATAGGCCAGCATTACCTATCATATGAGATGAACAACCGCTGTCCAGAATCCAGGTACTGTTTCTCTTTGTAGCATTGAGGTCCACATCTGCAAGGTTGTATTTTTCAAATTTCTTCCTTTCTTTCCAGGAGACGTTTGATTGAGTAAAGAGCACTAATGGACTTTCAATTATCTCATCTGTGTACATTGGTTCTTCATAGTCGAGGTCTTATTCAAGAGGAGAAAACCTGTTTTTAGAAGAAACACTATCTTTTTTACGATATTTGACTTGTCTTGAACTCCAGTATGAGGTGTCAATGTCCCTTATCTACCTAAAATTAACAGCCTTATGACCAAATTTCGAACAACAATAACAGTATCCATAGAAACTATTTCTTATATATGATGGAGGATATGAAGTCAGTCTCCTTTGTTGACATCCCAGATCTTCCCCATTCAAGTAGATCCTTGCCTCTTCGCAATATGACATGGTATGGAACAGATATCCACAGAACTGACACTTCATGAGAAGAAATGTTTTCTCACTTGAATTTCTCCTCATACCTTTTTCCTTGGGAGAATAGTTGGAATGCCTATCATTTCTGAATTGTTGAGGATAATTTTTAGTTCTCCTTTTATTTTGGATTGAGGGTTTCTTTTTCAGCACTTCAGGAAATGTTTCAACATGTCCAACTTTCATCTTGTCTTTATTTTGGCTCTCTTAACTTACAACAGTTGATGTCTCAGCTTCACAGACAATTCCACTCTTTCCCATGCAAGAGGGTCTTTGATCACTAAATATTTTTCCAACCCCATCTGAACCACACTTGGCTCTTGCGAGTAATTCTGCATATTAGAATATTCCAAACTGTAGTTTCATCCTTGATTCTTTTGAAATGGATTATGTCTCAAGTTTACTCCTAAGAGTAACAACTTCCTCTTCAAGACACTCAGCAGTCTTGGACTTTTCCTCTAGTATTTTGGTGAGGTCATTGATGACCTTTGCCTATTCTTCAATTCTCATATTCAAATCCACTACATCATAATTGCTTTCAAGTATTTTTGACTGTACTTTCACCAATTCTTCCAGTCATTCAATTTCAGCTTCAAGTTGGTCAACATATTCAGTTGATTCTTCTATAATTGATTTCCACTTATTGAAACTCTTACATATAATTTTAAGCTTACTAACAGCATCCTTAAGTTGCAACACGAGATATGCACTAGTTTTCAACTGATTTTCGCCACCAGTATCTTCAGATTTTTCAACAATGGCCATCATGGAAGCATGGTTCCCAGTTTTAAATGCTGGTTCTTCTTCATCACAAAATTCATTATCATCTTCTTCCTCTTCACAGAAAAAACTCTTCTTCAGAACTTTCTTTCTAGATTTGAAGTATCCTTTCATGAAAAACCTTTTCTGAGGCTTCTCAATGTTTTCAGCATCACTATCATCATCATCAATCTTTCTTAATCACTGAGAAGCAATGTGCCTGACTTTTCCACAACGAAAGCATGCTAGAGGTAACTTCCCATTGAATTTCCCTTTTCCATTCTGGAACATCATTGCAATGAGAGAAAGAATTTATTTTTCTTAGTCATCTTCACCGCTACTATCTTTTGAAATTTTCAGTTTATCAATGGCCTTGAATTCCATTTCCTTGCCCACACGAGTCGTATCATCTTCTGGTTTGACTCTCATTTCATATGCTTTTATGCTGCTCAGTAGATCGTCTAGAGAATGCGTGGAAAGGTCTCTTTCCTCAAGGTCTGACACCATTTCATTGTATAAGGGTGGAAGTCTTAATAATATTTTCTTTACAATATCAATGTCTTTGATTACTTCTCCTATACCACGAATTTCTCCAATCACTTCAGTAATTCGATTGAAGAATGAGTATGCATTCTCGTCTAAATTCATCTTCAAATCATCAAACCGATTGTGTAGAACTTGTAGTTTTGCCTCCTTCACTTTGCTATCTCTTTCATAAATATTTTCAAGTTTATCCCAAATGGATTTTGTAGAGGTGAAAATCATCACCATTATATAGATCTGATCAGAAAGGGCTATGGTGAGTGCATTTTGTGCTTTAGCATCTGCATCAAGAATTTTTCTGTCTGCGTCAGCCATTGCCAGACATGTTGGATCAGTGACTTGTATTCCTTGTACAGTAGAAAAAAGAACTTTCATTCCAAGAGATCTTAGATGATATCTCATTTTGTTCTTCTATATCTTGAATTTACTTACATCAAATAGAGGGACTCCTCGGACATTTTCTGAATTGTCCATATCGGTAAATGATAGATCAAACACCAGTTAACCTTGCTCTGATACCACTTGTAGGACCCAGGAACACCCTGAGAGGGGAGGGGTGAATTAGGGTGTCAACATTTTATTTTAAAAACAAGAATCGTGTTCCCATGTTGGTAGGAACTAGTTAAACCTGTAAGATGGATATGATCATCAATGAAACATTTACATGCAAAGAGATAACAAATCAATTTTTACTTGGTTCACTGATAAGGGATATGTCCAAGGAGCATACAACGAATAGTTTTCGGTCATACCAAATTACACTATTATTCACTAGTTGTGGATTACAAAGGTTCGGGAACAGTCACTCTGTCGCAGGCTCACTGCCTTTACAACTGTTCAGGGATAGCCTACTATGTCCCTCGGGTCACTCTCGTTGACTCCCCCGGGCACACTGCCTTTGGTGAATTCTCACTCACTTTATAGACATGAAGGTCTCTTCATAATTGCAAAAGAATGCATCCTCTGTTGTATGTAGATTCTCTCATAAAGTCCAACTCTCACCAGTAGACTGACCTCACATTTCACCAAAGGTATCAGGCAATCTTCCAGCTTTTGTGCAGCCCCAAAAGACTGGTATACTTCAACCACAACTGGCATGCTTCTCCAAGCCCGGCGAGCAAGTTTCAAGATAGTGCCCAAGTCTCGGTGCACAATTCCAAACCGATGTGAAAGTTTAACTCAACCACTTGTGCGAAAATCACTTCATCAACTTCAAACTTGCGCGACTCAACCCCTTTCTTGCCCAAACCACCTTGGACACACAACTAACAACAACACGCAACTTTAACTTGCGCGACCCACCACCACTTTGACGACCACTACACCTGCGCTATGAGAGCTCTAAATTTATCTAAGTATAAACTTCATTACAAATGAGGATGGGTGGTTCACTATCTATAGGAAAACTGGAAACCCTATGCGGTGGTGTGCAAGCCTCCTATTGGCGCGCATGTTTCAGCATTTGACTCCAACCGCCCTAGCCTTTGTCGCACTACCCACTTATGCGACCAAACCGATACTTGTGTGACCCTATTTCCTTTTCCATATTTTGAGGTTCTGATCTTGAAAAAAATATGATGCAAAACTTTCCAATCATCCTAGGAATCGGCATGCAAGTCCTCTCTCAGCTCACAAGTCACTTTCACGACCCATGTTCGGCGCGCAAGCCCCTTTACCAAAAAAACATTTTCCCCCTTTTGTCAAATTTGAGGTCCAAGAATTTGGAAAACACAGGAAAAATGTGCCACTTTCAATGCTGTTATCTTCTTGACCTGTATGAGTACGTTTCTATCACACATTTTGAACTTCATCTGAGGATTGACAACAAACACAAACCATTCTCAAATTCATGCATAGATGACCATGGTTACAATAATTATTACAAAGATATTGAAGTTTTGATCTACTTATACGTCTTATATTATCAACAGACATGGGAGCTAGGACTTTAAACTTTTGGTAGTATTATTTTTTTAAAATAGGTATTCCATTTCTTATAGGTAGATATCATCATGTTAAATAGAAATACATGGATTTGGCACCATTATTTGAATAAATTATTTTATTCTTCTCTAGCTGTGAATGAATGAATTTGTTTCCTTCACCATCTTAGAAAGGTTAAAAATGCTAAGAGATGGTGAATGAATGGATTAAAGTCAACCTCATCATTAAGAATCATCTATTATTTCCTACCATAAATATCTACCTTTTTTACCTTATGTATAAACAATTTCATAATTTTGTTTATTGATCATTTTATCTTATATGAATAGATGCCTGGTTTAGTTGAGAACATGTCAGGAAATCATCAAAAAAACATCATTTTCTCAACCATTCCCTAGAGTATTGTCCCAACTACTCAACAGGATTTTGGAACAAGCTAGGAACTAGGTGATAGGAAATCCTCTAAAGGGAAATGGAATCATGTGTGTCATATCTAGATGATCAACCCAACCATGATTTTTGTGTTTTATACTAACCTAAATGTTAGGAATGGTCCAAGACCATGAGTATGCCTCTCATATGGCCAAAAACATTGGTTGGTCAGGATATGGTAGCGAACAAAAGGCATCCAAATTGTGGTGTTTGATTCTTTTAACGATGGGGTAGGATCAAATCCATGAGGGGTTATTGAAAAAATAGTCTATTAGATGGAAATAATATTTGAAGCATATGAATGGTAGTGATGGACATTTTTGTGTTTGTCAACTGAGATGCACACCTATGATTTGTGTTGTGAAGCTATCAATATCATTTTCCAAGGTAACAATCTACTTAGTAAACTAAGATACACCCTCCCTAGGAAGAACCACACATGTGGTGCTAGTATATGAGAACTATCCATGTTGTAGCTGTAACAAAAATTATTTAGGTGTCTGATGTCATTAAGGGTTTCTGGGGATAAGGAAACTATGTGATGGGTAAAGAGACATAAAAAACAATTCACATGCAGATGAATTCAACACATGAAATATATTTAGTTTTCATAAATAGTGAAATTATATATACTAGAAAGGCGAATCCATATAGTTAATACCATTGAGTTGTCTTCATCCCCTAATTGACTTTGTTCACTTCGGTCCTCACTTTTCAAATTGACCGAGTGAAAGAGATTTAACTCATTCCATTACTTGGACATTGTGTTCTGAAGTTATTCTATTCTCATTTTTTTGATTTCTCAATCCCCAATCAACTCTATATCTTCTATTTCAGATTCATTGGAGCCACTGGGTGAATCCCCCCACTCATGAATAAAGTTATTCTTTCCTAAATCTACAATAAGAATCTATGTAGTCAAAAGACTTTCCCTTGATAGAAATTTTTTATGAATGCATACATACTGAACTACATATGTTCATTCCATCCTTGTAATTACTATCATTTATGAATTACACTATATCTATAGAATTACTATTTTTTCTTTTATTTTTATTCATTCTATTGGGAATGGTAGTGGAAGCTCTTAGTACCAATCTTGAGTCCATAGTGTTCTCCATGCACACTAAGTAGCAACGTTGTTGTACTACCACTAGAATATGTAGATAACAATATCCTTTAAAACTAGAAGACCAATCATAGAAACAAAAAAAGAACCATAGGTGCACAAACTGAGACATTGATTGGAGTACAATGACCTACCGAATTTGGTGTGGTAAGGAATCATTGGAATAATGAGAGGGTACACTGGGTGATTGAAAGTTTGGTGTTCTTCCCAAATACTCCAACATAAACCCTTGATAATGAAATGGTTGAACAAGTGTACTGATCAAACTCGTCCCTGAATATAGGGTTTTATCTGTGACCTCCGGCTCTCTTCAGTTAAGGCCCTTGAGTATAGAATATATGTATAAAATGGACTCCAAATCCGATTTTTATGGTTTTAGATAGACTAAGGGAACCGATTCCTTTTTCTTTAATAGAAACTTCCCTTCACATGCAATATATTCCCACTTCTATGACATAACACTCTATACCTTAAAATACTCACAGTTATGGAAGTAGATAAATAGGTGGAAATGTATCTATAATCGAGTAGATTGGTTTCCTTAGACTTGGGGATGTAAATAAGTAGGGTAGAGTGTGGGAATGGTATTATATATTCATAAAAAATAAAAATACATAATATTAGTAACCTCCAATGGAACCCCTTAGGATAGTTTTTATATTCAACGGCCATAGAATTGAATGAAAAGTTAAACTAATTTCTACCTCTTATATCAGCTTCTTAAAATACTCTTTTCGGTCAGTAAACCTGGATATTCAGAAAGCATGTAGGCCTTAATCAATGGGAGATTCCAAAGGGTGAATATGTATATATAGTCATAGATAATAGAATGAACATGATGAATTCATCACTCACACTTATTGATTGAGCTGTAACCTATTATCCTGTTGAGGCCAGTATTTATAGTTGAGTGAGATTATAAACCCTATGATGTTTTGACTAGGGTTGGAATGTTGTATTGGTATTTATAATTGATTAAGAGGTGACATAAATCTACCTAACAATCCATACAAGATTGAATACTCCACTTTTAGAATATGGATTGGTTATCATTTTGGATCACATAGTAAACATCAGAATTAGGATATGGATCAAGTGCAAGAAGAGATGTGGATATAGAATTTCCAAATAGTAATCCAAATATCATAGTCTTTTTTGACCCTTGGTAATTGATTGAATAACTATTTAAAGGCTCAATCCTTGACTAAATATTATTCTTGGTACTTCCTATGATACTTGAATCATGTATCCCAGGAACTCACTTGTTCATGAGCACAGGTAAATGATCAGGTCTTCCGTGGTCAGACCTATAGAAGGAGTAATAGACAATAACTAGGATAAATCATGTATCCAAGGTACTCCGAAGGATACATGAATCATGTTTCCTAGGGGGGCATTTGGAATCATTGATTTCATGGTGTGTGTGAGTGGTGGTTTATTGAAGGAAGTGTGGCTATGTTTTCATGGATATCTTATAAAAAATAGACAGATGGACACTATGATTATTACATGTTGGGATGGGTTTGATGAAAGGTATTTGTTGGATGGTTTTAGATGTCCAATCACTTCCTACCTCACCTAGGAGAAAATTGGTGTAGTTAGCATTTCATTTTTTGGGGGGAAGATGACAATGATGATACCTCGAATCACCAAGGTGTTTGGAAAATAAATTGGCAACATTTCAATGAAAATAGTGATGTAGAAGAAGGTTGGAGAAATTGTTTAGAACCCTTGGTATCATGGTCTAAATGACTGAACATTAGAATTATGTACCCACAAATTAAATGGTGTGACATCGACAATGCTCGTCCTGGAACCACCTTGATCTGAATGTGGTTAAGGGGGCTCAAGATGGTGACCTGATTGATAGCATTGGTGAACTGGTTGGTCTTGAAAGAAGCCCTTATTCTCTTTTTGATTAGTTTTTAGTATCTTTTTACTAGGATAGGTTGTCAATATATCATGTTCTATATGGATTTAATGGAGTTGGTGGGGTTAGAATAGAGATAGTCTTGGGATTAGAACATTATTGATGTAGGAGGGTAGGGAAGCAACTACATATATTTCCAACCAATACTAGAAATGTAATATTGAAAACAATGGATCAAGGGATCCTTAAATTTATATGGATAGTTCAGAGTTCCTAGGTACTTGTGTGTGTGGTGATGAGCAGTAGGAACATTTTTATTTAGTAGCAAGGGAACCAATATTGTTTTGTTATATGGAGAGAGTTGTTTTCTAGATGATTTAGAAGATGGATAAACTCAATCCATGGTATGACGTAGGGATATTGATGACTATAAGATACAATGATGGATCAATGATTGGTCACTAATTAGCTGGTTGTGGTACCTCATGACATTCCAAAGATACCTGTTGAGTGGTGTGCATAAATGTAGAACATCAACATTCTTGAGTGGAATTGAAATAATGGAATCGATGGTTAATTGGGATGGATATTGTTTTATTGGTGGTTCATAGTCAGTTGGAAGAGTTTTATTTGGTTCAATGTTTCTATTATATCTTGGAGTTGGTTTTCCACCCTTATGCATATTCGAACTATTTCAATGGAATGTAAAAGATTCTCACTTTTGATAGTTATCCAATTCTAGAATCCAGTCCAAAAATGTGGAAATCACATATCTTATACGTAGATAATCAAGTCATCCAACTAGAAAAAAATGCATATCTATATTCTAGTCACATAAAATGACGTACCTCATAGATGGGTTGTTCCATCCTCTGTCTTGAAACATGATGTAGTATCAGTGCCTTAAAATCAAATGATCATGTTTATACTACGTGGTGCAATATACTATAGTAAGTGTAGTGATATTTGTGGAACAAATCACTCGTTTATGCATTTTCTCAATAACTTCACCCAATAAATTCAATCTAGTATAAACCAAACCTCAAGTACCATCTCTTTCAAACAAATAACCCCATGTGAACCCCACCACTCTCATGTGCAAATGTCATATGATTCATTGTAACTTGACTGACTAGCTACTATTTTTTGTAAAAATAAACTAGTAGTAGTTAGTGGAATTGTGCTGAATGTCATGGTTACTAGGAATCTAGGTGGTGGGACCAGCTAGACTCTATATGGGGAAGCTATAGCTAATGCATCCATGGGTGGATGGGGAACCCATCACACCAGAAAAAAATATTATTGTTTTACTCCACCAAGGTGTACCTCAACGTCGAAGGGGACAATGGATTCTTTCATTATGGGATATCTCAGTCGGTTCACAAAGGAATAAATGATACCTAAACATAAAATCATACAGTGTAGAAATCCTATACCATAATAGAAAACCTCAAGCTCTATATTCTTGGGTATGCGTGATAGGGTTAGATTGGAGTGGGCATAACAATAGAGGCACCACAAGAAAAAACTGATTTAGTGGTTTGTTATCAGCAGCGGTTTTAAAAACCACCCCTAAATGTTTGTAAAGAGTTATATATATTTTTTTTATTTTTTTACAAAAAAATTAATAAATTCATTTTTAGTGGGGAAATAGTGGCAAATTCAATAAAACACCCACTAAATTAAAAGAAAATATTTTAAAACTAAAATATATAATAATTTATTATTTATTATTTACTAGTATATATAGATTATTAATAATAATTTTAATTAATTATAGCATGTCAATTAATAAATATTTATAATTATGACTTAATAATAATTTGAAACTTAAAGAAAATGTTTCATAAGTTGGAAGTCAGAACTCGACATCAAATGACCATATCTTTTGATTCAGAAGTCTGTTTTAGCTATACAACCAGTCAAATAAAATCTTATGAAATGAACTAAAACCACATTAGATTTAAATTTTGTAATAGTTAAATGAATAAAAACATTAATCATTTGAAGAAATTTTGGAAATTGAAGACAAATATAAAATGCCCATAACCATTATTCCAGTTGTCCATTTGGGGTATACCACATTACAAATCAAATCCCACAATGAGGTCTATGTTTTTTTCCATAAGGGAACCTCATTCACACTATTATATTTCACGAAAGGCCTATAAGGCCTCCAAAACTGATATTTTTAGTTGGGGTGTCCATATTTTTTAACATTGGATGGAATTTCAAGCTCATTTAAGGTGGTCATATTATCTTTTTTTGGTGGGTGTTGAATTTATTTCTAGAGTAACACTCGGAGATTTTATGAGAAGTAATATTTTAAATTTATTTTATGTCTTGTGTTGTATGATACACCATGATTAGCTTGTACTATAGGCAACAAAGTATAATCTTGCAGTACACGCAACACTATTTATGGCTCGTGTTATACACAATTTCAAGTTCGTTTTGAGGAAATTATTCTACACAACATTAAGTATAGATTTCTTTAATGTATAAATGAAATAAGTTTTTATCATGTTATAAACAACACCTAACGGAGCTTTCACTACATGAAGCCCTGATTTGTCTTGCATTACACGCAATCAAGACCTTCTTCAATAGCGTGTGTAGTACGCAATACCATGTTTCACTAAACGTGATATTATTATAATATTATTATGAACTAGGCATTATGAATAGTAATACCCACATTTTGAAATTTAATAAATTTTATCTTTCAAAATGGACTTCATTTTTTGATTCGGAATATCGAAATTATCCTAGGGTGAATTTTTGGTATTTTTCTGTAAACATTCAAATTTTGATGAATAGTGAAAAACAATGGGTTACTATTTAAAAACCGACTGTTTATTTAAATAATTATTTATTTTATTTAAATTTATTTTACATCAAAATTGATACATAATACCTATATATGTTCAATGTAATTCATTTTAGTCAGTTTCTAATAATTTTAGATGTATAAAAATTTTATTGAACTTTTCACCGTCTTTTACCGACCTCCTAGGAGAATTTGGAAATTTACATAAAACATAATTTTACCGCTTATGTGAGTTGAATTTCGAAAATACGAGAGGCACGGTTAATACCAAGGAGTAAAATGTGGTTCAATAAGATAAAAATAATTTTTGGTGAATAGTAACTTTTTTACTTTAATTTACCACGGTAAAAATTAAATAGGGTAATTATGGGTAAAAATGATTTTATTATTACCCTAACTCATGTACTAATTCTATTGGATAAGTGTAATTCGACCAAAAACAAGCTTAGGAATAAAATATTACCCATTAGGTCCACTTGTATTAGATTAGGACATTTATTATTATTTTATTTAAAAGAGTTACAATAGTTAAAATCAAATTTTAGTACCGAAAACATTTTTAATATAGGGTTATACATGATATAAATTTGACTATAAATATTCATTTGAAATATAAAAATATTTCCTACCTAATTGTATTTTATTTATAATTTTCAGACATTAAATAATTTAATTTATTTATGACACAATGGTGATGCAGTAATTACCTAAATAATGAAATATTATAATAATTGATATTATAAAAACCCAAATAAATGTAAATTTAGAATTTTTATGAATTACACTAATTTTATAAGTTAATATGACATGTTATTATTGATTAAATTTACTTTGTTCGAACTACTCATTCTGTTATGATTTTCACAAAAATCAATTACCAAATAGTTTCAAAATTGACATAAAATAGTTTTTAAAACAAATATTATATTATTAATTGTTATTATAATCTTAAAAATATAAGGTTCGGCCAAATGACTTAGATATGGTTATATATATTAATAATGAACCACTTGGGGTTCTTTTGGCGTGTTATAGTAAGTTTATTAACCATATAGTGTAAGAAAACAAGAACACACGGTAAAAGTTAAATTATTTAACTTAGAGTTAAATATGAAAGATAAGGTTACAATAGTAACCTAAACTTCTCTAAAACCAAATTTTTTAGGGGATTTCGACCCATCCCCTCTTTATCTTTGAAATATATCAATTTTGAGCTATTATAAACCGAATATGACTTTATTATAAAATAATATTTTATGTTTTTTCAAAGGTGCCCCTCTCCTCCCTTATAAAAAGGGCACCCCTTCCCTCTTCTCTTCACACCCTTTTGAGCCTTGAAGCTCGGCCTACCCCTACCAATTCCTGTTCTAAACCTCTCTAGTTATATCATAGAGGTTCTGGTCTTCTAAAAAGACCAACTCTAGTGCCCTAAGAAAAAGTTTAAAAGAGGTGCGTCGAAGAAGAGGTAATATCTTCTACCGATTCTTTCAAGTTTCTTCCTTCTTCAACTTCTTCTTATTTAGTTGTTTCATTATAAATTAATAACATAAGTAAAAATAATATACTTATATTTTATTATAAATATGAAAGAAATTTTTTTCACCTTCTATCCATCCTACGGAAAAGGAAATCACCATGCATGCATACGTACAGAATACCGTCTCCACGTCGTGGTGTAATCAGTTTTTCCAACACCACCTTAATTGGATCTGTATAATGGTGTAATGAATAACTATATATGATTATTATAACATCATAATTATTCTATGATATTATATAATCCACTACTATTTAATTCAATAATTATGGGAATGATATCATCGCTCGTGCGTATGTACGAATTACCGTCTCCGCAAAGCGATGAGATTCATTCTCCATGTTAACCACTCACGAATGATTATAAAGTATATATAATAAATAATAGTAAAATATACGACATGATAAATATAATTTATTTATTTATATATATATATATATATATTTCATCTACTTACTTCCATTCAAGTCAACAAGGAAATGAAAATAGCGTTCATGTGTACGTACGGCCTACCGTCTCCATGAACGGTGTATTTAATTTCATTTATCTATCTATTATATATATATATATATACTGAATATATATGATATATAAATCATGACATAAATTCTGTAAGTAATTAAATAATGATATATGTAATAATAATATCATGAACAACATGTCCAAACAAGTACAATAAATAAAACGGTTTTACCCAAAATGTTGCTTTAACATCGAATTTACAAAAGAACAAGTAATATAAAGTCATAAGTGAACCATATATGATATCATAATAATGAATATGATTCTTTAATAAGTGAATTAAATCATTTAAATCATTATACAGGAGGTTCAGATACATACGAAGCATATCGGACATAAGGTAAGGGATAACTATTCCAATCTCATTCTTATATGAGATTATTTATTCGTAAGTATTTACTGGGGTTATGTTTATCATCCATGTCCATGTTCTCTAAAAAATGTATTCATAAAATGTTTAGTATTCTTCCATGTATGTTTAAAGTCATTTTTACCCTTTTATGAATTTTACCACAAGGTTTTGAAGGAATCTTTCTTTTGTTTACCATACGAGGTACTTTTTGACTTTTCCGACAAAAGTACGAGGTGAATGTTTTTTTAACTTATACGGGATGAACAGATTTTTACGATTTCAAAACTACTTATTTAAATGAGGCTTCCTCTAAAATATTTCATGATTATTTTCAACAAAATCCTTTTCTTTTGAAATTTCAGGGAATTTTGAGAAAAGAAAATGCTTTTGAAGAAGAAACGATATTTTTTTCAAAAATTCATTTCAATTGTTTTATCAAAACTATTTTCCCTCTAAGATTTCATTATTAAGTATTTTTATGATTCAAGTATAATTTATTTATTATTTACATGGTTTGATTTTTCTTATGATGAAATGATATCCATTTCTTTTATATGGATTATGTTATTATGGGATGATGTTTATGAAACCCATTTTATTCGTTGGGTTATTATGAATGATGTATGTTTATTTTGTGGCACATGAAAGAATGATTTCATTTTGAGATGGGTGGGAAATATATCTACCTCCAATGAATTGGGTAAAGATTTATATCTCATGAGATATACATGGATGTAACGATAAGTTAATCCGGTTAAATGTTACAGGACTGGAATGAAGAATGAACTCGATTCAGAAAGGGACTTTGTCCACTAAGATGGACTTCGAAGCAATGCCTTGGATACTATGGAAATCATATCATGTGCTTAATGGTTTCCACAATTACATGTTTTATTCCCTTTCTATTTTATCATTATTAATGTATCCATGCCTTATGTACTATTGTATTTTATTTCATTGCTCAAGATTTTTATGTTTAAACATTATGTTCATGTTTTTAAGTTCAAATGTATATGGTTTGTTTTATTCTCTCCATGATTACCCTTACTGAGAATTTAATATCACCCTTTATATGTTTTCTTTTCCCTAGGATATAAAGAAAGGTTTTAGGTAAGAAAAAAGGGGAAGATCTTTATGGGAGATGTTGAAGATCTTTCACAACAATTAGAAGACTTTGTTTCGAGTTTCCAAAGACACTAAACTATTACAGTCCTTGTTTGTTTGTTTTTGTTATGTATTAAGTATTCTGCAAAAGTAATGTAATGTCCATGTACGTCACTCTTTGGGTCTCTACAGTTGGTATCAGAGGAAAGGTTTAGTCAACCTTTGGAAACTAGGATGTGAGAACTTTAGTGAGATCCCTAGAAATATTTCTAAGGTATGTCTAGGTATGTCCCTAAGGTTAAGTATACGTATAGGTTATAGTCCTAGAATTATGTTAACGATCTTAGAATTAATCCTAAGATGTCATATATTGAAGGTAATCCCCCTTCATAATGTTGTTTTCCTAGCATTAGTTTTTTCTCTCATACTATTCTTTTTGGGTTTTAAGAAATGGCAGGAAATAGGAGGATTCATGTTAATGGGGAATTTGATGGACAATGGAATGATATTCTTCATGAGCAACCAAATGAAACGGGATGTGTAAGTCCAAACATCGTTATTATGCCTAATCAAAAATCTCACAGTATGATGAATAATCTCAACTTTGGTAAGTTTCTTGACTAAGCTAATAAGAGAAAGATGGAGTTTCATGATGATCATGTAGGAAAGAAAGTTCAATTTCCCTCATGTAAATCATGTGGGAAGAGGCATCGAGGAGAATGTTTCAATGGAACTGGAAGATGCTTTGGGTGTGGAAAGAAGGATACAAATCCAGTAAGTGGAAAGGAAAAGGATCAGTTAACACCATGGAAGAGGATAATGGTATTGATACAACATCAAAAATGATTAAATATTTTAAATGTTGAATGTATGGGCATTATGCAAACCAATGCCCTAAGGGAAAATCTCTTGAAGAGAATCAACATGGTCGTATGAGTAGTATTTATGTGGATGATGATTAAGAGACTAAAAATGATATATGAGATGAAATAAATGATGATGCTCAGTCAATGGTTTAATTAGGTAGTGGAATGATTGTATGTTTATGAATAATAATGCATGGTACTATAGAATAATGAAAAATCTAAGGATTGTTACACTGTTGTCTTTCCTTGAGTTTTTGAAAGTATATGATGAATGGTATAGGTAACCATGAAAGGTTATTCAAAAAAATTTGGAAGGTAGATGATATGTGGATAATGAAAAGATAAGGAGATAAGGAGATATTTGATAGTAATAATGAGCTCATATAAGGACAAAGTGATATCATGGTTAGAGTATATAGAAATTTTGGGATTTTGGTATGTAGAAAGAGTTAACTTTTTACAGCATTCATGTTTTCACTAAGTTTCTATGGTAATTCATGTTTCAAAAGAATACATGATTAAGGTATTCACATGTTTGTAATGTGACCAACAAGATGTATGTTAAGATATATGGGCAATAAATGATGGTATTCACATGCTTGGTAGATGACCTTTCTAGTAGTCGTTTTCTTTTTTGCTATAATATTGGACAGAAGTATTTTCGATAAGCCTAATGGTTGGAATGCATTATGTTGGACATCAGATAGTATTTTTTTAAGGCTATAAATTTTTGATACTCTTTCTGGAATGTTTTAATAGTATAGTTTTAAAAAAAGTGACAACCTGCAGGACAGACGACAACTCGTCACGTCGGACAAGGCTGTGGGAATCGAACCCACAACTGAAGTGCGACAGGCCTTTATCGCCTACCACTGGACTACAGGAAGTCCCTGGTTAGTAGAAACTAGTATTATTATATTAATCAATATGGTATATGAAGTATAAGTTCATTTTAGGAACCATATATGATTAATCTCACAATATATGGACTTATGTATTTTTGATAACTTTTTCTAACCTTTTGTTTGAGATAGATGGAATGACCCATCATTCTATCACATGATCTGCTAACACTTCATGAATGATAAATTAAACTTTATTTATTTAAGAGATGAAGTGTAAATTGTCCAAGGAATGACCAATGGTGAGATTGTACCAAAATCAAGAATGTATTTCTTCTAATTCCAAATTCTTCAATATTAGGGAAATGATCTTGAAAACCAAAAATGTTGTTCTAGTGATCTTATATCCGATGAATCAGATGGACCTTAGATCATCACAAAATTATGACTTTGTGATTGTTGGATTTTTCATAGCCATGTCCTCTACCACTCTTCATCAAAAGTTTATGGTTATATTTCACTTCCATATCCATATTTTCACCTATGTTCTCCTATGTGGAAACTCGGTGATGAGTTAATTTGGGTAACCATTATGTTTCATTCAATAGTTTTTAAAATTAAGTTTTAGTATTCCTTTTTATGATGTCGGTTTCTATTAAAGAAACTTTCAAGTAGAAAAACATTTTATAACCCCGATGAATTCCGAGGGAGAAATTCATCTGAAGGGGGACATAATGTAACACCCCGAGAGTTTATGAGAATTAATCTTTTAAATTTATTTGATTTATTGTGTTTCACGCAACACCAAGATTAGTTTGTACTATACACAACACTGTATTAGCTTGCAGTACACACAACACTATTCTTGGCTCATGTTACACACAATTTCAAGTTCGTTTTGTGGAAATTATTCTAAGCAACATTAAATATAGATTTTGTTTAATGTATAAATGAAATAAGTTTTGATGATGTTATACGCAACACCAAACGGAGCATTCACTACATGCATCCCTGACTTGTCTTGCATTACACGCAATCAAGACCTTCTTCAATAGCGCGTGTAGTACGCAATACCATGTATCGCTAAACGAGATATTATTATAATATTATTATGAACTAGCCATTATGAATAATAATATACACTTTTTGAAATTTTATAAAATTTATCTTTCAAAATGGACTTTGTTTTTGGATTCAAAATATCGAAATTATCATACGGTGAATTTTTAGTATTTTTCTGAAAACATTCAATTTTTTATGAATAGTGAAAACACTGGGTTACTATTTAAAAACCGACTTTTTATTTAAATAATTATTTATTTAATATAAATTTATTTTAGGTTAAAATTGATACATAATACCTATATAAGTTAAATATAATTCATTTGAGTCATTTTATAATAATTTTAGATATATAAAAATTTTATTGAACTTTTCACCGTCTTTTACCCATCTGTTTGTAAAATTTGAAAATATACATTAAACATAAATTTACCACTTCTGTGAGTGGAATTTCGAAAATCCGAGAGACACGGTTAACATCAAGGAGTAAAATGTTGTTCAATAAGATATAAATAATTTTAGTTGAATAATAACATTTTACTTTTATTTACCATAGTTAAAAGTAAATAGGGTAATTAAGCGTAAAAATGATATTATTATTACCCTAACACATGTCCTAATTCTATTGGATAAGTGTAATTCGACCAAAAAAACCTTAGGAATAAAATATTACCCTTTAGGTCCACTTGTATTAGATTAGGAAATTTATTATTATTTTATTTAAAAGAGTTAAAATTGTTAAATTTAGAGTTTAATAACTAAAACATTTTCAATATAGGGTTATATATAAGATAAATTCGATTATAAATATTTTTTTTAAAGCTAAAAATATTTCCTACCTAGTGGTATTTTATTTATAATTTTTAGACATTAAATAATTTAATTTATTTATGACACAATAGTGACACAATAATTATCTAAATAAAGAAATTTTAAAATAATTGATATTATAAATACCCAAATAAATGTAATTTGAGACTTTTTATGAATTAAAAAATTTTCAAAGTTAATATGACATGTTATTATTGATTTAATTAACATTTTTCTAACTAATCATTCTGTTACGAGTTTCACAAAAATCAATTACCAAATAGTGTCAGAATTGACATAAAATAGTTTTTAAAACAAATATTATATTATTAATTGTTATTAAATTCCTGAATATATAAGGATCTTCCAAATGAATTAGATACGTTTATATATATTAATAATGAACCACTTGGGGTTCGTTTGGCTAGTTATAGTAAGTTTATTGGCCATATAGTGTAAGAAAACAAGAAGACATGGTAAAAGTTAAATTATTTAACTTAGAGTTAAATCTAAATGATAAGGTTAAAATAGTAACCTAAACACGTATAAAACCTATTGGATGAGAGTATTTAAACCCATCCCCACTTTATCTTCAAAATAGATCAATTTGGAGATATTATAAACCAAATATGACTTTATTATAAAATAATATTTTATGTTTTTTCAAAGGTGCCCCTCTCACCCTTTATAAAAAGGGAACCCCTTCCCTCTTCTGTTCACACCCTTTTGAGCCTTGAAGCTCAGCCAGAACATTCCAATTCCTCTTCTAAACACTTATAGTTATATCATAGAGGTTCTGGTCTTCCCAAAAGACCAACTATAGTACCCTAAGAAGAAGTTTAAAACAGGTGCGTCGAAGAAGAGGTAATCTCTTCTACCGTTTCTTTCATGTTTCATTCTTCTTCAAATTTTTCTTATTTAGTTGTTTCATTATAAAGTAATAACATCAGTATCACTAATATACTGATATGTTATTATAAATATGAAACAAATCTATTTCACCTTCTACCCATCCTACGGAAAACGAAATCACCACGCGTGCGTACTTACAGAATACCGTCTCCACGACGTGGTGTAATCAGTTTTTCCACCACCACCTTACTTGGATGGGTATAATGGTGTAAAGAATAACTATATATGATTATTATAAAATCATACTGATTCTAAGATATTATATCATCCACTACAATTCAATTCGATAATTATGGTAATGATATCATCGCTCGTACGTACGTACAGATTACCGTCTCCATGACGCGATGAGATTCATTATCCATGTTAACCACTCAAGAATGATTATAAAGAATATATAATGAGTAATAATAAAATACATGACATGATAAAGATACTGTATTTATGTATATATATATATATCATCTACTTACTTCCATTCAAGTCAATAAGGAAAAGAAAACAGCGTTCATGCGCACGTACGGCCTACCGTCTCCATGAAGGGTGTATTTCATTTCATTGATCTATTTATTATATATATATACTGAATATATATGATATATAAATCATGATTGAAATTCTGTAAGTAGTTAAATCATGATATAAGTAATAAAAATATCATGAAAAACAAGTCCAAACACGTACGATAAATGAAACGATTTTTCCCAAAACGCTGCTTTAACATAGAATTTACAAAAGAATGGGTAATATAAAGTCATAAGTTAACCATATATGATATCATAAAAATGAATATGACTATTTAATAATTCAATGACATCATTTAAATCATTATACAGGAGGTTCAGATATGTACGAAGCATATCAGACATAAGGTAAGGGATAATTATTCCAATCTCATTCTCATCCGATATTGTTTATTCATAAGTATTTACTATAGTTATGTTTATCATCTATGTCCATGTTTTCTAAAAAATGTTTTCATAAAATGTTTAGTATTCTTCCATGTATGTTTAAAGACATTTTTACCCTTTTATTACTTTTACCAAAATATTTTGAAGGAATATTTCTTTTTTTACCATACGTGGTACTTTTTGACTTTTCCAACAAAAGTATGAGGATAATATTTTTTTAACTTATACGGCATTAACAGATTTTTACATTTTAAAAAATACTTATTTCAATGAGGCTTCCTCTACAAAATTTCATGATTATTTTCAAAAAAATACTTTTCTTTGAAAATTTCATTGCATTTTGAGAAAAGAAAATGATTTTGAAGAAGAAACGATATTTTCCTCAAAAATTAATTTCAAGTGTTTTATGAAAACTATTTTCCATATAAGATGAAATTATTAAGTATGTTTATGTTTCAATTATAATGTATATATTATTTACATGGTTTTAGTTTTCTTATAATGAAATTATATCCATTTCGTTTATATGGATAATGTTATGATGGGATGATGTTTATGAAACCCATTTTATTCGTTGGGTTATTAAGAATGATTTATATTTATTTTGTGGCACACAAAAGAATGATTTAATTATGAGATGGGTGGGACCTATATATCACTCAAATTCATTGGGTAAAGATTTATATCTCATGATATAGACATGGTTGGAATGGTAAGTTTATCTGGTTCAGTGTTACAAGACTAGAATGGGAAGTGAACTCGATTCAGAAAGGGACTTTGTCCACTAAGATGGTAATGGAAGCAATGCCTTGGCTACTATGGAAATCATATCATGTGCTTAATGGTTTACACAATTACATGTTTTATTCCATTTCTATTTTATCATGATTGATGTATCTATGCCTTATGTACTGCTATGTTTTATGTCATTGCGCAAGATTTAGATGTTTAAACATTATGTTCATGTTTTTAAGTTCAAATGTATATGGTTTGATTTATTCTCTCCATGAATACCCTTACTAAGCATTTGAGCTCACCCTTTATATATTTTCTTTTCCCAAGATATAAATAAAGGTTTTAGGTATGAAAACAAAAGGGGAAGATCTTTATGGGAGATGTTGAAGATCTTTCACAATGATTTGAAGATTTTGTTCCGAGTTTCCAAAGACACTAAACTATTACGGTCCTTGTCTGTTTGTTTTTGTTATGTATTATGTATTCCAAAAAAGTAATTTAATGACCATGTACGTCAAGATTTGGGTCTCTACATCTAGGGATGAAATTCATATTGATATTCTGTTTTTTAATTTTTTTCATTTTCCACAATGTACATTAATTAATAATTAAATATATTCATATTTTCATATATTTACTTATAATAAATCACTTGTATAAATAAAAATTTACATAAAAATGTATTTTTAAACAAATAAATGATATTGATATAAATATTTATTATTCATTTCATTTAAAATAAATAATTTTCATTTTTATTTACCTTATAAAAATACATTAATATGTATATATATACCTATACAAGTAATGTTTATATATAAACATGTGTGTTTGTCGATATAAAACTATATTTACATGTATATTATATTATATGTAAATAAATATGTATATATGTAAATATTAGTGTGCATAAATCATATAGAAATGTATTTTAATATAAATATATCATTATCATTAAATTTAGTATCTAAATGAATTTATAGTACAACTATTAGAATACATACTTATATATATATACACATATATAAATAATGTTTATATATACCTATTCGTGTGTATTTATAGATGAATATATATTTATATTTATATTATAATATATGAAAATAAATAATAATATATAATAAGTATATATATATCATACACATTTGATGAGATTTCAACTTCATTTATGAGTGCTTTCATATAATATTTATATCATTTATTATTTTATTCCATTGATTTACATTCATATTGGTTTGATGGTTTTGAAATTATTATGTTTCACCTCTTTTGGAATTTTTTTATTATCAAATATATATCTATTTATATGAATTTATTAATATTTCTGTATATTTATATACATTTGTAAATATTTAAACATATTTATGTTTATATATTTTTATATCATATATGTATATATATATATGTTTCTATTTTCTTTTGTTTATATATATTAATATTAATATAAAAATACATATCTGAGTGTGTTTATATATATTTATGTATCATAAATGTGTGTTTATATATATATATATATTTAAAAAAATGTATGTATATATATTTAGAGGTATTTATATCCATATATTATAGTATTACTATAGTATATATTATATATTATATATTATATATTATATATTATTTATTCAATTATTAATTATTAGTTATTATTTATTAATTTATTTAATATTTATTGATTTAATGATTTTTTAGTTAATATTAGTTTTAAATAACTATGTAATATTTTTTTATTTATTATTATTTATTTAATATTAAATATTAAATATTAAATATTTAATATTAAATATTTAATATTAAATATTAAATATTTATTTATTATTTATTATTTATTTTATATTTATATATTTATTATATATTTAAATTTTTTTAATGATTTAATGATTTATCATTATTATTTAATGATTTTATTTTTTATTATCTATATATTATTTATTTTTATAATTTATTTATTTATAATTTAAAAATTATTATTTATTATTTATTTATTATTCATTTATTGTGAATATAATTGTTATTAATTAATTTTTAATTTAATATTATTTAATAATTAATTTACTATTATTATTTTTTATTTTTCATTGTTATTTTATTATATTATTATTCATATCTTATTTACTTTTTTATTATTTATTAATTCATTATTTTTTTATTATTTATACATTAATTATTAATATAATCTCAATTTTTATTATTTTATTATTAATTTATTGTTAACATATTATTAATTACTTAGTTATTATATATTAATTATATATTTACTATTTATTTATTCATTATTCATTATTTATTATTTATTTTTGTTTACTATTATTTATTAATTTATTTGTTATTTATCATGTATTAATTTATTATTTATACATTTGTTTTGTTGGGATTCAAGGTGCAATCGAGAACCCACATTAAAGTGGGTTTGGTTTGACTTGATGGTTGTTTATGGGAGGTGTTTGTGTTGTGCACAATCATGAACATCATATTACCATTTTCGTACTTACTAGAAACTCTTAATGCTTCCCTCTTCTGTAGTAGGGTAAAACCCTACTTTCTATTGGCACATGGTCATTTTTGTTTTTAGAACCAATGACTATTGGGGACATGCATTAGTTGAGAGGATGGAGCACTACAAAAAATTTAACTTTTTCCAACAGAGACATATCTGTTGGTAAAAGCACATTTTCTGTTGGTAAAACGTTTTACCAACATATATTTCATTGTCATTAAACTGTCGGTAAAAACTCTGTCACTAAATGTTATAACGATAGATAAAATAGTTCTATTACAATTATAATATTACCAACAGATAATATATGTGTTGGTTAAAGTGTTTAGCAACAGATTTTTATGAAAATTTTTTTCTATTGGTAATAATATTTCCAACATATAATATTTATTTATATATTACATTTCACTAAAAATTATAAATTTTTATAATCAATAAAATTTCATATTATATTTATATCATATATAAATCATCTCCTTTAATTGTTTCACAAAAGACGATTTACACGAATGTTAAAACTTAAAAAAATATTAATTATATTAATAATGAAGTTTAATACAAAATTAGTCAATACAAAAATAAAGTATCCATCCCCCACACACACTCAACAGGATCCATCACACCCCCACCCCCATGTACCAACGACCTATCCATGCCCTACCACCAACGAGTCAGCTTCACCACCAATGACTCATCCATGCCCCAAGACCAGCGAGTCAACTGCAGCAATACCGCAGTCTATAGCACACCATCCCTAGTGACCCATCTTTTCCCCCGAACTAACGAGCCAACTTCAGCACCAACGAGAAACCTCAAATAGCTACACATCCTTCAGCTCCATGATCTCCACCCCAAACCAACGAGCATATAAAAAATGAGTCAGCTCCAATACCAACAAGAAACAAATTGAGCCAGCTCCAATACCACCAAGAAACCGCAAGTCGCTATTATGTCACACCCTTCAGCTCAAATATCTACATCACAATCAACCAAAAAACATACCCATAGATCAATGAAAAATATCTACATGAATTAAAATCAAAACAAAAATAAATGAAAGTATAAAAAATGATTTTCATAGTGTGCATTTTTCATAATCCCTATTGACATATCAAGGATTTGTGTCCTAAAATTTCAACAACCAAAAAATGAGAAACCAACATTCAGTCAATAACAAAAAATACAACATGGTGTTGGTAGTTCATATAAATTAACACAAAAAATTACATGATATTGAGACACTTATTCAAGCATGTTCAGAAATCATAATGCATAGAAAAACCTAATATATCAAAGTTGATTAAAACAATATATCATTACCTTGTAAGAACGTCTCATCGATCTTTAATTCCCATAATCAACAAAATCTTGCATGTGTGATGAACCATCCACTGAAAACAATATAAAAAATGGGTCATAAAATTTAAAAAGTATAACATACTTAAAAAGTGTAGGAAATTTCATGAAAAATGCCAAAAAAACTACCCAAGTGATGCATCTATCACTGCAAATAAAAAAACATCAATTTGAAAATATAGAAAGTACTACATGCATAAGAGGTGAAAAAATGAATAAAGAATGTAAAAATCCAAAAAATAATAATAAAATAAAACACATGTCTCCATAATCATAGGTTCTTCATTGTTTCATATTCGATCAAATATGCAATCCAAAAAACACATGTTGTAAAAACTTTTTTGTTTTTGGAAAAGAAATGAGAAAAAAACAAATTATCAATTTTGAAATACCACATGCATTTTGAAGTAAAATATTTTTAATGAGTATTTTAATTAGTATCATCTTGAAGATCCCAATGAAGAACATTTATGATGCTGCTAGAAAATATGTTCAGTTACACCATGAAACTTTGATGTTGATCCACCACTATTTTATCACTTGAGAACAAAGAATCAATCTAGGTTTCGGGTTTTCAATCAAAAAAGAAAGAAACAAACAACAAGGGAGTGGCTATTGGAGAATAACACCCATTGGGTTTTCTCCGCTAATGCTAGATAAGGATTCCTAACTATTCATTTATTTCTTACAAATTTCTGTTATCAATTCTCTACAGCAATGTTGGAGAAACAACACTTTGTTGATTTGCAGTGCATTGTTGGATTATATGGGGACCCTGGGCCATGGGTATCTTATGAAGTTTACTCATCCGTGTTTCACTCACGAACTCAGTCTTCTTTCTCTAGTACCACTTCTAGAGCAGCTGGTAACGTTGATCATGACATATAAAATGATCTGGTTGAGATGATACCCCTAGTTCAGTCTATTGTTGATCAAGAACCCAACTCTTCATTTATAGGTCTTAGATCCCTAAAAAATAGGATCCACACCAAAACTCCCTCAAGAGAGTCTGTTTCTAATAAGATGAGTGAATTTTAAGGCAAGAATGTAGCCCAATGTCTGCCCAAAAAATAGCGAAGGGGCAGTGGTGACAAAGATGAGGGAAAGCTTACTGATAGTATCTAGAACTGAGCTAAGTGCTCCTCTGCGTCAGCAATAGAGAATGACAGAGAGGATTTTAGTTTACTAAGGGAGAAGATAGAGGATTTATAGAGGAAGCTAGTCTAGAATAATTAGATTTTATGTTTAGCAGAAATTAAAAAGACCCAGGTGGTCACCACATAGGCAAGAGTCGATGAACTGAAACAGCAGGCTGTGGAGAGGGATTTGCTACTCAAATCCACTCAGTTAAATCTTTTTGATGCAATGATCAATCTTATAGACAAACAAGAAGCCCAATAAAAGATTCAGTTGGAGGCACATACATCTACTAGTAAAGTGGAAAAGCTCTAGGAAAATTTACAGTCTACCCAAGGTGAAATTTCATTTTTAATGGAATTATTTGATGGTTTGACAAAGAATGATTCATCACCTACTACTTTTATGGAAGATTTAGATGTGTTGCTTCTGCCTGCAGATTATCTTCCAGAAATAGATGATATGGATGATATGAAGATGCAGGAAATGAAAGAGTCCAGGAGGGCATACATTGATGTTATGAATGCAGCAAAAGAGAAGCAAGATGAAGAGTCCATGGCTGTTGCGGGAAGATCAAGGGCATGTCTTCATTATTGTGTTTTCAAAAACAGATACCACGAGAACAACCAACAGCTCCCCGGAGTCTGAAATTTTAACAGGTGCTTCCAATTCTAATTTGTCTTGATATATTGCGTGTGATTTTTTTTCTTCAGTGTATGGAATTATCTTTATTTTGTTGTACTTTTTTGTTCAACCTATTTGGAGAATAAGAGTTATTTTAGTTATTTTTTTATTTTTTATGTTAGTTATTATTATAGAATGAGTTTTTGATGAAACTATTCATCTTAAAATTTCTAAGAGTGACTGCATTTCTTACTATATTCCTTGCCTATGCAACATCATGTTATAGAACTTGTAAATTAGTTATAATTGTGATGGCATAATATTTAATAGATTATGAATCAACTATTTTGAAGTGAAAATGTTTGTAACATGATGTTGTATAATATATTGGGGTAGGAGTAAATAATAATCTATCTTTAAAATGGGAGAATATGTAATTATCAATGTAATACATGTAGTGCATTACACAACGGTATTCTTATATTTCATCTGCAAGTTGTACAACTATAGGTAAATTTGCTGTTGTTTTAATTTATTGAAGTTTTATGTATACTGTAATTTAAGACTTTAAATAATGTATCTATACCATATCCATACTGATAGAGGCATACAATATTGATTTATAGAAGTTATTCACAACACAAACAAGATATAATGATCTAAGATTGCTTTGAACTAGGATCTATAAAACCACCCTAAAATTACAGTGCTGGGAATTGAAGAAACAACTGTGACTTAGCCTGAGGCAATGCAACAAACACCTAAAGTGAAACTATTCAAAATCGAAGCATCAAAATAAATACACCTAAGCAACCATTCCCATCACAGAGTACCAAAATGTAGCAAAAAACATGGCAATGATGAAAAATACCAGATCAATATAGAATGTATTCCTAACACGAACAAGATATAAATTTATAAACATGAAGAACCAAAATGAAATTAGATACTGGAAATGCTACTAGAGGTTGATTAAGGAACCAAAGTAGAGAAGTGAGATGCGATAGATAACCTATTAAATACCGATGCCCACATGGGAACATTGGGTATCCTACTGAGGGTAATTCCGACAAGGGGATTTCGCATGAGGAAGCCGGTCGGGAACACGGAGGGGATTCACGCAATGATGTTCAAGGGTGACTCTGGCTGGGAACAGGGAGGGGTGTTCTAGTGAATATGTCAATGATGAACGCAGTCCGGGAATAATGATGGGGTTCCTGAGAGGAGTTCCGTGAGGGATGCTGGCTGCGAGGAAGGTTGGCCATGTGGAACGCAGACCATGGGGAATGCTGGCTGTGGGGAACGACAATACGGTTGGGGGAGGGAGGTCGTGAGGAAGGACAGTATGGTTGACGGACGGTCACGGGGAATGAAATTTGGGGGTGGGGGTTTTGTTCTGTTACACGTAAGGGGGGTTTTCACACATATATTTATTTATATATATATATAATGAATAAATATATGAATTTATATAAAAAATTATATTGTATAAGGATTATGTATGTTTGTATCTATCAATATATATATTACTAATAAATATTACTAGATTATGGATATTTCAATTAATAATATATCATCATTATCAAAATGATATGATTATAATGGGTAATGTTTATCTATATACTCAATTTTTGGAAAAATATTTGATATTATTGAATAATTTATTGGTAATAGATTTTTTAAATGGTAAAATATATGTTAGTAACAATAACTAATTATAACATATTTATTTATCAGTAAATCAATTGGTTGTATTATTATGGTAAGACAACAGATTTAACTGTTAGTAAAAGATCTGTTGGTATTGAACTACTAATATAAACAGATATATCTTTTGGTAAAAATAATTGTTGGTACCTATAGTTAATATCAACATTATTTAATATCTGTTGGAATTAATCATTTTTACCAATAGATGAATTATCTGTTTGTAATTTTTTTGTTGGTAAATGTCACTTTTTTGTAGTGGCAGTTGGGCTCATAGGACCCTTTTTATTGGGGAAAGATTCCCTACTTTAGGATTCTCTTATAGTTTTAAGATATGTTCGTGAATATCTTCCTAACCCCAATACAAGACTCGTTACCCTTACAAAACGAGTATGGGTTAATTCTCATTCATGTGAAAAAGTCTGCAGTCTCTTTAGTGAAACCATCTGAATATATCTGAGGTTCTCGATCATTTTCTAGTAATGAGCGGTTTCTTATGTGATGAATCATGTAACTCCCTAACCCCAGTTACTAAGAGTCGGTGAATTATTACATAAAATTGGAATGATAACAAGAAATATCATGTCTCGAAAGACCGATTAGTTTAGTAGCCTTGGAATAACTAGATATATTCATAAAGTTTTACATTACATCATAAAAATGAAAACTACAACAACATAGTCTCCATAGTCCACATTCTTATCCCCTTATAATATCCCTGTAGGTCATTCATAATTTACTTCTTCACATCCTGGGAAAAATAAAACATAGAAAAGGGGTGAGCTCAAATGCCCAGTAAGGATAACAATATAGCGGAAACGTTCATAAATAAGAATAAACATTTAAGGCAATGTATAACTAAAACAAAAGCCTTTTAAACTTGAACTTCAACATAGTATGGAAAAAATAAAATGAAATAATTCCATTTAATTATTCACATGGATATTCTACTAATCGAATATTCACTTCCAATATCAATAACCAATTTCATAATTATGGAATGCATAATGCCAGACTATCATAACCACATAGCCAAGGCCTTGTGCCAAGACAACAAATAAGATTTTGTCAAGGCCATGTTCCAAGACACTAGTTTGTCTCATGAGACCTACCGATGCATCGAAAAGATATAGCGGGTCCACCCGTCACATATTATGTCCAATGCATTTCAATATAAAAAGGTTTAAACATAACATAAACATTCGTATTAAAACTAGCATAAGAAATGTAAATACTTCATCCATAAACCATGAATGGTATAAAAATAACACATCCAAAATAAAAAATATCACAAAACATTCAATATAATATAGACGTTTTGTATAATAATAAATCAACTTCAAATAAGCGTAAAATCCATCATAGGATGTTGATATAGATGATATCATAACTCTTTTTAGAGAAACATATATTTCTATTTTGAAATCATTTAAGAGTCATATATTTATAAAATAAAACATTTTCTTTGAAAATATTCTTATAATCTTGTTAGGGATGCTTCGACGATTTTATAACAGCAGAAAATAGCCGCACCTGCCGTATAAGTTAAAAAAACATTCTTACCTTAATTCTGTCAAAAAGGTTTTAAAAGGACCTTGTTTAGAAAACGACGGAAAGATTCCTTTATAATCCACTTATAAAAGTCAACAAGGGTATAAATGACTTTAACCCATATTATAGTAAATAGTAAAAATGTTTTGAAATACATTTTTATGAATCATGGAAGTGGATGATAAAGAAATCCCAGAAGATTATCACATATAAACAACCTCAGATAATGAAGAGATTGTGAAATAAACCCTTAACTTGTACTTTTCCTTCGTTGGGGTAGGTTAACATCCTGTATAACGGTGAAATAATTGTTATTAAATTATACAATAATCATATACATTAATATGATATCATATATGATCTTTTAACATTGATTTGTTAATAATATCTTGGCATTATCTTTGTTTCAGGTGTTAACTTACTCGTTTTATTTTATATGTTTTTTTACATAAACCATGTTTGTCATGGATATGTTGTTTCTTAATCATATCCAGAATGATATAAAGTCATTAGATACTATTATTAATCATCAAATGAGAATTATACTTGAATGGATACGATGGAGAATGAATCTCATCGCGTTCGTGGAGACGGTAGTCTGTACGTACGCACGAGCGACAATATCATTCTTTTGATATTAAAATAATATATAATTGGATGGTATATCATATATACAGAATTATTATCATGTTATATTTATTATTCACATGAATTACACATCATTATTATACCCATCCAAATAATAATTTATTGAATAATAATTACACCACGACGTGGAGACGGTAAGCCGTACGTACGCACATATGGTGACATGTTATTAAAAGGATGGATAGAATAATGAATATGGTTGTAAAATATTTATAATAACATCACAGTATATATATGATACTGGATTTATTATTTTATAATGGTAAATCAAAGAAAGAAGAAGTGCAAGAATAAAGGAACTTGGAAAAGGGTGGTGAAAACATTAACTCTTCTTCGGGTTCTTCCTTTTGATTTGATCCAAAGGGATACTTAGGTTGGATTTCTAACTAAAGGAATGCCTCTAGGATGAAGTGAGGGAATTTGAAAGAGTATTTGGTCAAATTTCGGCCGAGCCATATGGCTTTGATGGTGTTAATTAATGAGGAGGGGGAGTTCCCTTTTATAAGAGGGGTGAGGGGCACCTTTGGAAAAGCTAGAAATATTATTTTATAATAAATTAATATTCGGTTTCTAATGGCTCAAAAGAGGATTATTTAAAGGTTAAGTTGGGGATGGGTCTAAAACCACTCAAACAATATAATTTAGATAGGTTTGAGTCATTATATTAACCTTATCGTTTAGTTTAAACTCTTAGTTAATTAGTTTGACACTTACCATGTCACTTTGTATTTTTATATTATATAGTTAATAAACATTCTATATACCTCCAAGAAACCACCTGGTGGTCCATTTATGATACAACTATCATGATATAAGTCTCTTGGTTGATCCTTATATTTATAGAAAATTAATATCAATTAATAATATAATAGTTCGTTTAAAAACTCTTTTATGTCAATTTTGACACTATTTGGAAAATTGAATTTTGTGAAACTCATAAGAGAATGATTACTTAAAAAAAATAAATTAAATAATTCCTAACAAGTCATATTAGTCTAGATAATTAGTTTAATTCATAAAAGCCTCAAATTATTTTTATTTGGGTATTTATAATGTCAATTATTTTAATTTTTCACTATTATGGTAATTACTGCATCATCATTGTGTCATAAATAAATTAAACTATTTAATGTCTAAAAATTTTAAATAAAATATTATTATGTAGGAAATAATTTTATATTTCTAATGAATATTTATAATCTAATTTATATTATGTTTAACCCTATATTAAAAATGTTTTAGTAAATAAACATTGATTTTAACTCTTTTAACTCTTCTTTGAATTAAATAATAATAAATGTCATAATCTAATCCAAGTGGACCTAAATGATAATATTTTATTTCTAAGGTTGTTTTTTGTCGAGATACACTTGTCTAATGGAATTATGACACGTGTTAGGGTAATATTAATAGCATTTTTACCCTTAATTACCCTATTTACTTTTAACCGTGGTAAATAAAAGTAAAAAGGTACTATTCAAAAAAAATTATTTTCATCTGATTGAACCTCATTTTGCTCCTTGATATTAACCGTGTCTCTCGTATTTTCGAAATTCCACTCACATAAACGGTAAAATTAAGTTTTATGAAAAATTCAGTTTTTTAACAACCACTTAGTGGTTTCACTATTCATCAAAAAATGAAGTTTTTCAGAAAAATACTAAAAATTCACCCTAGGATAATTATGATATTCTGAATCCAAAAATGAAGTCCATTTTGAAAAATAAAATTTATAAATTTTCAAAAAGTAGGTATTACTATTCATAACGGCTAGTTTGATTGGTTGTGGTGTGTTAGAACTCGATGTTGCGTACAACACACGTTATTGCATTATTCAAAGAGAAGTGTACAGTAGAAGCTTGGGGGTGTTACATTCTCCCCTTCTTCAAATAATATCATCCTCGAAATTTCTAGAATACTACCACATGAACAGACTCAGGTGGTTCTTCATCATAAGTTCCTCAGGTTCACATGTTACCTCTTCCATCTTATGGTTTCTCCACTAGACTTTTACCAGACGAGTCGTCCGGTTTCTTAGTACTTGTTCTCTCAAATCAGGAATTTTGACGGGATCTTCACAATAAGATAGATCAGGTTCCAATTCTAATTCCTCATAGGTGAGTACATGCGTTGGGTCAGACATGTATTTCCTCAACAGAGATATGTGGAACACATCGTGAACTTTGAAGAGACTTGGCGACAATGCCAATCGAAAAGCTACAGCCCCAATTCGTTCTAGAATTTCGAAAGGTCTGATGTACCTGGGACTCAATTTACCTTTCTTACCAAAATATATGACTCCCTTCCATGGAGATACCTTTTGGAAAACATGATCACCGACTTGAAATTCCAAATCCTTGCTTCGATTATCGGCATAGATCTTCTGCCTACTTTGAGCTGCTTTGATATAGTTTTGGATTACCTTCACCTTTTCCATCGTTTCCTCCACCATTTCTGGGCCTAAAAGTTTTCTTTCACCAACGTCATCCCAACATGTTGGTGTGCGAAATCTATTTCCATATAACACTTCATATGGTGCCATCTGAATACTCTAATGGAAGCTATTATTATAGGAAAATTATTCCAAAGGTAAATATTGATCCCACATACCCTAAAAGTCAAGTGAGTAGGATCGCAACTTGTCTTCTAAGGTTTAAATAGTTCATTCTGATTGTCCATCTATTTGAGGGTGGTAGGAAGTGCTCAAATGAAGTTCAGTATCCAAGGCTTTCTGAATACTTTTCCAGAATATTGAAGTAAAACAGGGATCACGATCAGAAAAAATCGATAGGGGTACTCCATGAAGTCTCAAAACATCATTAATATACAGTCTTTCTAGTCGTTCAAGTGGTAAATCTTCACTTATGGCAAGAAAATGTGCTGACTTGGTAAGATGATCAACAATGTCCCATATTGCATCTTTCCTTCTTGGAGTCTTTGGTAGCCCAATGACAAAGTCCATCATAATATTGTCTCATTTCCACTCTGGTATGGGAAGAGGTTGTATGACTCCTCCAGGCTATTTCCTTCTAGCTTTCACTTGTTTAAAAACCATACATCTTGACACAATATCAACAATCTCCCTCTTCATGTTGTCCCACCAAAAATGTTCCTTCAAATCTCTATACATTTTGCTGATCCCAGGGTGTATAGAGAAATTGGAACTATGAGCATCATCCAACAATTCCCTTTTTAGATCGGGTATATTGGGAATACAAAGTCACTTCCCAAATTTCAAAATTCCATCTTCATAAACAAAGTCTCTCAATATCCCATCATTCCCAGCTTTAATATTCTTTTGAAATTCATCATCATCAGTCTAAGAACTCTCAATCCTTTCTAGTAAAGATGGTTTGGAAACCATTTGAAAGAGCATTGATGTTTCACCTTCCCTGGTTATTCCCATGTCCGTCTTCACTAGATCCATGAAAATTGGATCCCTTTCAATTCTCATATTTTTCAAAACTCCATGGTTTTTTCTGATCAAAGCATATGCCACCTTGTTTTCTTTCCCCGGGTGGTAGTGTATCGTGAAATCATAATCCTTGAGTAATTCAATCCATCTCCTTTGCCTCATGTTGAGTTCTTTTTGTGAAAAAATATACTATAAACTCATGTGATCAGTATAAATCTCACATTTTTCACCATATAGATAGTGCCTCCATATCTTCAAACAAAAGATCATAGCTGCTAACTCGAGATCATGATTAGGATAGTTTTGTTCATGAATTATTAACTGTCGTGATGCATATGCAATAACCTTATCATTTTTTCATAAGGACATAACCAATTCCTTTCTTTGATGCATCACTATAAATAATGAACCCATCATTCCCCGATGGTAGAGTAAATATAACAGCATTGACTAATCTTATTTTCAGTTCTTCAAAACATTATTCACACTCTTTTGTCCAAACAAATTTAACAACTTTACGTTTGAGCTTCATTAATGGGTTAACCAACCGGGCAAAATTCTGGAAAAAATGTCAATAATAACCTGCCAAACCAATAAAACTGCGTACCTCAGTTATACTCGTTAGTGCTGGCCATTTTTGGATTTCCATGGTCTTAGAAGGATCAACGGAGATTCCATCTTCAGAGAAAATATGGCCATGAAAAGAAATCTCCTGAATCCAGAATTCACACTTTCTAAACTTCCCATATAATTCATGTCTTCTCAGAGTCTTCAGGATAATGTGCAAGTGATTTTCTTGATCTTCGTAGCTTTTGAAGTATACAAAGATATCATCAATAAATACCACCAAAAATTCATCGAGATATTCCTTTAACACTCTATTCATCAGATGCATGAATACAGAGGGTGCATTAGTCAATCCAAACGGCATTACTGTAAACTCATAATGCCCGTACCTAGTTCGAAATGCTGTCTTCGGAATGTCTTCCTTCTTCACACACAACTGATGGTATCCAGATCAAAGTTCAATCTTTGAAAAGTATTGATCTCCATGCAGTTGGTCAAATAACTCAACAATGCGAGGTAGGGGATACTTTTTCTTTATTGTTATAGCATTGATCTCCCTATAGTCGATACATAACCTCATAGATCCATCTTTCTTTTTAACAAAATGAACAGGGGATCCCAATGGAGAAACACTAGGGAGAATAAATACATTATTACTCAATTCCTCTAGTTGTTTCTTTAGTTCAAATAATTCTACAGTGACCATTCTATAAGGGGTCTTCGATATAGGCCTTGATCCAGGAATTAAATAAATGGAAAACTCAACTTCTCGTTCTGGAGGTTGTCCAGGTAAATCTTCTGAAAACACATCTACATATTCTTTCACAATAGGTACATCCTCTATTTGAACATTCCTTTCCTCACCCACATTAATTTCATTCTCTTCCTCCCCAATAATTGAATTTAGTTGAGCTACTGGGGGTGGGTCTAGATAAGAATTATGTGGTGACGATTTTACTCTATAGATAAGGTGTTCCTTATCATCATCATCAAAAATCGTAACCTCTATCTTCTTACAATAAATATTCACATCATGGTCTGAAATCCAGTCCATACCGAGGATTGTATCAAACTAAATCATAGGTATGACGATGAGATCAGTGGATAAAGAACATTTATGTGCTCTAATGGGGACTGATTCACAAAACATTGTTGCAATGATACATCCCTTAGGAGTTTTAACTGACAACTCCCTTATTAAATCAAATTGTAAATAACTAATTTTCTTAGAAAACTGGGAAGATATGAAACAATGCAATGATCCAGAATCAAATAATGCATTTTCTAAACTTGAGGAAACCGTTAAATTACCTACCACCTAGTCTTTCAGAGCTTCTACATCAACAGTAGTGATATCATAAGCTCGGTCTTGATCCCTTGGCATTTTCTGAGGTAAGTTCACCTGATGCTTAGGACATTCATTTTCATAATGTTCCATATCGCTGCAATTGTAGCATTGGACATCGGTAGATTCCTTCTTCCCCTAGCAATCACAAGCATGGTGGCCTTTTTCACCACACTTGTAACAGACTCTTGTTCCCTTCAAGAAAGTACAGGGGTGTTTCTTCCCACATTTGTTGCAGGTTGGATATTCAATTTTTCCCTTCTTCCCTTTATTTCCATTCCCAGATTGATCAGCAGATCTCTTCTTCTCTTTCTTTTCTTTAAAGTCATAAGACTTAGAGAATTCTTTCTCTGTCTTGATAGCACATGAGGCAATGTCTTCGTATGACGAGAAGGATTGTGAGACTAATGCTCAATGGAGAAATGGTTTTAAACCATCAATGAAACGATCAATCTTACTTATTGGGTTATGTATATAATCTCCATCATACCTTGCTAACCTTGTAAGGTTAGCCTCATACTTTACGACATTCACATCCTCCTTTTGTCTCAGACTCAGAAATTACCTTTCCATGTCTGCTCAATTGTCGCGAGGAAAGTATTATTCTAAAAACAGATCTTTGAACTCCCTCCATTCCATATTTGATACTTCATCATCTTCCTTCATGTTTTGAATCAATGACCACCATTGATCAGCATCTCCAGTGAGGCGATAAACTTCCATGACAACGTTTTCCATTTCACTACTCCCCAAAGCCTAAAATATTTTCTCTAGAGAACTTATCCATTGCTCAGCTACTAATGGATTTGTACTCCCATTGAATTATGGTGGTTTCTGCCTCATGAAGCGATCTAACATTGATACTCCATGCTGTGGATCAGGGTGCTCCATACGGGTAAGGTTATTATTCCTAACCTGAGTGAGTTGTCCCAGTATGGTGATTAGTTGATCAGCACCAGTTGCATCACCATCACCACTATAATTACCTTGAGTAGGAGAGAAATACCTACATGGAGTGAGTGCATTGATACGGTTTCCATTTCTTCCACTAGGCACCATTTCTAAACAATGGCATAAACTAGATCAGTTTATGAATCAAAATACATAATTACATACTTATAAAATACTTAACATAAATTGAACTATTTATGGATATAATCCATAATCATAAAAATGTTTTCTTTGAGGAAGTATATACTTATAAACCCTTCATAATGATTTGTAATGAAAATGAGAGTTATCCTAACCATATCCCATGGGAGTGTCGTAACCAAGAGTGCAGAAAGGCCCGTTGTCGTGCACCAGTTCCCATTCGAGTCTAGCTCAAAGCGGTGTTTTTGGGTTTTACCCCTAGGTACATCTGTGCCAGAGCCACCTCTACCTTCTCGTATCCAAACAAGGATTTATTGCTCGAAAAATTCACAAAATCTTTACAAACCAAAATTCTAGGAAGTTCTTCTATACTAATCATCAAAGTCCATCTTAAATCTATGTGCTCTAATCAGAGTTTATCTAAATCTATCTTCCAAGGTTTGTACTAAACTTCCTATGATACCAACTGAAATGCCCCCACCCCAGTTACCTAGAGTCGGTGGATTATTACATAACATTTTCATGATCACAAGAAAGATCAAGTCTCGAAAGACCAATTAGTTTAGTTGCCTTGGAATAACTAGATATATACATAAAGTTTTACATTACATCATAAAAATGAAAACTACAATAACATAGTCTCCATACTCCACACTCTTATACCCTTATACTATCCCTGCAAGTCATTCATAATTTACTTCATCACATTCTAGGAAAAATAAAACATATAAAAGGGGTTAGCTGAAATTCCTAGTAAGGACAACAATATAGCAGAAACATTCATAAATAATAATAAAAATTTAAGGAAATGTATAATGAAAACAAAATCCTTTTACACTTTAACATCAACATAGTATGACAAAAATAAAAGGAAATAATTCCATTTACTTATTCACATAGATATTCTACTAATTGAATATTCACATGAAATATCAATAACCACTTTCATAATGATGGAATGCATAATGTCAGACTATCATAACCACATAACCAAGGCCTCGTGCCAAGACTACAAATAAGATTTTATCAAGGCCTTGTTCCAAGACACTAGTTTGTCTCATGAGACCTACCGATGCATCGAGGAGATATAGCGGGCTCCACCCATCACATATTAATTCCAATTCATTCTCATATGAAAACGTTTAAACATAACATAAACATTCTTTTTAAAAATAGCATACAAAATGTAAATACATCATCCATAAACCATGAATGGTATAAAAATAACACATCCACAGTCAAACATATCACAAAACCTTCAATACAATATATAAATATTGTATCATAATAAATCAACTTCAAATAAGCGTAAAATCAATCAAGGGATATTGACATAGATGAAATCAAAACTCTTTTTAGAGAAACATCTCTTTCTATTTTGAAATCATTTAAGAGTCATATATTTTTAAAATAAAACATTTTCTTTGAAAATATTCTTATAAGATTGTAAGGGAGTCTTCGCCGATTTTATAACGGCATAAAATAGCCGCACCCGCCGTATAAGTTAAAAAAACATTTTTACCTTAATTCTGTCAAAATGGTTAAAAAGGACCTTGTTTGGAAAATGACGGAAAGATTCCTTTATAAACCACTTATAAAAGTCAACAAGGGTATAAATGACTTTAACACATATTCTAGTAAATAGTAAAAATGTTTTGAAATACATTTTTAAGAAACATGGATGTGGATGATAACGAAATCCCAGTAGATTATCACGTATAAACAACCTCGAATAATGAAGATATTGCGAAATAAACCCTCAAATTTTACTTTTCCTTGGTTGGGGTAGGTTAACCTCCTGTATAATGGTGAAATAATTGTTATTAAATTATACAAGAATCATATACATTAATATGATATCATATATGATCTTTTAACATTGTTTTGTTAATAGTATCTTAGTATTATCGTTGTTTCGGGTGTTAACTTACTCGTTTTCTTTTATATGTTTTGTTAAGTAAGCCATGTTTGTTATGTATAGGTTTTATCATAATCATATACTGAATTATATCAGGTTCTTAGATACTATTATTAATCATCAAATGATAATTATAATTGAATGGATACGATGGAGAATGAATCTCATCGCGTTCGTGGAGACGGTAGTCCGTATGTACGCACGAGCAACAATATCATTCTTTTCATATTAAAATAATATATAATTGGATAGTATATCATATATACAGAATTATTATCATGTTATATTTATTATTTACATGAATTGAAAATCATTATTATACCCATCCAAATAATAATTTATTGAATAACAATTACATCACGACATGGAGACGGTAAGCCGTACGTACGCACGTATGTTGACATGTTATTCAAAGGATGGATAGAATACTGAATATGTTTGTAACATATTTATAATAACATCATAGTATATATAAGATAATGGAGTTTTTTTTATAATGGTAAAACAAATAAAGAAGAAGTGGAAAAGAAAGGAACTTGAAAAAGGGTGGTGAAAACATTACCTCTTCTTCGGGTTCTTCCGTTTGATTTGATCAAAAGGGATTCTTAGGATGGATTTGTGACTAAATTAAGGCCTCTAGGATGAAGTGAGGGAAGTTGAGAGAGTATTTAGGCAGATTTTTGTAGAGACAAATGGATTTGAAGGTGTGAATTAATGAGAAGGGTGAGTGACCTTTTATAAGAGGAGTGAGGGGTACCTTTGGAAAAGCTAGAAATATTTTTTTATAAAAAAATTAATATTCGTTTTCTAAGGGCTTAAAAGTGAATTATTTAAAGGTTAAGGTGGGTATGGATCGAAAACCACTCAACCAATAGAATTTAGACTGGTTTGGGTCATTATATTAACCTTATCGTTTAGTTTTAACTCTTAGTTTATTAGTGTGACACTTAACATGTCACTTTGTATTTTTATATTATATAGTTAATAAACATACGATATACCTCCAAGAGACCCCAAAGTGGTCCATTAATGATACACCAATCATTATATAAGTCTCTTGGCTGAACTTTATATTTTTAAAAATTGAATATTAATTAATAATATAATATTTGTTTTAAAAACTCTTTTAGGTCAATTTTGACACTATTTGGAAAATTGATTTTTGTGAAAATCATAACAGAATTATTACTTCAAAAAAATTAACTTAAATCATTCCTAACAAGTCATATTAACCTATAAAATTATTATAATTCATAAAAAGTCTCAAATTATATTTATTTTGGTATTTATAATATCAATTACTTTAATTTTTCACTATTATGGTAATTACTACATCATCATTGTGTCATAAATAAATTAAAGTATTTAATGTCAAAAAATTATAAATAAAATATCATTATGTATTAAATATTTTTATCTTTCTAGTGAGTATTTATAATCGAATTTATATTATGTGTAAACCTATATTAAAAATGTTTTAGTAAATAAACATTGATTTTAACTCTTTTAACTCTTCATTGAGTTAAATAATTATAAATGTCCTAATCTAATCCAAGTGGACCTAAATGATAATATTTTATTCCGAAGGTTGTTTTTGGTTGATATAAACTTTTCTAATATAATTAGGACATGTGTTAGGGTAATATAAATATCATTTTTACCCATAATTTCCCTATTTACTTTTAACCGTGGTAAATAAAAGTAAAAAGTTAATATTCACCAAAAATTATTTTCATCTCATTGAACAAAATTTTACTCCTTGATATTAACTGTGTCTCTCGGATTTTCAAAATTCCACTCACAAAAGTGGTAAAATTACATTTTATGAAAAAGATAGTTTTTTTAACTACCACTTAGTGGTTTCACTATTCATCAAAAAATGACGTTTTTCAGAAAAATACCAAAAATTCACCCTAGGATAATCTCAATATTCCGAATCAAAAACAAAATTCCATTTTAAAAAATAAAATTTATAAAATTTCAGAAAGTAGGTATTACTATTCATAACGGCTAGTTTGATTGGTTGTGGTGTGTTAGAACTCGATGTTGTGTACAACACACACTATTGCATTATTCGAAGAGAAGCGTACTATAGAAGCTTGGGGTGTTACAAATCCATATAACCTAGAGCTTCATAATGTGCTTCTACATAAGAAGGCGATCAAAATTCTGAGGATGGGATTGATCCATTATGAGGTGTTATATATATCATGGTTATTGCATGAACCAAAATCCAAGTAGTTTGTTGGACTAATGCAGTTTAACGTCATGTTGAAAGGAGTTATATTAGTGCTCTAGGACCCCACATGTCTAAGCTCGCGTCCTGGTGGGACGTCCAAAATAACCCATTGTGGAAAGAATCAGAGTTTCAATATTTCATTTGATTGGGGCCTATAAGCTGAGGTTTCCATTATCATTGTAGGGACTCTTGGTGAAAATAACATGATTATTACAGTTCCCTAAGACCATGTGAGAAATGATCTGTTTGAGAAACAAGGGATTGAAAATGATCAATTTTAATTTCTCTTGATGTCGGACATACATGATGGGGCAACCCTAAGAAGATTTTTAATAGAGCATGGGCCTGATAGAGATGTATTATGTATCGTGGTTATGGAAGGAATGAGATTTATCATAGTTCAATTTATTTATGAGTCGGCTGATGGATTTTGTGGAGTGATCAAACCATTCGAAGGATTGGGTCCTGATGGTTGAAACAACATCAACATGAGGCTAACATGAAAATGGATGTTTATTTGATCTCAGGACTTATCAAGGATTCCTATGTGTCCTGGTTGTTGCAGGAATCAGAGTTCTGATAGTTCAATTG